>OV656780.1:0-1200000 GCA_927399505.1 Luperina testacea
AATTAAAGGGTTAACAAGACAGTGTCCAATAATAATATGTAATAGTTAATGTAAATTTATAAAAGAGTAAACACAAGTTTTGTTTTGTACTTTAAACTGGTTGGAGTTGTGTTGAGTAAGTAAATGATTTCAAGAAGAAAAACAGTAGTTTTCATCTTATGCATTTAATACCTATCTAGTTACAAAATGTTTGGTCTCTAAACATCTACATGTGTCTATTATTATTATCTGAAGAATGAAACGTACGAAATATAATTGATGATTAAACGAACTTACCTGTAAGTGAAGTTCTATCCCAATTATATGAGTACGTTTCATTCGAAGATAAAGTTCCCTCCCTTCCCATAGCCCATAATCCAAAAATTTTGTAATAGAATAGGACTCTAAAGAATGAGACAGAGCGGCGGCGCGGCGGCGGTCGCTCTGGGCCGGACGGAGCGCGAGCAGGGATTTTTTTTTCCAATCTACCCGATTAATTTAAAAGTGCGAAGTTGCCAGTACAATGAAGGTACTACATGTGTCTATTATTTATCTTCGAATGAAACGTACTCATATAATTGGGATAGAACTTCACTTACAGGTAAGTTCGTTTAATCATCAATAATTCCCAATATCATTCCATAATCAGTGGGATCATTATCTCGTAGTTAATCAAAAATAAACAGCCTTTATTATTATCAATCCAGTTACTCTTGTTTACAAGTAGTCTATTAATGTGTTAACGATTCATATCTGATCTCACATATTTTTCTAATATTGTGTTAAATAAGGGTTATCAGAAAATGTGATAAAAGAGAAAGATGTATATTGCTATACTGTTATAGTTTAGCATGTTGGTTCTTCCTCTGTAATTCACAGGCACAAACAACATTTCAACACTTCATTTCATTTTTAACCAAGCTTTTTTCCGATAAGATCATACAGAGTATAAAAAATGTATGTTTTCACAACTTTAAATAAATTAAATATTACTGTAATTATGTTTCTAGAAATATCTATAAACGAACCGTTATCTAATGTTAAACGTTCTAAGCCACAATAAGGTATCTATTTTGTGTTTAGTTAATATTCTAAGTAAATAACCCCAATTTAACACAGACAGGAATCTGTATATTCAACCAGGAAGATGGATTCCATGAAGTCCTAGGAATGTAATTAGAAAAATAAATGAATATTGTTTATGCAAAATGCCTAACTTTTATTACAAACCTCTATTTGATTTCTTAATAATAATAAACGAAAATCACCTACTAAAGAAACTAAAAAAAAATAATAAAGGTAAATAAATAAAATAACACAAAAACCCTTCTCATGCACGGGTTTGAACTCGAGACCATCACATTGCTAAGCCGCAGTGTATACCACTAGACCAACACGACATTTGCGTTACGTTACAAAAAACTTAAATAGGTTCGATGTCAATACCAAGGGGGTAACCATCACTATGAAGCGAGCTGTACATCTCATAGAGGTGGTCCTCATGGGCGTGGTCTCGTCGACGCCGCCGCCGGCTCCGCGCGTAGGCCCTTCTTGCCTCCACGCACACCGCTCGAAGCCTCTCCAGCTCGGCCGACCTGGTGGTCGGCCGAGCCCGTCTTAGGACGGACTCGTACGTTTCGCCCCGCTCTGCGGCCTCCTGATTGGCCCTGGGAAGGGCCGTTTATATCGTCCCCGGAGGGACATTCGGTTAAAAATCGCCCTGAGGCGTCTCGATTTTGTTTTTTTTTCGCATCCTTGCAGTCGTCCGCCTTTTGCCTGCAAGTCACAGCGCACTTTAGCCGCCGGTCTACCACTCCGTTACGAGGGTCAGACACGGCGTTGCCCGGGGATCACGACGAGGACGTATGCGCTGTGGGGGGGATCCCCAACCTAACCATTTTTTTTTTCTTGTTCCCGGGGTGGAAAATCCTCATGGATGTCCGCCGCCCTGGGGTGGGCGACGGGGTCTGTCAGACTCTTACTGACTAAAAACCACCCCGGTGTTCCATCTCACACCTACGCCGGGGGTCGCGGGAACGTACGACCCTTTTTTTTTTGTTCCGGGGTGGAAAATCCTCATGGATGTCCGCCGCCCTGGGGCGGGCGGCGGCGTCTGTCAGACTCTTACTGACTAAAAACCACCCCGGTGTTCCATCTCACACCTACGCCGGGGGTCGCGGGAACGTACGATCCTTCCGCAACCCCCGGCTGGTGCCGGCCCGCATCTGCGGGCCCCGTCTGCTCAGGGGGGGGAGTGAGGTGTTTGACTCCCCCCGCGACGTCTAAGAGGGGCGCGCGTGGAACACATCGCGCCGCCACCTCGGGTCCTGATGTGTGGGGGGCGACGGACGTCCCCGAGTCCGTCGCCCCTGGACCCGTTTAGGGGGGCTGGAAGAGGGCGTTGTCCGCCCTCCGCCGACGCCCGGTGCGCCTGCTGCGGGCAGGGTGAGTGGACGAGATCTCCCAGCCTCCTTCTGCGAGACGACCGTTTCGCAGAAGGAAACCACCGCGTCCCAGGACTCCTCGTTGTTGACCATCGACTCGACCACAGCCGGCAGCGAGAGGTCACTGCCTACTTCTGAGATGAGGGCACGGCGCGGCTCCTCCCAAGCGGCACACTCTGCCAGCGTATGCCACGCCGTGTCCTCCCGGCAGTCGACGCAGTGGTGACAACGGGCGTCCGGCTCCCTGTTTATGCGACACAGGTACTTCCCGAAGCAACCATGTCCCTAGAGCACCTGTGTCACCCTAAACGATAGGGAGCCGTGCCTCCTCCCGAGTCAGCGCTCGAGTACTGGCCGGACCACTTCGATGGTTCCGAGAGCCTGTCCTGCCATTCCGCCACCAGGACCTCGTGAAGCTGAGACCGACGCTGCTCCATATGGCGCTGCATCAGCCTTTCGCCTCGCGCCACCGGTACAGGGACGCGAGTACTTTCCTCCAGGTCCCAGGGCGAGGATCCAGCCAGTACGCAAGCCGCCTCGTAGGAAATCGTGCGATACCCCCGGACGACTCTGACGGCCATCGCTCTCTGCGGCTTTCGCAGAACTGTGATGCTACCGGCCGCCAGGTCAGTCGCCCAGATCGGGGCCCCATACAGTGCCACCGATCGCACGATTCCTACTACGTCGAGCTGCCTACAGGCGGCGCTCGGGCCCCTCAGATTGGGAACCCAACCTGCGCCAAGCTGGATTTGTTTTTATAAAATCTTCCCCGTAATACTACGCGCGGTAGCGCAAACAAAAACAACAACAAATGTGGTCGCAACAAGTGTGTTGCCAGTGATCACCTATGTGATCACTGGCAACACACTTTGGTCAAAAGAATTTCATCTTGAGAGACTGCGACTCTCTTCCCAACCGATTTGGATTCGACGTTTGATCTGTTTCTCGAAGCTGGACGTACGCAACTGGACAGTTTGTCCTAAGTAAATAATACTCGTCCACAACTTCGAGTATAGAGTCTCCGATCTTCATGATACAGCACTATTTTATTTTTGGTTTTGCCCTTTTCTTACACACCGCTCATTCATTTACAGTGATGACTATATAATTTTAAATTACCCTTTTATTTTACTTTTATTTATAGTTTGGCGTGTTTACATTGTCTACATTTCAATTGCATAATGATAATGAAAAGAGAAAGTGCGGAGTCTCCTAACACAAGCATTCCTTGCATAAAAGGTGATCTCCAATAACATGTATTGAAATGCCCTTTGTTATTGAGAGAAACATTTTTATTTATTTTATGTTACGATGGGTTATGGGTTTCCACCTTGGAAACCCACCAACTATCATTTTAGTCCAGCAAATCAAAAATCAGTGTTTGGTTCTATATGCATCTACGGCGATCGAATTATCAATTGCGTTTCAAGGACTTTTAAATAATGCCAAGACGTTATACATTTTGCCTTATTAGGCGTTAAAAGACCGTATGCAAACGGACGGCGCCTAGTATAGTAACGAATTATAAAATCTGCTTAGGTCTGTAGTGTGTTGAGTAGTTAACACTGCACTGATGAGTGTTGAGTTGACCTGCTCAGGGGTATGAGTTCAGTATCATGTAAGGCTAAGGGCTGCACTAGCACGAATACTAGTGTCATCGTTCACATGCCACGTCGCGCGTCGGTCGCGAGTGTTCAACGAAGACCGCCGCGTCCCGCCGCCGAGCGGTGCGTTGCTCTCCGCGCCGCCGCGCCGTGTCGGTACCTACTTACCTATGTACTGTCTAGAACAAAAGGCTTTTTTCAGTCTCGGCTCGTCCAAATCCTAACTTTCAATTTAAATGTAAATGTCGAGTTCATAAAACTGTCATCAGTGAGTTCACAGTCAGTATCCGCCGCCGCGGAGCCTTCGGCCACCCCGCTGCGCTGTAGGGCGCGAGGGGGGGTGCGCCCCCTCACTCCCGCACACAGAGCCTTCTCGACGCCAATTTCCACGGAATATAAAACGATTTGTTCTGCTCACAAAAGGGCTCGGTGGGACTTCTGTTCACTATCCACTCATTAGCATAATAACTCGCCGGACGTAGATTTCATAATAATATAATATTCCAAACTGAGCGGACGTGTCTTCCGACCGTTCGCCCTCCACAAGCATAATAATTATCTAATTTTTATATAGGTAAGTACCTATATTTAAAATTTTTGATCTTTAAATTTTTATGACATTGTTTTTTACATTCTGTGACTACAGTAACTCACACATTTGTTATAATTCTAGGAAAATCATCTACATTTACAATATTTGTAAATATGTGAGCACTATGTATCTATCACATAATTGATTTATCTGTCATTGTTTTAATTTAATTATTTGTACCTTTTGTGTTAGAATAATTTTATTTAAGGTGCATCGTCTTCACATATAATTATTTATCTAATGAATAGTATACAAAACCTATTAAAACATTTTAAAAGAGTAACGGTGGAGTTTCATGCCCATTCTTCTTCATACGAACATTACCTTTTGGAAGGGCGACTAGAATCAACTCTATTTCATTGTAATTGTTGATGTTCAGAAGTGCCTTTTATGTGCCTATTTGAAATAAAAGATTAGACTTAGACTTTCTACTACACAGCATTGGAGACAAATCGTTTGTTTTGTTAATTGTTTTAAAGTACTTACCCATTAAACGTTTGTACGCGTTTGTAAACATCTTGTCACTTGCGTCCACAACGAGCGCTGGCCTCACTCTTATTTCACGTAACGTGTAACATCATTACAATCAGAGTGTTCCGAGTCAGACACTGACAGAACACTCATTGTGACGAGCGTGAAGCCCGCGCGGCTCAGTGGTGGAGGCGCGCGGGTCATTGAGTTCTCGTGGCTCTCGCGCGGATCCTGCGGGATCACAATTATGACGAGACTCATCTTAATTTATTTAAAACGTCTTCGTTCGTGGACTCTCCGTCATTCACCCACACAGCGATGTAGGTACCGACTCACTCAGACAGCGAGGATAGCAATTTGTGGAAGCAACACTAGAACTATGATGTCAATTTCCTCAAATGTTTTTATGAAGAGCACGTCAGTTAGAATTAGAAAGGTAACCAACTAGCCAGGATAATTTTTTTGCAAGATGTTCTCTTCTGGTTTTGTGTTCTTCAGCCACCGGGTCAGAGACGCGCACTAGGCGGCCGGTGCTCAGCGTGCTCAGCGCGTTCAGTGTGGAGGCTGCGCGCGGGCGGCGGTGCGTGTGTGTGTCGGGCGCGCGTGTGAGCGTTCCACAAAGCACTCGGAGCAACTTTTTATTGGTAAAGTTTAGCGGAAGAAGGCGTCCGCCATGAAAAACTAAAAAGAGATGCGTTGATGAAGTTTTTTAATCAACGACGTTTACCGAACCATTTGAAACTGTGCGAACCGCGCCAGGCCACCGGCACCGCCACACCACACAGCTCTGCGCTGTGAAACGTTGCTATGCTTACAACACTACAAATAAATGCTACACAAATGTTCTGTTCGTTGACCCATCTCACCACTTGTGATACATCTCACCACTTGTGATACATCTCACCACTTGTGATAACCGCTCCACAGACAACAGTCACATCAACACTTGACTGATTGGTTCAGTCGTTTGTGCTGACGAGTACGAGTACCGCGTGTGTATCTGTCGCGCTCGCATGTCGTGCGGTCGCCGCCGCCGATGTTTGTTGCTATAACTTTTTCTGTTTGACACAGTAATATCCCCGGACTATGAGGATGCTGGCATCAACAGCACCGGCCGTCAGCCGGGCGGTGCTGATTTATTAATTTAATACTTCAAGCACATAAATGTACAGAGGCGGACTCAATGCCATAGGCATTTTCTACCAGACTGACTAGCTGATGTGATGCCACTTGTCCGTAGCATACAGAGAAACTATAAACATTCTATTATACCGTCTGCTTACGGGTAAAAAGTAATAAGTGCAGTTAGTGTCAATTCGAGTAAATTGCTTTTCAAGGTTTAAGTTTTAATTAGAAATATTTCAAAGTCCTTAATTAAAAAACTGTAAAAGCAAAATATTGCACTAACTACCCTTCTTTTCAGATTTACTCTTATATAATATTTTTTATTCGTAAAAACTGTGTATAATTAAATTTAGATCGAAAGGGGACCGCATTTAATATGTTTTACCTGTAATTAACAAACGTGATATATCTTCTGAATTCAATTATTTCAAAAGCTCATTTCAGTATAGTATAATGGCTTATTTTATTTTACACCAATTACTTGAACAGAAAAGCTTTTTTTGACAAAATTCGTTAAAATAATGATATATTTAAGAAATTTAACTTGTTTTACCTGTAGAGTTTTAGTGTAAGTACGTCACTTATTTTTTTTTCAGTATGGGAAATCATCCCGCTCTGGGTGGAGTGGAAGGGAGTGTCAGACTCTTACTGACTAAAACCCACCCGTGTTCCTTCCTTAGCCCTTTATGTTCCGGGCCAGCGGTAACCCTTTCGGACAATCCCGCTATCCCGGCAGGCTTCGGCCCTGACGGGTCCCTTCTTTTGATGCTGAATTGCTGACATCTCTTTGAGGCGCGCGTGGAACACGTACGCGCCGTCCGGCACGGGCCTGGTCCTGATCGGACGGTGAGCTACCCATTACTCTCCGCCCGCAGACCCGCGCCTACGGTGGCCGGGAGTCGTCGAGCGGCTCCCGACGCCCGGAGCGTCTCCCGCGGCGGCTGGGACGGGAGGCTCTCTCCCTCAGCCGTCCCGCCGCCTCCTTCGCTAGCATGACTGCTTCGCAGAAGGAGGCGACTGCCCCCCACTCCCTCTCGCCCCGGACCATGGCTTGGACCAGGCCCGGACGCGAGAGGTCGCCGCCGCTGCCGATCACCTCAACGAGGACACGGCAGAGCTCGCCCCAAGCGGGGCAGACCTCCACCGTGTGCTCCACCGTGTCCTCTAGGCGATCCTGGCAATGGTGCCACCCTGGCGTTTCCTCCCGCCTGATTATGTGCAGGAACCTCCCGAAAATTCCGTGTCCGGTGAGGACCTGCGTCAGGCGGTAGGTGAGGGCGCCAAAAAGGGGTCTTATCGCCGCTATCGTGGCGTGCCCTGCGCTGGGTTGCGACAGTCGCTCTTTCCATGCCGCCATGACATCGCGCCGGAGGTCCGTCCGCTCCGCCGCAATTTGCTGCGAAAGTGGAGTTTTCCCCCGGCGTAGTGCCTCCGCGCCTCACTCATACAGGCGTGCGAGGACTATCGCCTCCAGATCCCATGGCGGCAGTCTGGCAAGGAGGCTTGCCGCCTCGCCCGAGATCGTGCGGTAGCCCCGGATGAGCCTTGCGGCTACCACCTTTCTTTGACTCGAAACAGTAGAAACAAATTTGTGTTTCGCGCGTTCTGTGAGACGAATGTTTATGAATCTAGGGTTAATATTCAGTGTCACACTTGAACTCATCCAGGGATTAGGACGTAATGCATGCCCGAGACGGCAGCCGCACTACTATTCGGTGCTTTGCACTTAATATATGGTGGAAGGAATTGCTGGACTGCAGCGCTTGAGAGTTTGGTGGTGCAGAGCTGGTAAAGTTTACAGCGCTTTATTTTCATGACTGTTCTATTTGTCTTGTCTATGTTATTTTGCAGATTTCAGCACAGTTGAGCGTTTGTTCTGCAGTTGTAGCCCACAGTGGTAAAGGCCGCGATTTGATGAGTTTTCCCTCTTATCCAGAGGAGGCTTCTGTCCCAGCAGTGGGAACATATTAGGCTGATTATGCTTAGGCAAATATAGAGGTATGAGGAACAGGGTGTAAAGTTCACTCATACTCTATAGAGTACCCGTCTGGCCGAAGGGATCTTTCTTCTTTCTTTTCTATAGAAAAGGGAGGATCCTCCGGCCCGACCGGTGGCGAGCAACTGCCCGATGATTCATGTCGGGCCATTGTATCTATGCTCGCTGCGCGGTAAACTCTGCTTGCGAGATGCAGGATTTTGCGTGACGTATGATGCGTAATTCTCATTGGCGTTGTAGATACCGTTACACAACGTCTGTTCATCACAAGAACCTAGGTAGGAGATCCTTCACTCGTCACATTTATTTTTACTATCGAATTTTCTATACTGTCTGACTTTCAGCAACGATGAAAGAAATAAGGTTTTTATACAATGCCAAAGGCACCTTCAGATCTCTTTCACGGCAAAATACAAAAATTCAATTCCACGCAAAACATTCTGCATTGTGACAACTGCGTTCGATCGCTCTCGTTCTTACTAGTAAAAAAGCATAAATGACATTTATTTCGTTTTAGCTGTAGAGAAATTAGCAAGCTAAGTAGAAGTATTTAACTAGTAAAATGGAATAAATAACTTTAACATATTTATGGTGTTCAAATTATAAGGTTCATATAATAATAAATGCGTTTATGACCTTTTCTCAGAATAATTCTTACCATTTTACTATTTAAATTAGAAAATGTAAAAAGCTTTAACCGTATTTATTGTTTTTTTACTGAATAAACTGAAACGGATTTATGCCATAAGATTATTTATTATGTTATACTAGTATATTTTTTCAAAATGTGAGAAGATATCACTTTTACAAACTCATTATCTCTGCAGCCATTGGACATTGCATTTATTCGGTTTTACCCATAGATAGCGCGTAAAAAAATACACGTGACTGCATTTTCAACTCGATTTAGTAAAAAAATGCATTTATCTTGTTTTACCAGTAAGCAGACGATACATAGTATATACAGGGTGTCCGGTAATTAATGGATAACCTCTTAAGGGGTCATTCTACTTATTATTATGAACAACTTTTTATACGGGACCAAATATGAAATCGCGAAAAAAATTCAGCTGTTCCCTACATTTATGTTCGCATCTCGTCAAAATGTAGGAAACGGGTCCATATCTCACCTAAAGTTCTTTACCCGAAATTGTTCTTCCTAACGATTTGTAATCCGAATGATCACTCTTCCTAAAATTTTTCATCCTAAAGTTTACATTCATACTATTTGTAGTGCTACCGGCGATGTTCATAACACTCATGTTTCCGAAAATTGTAATTAATAATATCATTAATGTAAACATATTTAAACTCCTACTGTTTGTTATCATAACGCTTTTATCCCTAAACATAATTGCCATAACATTTTCATTCATACTCAGAAAGAAACATTTACCAAGTGTAATAAAAAATATATGCGGGTAGAAGATGATTTTATAGTTTTAATTTGAGGGTGAAATTATTTACGCATAACAGCTTACGCATAATTTTTTTACGCATAATTTCTCTAATCATAATAATGATTAAGCATAACATTCTAAAGCATACATTTTTTAAGCATAACATTCTAAAGCATAAGTTTATTAAGCATAACAATAATAATAAGGCGTAGTCGACGGAGCCCCGCTTCGCGGGGCCTTTATTTCTGTCTGCAGGGTTTAAAGGAACCTAACACGAAGGGGATGACGGGGGCTCGTTCGCTCGCTCCGCTCGCTCACTTGAGCCCCCGTCATCCCCTTCGAACCTAACCTGTCCGAGTCGGGGTGCCCCAATTCCCGAGCTCGCTTCGCTCGCTCAAGTCTTGCTAAAAATATACACCTAAAATAACAATACATAGTTAAGTTAAATCCAAAATAAATACGTAAAAATAACTCAAATTTGTTTCCGTTATTTCTATTAATTGTATGCCTAAATATTATTATGCTAATAATCATTAGGCCTAGTAACGTTATGCTAATTAAATTTATGTTAAAACAAATTAGCCTTCAAGATAATTATGCCAACATAAACTGTATGCCAAAAAAAAATATGGCAAAGTATTATTATGGCAAAACAAATTATGCCAAAATCGTTATGCCAAAGTATATTAGGAAAAAGAATATTATGCGAAAAGAAGGGATCCCATTATTCTTATAATAATATGTTATACGTGTTATGTGAAAATAAAGTTACGCAAAATTAATGTATATAATACTGATTATTATGAATAAAAAGAAATCTAAACAAAAAAGATATGACTTTGAATAATAGTGTAAAAGATGGTTATGTTGAGAAAATATAGGAAGACAAATAAATGTATAATAGACGTTTATTGCTACTGACATTATGAAGTTGAATGCTTCGGAATTATGAACATTAGAGACGGAGTAGTTGGAATTGTGATTGTTAGGATGAAAAATGTTAGGAAGAACATTTTCGGATTTCCAATTATCGGAGTTAAAAATTTAGGTGAACTTTGGCGCACCCGTAGGAAACTGCCGATTCTTTTTTCGCGATTTCAGGTTTGGTCCCATAGTAATAATTGTTATCACACTGCCCTCTCATATTGGACATGTCCTATTAATCACTTGGTCCATGACATATATATATATATATATATATATATATATATATATTATGTACTGCAATGGTAACTCACTGACAGTAAATAGGCAGTAATAACATGAAGTCGCGGATGTGGCGGATGTGGCGAATGTGTTTGTTGTGTGGTGCTGTGCTGCACCCCATTCTGTGCTCAATAAGGAGGCTCGTCACTTCAAAACTTTATCTTTTATGATCTGAATTACAATTCAAAATGTTATAACTATTTGCGAGATAATAAAATGTAACGCGTCGTCCGACGCGCCACTGCGTGCCAGCGAGTCAGAGAGCAGTTAGAGAGCCAGCGAGCCACCGGACCCTAGAGCAGTCAACAAATACCACTCTGTATACACCCTGCTGCATTGAGCAATAGTGTTGCGACTTGCGATCAAATCTTGCTAAAAATGTTAGAAATCAAAGGACATGGGTATTTTCAATTTCTCGTAACGCTCTTTGTCCGCGGACGGCGTGGCTTCGCATCGCGCGGTTACTTTTAATTGTTAAACTTGAATCATTGGTGGACTTTGCACATTTTATCTCATCGCTACTAATTGCCCCTCCCCACCCTCCTCCCCCCCGTCCCGGGCACACGCAGCCGTCCGCACCGTCCGTTCCGTCTTCCTCACGCAGCTCGCAGCCTCACAGTGGCCACAAATCGCTTTATTCTGTTACCGTGTGACGTGATGGTTTGGTGATGAACATCATGCGTGCTATCATCTTTTTGAAGCCCTCATTGCTTGCCTACACGTATTACATTGCTGTGGTGTGAGCGTGCTGCACATCCAGGTACGTGCTACCGGCAGTGAACCATATCTGATCGTATGTCTCTCTATAGGTATTCTATTGGTAATATGGAACAGAAAGCACGTCGTCCCAGAGTTTATTTTATTTTATTGAATCCAATCAAGTTTTAATTGTTGAATACTACAATATTAAATACCTCTTCCGGTTTGGTAGTAAAATTTTATTCATCTCTTAAATAAATTCCAAACTATAGCTTTGTATAATTTAGAAGCATTTTTTTCTAATTTTGTAAATGTAAGAACCATGGATCCTTTTAACCGACTTCAAAAAAAAGGAGGTTATCAATTCGATATGTATGTATGTAATATTATTGGAACTGCATTATATTCACATAATATATGACAATCTATTAGGGCTTCCAAAAGAATGTACAATATTTTCTAGATAAATGTATGTAGGTACGTTTGTCCACACATTTCTCCGGAACTATTAATCGGATCGTGACTATATATTTTTTTTTTATTGGCTTACATTTACTTCAACTTAGGTAACAGTGCAAAAATCGAATCAGTAATGTTCACGTGTAAGTGTGACGGCCTGGCTTATTGATACGAGCTACTCGTTAGTGTCAAAGGGAAAACATCTCAAAACCTTGGTCAAATTCTAGTGCAATATTTACAACAAAACTACTACCTACTTATGACAAACAAATATTCCAGTTTTTACTTAAAACTAAAAATTACGAAATAAAAAAGTAAATCGACTTTAAAAAGAAAAAAAACAACTCAAAATTATAAAATAACTTTAATTTCGGAAATTGGTGGCAAAAAAATTAAATTAAAATACAGATCCAAAGACACCGACTTGCGAAATTAAAGTTATTTCATAATTTTTACAGTCAAGGAAATAGTTTTTATTCTTTATTACAAGATACATGATATTATTACAATTAACATAATTTTGAGTTAATTTTATTATAATCTTTTTTGACGTTGACTTGAAAGAGCATGGCAGTGGAGAATGTGTCATGTTCATTTAAATGTCTCACTGATGGTGGTGCGTGTGTTGGATCATTCGGTCCCCTACAAAATGGTTGAGCTGGATGGCACTGATCCACGCGTCCTGATTGTGAACGGGCGCCGTCGGTTGAGACTGGTCATCTCTGCCAAGGCTTATTTATTCTTATATTTTGAATTGTTTCTTCATTTGTGTTTTTAGGGTTGCGTACCAAAATGGTAAAACGGAACTGAGCCGATAGAAGTTTATGTAAATTATGTAAAGAGATGACGCTGACCTAAAACTGCAATATTCTACACCGCAGTGCGCAGTGTTAAAATTCTCTGACGAATACAGACCTCGCCGATAAAAATAAAAAAATAAACATATTGTTAGAGATTTTGACAGCAGAAAGGGCGGGGACATCACGTCGCTGCGATGACGCTGTCAGTGGAGGGGTGGACACACCATGAGCCGTGTGGTCACTCGCCTCTATCACTTTTGCTGCGGAGCTCGGACGAGACGGACGCGTACTAGTGATCGTATTGAATTATTTTCTTGTAACGGTTTTTGTAATTTAAATAAATAGTTGTAGGCCGTGTTGTATTTTCTTTAAAAAAAAAAACTAATTAGGCTTCTGATCGCTAAGAATATTATTATAATGGTACGGAACCTTCGGTGCGCGAGTTCGACTCGCTCTTGACTTTTTTTTTACATTGTTCTCACATAGAAGCAACAAGAATAATGTACCTACCAGGGTGCTTACTCTTCAATTTAATTCCGATAGATCGACATTGGAATTGTGACGTTTCGTACTCTTGAGTTCGATGCTAGCGCCAAATGATTTTTTAGATTGGGTGTCCATTTTGGAGAACTAACTGGAATTGGGTTCGGGCTTGGCGTGGGGTAATTGTTGACAATATTGTTTTCAAGAGTACCGAATCACGTGACAGTAAAATTAACATTGGAATCATATTGGCATCTCATTGGAATTAAAATTAGTTTGAAGAGTAAGCCCCCAGGATTTTGTAATATGTTGATTTAAAAGAGTGTCCATGGAGTTTCTTGCCCGTTCTTCTCCATAGAGATCTACGTTTCGGAATGGGTAACTAGCTTCAACTTTCTGACTAACTGACCGACTATTTAATTTTGACTATTCAAAAGAGCCTGTACGTACATGGTTTAATTGAAATAAATGCTTTGAGTTGAGTGTAGTGCCTGTCAGTGAGACCGAGTGTCGGCGCACGACAAAGTTTTGTGCGGATCATTTCAACAAATCGCAATAAGTGTGTGATCGCTGAGATGCGGGCTGGGGGGGTGTGCGGGCCACGGTGCAGTGGGGGAGGGACGGTACAGGGGTACATACGGTGTTCGTGTTTGAGCTCAATCAGGGGCCGGAGCGGCGCCCCTATTTGCATATCTTTTGTCGCATCGTTCTGCTGATGCAAATCGTCCCGTGCGGTGCTCGCGGACGCGTTTGAACCGCTGTCGGTCTGTCTGTCTGTAGGTCGCTCGATGTAACAATGCACACTGATCACACGTTCGATAGTTCAAAGCTGTTGAAGCGACATATATCATATAAATCGACATTTGATATCATGTAATCTATAGGTACCTACTATTAATGAATTTTTGAATTATAAATAGGAATATTGCACAGACATGAATAATGTAATTTAATTCATTTTGACATTCCTGTAATTTTATTAATTTTGACTTGCCTGTATTTTTACTTTGACATTTGTAATTTCTTATTTTATTGACGTTTTCTAACATAATTTTAATAAATACTAAACTATCGTTCAACAACTATGAATCATCGCCCTGATACGTGAAGTCATTGGCTACCCTTTTGGTGTTATTATAATACTATACATTCTTCTACAAAATATGCCCCGTATGAATAAGTTTTTGGAAAACCCAGTGAAATTCTGAGTAGAATAAGCACTAGTATAGAACCTTTATATAACCCAGAAAATTATAGTCTAGAATTAAGATATCGTTTACAAGTAGCTCACAGAGATGCGCAAAATAATTTGATTAGAAGCAAACAGATCCGAAAAACTTTGTTTGATAAAAACGTCAATCAAGTGCGATATGAGAAAGGTGATTTAATATTGTTAAAAAATGAAACTGCAAATAAATTGGAATTGAAGACATGGAACCTGTTATGTTCGTGACAATGAAACACCGAGATTCAATGCAGACTGATTTATTATATGGGTAATTCTACGATAAGGGGTTTTAAGTCCATAGAGAATACGGCCACGGAGAAAAGTTGCTGTTTTTTCATTAAACACTTATATTACGATTTTTGTCCTATTTATGTATCTTTTGACGTAAGCGCAAGTCACTTTATGCATATTTTATTACCTTTTTCAAGGCCAGGGTAAATACATTGGGCAGGGTAGAGACATCAAGATCAGGGTAGATACTTATTTGGCCAGGGGAGAGAATTTGTGGGAATAAAAGTAACAAAATTAGTAAAATCAACTATAATTAAAGATTGTACTTAACATAGAATCAGACTGTCATTTTTACCAATCATATTAAACATTAACAGACTATATTATTTCAGCCTTCTCTGAAATTTCAAACAAAAGTGTCTTTAGTGTCATTACACAATAATATATAAAATTAACATAGCATTGTACCTACAACAAATAATAAAATATTCTTTTATTAATACTAATTATATGTATAGACTAGCGTCTTTAAGTAATACAAATAATCAGACTTGCGATAACTAGGATAATCATCATCATCATCATGGGGTTTAGATTTCCGCACTTAGTCCTTGAAGTGGACCATTGTGCGTGAGCCATGGTGGCCGATTACTCCAACCAGCCCACCTCCCTCCAGAAGCAGATTAGACTTCCCGGTCTCCTCAGGGCATCCGCAAGGGATGTTGGTGTTCCCAGGGTCTCCTCGCGAATCTTGGTAACGCCTGTGCACTCAAGAAGCACATGCGCCACCGTTTCCTCCGCCTCCATGCATGCTCTGCACAGGGGACTGTCAGTGATTCCCAGGGTATGGAAGTGTTTATTTAGTGAACAGTGTCCAGTGATGGTCCCCGCCACCAGGCGCAGGCTGTCTCTGTCCAGGCGCAGAAGGCGAATGGTCAGCTTTGTATCCAGGGATGGCATAGCTTCCTTGGATTGCCTACATCCTGGTGTCGAGGTCCACCATTTTTCCGCTTGTATTCGAGTGTGATCCTTTAACCAGCTTCTTAGCTGCTTGAAAGGAATGGGCACAATGGGTTCAGGTCCGTAGGGTCTTGTGCTGGATCCTCTTCTGGCAAGTTCGTCAACCGCATCGTTTCCAAGTGATCCACTGTGACCTCTAATCCATTGTAGCGTTACCGTGTTGCGATTTAGTACCGTGATTCGTTCTAGGGCCTTGTGGCATTCTAGTGTTAGTCTCGACGTCATCTGATTACTCTTTAGGGATTGAAGAACTGAGGCACTGTCGGAGAGTATTCGGATATTGGTATCCGTAACCCCCCTGGCCTCTATAGCGTGTGCCGCTTGGATAATACCTACACACTCTGCTTGGTAAACGGAGTTGAGCATTCCAAGTGGTTTGGATATCTTAATGTTTAGGTCGTTGGAGAACACCCCGACGCCCGTCCCTTCGTCGGTCTTTGATCCATCAGTGTAAATTCTTAGCTCTGTTGTACCTGAGTAGTCACACAACTCCTCTATGAGCTCTATGTTGTCACTACAACATAGAGCTCATAGAGGAGTTGTGTCCAAAAACACTTTTTTGGAAGCAGTGGGTCTTCAGGGTACTGTCGATGGGTGATGTCATCATCGGTTGTTCTAAGTTTGTTTGCACTAACATTATCTCCCCTGGTCAACAAGTCTCTTCCCTGACAGTTATCTTGCCAGGGGAAATATGGCAGGGAAGAGACGTTTTCATGATAAATTGTATTGTTTTAATTGATATAAGAAATGTTTCGGTACATTATGTATCACACTTTAACTATTGCATTATTATTAAATTAAACCAGTAAATGCAAATAAATTAAATAAATAATATAACTTTTATGACTTACCAGTGGAGAGACACAATGACCTCGCGAAACCATCACTTTGAACCAAAGCGTCGCAACAACTAAAAAATGACGGCACTCTTAACGGCTCACGTGTTTTGCATTGCTAACTTCACGTCGATAGATGATCTTGAGCGCTATTTGGAATATAGCCGTTTTATATTTGTGTTTGTAATAGCAAAATTAAATTTTCCAGGGTAGATACCCAAAAACAGTGGGACAAAAGTGAAGTTTAAAAAATATTGCAAATAAATAAATATTGTTCTATTTTTCCTTAACAATACTTAAATATATTTATTGAAATTTGTGTTTACCATATTTTAGTTTAATAACTAATACAAAGAAGGTATATATCGTTTGCAAATTAAACTGAAACCGACAGGGGGACAGGCCAGGGTAGAGACTTTTTTAGACTTTATAACGAATTTCAGAAAAATATACTTAAATTAGGCATTTAATCGTGACGTTATTTAATAAAGTACATTTAGGTGATGTGTTTCATTGCAAAAAATAACAATATATAGAATAAAATTTCTATTTTAAACTGATTGCCGCACAAGTTACCTCTTATCGTAGAATTACCCATATAAGTATGTATTTAAAAAAAAAAAGTTAGTTAAAGTTAGTTTAGTTTTTGTATTTTTTTATTTGTTTGTAAAGTATATATAAATAAATAATAAATAAATAAATATTTCGACATTCCCTCGCAAGTGCACATATTATGGGATACAAGAATACCGTACATAACACTGTCCCCTCTTAATCTATAATTATATAGTCGAGCTAAGAGGGAGGCGTGACAGGGCATCGGCAAAACAATTCCTCTCCGATCTTACAAATTCAATTTTAAAATCATAATTATGCTGCTAATTTAATAGCATATCGTTGAATTCTGCTTGCAGCAGTTACAGGTATGCCTTTATTGTCTCCTAGAATATAACTTAAAGCACGGTGATCACTCCTAAGAATAAAATGTCGACCGTATAAATACTGGTGATGTTTAGTCACGCCGAATACAATCGCTAAAGCCTCCTTATCCAACTGTGAATAGTTGGACTCAGCAGGATTTAAGGTACGCGAGACACAACAAAGCGGCCGCTCGCTGCCGTCATCGTAACGTTGTAACAACACTGCACCCAAACCGTATGGGCTGCTGTCTACTGCCAGTATAAGTTGTAAATTAGGATCATAATGTGCGAGCACCGGAGAGCTACTTAAGACGTTTTTAATTCTAGTGAAAGAATTTTCACATTTATCGTTCCAATTCCATTTAACATTTTTTTTTAACAAATCATAATTATAAAGGTTTTAAAACATCACTCATTTTACGCAAAACTTTGAATAAAAGTTTACAAGTCCTAAAAAACTCCTTAACTGCGTAATGTTACAAGGTGATGGAGCAGCTACAATCGCTTTAATTTTTTTATCATCAGTGTGTAGTCCTTGTTTATCAATTCTATAACCTAAATATGTCACTGATTCTTTAAAAAATTGGCATTTACCATAATAAATCCGAAGGCCATTATTAACGAGTGCTTAGGCTGCAGGTTGAATTTCTTTATGACATCAGAAAAAAACACAGCCATTCCGTATATCAATATTATATTGACCGTCAGTAAAAAAAACAACCACGTATCAAAAAAAGACAATAAAAAACAAAATAAAACCAAAAATAAATATTCCTAAAAAGTTCACGATAAAAAGTTCACTTTTTATCGTGAACATCCTCCCCTTTTTAGAGAGGAACAATATTTTTTAATGGGCGCTTTAATATGCCCCCTGCGGTGCGAACATCTACCACCCGCACCACGCCGTCACGACCCGGGTACAGAGCCGCGATCACGCCACGTGGCCAGGTGCCCCTTGGCAAGTCTCCGTCTCCAATGAGCACAGGGTCCCCAACCCTGACTGCAATATCTGTACCCGGAACGCGCCGCGGAGCTAAGGTGGGCAAGTATTCACGGACCCAGCGCCGCCAAAAATAGTCCGCAAGTCGCAGTGCCTTTCGCCAACCGCTCCTACCAACCAGCGCCGCATCAGTTAAGGGTTCGCTAGGAAACGAATGTCCAGATGAATCGCCGAGCAAAAAATGATTGGGGGTGAGCGCTTCCGGATAGTCGGCATCGGGAGAAATGTGTGTCAATGGACGCGCGTTGACAATCACTTCTGTTTCTGTCAACAGGGTGGCGAGAACTTCCTCACGCGGGGCCCGCTCTCTCAATGTAACTCTGAGGGCCGTCTTCACGGAACGGACGAGCCTTTCCCAGGCACCACCCATAAAGGGTGCCAGTGGTGGCACAAAACGCCAAGCAATTTTGTTTTCCGCTGCAAACTGTGGAATTGTAGCGTCATAAAGGGCTCTCAGTTGCCGGTTTGCTCCCACGAACGACGTCCCATTGTCAGATCTTGGCGCTTTTAATAATTTGCACAGCTGGCATCCACGCACCACCGATCGCACAGCGTTCCGTATCCTCAGGATCCAATACTCCTGTCGAAGCTCATTTATGACTGTTTCTGTGTTAGCGTGAGCGAATTTGTCGTGGTAGTGACGAATTAGAAGGCGCACTGCTGGTTCTTTTCCATCCAGTAAGATGGGCTGTTTATCAGAGACAGCAGACGTTCTACCAGCAAGATGTATTATTCCTTTTTTTAATACTGGTGACAAAAATGCCAATCGGCTTTTCTTAGGGATATGCCTTCCAAAAGTTAGGCAGTGGATTTCTTCTCCGAAAGCATTGAGCTGACTTTGCCCCAAAATGTGCCGTTCTGCGCGGATGACGTCTTCCACATTCAATGGCGAAGGAGCAGTGGCGGAGGCGATATTAGTCCGTAAATTGTGCCCAGGCGTGTTTATAGAGAAACAAATATCCTCAACCCAAAAATTTTGAAAAGTATGACCCCGATCTTTGAAAATGGAGGCAATGAATTGATGAGTCCTAGCTGTTGCCCTTACCAGTCTAATCCAAGAACTAAAATGAATGATATCAGCTACTACTGGTAAAGGTAACTGATGAGAGTTGGTAAAATTCATGATATCTACAGTGCATGATGTATGTTTCGATAATTTGGGATTGATAAGAGATGGTATCAATGAGAGATGGCATCAAATATGCTCGTACCAGAGCTAGATCAGATAAACCATATTGTGAACATTGAAATACCAACAGAAACAGCATTACCAGGAGACATGAGCCTGAATAGATCTCTATCCATTCTTGGAGAACAGATCAAAACACTGAAATCGACCAAAGCAGTGGTCGATGACATATCAGTCCATGATATTCACCAGTACACCATTGCATACCTGCTGCTGGGAGTTGTCCTATGCGCGGTAGCAGTCTGGGTCTGGAGAAGAGTGGGATGCTGTTCGCCTTCTTTTGCCAGCCAGGCGGAGCCTCACCACAGACAGGAGTCAACCAGAGTGCATAGTGAAGTGCAACCGCGAAAGTAGAGTACTGCTGACCGTCAGCAAAGTGAGAGTGAATCCATAGGTTTAAGTGCATATTTCGCCAGACGGTGGCCCAGTGCTATGCGTAGTACGGGTAAAAAGGAAAGGGCTACGTTGCCTAAAGTGAAAAAAGAACGTGTGCTTAGAGTTGAAGACTCATTTGTGTAATGAATTTATGCTTTTTAAGGACAACCGCAATTTATACTTTACCTTCATTTACCATTTTGAAATACTTTTACTTTGTTTACCATTTTATAAGAATTTAACTTTTGTTTACCATTTTATAATTATTTAACTATGTTTACCATTTGACTTGTATTATTATTTTAACTAAGGTGATTTGATGATTACTTTAGTATTTACTTACGAGTACCTCATCTTGTGCTCGGGAATATGTTCGGTACAATATTTGCAACCGAACAGCTCAGCACTTTTGCTTGCCTGCATTTCCATAAATGCATGTATCGCATCTATTACCAGTCAGTATTCGTCTACCAATCGCGTAACTCAAACCAGACTAGATCAAACCATCTTAGTGCTTATTAGATTAGATTTACCATGTAATGTCTATCACTAGCATTCAATATAGCGTTAAAACCGTATCATTTTGTATCATTAAACCAGACTAATATACTTAATACCAAGTCAACCAAATATCAACCAACTCTGAATTTAGTGCTAAACCAAGCAGGCATTAAATTCTACAGTTAGAATAGGATAGTTAAGACCCTAAAGTACCTAGCGTGGGAGTCGGTATGTGCTACTACTGTTTTACTGAGTAAGATTTTGATTTTCTAATTAAATTTTAAGTATTTGTAGTGTTCTAATTAGCTTTCTAACTGGTTTTTATTATTAGTTTTCTTATTAGAATCTGATATGAATATTTAACGTAGAATTTTTGATAATTTAAATATACGAAGAAAAATTACGTAACTTGAAAATCAGGTTTTCTGTTTATAGGAATATTTGGGAGATTTTAGTGTCAAATGAGAGCGTACAGTCTTAAACTGTACATGTTTTGCTGACGCGGTGGCTTGCACCAGACGTGCGTCATTTTATTACTATAAAAATGTACCTACATACATTACAATAAATCTTCAAGTGCGATTACTGCTACGCGGTGACTAACATTAGAGAAACGAATCGTTAACAGTTTTACTTGTAAACATTATTTATACGTATTAAACCTAACGGGAACTAAGTGATCTTTTCTCTACGCGCTTCAACCTGAACCACAACCTCAACAACAACGACTCTGCAAGTGGACGAACCGTACAGAGAGAATTATGTTTAAAACTGATATTCTAGTTAGAATTATGTAAATCGGTCTACGGGTTTTAGAGATACATATAAAGAATTTTGTATAATGAAAACATGGCCGAAGTCCAATTTTAGTAAGATAATGTTCTAGAAAGTTTTTATTGTATAGAGATAGGATAAAGATGTTATTATGTAAAAAAAAATACTTAAAATTATGAAATAACTTTCATTTCGGAAGTCGGTGGCAAAAAATTCAAACTAAATAAAATACAAGATCCCAAAACACCAAATTCCGAAATTAAGAGTCTATATTATGATGTTTTGGTGATATTGGGCGATCTGGATATCGGTATCTGTAAGACTTGAGAGTTTGCTATTTGGACACATTAAACTTGGACTTATAATCTTTAAATTTGCAGAAGCGAAAACACGATTGGATAAAAAAATCTCGATAAAAAAAAATAACGAAAAAACCTCGTTTTGCACTTATTTTGAGTTAGATCTCTGAAACCCTATGGAATTTAATGATGATTTTTAAACTAATAGATAGGTAATAATATTATCTCAAATCGTGCAGAATTATTTTTTTATTTTTCTACTCGTTCTCCTCGTAATTAGCAATCCAGTGATTTGGCGCTTGCGTCATTTTATTCTAAGCGAGCATACTCTCTTTCTGTCTCTTGTTTTGCACGCGGTAGTAATAGCGCTATCCTTTTCAATTTATTCAATCAGTCTGCTACGGCACCTGTTGGAGGACGAACCTATGTTTGGCGACATTACAGAGAGAGGACTATTTTCGACATTTGGGTGGCCCAATTCAAGAAATCACTAAGTCCATTTTTAACGCTTTTGAGTTAGCAACACTGGCTTGTTAATTTTTTCATTCCCTTTCGAATGGTCTATTCAAGATTCTTGGGAAAAATCTCTAAGTGGCATTTTCGAAAGTATAAAAAAACAAAAAAAGACGCATCTTCCATTCATAAAATCCCTATGTCCAAGAAATCACTAAGTCGTAAGTTTTTTTGGAAGAAATCACTAAGTCCATTGATTTTTGACATGACAGAATTTTTTCATAATGGTTTTTATAACTTGTCACCGAGAAGGTTTTGTTGCGATTTTGTTTAAAATCTTATGTGTACGTACGTAGTTAAGTTAAAATGAATCCTGATGACAAGCTGAAGAGGTGAGTGTTCTGTTTTACTAACTAGATGTATTTTTAAAAGGGTAATTTAGCTAAGGCAGTTAGGTACCGATTGCGAAATTGTTTTTTTCAGTAGGTTTATTACATTATTACAGAATAATGCAACAAAGCGGTCTCTTTGACTCTGGGGAAAGTACCAACAGTGATATTGGGGATTATTCTGCTTCATCTGAGGATGAATGGACACCCAAAAGAACTCGTGCTTTCAAAAATAATGTACCCGCTTTGAATAACGAACAGACACTGCCAATAAATTCACCTCAACTACCCTCATTTTCTGGCATTACACCAAAACGCATAAAGCAGAATGAGACAGATTTTGGCGATGGTATTGGCGATTATTCTGATTCATTTGTGGACAAATGGTCACCAGATGATTCAAGACGAAAATCGTCCATTACTATTTTGGCTGATGTTCACCTACCCGCTTTCTCTAACAGGTACTTACCTTAAAGTTTCTTCTACCATAGGTACTCGTAGTGCATGAGACAAATAAAATTATATCTTTTCAAATGACAATCAACAGTAAATTTTACGATATCTACATATTATGTTGCCGTAATGTAGGTCTTTTTGTTTTTTTATAGTTTTCAGTTACCGCAAATTAATCGTGTTTTCGTAAATAATGCAACCGCAAATTTGAACAACGAACAGCCGTCTTCTCCTGTTGATACGTTACCACCAATAGATTCTCCACAACTACCCTCATTTTCTGGCATTACACCAAAACGCATAAAGCAGAATGAGACAGATTATGGCGATGGTATTGGCGATTATTCTGATTCATTTGTGGACAAATGGTCACCAGATAATACAAGACGAAAATCGTCCATTACTATTTTGGCTGATGTTCACCTACCCGCTTTCTCTAACAGGTACTTACCTTAAAGTTTCTTCTACCATAGGTACTCGTAATGCATAAGACAAATAAAATTATAACTTTTCAAATGACAATCAAGAGTAAATTTTATGATACCTACATGTGAGTCTGCCTGGAATATCCAAATGCTGAAGAGTTATTTTCAAAAGAAATGGTAAACCACAGTTTTCTGCATCTATGCAAGGTGAAGATTTTAAGCCGTTTTCATTATATAAGGTCGGTTACAGCAGATTAATCAATGAAACGCCCGATGACTGCTACGGCGCACCCTTAACTATAAAGGCTGCTAAATTGCAAGATGTAAGGCGGTTACTAGAATCTGTTCCTGAATCGGAAGGGTATTTTTATGAGGATTTATTTAATGGAACTCGGGACCCCATAACTGCAGAATTCGATTCTGAAGAAGAAGTGGAATGATAGGCTGATTTTGTTTGAATGTTGTACTGGGTACTGCAATAATATATCTAAGTCCACCATTTATCACTCTAATATTCCTAAGTCCAGGGATTAGAAATAAGTCCATTTTTTTTGTTATTTTATTAAGAGACTCCTGTTACATCTATCGTTTTGATTACTTCAATAAATAAAACTACTTAGTTTGCGCTATAATATGTATTTAAATTGTTTTTTTTAACCAAAGCATGTTATTTCAGCTGACATTTTAAACATAAAATTGTAAATATCTCAAATGTCACTTTTAGGACTTAGTGATTTCTTGAATTGGGCCACCCATTTGTGGTCGTCCAAATCAAAAGGGACCTTATGGCGGAAATGAGTTATCTACAGGGCTGAAAACTACATAAATGTACCGAACTATAGACCCAAGAACCAACCTTCTAACCACTACCGTTATTTTTTTACGAATTTTTGAAGTTCACTGATCGAAATTATAAGTTTCGAGAAAATCGCAATTTAAGTATGCCGTACAAAAAAGTTATGTTTTAGTGTGAAGTTATGTAACTGATGGTATACTTTGATTGACTATGATTATTACTAATGGAAATTCTTACAATCCTTGCATAAACTTGTTTGTTGTGGGAACTAGACCCGCCAACATAATGCATTATCAATGAGATGCAAAGTATCGATAATAGTATTAAAAATAAGTAAACCGCCTGTTTCTCACTAAACTTTTATTGTTTTTATATTGCTACTAATTACATAGATTTGCGAAAGGCCTTAGATGTAAATAAAAACAACACATAATTTAAAAAAAAATAGTTTTTATTTACTAGCAAGAATTCTTATTTTTTATAAACTTTGAGATCTGACAGTAACAAAATCAACACTTAATCACTAAATAGGTTATACATAATTGGTTTAGATGCTAATAAAGCTAAGAGATCAATGATAACTATTAGTTATGATCTTGTAAAGTTACATAGAGAACTGAACAATTTCTTCAAACAAATTAAAAAAGGGCCCTAATGGTAGGCTCTAAACAATTTTTTTTATTTTTAGCATGCATAATCAATATTTTAGTGCAACATTTAAGATAACTTAAATTTTCTTTTTTATTATCACAAGGTATGAAAATGTTACTTATTTAACAATTTTTTTTTTATTATCACAAGGTATGAAAATGTTACTTATTTAACAAAATGTTCGTAACAAGTATATACGTAAAAAAGGGCCCTTAAGGCGGTCCGTTGCAGTCTGCTGACACTTATCTCTTAGTATAGTTAATTAGTTTAAGTATTTAAATAAAGGTAAACAATCTTGATACGTTTTTGTCGAAAAATACATTTATGAAATAATTTATAGCCATTACAAGATAAAAAAACAAAATGAAATAACAGATGTTATAATGAATTACTTTTGCTATTAGCCTTAGCCTATTTTAAAAATATATTTTATGATAAAAAACATAACAAGATTGTTTACCTCTATTAAAAGTACCTAAACAAAATATGGACTACAATAGTGGGACCTTAGACCTAAGACGCATATACAAAGAATGCCGCATGCGGCGGCGTGCGACACTATCTAATGGCGGCTATACGCTACGCTGACGACACGCTAGTCCTGGCGCAGCGGAGGTCGCATCAGGCGGCGGCCGATGCGATGGCACGCGGGGTTGCGATAGTCGTGGAGGGGATCCGGCAGTTGGGTCTCTAGGTGGCATTGCACAAGTCCGAGGCCATGTCGTTTCATGGGCCCCGGAATACGCCAACATCGGGATCCCAACTAACGGTAGGAGGGGTTCACATCGGCGTCGAGACGACGATGAAATACCTGGTCTCGTCCTCGACAGCCGGTGGAACTTCGTCGAGCATTTCCGACGTTTGGCTCCCAAACTGGAACGGGCCGGGGCCGCCTTCAAGCGGCTCCTGCCCAACCTGAGGGGGCCAAACGCCTCCTGCCGGAGGCTTTACGCGGGGTCGTGCGGTCCATGGCCCTATACGGGGTCCCGGTGTGGGCGCGTTCACTGCGGCGGCGAGCCGCCCATTATTTGAACGCGCCCCAGAAGGTGGTAGCCGTTAGGCTGATCCGGGGGTACCGCACGATCTCGGGCGAGGCGGCAAGCCTCCTTGCCTGCCGCCATGGGATCTGGAGGCGATAGTCCTCGCGCGCCTGTATGAGTGGCGCGCGGAGGCACTACGCCGGGGGGAAACTCCGCTTCCGCAGCAAATTGCGGCGGAGCGGACGGACCTCCGGCGCGATCTCATGGCGGCATGGAAAGAGCGACTGTCACAACCCAGCGCAGGGCACGCCACGATAGCGGCGGTAAGACCCCTCTTTGAGGAGTGGCTAGAGAGGCGTCATGGCGCCCTCACCTACCGCCTGACGCAGGTCCTCACCGGACACGGAAGTTTCGGGAGGTTCCTGCACATAATCAGGCGGGAGGAAACGCCCGGGTGTCACCATTGCCAGGATCGCCCTGAGGACACGGTGGAGCACACGGTGGAGGTCTGCCTCGCTTGGGCGGAGCACCGCCGTGTCCTCGTAGAGGCGATCGGCAGCGGCGGCGACCTCTCGCGTCCGGGCCTGGTTCAAGCCATGGTCCGGGGCGAGAGGGAGTGGGGGGCAGTCGCCTCCTTCTGCGAAGCAGTCATGCTAGCGAAGGAGGCGGCGGGACGGCTGAGGGAGAGAGCTTCCCGTCCCAGCCGCCGCGGGAGACGCTCCGGGCGTCGGGAGCCGCGCGACGACTCCCGGCCACCGTAGGCGCGGGCCTGCGGGCGGAGAGTAATGGGTAGCTCACCGTCCGATCAGGACCAGGCCCGTGCCGGACGGCGCGTGCGTGTTCCACGCGCGCCTCAAAGAGATGTCAGCACTAAACGAAGGGGCCCGTAAGGGCCGAAGCCTGCCGGGTCAGCGGGATTGTCCGAAAGGGTTACCGCTGGCCCGGAACATAAAGGGCGAAGGAAGGAACACGGGTGGGTTTTAGTCAGTAAGAGTCTGACACTCCCTTCCGCTCCACCCAGAGCGGGAGGAGTCATTTGATGATTTCCCATCCTGAAAAAAAAAAAAAAAATGGCGGCTATACGTTATTATATATTATATACCTTGCAATATTAAAATGTCGATATAATATATGGTTTGAATTACAAGAAAAACGATTTGTTAGGTCTTGCCGCGATAAGGTTCCTTTTTTACTAAACTTTAGATGAATACAAAACTTTTTTAAATTGACTTTTCGAAAAGTTGAACACACACACATGTAGTAAATACAATCATCTTTTTAAAAATACAGTTAATAAAAAAACGATTTTTTTGAGGTATTTTACGAATTTATTAATATCTCGGAAACTAGTTACCGCCATAAGGTCCCTTTTGATTTGGACGACCACATTTTTATTTTGTTTAGTGGTAAGTATTACCTACTGTAAAAAGGAGTTAAACCCGTTTGGTGTAAACATAATAAATTATTATCATTATTTAGTGTAAATAAAGATGGGCAAAAAGAAAACTCTCGGAAAACACGACACATGGTTGGCGCCACGGAACAGAAAAAACAGTTTGTTCCGTGGTTGGCGCAGTGGCTGAGCGATCGACTGCTGCGCTGCGTGTCGCGGGTTCGATTCCCGGCCGGACAAATATTTGTATTGCCTACAGGTAGTTGTTCCGGGTCTGGATGTTTGTGTATGTGAATTTAAATGTTTGTAAACGCACCCACGATACAGGAGTAATTCCTAGTGGGGAACAACGTTTTTTAAAAAAAAACAAAAACAAAACAAAACGTTTGAGGGAACAACTCCGTATTCTGAACGAAAGAAAGAAAAAAATAAGTACAGACGCCAGCATGTCAAGCTACTACAATCTGTCAAATTTCTTTAATAGATTTTCAACTTTATCACTGAAGCATAAGGTTCAAAGTTGAATGGGAAAATTTGACAGTTTCGGGTAGCTTGGTGTGCTGGCATCTGTACCTAACTACCGATTTATATAACGGTATCAATTCTTTTATTTCCTTAGCTACTTAGGTATTTCGAATGTCTATTGCCTGGGGAAAAAAAAAAGTAAATATTTTAATCCCCGTTAATATTTTTTTTACCTGGCTCGTTGGTCTAGCGGTCGCAAGCGCTACTGCTGAGCTGTGAGGTCCTGGGTTCGATTCCCGCACCTCTGCCCACCTCATCGGGCAATACAGGCGTGATGCTTTGTATTTATGTATGTAAATTTTAAATCGCATAATGTAACATAATTGAATCTTTCCCGTACAATGAGAGGTCAGCTTATATACTGGAAATGTATAGTTTGATACGTAGCCGTGTGTACCTACCTATCTACCTATATAATGCGGGTAAAAATACAATAAGTATCAAAATAATATCATCCTAGTTCAATCACTGATATTTTTACTAATCAATATTACTTATTCAAACTGATGAATTTTATTTAAAGAAAAAAAAAAATTGCCATGATGGCTTTCTCTTTTTTAGGGTTCCGTAGTCAAAAAGGAACCCTTACAGTTTCGCCATGTCCGTCCGCAGTTTAGCTCAGAGGCTCTTAGTACTATTAGAAAACTATAATTTGGCATGGATATAATATGTACAGACGCCAGCACATCAAGTTACTACAATCTGTCAGATTTCTTTAATAGATTTTCAACTTTATCACTAAAGCATAAGGTTCAAAGTTGATTGCGAAAATTTGACAGTTTCGGGTAGGTTGATGTGCTGGCGTCCGTACATTATTAATCACGCCGACAAAGTGGTAAAATAAAATCTAGAAAAAAAATTTTTTTACGCTATCGGTTTTTTTAGGTACTCGTAAAGTGGGGATGTTTTTGAAGTGAAAACTTCTTTAATTAGCATCGTTGTGATTTGAAATTTTATGTGTTTTTGTGGATCGATGGATGGATGGATCGATGGATCGATGGATCGCCGGATCGCGATGGATCGATGGATTGATGGATCGATGGATTGATGGATGGATGGATCAATGGATCGAAGGATCGAAGCATCGATGGATCGAAAGATCGAAGCATCGATGTATCGACGGATCGAAGCATCGATGTGTGTCTTCTCGACATCCGTGTGTCACTAACGGGATGCAGCAGAATACCAGCGTCAGGTATTGTACCTGGCATATGCTGAGCTGGACTCCCATTTGGTGCAATCATAAGACACACACCGCCCAGTAGTGATCGACGTTATTGATGTTTATGAGCTAGGTGTCTATGGTTCATTTTATCTTTTTAATCTTTGTTATTTTTAATTTTTTTTTCTCACCTTTTTTAATGTTTTTAATACCTGTATTGTGTCTTTTGTTGCACTAAATAAACGTTTTATCTATCTATCTATCTATCTATCTATCGATGTATCGACTGATCGACGGATCGATGGACCGATGGATCCATGGATGGATGGATCGATGGATGGATGGATCGATGGATGGATGGATCGATGGATCGATGGATCGACGGATCGATGGATTGATGGATCGACGGATCGATGGATTGACGGATCGATGGATCGACGGATCGATGGATCGACGGATCGATGGATCGACAGATCGATGGATTGACGGATCGACGGATCGATGGATCGATGGATCGACAGGTCGATGGATCGACGGATCCATGGATCGACGGATGGATGGATCGACGGATGGATGGATGGATCGATGGATCGACGGATCGATGGATCGACGGATCGGTGGATCGACGAATCGACGGTTCGACGGATCGATGGATCGACAGGTCGATGGATCGATGGATCCATGGATCGACGGATGGATGGATGGATCGACGGATCGATGGATCGATGGATGGATCGATGGATCGACGGATCGACGGATCGATGGATCGACGGATCGGTGGATCGAAGGATCGACGGATCGAAGGATCGATGGATCGACGGATCGATGGATCGACGGATCGATGGATCGATGGATGGATGGATGGATGGATCGATGGATGTTCTTTAGCATCGTTGTAATTTGAAAGTTTATGAAACGAAAAAGAGACATTTAAATTCATAAGATTTAACGTGGGAGAAAATGAGACAGGAAGCATTATACAGTGTTTTTGAAGGTTTCACCTTCTACCACGTGTAAATTGCACACATGCTGTTTTTTTTTTCTCGTCTACTCATGTTACCGTTGGATGGTCCTTTAAAAAATCTTGCGGGTTTGTGAAAACCATTTTTCGATTTAGGGATCAGTTTGTGAAATATACTGGCCTGCAAAACTAAGTAATACACTTTTAAAATTTATATTTTTTCTAAACTATAGAATTTAGAGTTTTAAAATAAAAAACGTTTTATAGCAAATTTTATCGGCTTTCTTTGAAACTAGTAACTATACATTAGTAATATTTTTAACTTAAAAAATATCTAAAACAATAAAAATAGCCATTTTTAGCTTAGTGTCAAAAATACAGTACAGTGCAGTTACATTTAATTAAATTTTTAATAACTGGTATTGCCTCCTCGGGCTCTGACTACAGCTTCGAGCCGGTTTGGCATACTGAACACGAGGTTTCAGAGCTGATTTTGGGGAATATTCTCCCATTCTTCAATCAGGGCCTGTTTTAGTGCCCTGAGGGTGGTAGGTGGTGGTCTACAGCTTCTGACTAGCCTCCCTAGCTCATCCCAGGCATGCTCAATCGGGTTTAAATCAGGACTTCTTCACGCTGATACCTACCTCCTGAATATACTCTTGCACAACCTGAGTCGTGTGAAGCCGGGCATTATCATGCATCAGTATCGATCCGTCACCCATATTTGCTAAATACGGCCCTGCATACGCGTTGAGAATCTCTTGGGCATAACTTTCCCCAGTCAGAGTGCCATTTTCTATGTCCACTAACTCTGTGCGACCTTCTGAAGATATGCCAACCCATACATGTACATTGTACACTGCCTTCACCGTACTGGACTCTTCCTGAGAAGCAGTCTTGAAGGTATCGCTCACCAGGCCGCCTGTAGACACTTCGCCTTCCATCGAAAGTGTAAAGTGACAATCGAGACACATCTGTGAACAAAATTCTTGACCACTCTTTTTCATCCCACTGTATGTGTTCACGGGCCTATCGCAGTCTCGCTACTCGATGCTCTCTCTCGAGTTTGGGGCCACTCGCTGGTCTTCGGGGTTTCAGATTTGCTTCAGCAAGTCGTCTTCTCACTGTACTGTCACTAATGTAGTCCCTTCGGGTCTGAAGAAGCTGTTGCTGGACTTCAACTGCATTAAGGTGGCGATTTCTCAACACAGTGGAAACAATATAACGGTCTTCTTGGGCACTAGTACACCTGGGTCGGTCATTACAAGGTCTCCTCAGATGGTTTCCAATCTCTTCGTACCTTCGTTTCACCTTCTGGACCGTTCGTAACGTCACACCCACCATTCTTGCAGTACAACGCATACTGATGCCTAGTTCCAGAAAAGTCATGATCCTAGCACATTCTTCAAGTGAAAGAAGCACGATAATAAAATGTATGTGCTGTTGTCTAACTTAGCTTTTGTAACAAGACTCATCGATCAAGAAAAAGGTTGAAACCAAAAACAGAAAAAAAAATTATTGGTAAAATTGTAATTCGAAAAGGATTATTTTTCTTTTTAAAGCTCTTTTCAGCCATTTCTTAAAAGACTTAACTCTTTTTCGAGTCCTTTTTATTTCGAAAGTTCTTCTTTCGAAAATCTTCTGCACTTAAAAAGTTATTCCAATTTCAAAAGTGTGATACTTAGTTTTGCAGGCCAGTGTAATAAGCTTTAAAGAGCTGATTTTTGTTAAAATCAAGTCCTTCTAAGGCTAAATGATTGTTTTTCGATATGTGAAAAAATTCACGCTAGTAGTATAACGATGTTAAAAGGAAAACTATCACAGCTACGTAGGCTTTACAAGTTTACGAGTGAGAACATGATTTTCAACTACAATGTTAAGTTTGTTCTTGGCATAAATTCATTCCAACTACGGAATCATTCATTGTGCGTATCTATTCCATTTCATTCTGTATAAGTCTCGATATTCCCGGGAATTTACGAGACAGTGTGTGAGTCTTGAAAATCTAGTCTCAGAGCTTGGGACTGGAAGCGCAATACTAAGGTTACTTTTTATTCAGGTACCACGTGAGCAAAGCCGGGCCCAAATGCTACTATTCAAAAAGTCCAAAAAGTTTAAAATCTTATTGTTTCAACAAATCCAAAACGACGACGTGGACGAAGTGAACGACGAGGATGAGCTCGAAGACTTGGTTTATGAGAATCAAAGGTAGGTAATAGAAATGAATGCATCGATAATATTGCAGTTCTCGCATTTTTACTGACTTCAAAAGGGAGAATATTCTTTATTTGACGGTTTTTAGGGTTCCGTACAAGTTCTGTCAAGTGGCATATTATATGAAAGGGCTTTGGCCATGGGAAAGTATCGGAGCTATTCAAAAATAGTACTACTATTTCAGAACATTCATGCATTGCTATTATTATCTGCTTTATATTTATGTAATAAAATGCATTAATCTTGTAGGTTTCCAGACGAAGAGGACAGGTCAGATAGAAATCAATGAAGAATCAGACGAAAGAAGAATGATAGACTTAAATTTTTTTTAAAGAATTAAAAACCTTTTCTATTCCCTCAACAGCCTTTGGTTGCGGTATAAATAATTTGGAGTTGATAGGGGAGAAAAGGGTTAGGCTTCTTGGGATAAACTCATTCCCAACTACGGAACCCTTCATTGTGCGTGGTTCGACACGCACTTGGGCGGTTTTTTTTACAAGCCTAAAGATACAAATGGGGAAGAATTATTTTTTTCAATGCACCCCCTCTTGATGGGTATAATTGAATAGGTCTATTTAAACGAAGGTAATATAAATTAATACATCACTTTTTTTCAGTTATACCGTTTGCGAAATATGGCCCGCCAAATTGCCTGCCTTGCAATGCCAGGGGGCGTTGCAAGGCACTGCAGTGCCCCCCACCCTCCCTGCCATTTCTAACCTAGAAACTTCCACGTTGCTATAACTTAGTAAAAACTGTTTTAAAATAATTTCGCGAACAATGTGATTATAACTTTTCGAATAATAAAGATAAAACTGCAAAATAGACAATAGACGTCCTAGTTCAAAGGTTTGCCTTTGCCTTTAGCAAACAATACTCTTTTAATAGCCTTCTATTTATCTTTACATCATAAAAAGTATGTTACAGTCGTTTGTAATTACAGCTACGGAACCCTATATTATGCATGGCCCGACTTGCTTGGTCGATATTTTTATTTATAAGGAAACTTTATTTTGTTCTAGGTACATGCATGGTTATGTTATGAGAGAGTTTATTTTTGTTTAGGGAACATTACTTTTTGTTATTACGGTAATACGATATTTGTAATAAGTACATACCTTCGAACGTTGCACGTCGGGAAATTTTTTGAAACCTCTTTGTCTTTTATTTTTTATGGGATTTTTATTGTTATTGTAATGGTATTATATATTCTGAATATACATATTAAATTGTTTAATAAATAAACATTGATGAATATTTACATAACATTTTATTTCATACTAACCTTTTAGGTAAGTATATAGATTGAGTACCTACGCGAGGATAGAATAACGGATCAGTCTATATAGTATCGAGTCCACAAAAAAAAACACGAGCCTCTAAATTTCGAAACTCGCGCCTCGGGATGGAAGCCCTAGTACCTATTTACCTACTATGTTGGTGGTAGGTATGTCAGTTTGTAGGTCTATGAACAGAGCTTCAAATAATAATTATGTATGTATTGTATACCGACAATGAGCTCGTTTGTTTAGCTGTGTTATCTTTTACACATCGATCCGTCGTACCGTGGAAATACTTCCGTGAATTTGAACTTTATTTGAATGACATAATTTTTTACGAATACACTTTATTGCCATACGAATCAAGTTCAAATTCACGGTCCGTCTCCGGCACAGATCGCTGTTGATCAGCTGGGCGGCCGTTCAAACTCGAACTCGACTCACGCAGTCGATCGCACTTACTGCGTCGCCGCTCGCCGCCCGCGCCGCGCGCTTCCGCGTATTATAGTAGAGGGGGCGCGGGGTGGCGCGGGCGAGAGGTACGAAATCGCTCGCGTTGGGCTGCATAGGCGCCGTCTTAAAGTTATTTCATTTCATTTTTTTGAAATCCTATCACAGCTTATAGCACTTCAACAACAACATTGCGCAACATTGGCGTCCAGCGACGACGCAAGGCGCGGGGCGCGGGGCGCGGGGCGCGGGATCGGTGCGCGGGGCCCGGGCGCGGGGCGCGGGGCGCGGGGCGCGGGGCGCGGGGAGAAGATCGCGGAGGTCCAAATGTAATTTAATTCGTAATCCCGTCCACTCTTTAACACGAAAACTTTTTCAGTGGCTTCGTCTGAAATGAATAAGTGCGGAACTTTGTGTGGCTGATAAAATAAACCGCCGCAACTTTTAATTGTGAAACTGCTATCTGTTTGAGGCGCGCCGCTAATTGCGAACACTCATCGAGTTTCCGCGCCGCACCGCCATCACACCGCCTCACGGCCACGCCACCGCACCGCCGCCGCCGCACCGCCGCCGCACCGCCGCCGCACCGCCGCCGCCGCACCGCCGCCGCCGCACCGCCGCAGCGGCGCACAGCCGCGTTATTTATAATTATATTTATTTATACAGGGAACATGCCTCCTACCTACACATGAAGGAGCACTATTCACCACACCTGCTCATTTGCGTGTTGCCAATAATAATTCCGTCACGATAGGTGTCGGTTTCTTCACTATGTTTTGCTTCACGTTTAGTACAGTTTATAAAATCTACAACTACATCTCAACGACTGTCGACTGATTGTCGGTCATCGATCTCACCTGGACATCTATACTTTAATTAATTAATAATATTAAGGAAAATAAATAGTCTGTAATAAATCGTGGCGTTATTTTAATTAGAGCATGCAATGTGGCAACATTACGCTGATATCGAGGAATATCGCTCGTCCTTTTTTTTTTTTTATTTTCGGGGGGAAACCTTCAAAAGGCACCTGGACTTTGGGGAAAGAGACCAGGTAGTGTGGGATTCTTACCTCACTAAAACCACCCCGGTGATCACCATCAGCACATGGAGGGGGGCCCGTTACCTCTTAATAGACCAATCCGGAACCCCCTCAGTGCAACGCGTGTTAGGGCACGTCTCTGGGGAGACTATAAAGGGGTCTCCCCTGATCCTCACTATGCACGGCAGCACGTGATCACAATGCCACCGTATTCCCTGAAATCAATTGGTGGGCAGTCTGAGTCCCCACTCCTACTGCCCGCGATTCCAAAGTCCCGCCTGCATTCAATGATGCAGGTGGGGTTTCGGCGTGTTAGGCGTCGAGGCGGTTGCCTCCTCGACGCCTTCTTCTCCGAGCGGGATTGGCTCTCTCACGATCCCCCTCGGCAGCCTCCTTCTGGACCATAACGATCTCACAGAAGGAGGCAACTTCCCTCCAGTTTTCTGTCTCCGTCAGCATAGCCTTCACTACTGCTGGCAGAGACAGGTCTCTCCCAATCCTGGCGACCAAAACCTGCCGCTCGGAGGCCCACGCAGGGCATTCCTCGAGCGTGTGCTGTGCAGAGTCTAGGTCGCTTCCACAATGGTGGCAATTTGCCGTGGCCTCACGCCCAATCCTGCTCAGGTACTCACCGAAGCAGCCGTGCCCGGTCAGCACCTGAGTGAGCCTGTAGGAGATGCGCTCCTCTCTCTTTAGCCAGGCTTCGAAGTGCGGCAGGACGGCTTCGACAACGCGTTTGCGCGAAAACTGCGGCTGCTGTAACCGCTCGCACCACCGCTCGAACGCGTGTCGCCGTTCCAGCTGCCTGAGCCTAACAATGGCTATTCCTGGCCCACTATCGCCACTTTGGCGCATGGCGCGAATCCGGTAATAGACTCTAGCGTCCATATCCGCCAAGATGTCCAGCGGCGGAAAACGTGCCAGGAGTGTTGCCGCCTCAAAAGATACCGTTCGGTATCCACGTGCGATACGAATAGCCATTTTCCGCTGCAGGCTGTTGATTTTATTCCTGCAGCGTCGGACGCCTGACACTCTGTTGGACCAGACAGGCGCCCCGTAAAGGACCATCGATCGCACGACGCCTGCGTAGAGGCGGCGAACTTCTTCCCTTGGTCCTCCGAGATTGGGCAGTATTCTGTGCAAAGCACCCACTGCCCTACCGACGCGGGGGACCAGGCGCTCGAAATGCTCTTCGAAGCCCCACCGACCGTCTAGGGTTAGACCAAGATACTTAATGTATCGGCCCACCAGGACTTGCGCATCTCCAACAGTCACTGTCGAGCTGGGTGGCTCTCTGCTCCTTGGCAGTTTATGGAACCATAGCGCCTCAGTTTTATGAGGCGCTATCTCCAAACCCAGCTCGCGGACTGACGCCACGACTTTTGCCACCCCGCCCAACAAACATTTACGACGTTGAGTAGACGTGTTGGTGGCAACTTAATGTTATTTAGTATAATCGTATAAATGTCATAAGGACGTTTACTCGACGGCATTAGGGCCCATTTTATTCAACTTAAGGCGCTAAGAGTTTCGTGTAACAGTCATATAAATACCTACTTAGTCGCATAGTAGTCATATACACGTCGGCGATTTGACTACATGTCATGTAATGATAGCTGTTGCGGCGTGTATTCGACTTTGTGTCACAAAATATGACTTTTATATGATGTAATCGTTGTGTTATTGTCATTTAAAGATGATATTGAACGAATTATTATAAAATATTAATTTAATTTAGCAGTTTTTGACAGCTGAGTTAATATTGCATTTTTTCTGTTATTTGAGGTGATAAAACCATTTCATCAGTTGTAAACCATTGTGCAATCAAGTTTACTGATTAATGTGAGGTTATTTTGTAACAAATTTTTAATGCGCTTTTAAAATTTTAATGTTTTCACATATTTTTATTAATAATTTATTATGTGAATGCGTTATAAGACAACTATATAACTTCCCGACCTATAAACTGCGAGTTCATGTATTAAATGTTTACGCCATGATAGTTAGAAATGGTGGAAGTGGTATACAAGGTTATTATAAACCTTTAATATGAGTATTAATTAAATAGCGGTCGTATTATCATGTTTGTGATACTTTAGGATGTATAGAGGTCGTTCGTAATACTTATATTCGAATTATATATAATGGTTACAAATACTACGTTTAAACAATTATTATCCGTTTAGCAAATGTTTAAAAGGTAATTATATGACAAAATTGACAGTATTATGACATTTATACTACGAAAACGTTTACACGACGAAAAGTTGTATATGTAAGTTTTATAGATGTCGTCGTAGACGCTATTATATGACGATTGTAAAAAAAAATCGAAATAACGTCTATATGACATTATTATACGACAAAAAATGTATATGACTATTCGGACACATAACACACCAGTACATGACGAAAAGTTAAAAAAATTACTGTAAAATAACTTTAATAAGACTCAAGGTCATATAAATGTTTGATTATATGACAAAAATGTTTGCTGGGCGAGCTCAGAAAGCTGAATGGTCTCGCTGAAAGTGTCCCCGCCGGCCAACACCAAAGTGTCGTCTGCGTAACAAACGATATTAACGCCAGCGGGGAGATCGACACGCAGGACCGCATCGTATGCGAGATTCCACAAGAGAGGACCTAAAACCGACCCCTGCGGAACCCCACACGTAATCTCCCTCCGATAAACACTACCATCCCGACCCACATAGCGAATATACCTGTCGCGTAGGTAAGCCCCGATGATGCACTGCAAGTAAGGGGGCACCCTATGATGTACTAGTGCCGCCCTAATCGCATCCCAGGGCAGGGAGTTAAAGGCGTTGACGATATCCAAACTTACCGCCAACGCATCGCTCGTCCTACAGACATGCTCTCGGATACTTTTAATATTCTTCAAGTGTAGTCGAGGACGGAAACATTATTTCAAATTGCAGTTAAGTAAGTCGTTCATTCATTCCCGGAGCGGAACTGTTCAGTCCGCTTCATTACGAGCTGAACTTCGATGAGAGGGCGCCGCGTGTCGCGTGCCGCGTGTCTCATGCCACGAGTCGCGTGCCGCTTGCCGCATTCCGCGTGCCGTGGTGGCAACATTTAATGCAACTCGCATTATTGACACGAGTGCTGATGACGTACGTGAATTCAAATTTTAAACACGAACGCTATCTGCTGAAACCAACACCCATGGCTTACCCAAGCCCTCGCGCGCTACCACGAGATGGCATTCGTGTTGACAATCAATTAATTTAATATACGGAGTTCGGGACATCGACGCGCAAACTGTTACCATTACTTCAGCTTTTTAACCACTGTTTGGAGTCTGCAAACATTCCTTTCCTTTGGAGGCAATGAAAGGTTATCGTTATACCCAAACCAGGTAAACCACATGACGACCCTAAAAACTTCCACCCTATTTCTCTCCTAAGCCACACCTATCAACTTTTCGAGAGGCTGCTGCTACCCCATCTCACAAAGATCATAGACCCAAAACTTATTCAGGAGCAAGCTGGTTTTAGACCAAGCAAGTCTTACTGTGGCCAGATCCTTAACCTCCCATGACATATCGATGATGGGTTTGAAACAGGGAAAGTGACGGGCGCAGTATTTGTTGACTTGTCGGCAGCCTACGATACCGTTAACAGTCAGCGCTTGTTGTGGAAGGTTACCAATTTAACAGAGGATCCAAAGTTTATGCGAATTTTACTCTACTACGTCTACGTCGATTTCAAGTAAATTTCTTGATGATAAAAGTAGGTGGCGGACCTAAAAGAAAGGTTGGCTTCAGGGTAGTGTACTGGCCCCTTTGCTGTTTAACATCTACACTAATATCAACCAGTGCACCCAAATACAACCCGCTTTCTGTACTCAGACGACCTGGCATTAAATTGCCAAGCCACTGACTTTGAGGAGATTAAAAACAACCTTTTCACCGCCCTCTCAGATCCCAGTCAATATCATGCTGACAACATAATAATAATAATATCTTTATTTCCCAAAAATAGAGATACAGAAAAATACAGAGAACTTTTACATAAAAACATTTTGGATGCTACATAAATCTGTACACAATAGATTAATCTCTATCTCTTAAACTAGGGTAACCTGTATCTTAAGAGAGAGTGATTCGCAATGAGGTTTCAATTGATATTATGTATGAGTGGACTGTGTCAATTTACCTTCAGAAGGGAAAAAAAAAATAAAGAAATAAAGAAAAAAAAATTATAGTTTACGTTACAGGTTTTAACTTTTGTGAGAGTATGTGAGAGTGTGAGGGTGTGGGTAATGAAATTAAATGAATGTGATTATTGGTGTGTAGGTGTGTGTGAGTGGGGATAGGTAGGTAATGTGGTGTTGATGTGTGAGTGGGGGAGTTGTATATGCGAATGTGTATGAATGCGAGGATAGAAGTATTCGTGCAAGCATGAAGATGAGTGTGTGCTTATTATTATTACTAGGCGATGTAGGTGAGTAAAGTCTCCGTTGCGGCATAATCCTGTTTTAGTAGCCATTCTGTCACTTTTAATTTTAGGTTGTGTTTGTTGAGGTCTAAGATATTCAGTTTTATATGAATCTTTTTGTAAATATAAGCGCTAATTACATAGTACTGATGCTGTGAGAACGTGGTCCTGTGTTGGGTGCCTGAGGGTAGGTTTGTGCGCTTTTTTGGGTTAGACGGAGGAAGGCTGGTGTGTTTCCTAAGTACAGATTGAAGCACAAAGAGCTGACGGACTGTAAGAACCTTGCAATCTGCATACAGTTGTGTTGTTGGGTATCTATGGGGCTTCCTTGTCATTACTTTTAGTACGGCTCTTTGTGCCCTCTCTGCCCGCAGGAGATAACCTTTCGTTGCAGCACCCCACACAGAGATGCAGTATCCTATGACCGATTGGCATAGTGCAAAATATATAATTTTCAAGATATCCGCATTAGCAGAGTTTCGGAGGGATTTAAAAATATGAATGAGGCGCAAAGTTCTAGTCGTGACAGCGTCAATTTGTTTTTTCCATGTAAGTCCGTCATCTATGTGGACACCTAAGTACTTTACGCTATCACTTCTAGTTAGCGCTAGACAACGACATGGTGCTAATCGGTTTGAGCATGAATGGGCCGTAATTGCAAAACTGTGTGACGGTGCGGTATTTCGCCTAATTGCAAATGGGATATAGCAGGATTTGTTTATGTTTAAGGTAAGGAGATTAGAATTGAGCCATTTCATAATTTCCGCTACAGCCGATTCTGCTATAGATTTGATAGAATCCCAAGTAGGTCCATGAACTAAGATCGCGGTATCATCAGCGTATGTATAAATCTTAGTATTTGGGAGGTTCATTTTGCAAAGGTCGTTGACATATATTTGAAATAAAGTGGGGCCCAGTATGCTGCCTTGAGAGACGCCAAAAGTAACCAACTCCTCTTCACTAAGGTGAGTATCAATTTTAACTCTCTGGGTGCGATTCTTGAGATAATCTTTGAATATTTCAAGTGACACGCCACGTACACCTAAGTGTTCTAATTTTGAGGTAAGGATGGGGACAGAAACTGTGTCAAATGCCTTAGAAAGGTCTAGAAATATACCTAAACATTTTGTCTTCTTGTCTAGATTTTTAGCTACCTCTTGAGTCAATCCTAGCACAGCGTCTTCTGTTGAAACACCAGGCCGGAAGCCATACTGGTTGTCTGCTATAATATTGTATTTTTCCAAAAATGACCTGAGACGATTGTTTAAGATCCTCTCAAGGATCTTAGAAAGTGTCGGCAAAACTGATATAGGCCTATAATTATTGACACAGACTCTGTCCCCCCCCTTGTGAATAGGGTGGACTATCGCCTTTTTAAGAGCCTCCGGGAACACGCCCAATTGTAGACAGCGGTTGAATATAAAGGTAAGTGGCGGTATCAGTACTTGGCGACAGTTTTTCAATAAAAGAGGCGATATACCGTCCCATCCGATGGCACAGTCATTGCGTAGTTGTAGTATAAGCGATTCAGTTTCTGCTTCATCAATTTCTAAGAGCGCAAGAGAGTTTACAAGAGAGGGGTTTATACTATTTAGATGAGACTGACCATTAGACTGAAGTGGTGGGGTGTGGTGTTGTGATATAATATTGTCAGCTAGCTTTTTTCCTACATTACTGAAGAAATTGCAGACCTCATTTACGGAAGACTGAGGATCAATGCGTATTTTTAATAGATCAACGGGGCTTGCACATATTTTCGTGGTGTTGGTTATTTCTTTTATTACTTTCCATAACATTTTTGGTTTATTACTTGCTTTCTCAAGCTCACTCCTTTCGTATGATATTTTTAGTTTTCGGAGTAGGTCGTTACAAAAGTTTCGGTAGCGATTATAAGTAATTTTAAGTATAAGGTTGTCTGGTGCTTTCCTGGATTGTATGTGTAACTTATCTCGGTGTCTAATGCATTTTACAAGACCAGGAGTTATCCAGGGTTTTAGAGTTCTTTTTTGTCTAGGGATTTTTACTTGAATTGTGTGTTTGGATATGACCATTGATACTATGTCTATAAATTTGTTCATAGAGATATTAGCATCCTCCTCAGTGTATATACTTGAAAAGTCGGTTTTTTCCAGGTCGAGCTTAATTGCTTCATGGTTAAGGCGGGTGGAAAGGTAACATGTTCTGCGCGCAGGGTTTGCGTCTATGATGTCGAGGAGAATCGGCTTGTGGTCAGTAATATGGGACTCTAAAACCAGTGTGGTCGACAAAAGTTTAGTCTTTAGAAGTATGTGATCTAGGCTTTTATCAAGGCGAGTGGGAAATTCGTGAGTGGGCAATAACCCCTGAGTAGCATTTAAGATGAGATATTCGAGACATTTGTTGTCCTCATTACGGTTGATAATGTCAAGGTTTAAATCGCCCACTAATACTATATTTGGGCAGGCTGATATGGCATCATAGACATTAGTCAGGCTCGTCTTGAAATTATCAAAATCTTCGTTAGACTTGTATGACGGAGATCGGTAGATTGCCACAACTGCTAACTTGTTTTCTATTTGACACACGAGACAAGTCCCGCCCCTAAGGAGGGTTCGCGGACATTAATTTGCAGTCCCAGTTTAGTATAGATTATAACTCCATCATTTTGATTGAGATTTCTTTCAGTTGAGTGAGACTGGAAACCTTGCAATATAGGTAAATTATTAGCTTTACTCAGCCAACATTCTGTCAGAACTATGATAACAAAGTTAATTTTAGTTAGGCGCAATAGTACAAGAAGTTGATCGAAGTTTTTATTTACACTACGAATATTTAAATGCAATAATTTAATATCGCTACCAGTAACGTTGACGTAATTTAGACAATCTTCTGGGTTACATTTAAAGGAGTTGCCTACGGTAAATTTGTCAAGGTCGTTGTTAATATTAATCAAATTAGTCATTTTTAATTAAGAAATAAATATCAGAGCGTGAGCTAATTGAATGAGCAAGTAATATTTGTACATCAAGTTAGAATGGCAAGTACATCGCACATATGTGTATTTTATGATATTGAGAAGTTGTGTTGTGTGTGTGTATGTCATGTGAAAATATTTGTAAATTGGGTTTTGTGTTCTGTGTAGTGTTTGTGAGAGAATGGTTGGGTTAATTAATGACTGATTGTTTTTATAATGTATAAAGATGACTATTTGAATAAAAAGTGATCTAGCTAATCTAAACAAATTAAAGTAAGAGCAATTTAAGGTGAGTTTTAGGCATAGTCACATATTAGTGTATCCAAGATCTTGAAGGTTTTTTTCGGTGCTGATTAAAATCTGTTTGTCGCCCTCCTGCTTCCGCAGGAAAATATTGCCATTGGATATCCAGCAGTATGTATATTTGTACTTCTTGGCGAATTCACGGGATTGGTAAAACAACTTTTTGGTACTAGCAGGTAGTTGTTCAGCGACATACACCGGTTGGTGTATCCCTGGCCATCCAATCACGCTGGTGTTAAGTTTTTCGTCTTTTCCCTTATCCTTGTTAAACGACCGCACTGCGGATAAGAGTGTCTGTTTTTTCTGCACTCTAGTAAATTCTGCAATTATTGGACGTGGGGTGTCAGCAATGGTAGACTTCCCTGGCAAACGATAGATGTCGCGCAACTCGGATTCGGTAATTTGCACTCCTACCGCTTCGCCTATACTGCATACTGTTTTTATGAGACTAGTGTGGGTTTACGAATTTTCTTGTGGTACATTTCTCAGTTCAACACCACACGAGCGGGACTTGTGCTGTAAATCTGTTATCTTTTGTTCCAGGCTTTCTATATACTTTTGCTGTTCTTGCCTTTCCTTCCTTAAGTCCTCAACTTCTTTTCTCAAATCTTCGAACTTTAGGTTCATAAAAGACATCGATTTCTCGATCTCTTCATTTGACTTACGAATTTCCGTGTTGGTAGCCTGTATCTGGGAGTTTTGAGTTTTGATTTGAGCTACCTCGGATAACAGTTTAGTCATTAAAGTAGTCTGTTCCGTTAGCGTTTTAGTTATGCTGTTGTCTTCTAGGTCTCCAGAAATTGAAACTGACCCGCCTTGTGGCGAATTATCTTGCCGAGGCCGTTTATTACGATTAGTATTTACGAAGTCGCTCATCATTATTGCTGTATTAATGTCGGGTTCAGATTGCGTTTGGCTCTGAGTCATATTGTTTGTGTTTTTGGCGTTTTAGGTGGGGTGTGACGAACACCTGCCATTTTTGTGTACAGTTAATAACGATGATAAAAAAGAGTAGGTACTTATCCGATATTCAAGGTGAAGTCTTATATGCAATGTAAGTTTTCGATGCGGCTATTTGTATTGTGGCGATGCACAGCGGTCCGAGACCGACTCCTCATACACTATCCTCATACACTATGCGGCGCAGCGGCGCGTAAACACGGCGCGCGGCGTAGTCGATGGAGTATCGTAGACAACTCGTAGCACCGCTTGATGTAGCAGGTACGATTAGCGGTCGTAGCGCTCCTATGGACTGTTAGTCCGCGTCGCTGTTCACAAGGTCACCGCAGTGCGTGTTACCGCTCGTAGCACGTAGTGAGTAGTAAATTCGCCTGCCGCGCTTACGTTCGTGTGGCTGAGTGGCGGGAGCGGCCGACTGCCGCGCAGGAGCCGCCAGTTCAAATCCTTCTCGACAAACACCAATCACACAGCACTTGTTTTCGACGAAGCACCGCAAACGTAGACTATCCCTTTCGAGGGGTGGAGTCTTACCGTAAGGTGACCGTAGGAGTAAACGAGAATTTGAGTTGTATACTTTGACCAATAGGAATTTAGAAAAATAAATATTCGGAACGAGTAATGAGCACAAACGACACACGTCCACTTCCAGCGGCGGCTAATGGCGGATCTCAACAACAACGCTCAACGCTCAACAACGCCATGAAACCAAATCCCTCTAAAACGCATCATGAGCCTTTCACCTTTGTAATAGACAAGCGGGTCGAACCCTTAATATCTCATGAGATATTAAGTGTACGACCCGCTTTTATTGCAAGGGGTTCCAATCATCTACAGTACTCACCCAAAGTATCTCGGCATCACTTTCGGTAGGTTGTGACACTCGCCCTTAGGAGGGTATCAGCAGATAGGTAGGTAGGGGTTCAAAATAATAGGCGAGGTAGGTTCACTTCTTATTTATTCTCCTATACTTCCGTGGCCGTCTCACGTCTCAATTACAGAGGTTAAAGGTGGTAGGGTACACTGGCCTGAACCGACTCCCAGGATGATGGTCTTCCTGCCTCTGGTGTCAGCCCGCCACCAACGGCTCCAGCTCCAGGTTCCGTCGTCAAACTCAGTGTAGGGTAGGTAGGTGTCACCCTGCAGCTGGGGATCTTCCGCCAAGCGTCCTTGGGGACCACAACGTAGCGCAAGGTTGATGGGTAGACTAAAAATCCCTAGAGGGATTTCGCGAAGTATTTAGTAGAAATTATTTAGATAATTTCGGAGCGAGGAACACAGCCGTCACCCGTGGTGCTCTCGAAACGACTAGTCATCATCCTTACCGAACTCACGCGAATCGCGAGTCCCCGGCAATGCTCGGTAAATGATCGTTTTGAAGATGCGCGGGCGCATAGATGTGTGGACCTTCGCAGATTAAAAGATTCGTAGGTTCCGTACTATATTATTTTAATTTTACAGGTTTATTTAAATGTAGGTTTGTTTTATAGTGTTATAATAGGTTAGTTTTTAAAGTTTTGTGTAAATATAGTATAGTTGAGTGTACATAGATTTCTTAACATTAAGCGATTTAACCTAAACTCTTTTTTAATTCGTTACATGTAAGGTGCAACGTTACAGTACCCCGCCAAAAAGCGTAGGATTTTGCGTACTAGATGCAAAATCCGACTAGCACTACCAAACTAACTAAACTGACTAATACATACAGAAGAATCTTTCATACCTCACGCAAATAGTCATCTTTCATAAAATCATCGAGTCTATTAATAAAGACTTGAGACCATAACAACAGAGTATTAATTAATTATTGATAATAATTATACTCAATTAGTTAGTTTAAATGTATTAAAATAGCATTATTATTTAACACATTTGAGTTTGAGTAGTAGGTTTTTGTATAAATTAAGGCTAGGATAAGATAAGTTTAAGTATAGAATTTAGTCTTTATAGTTAATAAGTTTGATGTCTTTAATGTGCCAAGAACCCAGTGGTTTTCCAGACATGTCAGAAAGTTCATAAACAAGTGGAGATTTTTTACCAATAACTTTACATTTTATGAATTTTGCAGCTAATTTTTTATTAAAATATTTGTCCTTATCACTCTGATAAAAAGTTCTTTTCCAAACCACATCACCAACACTAAACTCTGCAGGTTTTCTGCGTAAATTATAATGTTGACAATTCCTACTATGAGCCTGCAGTAATAGTGCTTGAACCTTATTAAATATATTAGATAACACACCTAAGTTCTCAGCGTAGGAATCGCGTGGTTGAAAAACAAGATCTTCATCGTTTTCCGTATCAACGTAGTGCGACCCACAAGTAATTAGTTCGCGCCCGAACACTAGAAACGAAGGAGTAAATCCGGTTACCTCGTTAACAGAACTATTCACGGCGAATTGTATTTTAGGTATCAGCAGATCCCAAACTCGTTGGTCGGTAGTGATAAACGTTGAAATGGCGGTCATTATAGTTTTGTTGTATCGCTCGACTGTATTAACATGTGGTGAGTATTTAGGAGTAAAATGTATTTTAGGTACCTTATATTTGTCAAACATTTGTCTTAGCGTAGCACTTACGAATTGCTTACCATTATCAAGTATCACTGTAGAAGGTATGCCATGTATTAGAAATACATGTTCCTCCAGGATCTTGGTAACAATTTCAGCTGTCGCGCGCTTTATTGGAAATAATAAGCAGTACTTACTAAAGCAACAAGTGACGACTAGGATGTAGGAGTTTTGTTTTCTAGTAGTCGGTAGTGGACCTACTAGATCTACGCTAATCATTTGAAAAGGTCTAGAACATTGTTTAGGCCTACCCATTTCACCTAGGGGGGAATGAGTTTGGTGTTTATGAGCAATACAAATGTCACATGATGTAACCGCTTTTACGACATCAGCATGCATTCCAGGCCAGTAGTATCGGAGACTTAGCCGCTTGTACGTTTTAAATATTCCAAAATGACCCGCGGTTGGTTCTGAATGGTTTTTAAAATGATTTCTGTTCTAGAATCAGCAGGAATCACCTCCTTCCACTCAAACTCCTTATTAAGGGGATGTTTAGTTTGCATGTATCGGAATAAGCGATTGTTTTTTACTAGATAATTAGGGAACGACGTAGGAGAATTTTGGCAACCGTTATATATATTTAAATACCATTGATCACTAGCAGCTGCCGTAATAGGATTAGTGTCTATAGCTGAAACTTGGCATGCACGAGACAGTGCATCAGGAATGACATTATCCACACCACGACGGTGTTTGATTTCGAAATTGAACGCTGAGAGACGAACACCCCAACGAGCTAGACGTCCAGTTGGGTTATTTAGGTTAAGGAACCACTTGAGTGCTGAATGGTCTGTATACAGCGTGGCGCTACAATGGTGACATTAATTTAACACACGTGTAGGGCTAGTGCCCTTTAATCATATTAATTTTAGTAGGTTAAAATAACTCGTAAATTGAAAAAAAAATTTTTTCAAACAAACTAAATGATAAAAATGTAACTAAAATTGGGATCACCCTTGCAAAAAATCATTCATGAAATTACTTACCTACGTTACGCTGGCTTACGTTAACTCGGAGCGGCAACGCGTCGCTTCACGCGCTGCCACTTTTCGCGCTTTAATATCGTATGGACGGTACTGTGATGAACTTGAAAATGCCTAGCGCTCTGGCGGAGGCTAGTTTTGGGTTGGTTTTGGAAATATTGTAGCACATTTTCAGTTAACTGGATTGGGTTTTGTCGTGTAGGTGGTCGATCAGGGCGTTGAGACCTAGGATCCACTGGCCGGTTTTCGCGGATGCGCTGAAGAGCTCCTACAATAGTGCGAGGATTAGTAGGGCATTGTCTTGAACCGCCATATCTCTCGCGATATGTCCTTATGGCAAGAGCGGCATTTTCACGACATTCTCCTTAAATTAGGATCATGTCCGCATATTCAGCTGCTGTGTAGTTCGGATGTGTATTTGCCATCACGATCACAAGTTTACACAAGCACTAATAACACAAATAAAAGCGCCCGTATCGCAAGAGATGTCAACGTACCTACTAAATTAGAAAACGAAAACAAAACAAAGCGTCTTTATCGCAGTACCATAATCTAATTACTCATTAGTTCATTACACAAAAATAAATAAATAAAACAATAGGTAAGCGTCTTTTTCGCGGAAACATTCACAAAATTAGTCGACGTAATTATGTGCACTACTGTGAAGAAGTGTGTCAAGGGCACGAGTTAGGCTAGCACTAGATAGAAATGCAAAAAAAAGAATTGGATTTCGCTGCGACGCGGCGGGGCGGGGCGGGGGGGGGGCACGCGTCGCCTGCGCCGCCCGCTCGCCGACAAAGGGATATCACGTTACTTTAAAGTATTGTTTATTTATTTTAATTTCATTGATGCGATGTTATGATCCGTGACCCGGCAAATGACCGCTGCGCGACAGTTCTTTAAGTACAGGTTGCTCCAAAATGCTATTTTAGAAAACTTTAAATAAATCCGCAAATAATAACGTTTAATGGAAACATAATTTCTTCATGAAACGAAAATGTGAAAACGTATATGTGTGTTAAATTAATGTCACCATTGTACCGCCACGCTGTATACGATAAACTTTTTGACATTATCAAGATAGCATCTCCAGTGTTCTAAGGCTACTAGTACAGCGAGAGCTTCTCTCTCAGTGATGCTGTAATTCCTCTCTGACCCAGTCAAGGTTCTACTCGTATAGGCTATAGGGTGTTCTACTCCATCTATAGTCTGAGTTAATAGACCTCCAACCCCATAGTCACTAGCGTCGGTATGGACTTCAAACGGTAGGTCAAAGTTAGGACATGAAAGAATTGGAGCAGAGACAAGAAGTTCTTTAAGTTTTGTAAAAGGTTCCTCAGCTTCAGTAGACCAAAGAAAGGGATTACATTTTTTACTAGTGGAAGTAAGTTTGTTTAGTGGGCCAGCAATAGTGCTAAATTTTGGAACAAACTTACGATACCATGACGCGATTCCAAGAAATCTCTTTACGTCTTTTTTATTTGTAGGTGTAGGGTAATTTAAGATTGTGTCAATTTTATCTGAATCGACATGAAGACCTTTTGAATCAATGACGTAACCTAGATATTTAAGTTGGTTACGGAAGAAAACCGATTTTTCGTAGTTTATGGTTAGATTTGCCATACTTAATTTTTTGTGTACTTTTAGAAGAAATGATATATGATTTTCGAAATTAGAGCTTATTATGACTATGTCATCGATGTAGACGAAGACAGAGTTTTCAAACTCAGGCCCATAGAATAAGGTATCGACGAGCCTCTGTTGAGTAGCAGGTGAATTTGTCAACCCGAAGGGCATAGTAACAAATCTGAAAGTGCCGCGATGAGGAATATAGAAAGCAGTCTTGTTTCTATCGTCTTCTGAGATAGGAATTTGCCAGAAGGCTTTAGATAAATCAATGCTACTTAGGTATTTTGCATTATTTAAGTTATCCAAAATCTCAGATATATAAGGCAACTTGTAGGCGTCCTTTTTAGTAACCGAATTCAATTTACGACTATCTAGACAGAATCTAAGTTTACCGTCCTTCTTAGGCGTCAATAGAACAGGTGAAGACCATGGACTCTCACACTCTTCAACTACACCCAGCGATATCATTTCATCCAATTGTTCCGATAAAATACGTTGTTTCTCAGGAGAAACCCTGTAGTATCTTTGCCTAATAGGTAAGGAATCACCAGTATCAATATGGTGTTTTACTAAGCTAGTTCTACCCAATCCACATTTCTCAGTTGAAATATTTTTAAATTGTTCTATAATGTTATCAGCTGTTACACGCTGTGACTCAGTCAATTCACTGTAGGAATGCACTACACTAGTAGATTCTGACATTGTAGTGACGTCACTATTATTGTTTGCGGCATTATGAATAGAAATGGAATTATAAAACTTAGGTAACAAATTAAACTTAGTCCAAAAGTCAATGCCTAGTATTAAAGTTGACTTTACAGAAGGTATGACGTAAGCTTTCAATATGTGGAATTGATTTTCAAAAGTTGCGGGTAGATTAATAAATCCTATAGATGTTAAATTCTGTCCACCGGCGGCTGTAAAAGTTTTAGCCGTGCCCCTATGTAGTTCAAGGCCCAATGAAACAAAATGTAAATGTGAGTTATTACCTAAAATAGTTACTGTAGAACCGGAATCAAGTAAACCACAGAGATTTGTGTCACGTACTTGGATAGTCGCGTATGGTCGTAGATCATCCTTTGGTTTTTTATCGAAGATTGTTGTAATGAAATAGCTAGAAAAGAAAGTTTTGACTGTCAAAAGCCAGTCCTTCCAATCTTTTTCATCAAAGTTTTTATTTTTATTAGAATCTATAGTATTAATATTAGGATTTAGAGCGTTTTCACTACAGCAATCTTCACTAGCTAGTTTTTTGTTTTTGATTTCGAATAACACTTAGGACAATTAGGGTATTTCACGTCCTTTGTACCACACTTAAAGCAAATTAGAAACCTATCCGCTTTACATTGTTTCAAGGAATGTTCAGAATTACGACAGCGAGGACAATAAACCGGTTTAGCATTAGAATCGGAAGTAGTAATTGCAGCTACATCCGGCTTATCTTTACACTTATAAGAAGAATTATTATTATTATGTTTTGAGTTATTATTGTACCTATGTTGATTATAATAGTTCGATTTACTAGTACTTTGTTCGGTAGTTTTAGAATATGCTAGATCAGGAGCCAAAGTATCAGACGACACTCTTGGTGGTTCTCTAAATTGAGAAGACAAAGACTGTATTTTCTCAAAATTCTTGCATAAGTCTCTTAAATTTGCCATTGTATTAATTGAATTTGTATTCGAAGCCAATACACTAGAATAACATGGTCTTATGTTCTAGTTTCTCCTGTTCCGATATATTTTTAGTTAATCTCGAAAACAATTCAGACATTTTAGCAAAATAAATAGTTATGTTCTCCGTATCACCCTGTGTTCTGTTACGTATCTCAGACAATAGGCGGTAGTCGTAATCAAACTGACTGAAATCCTCTATTAGCAAAACTATCAACTCATCCCAAGTAGTAACTGAATCTTTAATACTACGGTACCAATGTAACGCATCGCCTGTGAATATTTCCGTAGCATACATTAACAACTTATTAGAGGGTATATTGCGCGCAGTACTATACTCGTTTACCCTCTGCACGAAAGCGTGTACACAAGATTTACCGTTATATCTCAGTTTTTGTAGTTCGCCAATGTGCGAGCGGTCGCAATACATCGATACGTTAGGTACGGTATCCACAGCTGTTTGAACACTCACAACAGGCTCATAGCTTGGGTTGGCAGATTTATTAATTGAATTTATTTTATTCATTAGGGACGTTAAATTTTTTGACAGAGAATTTACTTTATCAGAGTACTTAGAATCCGAACAATCAATTCTTTTTATGCGGTGGTACAAATGATTACATAACGCTTTAGTACGTTCGAAAAGATTGGTATCAAACTTATCCTCTAAAGATTTTACACGAGACGTAAGTTCGTTCATAGAAACACCAACGCCAGAAATATCGACATCCGGTTCGATTCCCGATTCGCAGATATCAGAGGTAGGTATAATTTGTGTTAGTTTATTTATTTGTTTACGCAGTTCGAGTACGGTTGATGCAGGCTCTTCGCCCCTAATGAGCACTTCATACATTAGTTCGTTTTTGTTGAGAACAAAAAATTTTATAGGGTATGTTTCCATGTTTACCAGAGGAATGGAACAAAATGAGCACAGTGAAAGAATAGACTATGAAATGATTTAATTTGATGTTCTTTACAAATGCAAGTGTACTAGCTACCTTTTACGATTGGTGACAAGAGGAAATGAGTGAAATAGAAAATAATGTATTTGAAAGAAATGAAAAACTAAGAAGATTGTAGCTGTGCGAACTGTTACGTATAACAAGATTGCTATTCAACGTAAGAAAAGTATTCACCTTTTTTTTTTAACTAGTGTAGGTACTGGGTGAAATATAATAAAACAGTTTTAGCTTTGTCACAATTTAGAGTAATTATTAATATGACCAATACGTAACAGTTAACAATTACCTGACACTAATAGGCATGGAAATGGAAATGAGTGAGAAAAATTACATTTAATGTATAAGAAAGTACGTACCAGTTCGCTTTGCGTAGAATGTCACCTTCACGTTCACAGCAACAATGTAGGTAGGTTGATCGAATTAAGGCGACAATAAGTGACAGCGACCTTGAGCGAGTGGGAGGAGCGCGAGCGTCACGCCCCGCGACCCCGCAACTGCATGCACGTAATTTCGTAGGGTAACCATACGTTTCAGATGGTGAGGATAATCCAATCCTGCCTGATTTTTGATCATCATCCATTTTTATTTCAATATAGTGTTAATAAAAATAAGGTAATACGTACGGCCGGGGCCGAGTCACGGGATTTATACGGAATTTACAAACACCACTTTCAAAATGCCTACCCCTATAAAACGTGTAAAACGTCGTGAAGTCAGATAGCGGTGTCTTTTGATGTGCAAAGATCAACAAATTACAAAGGAGAAAATCTTTTTTATAATATAATTATTAATTTAGTCAATCACGGCTATAGTCGCGATCTTTTATTTTATCTAGTGCATTATCGATTATCGACTTACATACAAAACTTTTATTAAATGCACGACACAGTGCATCAATTTAAAACTGTTGACGCCTCTGTAATATTTCGTCTTATTTATTTTGGCGGCGCTTTACAAAGGATGCCCAAGGTCGCCGCCGCGCCGCGCATAGCCGTGGACGCCTCTCTCTAACTAGGTGACCTGGCCCGGGTTCAAACCTCGGCCTATACCAATGAATTTTGTGATCATTTACCTTGATTATCAGAATTCGTACGAAGGTTATTATTACTTACTTACCGTGTTGTACCAGCTGTCTGCACTCACGTGCTCAAGCACGTGAGTGCAGACAGCTGGTACAATACGGTCACAATTATCTCTGTACCTCGTTGGAAGGCGATGCCCATCTCGCCTTCCCCTTCACCTCCCCATGTACGTGTCAGTCGTCGCGTCGACTTGGGGTTGTCAGCCGCGCGGCTGTCGGCGAGCGCGCGTGCACTTTGAACTCGAGGTCATGCGCAAGCGTCAGATGATATTTATTTACGAATACATTGCTTGTTAGTTGTAAAGAAAAAAAATGTGTTTAATCGCGAATAATGGTTTTTTTATTTAACTGTTCACAGCATAGTGTACGAAAAATGCTAAAAAAAAAGAGAAAATTATTCATTATTTTTTCCAATTTTTTGATGGATCTTCTGTTCCTATTTTAAGTTGGTATGTGTATATTTCATTAGCATTTCCTATTTATGTTCGGACACATTTATTTGGTAAGTACTTACGTAAATATACAGGGTGTAAGGGAAACGCTTCCGATAACGAAGACAGGTGATAGGGCTAGTGATTCTCGATATATCGTATCCAGAATCACTAGCCCTATCACCTGTCTACATAGACATACCAACTTAAAATAAGAACAGACGATGACAAAAATATAAAACAAAGATGTGTGATGATTTGTGTGCGTGTATGACCAGATATGTATATGAACGTAAACGAAATAAATAGAATCGACTTGTAAGCATCGTTCAATTGGCGTCCATGGGAAAAAGGCGTGAGTTTTATATGTGTATGTTTGTTTATTAAATGTACTTACAAAGATTTAAAATGATCAAATTAAACAAAAATATGTGAATTATTTAATTTAATTTTAAATTTTATTTAATATTCCTCAAAATTTAGTGTTTTCACTGAATCATTTATACGTGTGTTTGTATTACAAAGTGTCTCTTGGTCGTTTGTATTGTCTTGGCTATTGTCTTCCACCACCATTGCTCGTTTTTTGTTTTGCTTTTTTTTATTCTCTTTATCCTCTTCCGATTTTCTTTTGCGTCCCTGTATAGCAGTAACTATGTAAGAGGGGTCCCTTATTGCCATGTTCCTTGTATGTCTTAGATCGACCAGTTCAGGAAGCATGCAAATGTTCCAATCACTTCAGAACTGAAACATAATTATAATGATAAATAAAACGAAAAAACCTAGAAGTGATTTTTTATATTATCCGTTGCAAAAACAACATAACTGATAAACGCAATAAACTTTACATTATTACGTTAATAAGTATAAAGTGAAAGGAATTTGTGCGACTCCCTTTGCGCGACTGGACACGCGCGACTGACATTTCCGCGAAAGACATTTGCGCGACTACACTTCCGCGAAAGATGCTTGCGCGACATTTATTTTGGATATTGCACAAAATCCGAGAAATTAAATCCCATACAGACGTAACATTACGCCTTTATTCTCTAAAGAGTAGGCCAGAGGTGTATACTAAGTTTGTAAAGTACACCCATTTATTATTTTATCTAGATAACGTTCATAATACTTCATTTAAATTGTAGAAAGTTATATTATGCGGTTACATACGTTAGTCCCGAGAGCAGGGGAGATCGAAATCAAAATCGCGGCTGCAAAATTTTACAAAATAAGCGTCATCCATCTTGGATTTTAAACTAGACCTCATTTACAGCATCAGGACCCCGAAAACTATGGACAAGACACCCATGACGTATATTTTGTAAAATTTTGCAGCCGCCATATTGGATTTTGACTTTGACCTCATTTTCGTCATCAGCGCCCCCGAAAACCATGGAAACGACACCCATGACGCATATTTTGTAAAATTTTGCAGCCGCCATCTTGGATTTTGACTTTGACCTCATTTTCGCCATCAGCGCCCCCGAAAACCATGGAAACGACACCCATGACGCATATTTTGTAAAATTTTACAGCCGCCATATTGGATTTTGACTTTGACCTCATTTTCGTCATCAGAGCCCCCGAAAACCATGGAAACGACACCCATGACGGATATTTTGTAAAATTTCGCACCCGCCATCTTGGATTTTGACTTTGACCTCATTTTCGCCATCAGCGCCCCCGAAAACCATGGAAACGACACCCATGACGCATATTTTGTAAAATTTTGCAGCCGCCATATTGGATTTTGACTTTGACCTCATTTTCGTCATCAGAGCCCCCGAAAACCATGGAAACGACACCCATGACGGATATTTAGTAAAATTTCGCAGCCGCCATATTGGATTTTGACTTTGACCTCATTTTCGTCATCAGAGCCCCCGAAAACCATTTGATTTCGATCCCCGCCCTCGGGAGAAGAAACGTGTGGGACCGCATAATATAACTTTTAACAATTTAAACTAGCTATTACGTATGTTAACTAGATAAAGTAATAAATGGGTGTACTACACAAACTTGGTATACACCTCTGCCCTACCCTTCGGAGAATACAGGCGGGATGTTACGTCTGTATGGGATCTCATTTTTCGGATTTTTGCCCAATATCCTTTACGAATATAAATGTCTCCCAAGCATCCTTTCGCGTAAGTGTACTCGCGCAAATGTCTTTCGCGGAAATGTCAGTCGTGTAACAGTCTAGTCGTGGAAACGTCCAGTCGCGCAAAAGGAGCGCAAATGTACCAGATCCCCTGTATGTGAGCTACTGTGAAAATAATAATAATAAATTGGGTATATGCATTTACTTGTCAGCAATAATATTCTCATTTTCAATATGCGGAGTTGCCTTTTTCTTGTGTTCTATACAGCCAGAGCTACAAAATAAATGGATTTTTAGGCATCGGCATGGAAGTATAGGCATGTGAGAAATTAGGAAGATATTTGTGCACGACATAAGTACTGTAAGTCTAAAACAGACGCAAAAGTTACATCTCCGCAGACGAAGTCGTACTAAAGTCACTTATTTATTTATTTATTTGCTATGGATGACTTACAGCTAAAACAAACAGAATAAAAACTAGCATTATCAAGAATAATTACCCCACAAATGTCAATAATAGCATTCAAGTATTTTTTGAAACTCTGATCCGGACTGTCCCTACAAGGATGCGGTATGGATATACTACATTACAATAATAACCTCGTATTTGCATTTACGACTTGACAATCTTCGTTATTTGGTATTCTCCTAAAACCAAAATAAAACAATTATTATAAATAAAATAAAAGTATGTTTGCTACAATTGGATTTTACATATTTATTTATTTTATTTAGGTACACTAATTTAAACTTTCGATAGAGATAAATGATAATTTTATTTCAATTAAAATACATTACTTACCTCAATAATATATTTTTTGCCAGTATAAGGCGTTTCTTTTTTAGTAATTTGGATTTACCAGGCATTTTCAGCACGAAACTCAAACAGCGAATAAAATTATGTTCTGATTTCCCCGAGCGAGCGTTAGCGTCTACTCGTGACAGTGGTCAGCGATGCACTGCCGCCCGTCGCCCGCAAGAGTCCCCGCTTCCACGCGCACCAAGATTATTCGAAAAAAGAACCCACGTTGATTTATCAAACACAAAACAAATAAAAACCGTATATTAAAATTTGGGAAATTAAATTTTCTTTTATATGGTGAAAGTTTTATGAAAATACACCCGATAGTTTTTGCGTGATTGTCGTTTTTTTGTCCGCGGTAGACATTACTTTGCAAATTAATTACACTATGTTTAAAAAATATAATTGCAAATATTCACATATCAAATTACGAAGAAAATTGTCTAGTGTAACATATTTTATTTTCAAAGAAATCAGGCCAGTCGTTTAGACGTGATGATGAATTTAAAATCATTGAAAATCGTATATCTGCGCCTTAACAGCTGTATTTGAGGAAAAAAAAATCAAGACGTGATTAGGCCACTGGAAACACACGTTAAAGGCGCCACTGTGACACTTGCCCTTTAGGAGGGTGTCAGCAGATAGGTAGGTAGGGGTTCAAAATAATAGGCGAGGTAGGTTCACTTCTTATTTATTCTCCTATACTTCCGTGGCCGTCTCACGTCTCAATTACAGAGGTTAAAGGTGGTAGGGTACACTGGCCTGAACCGACTCCCAGGATGATGGTCTTCCTGCCTCTGGTGTCAGCCCGCCACCAACGGCTCCAGCTCCAGGTTCCGTCGTCAAACTCAGTGTAGGGTAGGTAGGTGTCACCCTGCAGCTGGGGATCTTCCGCCAAGCGTCCTTGGGGACCACAACGTAGCGCAAGGTTGATGGGTAGACTAAAAATCCCTAGAGGGATTTCGCGAAGTATTTAGTAGAAATTATTTAGATAATTTCGGAGCGAGGAACACAGCCGTCACCCGTGGTGCTCTCGAAACGACTAGTCATCATTAGTGATGTTCAAATCCGCTATAAACTATAAACGTGTTATAAACTATAAAATATATTCATATAGTCTGTTATTTTATACGCTATAATTATAGCGCGCTATTTCAAAACTCGGGCGCAGTCTGAACGCGGAGACGCTATAATTTATCAACACGCTATCACGCTAAGCGGACTTGATGAATTGATGATGCGCGGTAGATATTAACGCGCTATACATTATAGTCGCTGACGCTATCTTGCTATCTCGTTCTGGCCCCGCTGTGCGAACGCTATCTTGCTATCTCGTTCTGGCCCCGCTGTGCGCGTTTGAACTTTTATTCGTTGAGTAGGTCGAGGCGCTATAATATAGCGCGAAGTCCGAGGCGCTATAATATAGCGCGAAGTCAGAACCGCTCATAGCACACGCTATACGCTATGTACACATACATAGTTTGTTATATTTTGGCGCTATACGTTTTATTAACCACCACTAGTCATCATCCTTACCGAACTCACGCGAATCGCGAGTCCCCGGCAATGCTCGGTAAATGGGCATTTTCATTTTAAATGGCGCAGGTTATAATAAACAGCTTTTAAAAATTTATTATTGTTTTAGGACTTTAAACTTTGAATTACTGTAAAAAAATATATAATTTATGTGATTTATGTAATAATTCCGTGCAGAAATAAGTATTTAATTTTCTAAAATTATTTTTCTAAAGTAGATCGGGCTAAAGATGTCTTGTTAGTAACAAAAATCAAACCGCGATAAAAATTAAACTGCTGAAAATGAAATGAGAAAAACGCTATTGATAAGTTTTGGTATATCGATTAATGAAATTAAACATTAATACTTGGTTATTAGATACGTATTTTTAATTAAAATTTCAACAATTTGGTCAGTATCGTAACATATTGTCCAAATGCAAGTTTTAATTTTCATGTAACTTATTTGATCGGTCAAGGAATGATAAAGTTGGAATATAATCTTAATTTAGTTTATTTTTCTTTATTTATAATATTCTAATAATATTATTCCGGATAATATTTTAAGTTTTTTTTTAATAAATAAGGCAAAAATATTTTGGGACAGTTACTAAATGGACATGTGACGTGACGAAACAGAATTATTAGGAATAGAACTCACTGTGAGGTTAAAATCATACAAAATGTTAGTTTTCTTATGAGAGTAGAAGTAGAGTAGAATATAATATATCTACCTAAATTAAACAAAAATGCATAGGTATTAAATATGTATTTTAATAAAACATTTTGTTAAAGTACTTTAAAATATTTATTTGGTACGTATCGAGTATCTTAATCATCGTTTAACAACTAATTAACTATAAACTAACAAACTATTAATCAATCAACATAACCACCACGGTATCTTTATTATAAAATTTTAATAAAATAAGAATAAAACTTAAACTTTCAATCAGTATAATTTCTAACTTACTTACTAAATATTTTTAATCAGTCAAAATTGCTCATCAGTTAAGGTGGAAGCGTCGCGTTGGTCGCGAAATTCAAATATTATTACCGTTTTAGCAATTTGCAAATTTCGTAAGTTTATTTTATGAGTTCTAAGCTTTACATGTCTGTTTCGTAACATTTTTTGTCCATCCTATAGTAACGGTTGCTAACAGGACGTGACGAATGTAGATCGTTTTAAAACTAATTTAAAATACTCAAACAATATTATCAGAAATCAATCAAATTCTACTTTTATGCTTTCAGCAGTGTTTGAGTTATGTACAGCTAAAAAAGAAATAAAGACAAACTTAATATTCACGTAAAAAAACGTTACTAACCTCAATAGATTTTTCTTGACCAACTTTTTGTACCGCGGAACGTACCGCACCAGCTGAACACCTTGCGTGACTACCTTCAAAATGGCATTTCATACTTTGACATTTGTACCCGGGATTGCTATGAAAGCCAAATTTACACGATAAATGTGTATTTTAGTAGTAAAAAGCGTGTTACTATCCGGACATGTCCGGTAGTCGCGAATTCGTGGGACAAGCTTTTTATCAATTTATTTAATATTTTCTTTACTGACTGAGATTAAATGCTTAGTTTAAATGATAAATTAACTATCTAACAATAAAATTAAATTGTCGCTATGTTAGCTGTAGTACAAAAAAAAACTAAAAAATTAAATGCAATGATACATACTGTCGGTGGGACATCATGATTTTACACATTTCCGAAACTTTATTAATTTAAATAAAATTGAAAATGTGTTCTATCAGGAACCAATAAATCAAATCCACAAGTTTATAAAATTACTTTCAGTGCACATACCCTTTTTCTTAAAAAAATTGTTTCTAAATATTTTTTTCATAATTTTGTTGTCATGAGACAATCGAAAAACGACCTGCGCCATTTAAAGTGAAAATGCCCAAATGATCGTTTTGAAGATGCGCGGGCGCATAGATGTGTGGACCTTCGCAGATTAAAAGATTCGTAGGTTCCGTACTATATTATTTTAATTTTACAGGTTTATTTAAATGTAGGTTTGTTTTATAGTGTTATAATAGGTTAGTTTTTAAAGTTTTGTGTAAATATAGTATAGTTGAGTGTACATAGATTTCTTAACATTAAGCGATTTAACCTAAACTCTTTTTTAATTCGTTACATGTAAGGTGCAACGTTACAAGGTCCCTTAACTACCGGAGTAACTGCGAAAATGTCAAACAGAAAGTGCATCGAAACCATTTATTCCGACGCCTAACATGCACCAGATGAATCTGCTCAAATCCAAACAACTAGAATGGCACTTTGTTTCTCCGCAGGTGAATATGCCTACCCAGTATGAAGCCGATCTGTCTACGCTAAGTTAGTGGATACAGCTCTAAATGAGAAATACCGAATTATTACTTGTTGCTAACCAAACCCGTTGCGAATGCTGTATCCACTGACTGTCATTGCGCCTCCAAAAAGTCGCAGGACTATAGCCAGCCGCATCTTCAGGGCGAAGGATGACCCACGCCATTCAATGCACAACATTAATTCAGTGCCACAGAGGTATAAAAGCCGCAAAAATTTCCTTGGGTGCGTAAGTCCAGCCAACGGCAAACCCTCCACGGAAAAATGTGATCTTTGGAGAGAACAGCTTAAACCACCTGATTTCTTTATAAAACCATCAGAGAGTCTCTCATCTGGGCACAAGTACCCATGCTCTACTTAGAAAAATAGACTTCATACCCAAGTAGGCCGCAGCAAGGACAATCTCCACAAGTGGGTGTTCATGGAAGGCTCAGACCTTCGGTGTGTATGCTCACTTCCCATCTTGCACCGCATGCAGTGTCATTAGTACACGTGAGGACCTAATTGCCGCGTCAGCGATTGGGATCCGCGTTGCTGAATTTTAAGCCAAACACCCCCACTCTCCAACAGACTTGAAACAAGTGTCATTGGAAGCGTCTCGCAGCGGGAATTAATTTCTTATTATGGCGACTTAGGTGAAATATTGGTTTGGGATTTGTAATATATTTTAATATCTTTTTATTCGATTTTGTTTTATTAGAATACAACTCATTTACTTAAAGTGCAGAATGAGGAATAGAATATACCGACCAATATTGTCTTTAATAAGATAATCTTTATCTTTATTTTCGTGGTTCGCTACTCTCGTGGTTATCATTATCGGCTTGTTTAAGACATACACTAACCCTTGCTTGTGTGTTTTTTTTTGGCTGGCTTACTTGTGGTGATGGAAGAGGTTTATGTGGTTTGCGTTTTTAAAAAACATCACGTCGATTTTCTAAAATTCAAACAACAACTCGCATCTCACATCACTATTCACTCTCACTTCGCATAAGGTTCAAAATGACCTTGATTTTGCATTCTGTAAGCATCACCTAGTCACTTGTGAAGTGAAGTGAGCTCTGAAGCGACCAATATTGTACTAGTGATTACCACACTCAACAAAATGTTAGTCGAGTTTTATCGATTCCAATTTTTGGAAGACTTATAAGTGCGCCTGCAGGGCGAAGCAGTGGCTAGGTTTCAGAGGCGTTGGAATAAAATTCGATGCTCTCGATTCTACAGTTTTTTAATGAGTGTACATGGATAATAATCTTCACACTTATATATTACACATTTCTTTGATAAGTGGTGCCATCTAACCGAAAAGACACGAGCTAATTAGACTGTCGCCTGTTACAAGATGTATTGGTCTAATCAGCGATCGTACTATCTTCGGCCAAGGCACAGTATTGTTAATTTTACTCAATCAATGACTATTCTTAATAAGAAAATGGAGGTTTTTGGTATAGTTTGAAAAATACATTTGTAATAAACAGCAATTTTTATAATTTCTTTAATTTATATACTTCGATTTGGTTAGATTGTCAACGCTTTTCTAGTTTATCCAAAGCATGAGCCTCTTCTAATAAATATTTAAACAAAAACATTCTTGCCATCGTTATAGCAAACATCCAAAAAGTAGTTTTTAACCACACATTATTATAGTTATTGTACAAATTTTAAACACTGTGACATAAAAATATTATTTTAACACTATTTATATAGGATTTATTCTATTTTCACTCGTAAAATAGATGCTTATTATTTGACACTTTGAATCGGGTTCGAGTGCGAAGTGAGCGTCGCAGTGACGGGGGAATTATCTTACTGAATGCCACTTCTTACGTCATCTCATACTTTATCTGTCAAATTCTCACGGTCAATTTAGTTCAACTCGCTGACACGCTCGCATGGGTAGCGCTAGTGTAATTTCGAATTATCAACCGAGTTTTTAGAATGCCAATCAAGAAACTCACAGCTGATTCAGATTCGAAGTTTAAAATGAGGTCTTACAGAATCACACTGCTTAGTAGTACAATTACGTCTGTGGTTTGACTTGACACTTTATTGCTGTAATTTTTTTTTCAAAGTTCAGGCTCGTTTCGCCATTTGTTCAGACTTGTTACGTCTAGCACGTGTGCACTATTAAAGAGTTCATGTGTTATCTGACCATTCGCAAGCATGTCTCAATCATTTGTCATTTTTGTCCCAATAATTTTCAGTTCAAGAAGAAAGTTTTTTTTGAAATTCTTGTTTTATATAAAATACTAGTATTTGGGCGTTGCGCGAGCTGCAAGCAGCTCGCGGGGTCGTGTTTTTGAGGAGTATTTCTTACCCTTGTAAAAAGTATTTGGGCGTTGCGCGAGCTGCAAGCAGCTCGCGGGGTCGTGTTTTTGAGGAGTATTTCTTACGATGGAGGGAGGGGTGAAGGGGGGGAGAGGGGGGAGTTTTGAAAAATGTTTTTGACCAACTCTGGGCCCCTTGATATGAATCTGAAAAAAAAAATGTTCCAAGTCTCTTAACTTCCGAGATCTACCTAGAGGGGGGGGAGAAGGGGGGCAAGGGGGCAACTTTGAAAAATGGATTTTACTTTTCCGAGCCTCCTCTATACGAATCCCTAAAACAACAAAACACGGGATTCTTAGTTTCCGAGATACGATAGGGATGGGGGAGAGTGGGGTGGAATGGAAAAGGGGAGGTTTGAATTTTGAAAAATGGTTTTTACTTTTCCGAGCCTCCTCTATACGAATCCGTAAAAAAACAAAACCCAGGTTTCTTAATTTCCGAGATACGATGGGGGGAGGGGTGAAGGGGGGGAGAGGGGGGAGTTTTGAAAAATGATTTTGACCAACTCCGGGCCCCTTGATATGAATCTGAAAAAAACAATGTTCCAAGTCTCTTAACTTCCGAGATCTACCTAGAGGGGGGGGGAGAAGGGGGGCAAGGGGGCAACTTTGAAAAATGGATTTTACTTTTCCGAGCCTCCTCTATACGAATCCGTAAAACAACAAAACACGGGACTCTTAATTTCCGAGATACGATAGGGAGGGGGGAGAGTGGGGTGGAAAAGGGGAGGTTTGGGATTTTTCCCATACTCGTGAGAGTTACTTCTATACGAATCTGTAAAAATATACCCACCTCCCCCTTCACCATCTGGGAGAACAATTATGTCAGTCAGTGAGTGGTAATCGAGCTTTATATAGTATAAAACTAGTATTTGGGCGTTGCGCGAGCTGCAAGCAGCTCGCGGGGTCGTGTTTTTGAGGAGTGTTTCTTACCCTTGTAAAAAGTATTTGGGCGTTGCGCGAGCTGCAAGCAGCTCGCGGGGTCGTGTTTTTGAGGAGTATTTCTTACGATGGGGGGAGAGGGGGGAGTTTTGAAAAATGATTTTGACCAACTCTGGGCCCCTTGATATGAATCTGAAAAAAAAAATGTTCCAAGTCTCTTAACTTCCGAGATCTACCTCTAGAGGGGGGGAGAAGGGGGGCAAGGGGGGCAACTTTGAAAAATGGATTTTACTTTTCCGAGCCTCCTCTATACGAATCCGTAAAACAACAAAACACGGGACTCTTAGTTTCCGAGATACGATAGGGAGGGGGGAGAGTGGGGTGGAAAAGGGGAGGTTTGGGATTTTTCCCATACTCGTGAGAGTTACTTCTATACGAATCTGTAAAAATATACCCACCTCCATCGAGCTTTATATAGTATAATAATGTTCCAAGTCTTAACTTCCGAGATCCGCCTAAAAGGGGGAGAAGGGGGAGAGAATGGGGGGAATTTTGAAAAATGGTTTTTACTTTTCCGAGCCTCCTCTATACGAATCCGTAAAAAAACAAAACCCAGGTTTCTTAATTTCCGAGATACGATGAGGAGAGGGGTGAAGGGGGGGAGAGGGGGGAGTTTTGAAAAATGATTTTGACCAACTCTGGGCCCCTTGATATGAATCTGAAAAAAAAAATGTTCCAAGTCTCTCAACTTCCGAGATCTACCTAGAGGGGGGGGGGGAGAAGGGGGGCAAGGGGGCAACTTTGAAAAATGGATTTTACTTTTCCGAGCCTCCTCTATACGAATCCGTAAAACAACAAAACACGGGACTCTTAGTTTCCGAGATACAATAGGGAGGGGGGAGAGTGGGGTGGAAAAGGGGAGGTTTGGGATTTTTCCCATACTCGTGAGAGTTACTTGTATACGAATCTGTAAAAATATACCCACCTCCCCCTTCACCATCTGGGAGAACAATTATGTCAGTGAGTGAGTCAGTGGTAATCGAGTTTTATATAGTATAAAATCGAGCTTTATATAGTACCTATAATATATGCGTTTGTTTACAAAGAATTAGATTTTTATTTAAAATAGACACATTTTTTCCCAAAACGGATTATTTCTATTATAAAATAAACCCTGTCGATTTTGCAACTAAAACAGGTACTTATTATGACTTTTTTTGGACTCTTATAAATATATTGATATGCATCTCTTGATTGTTGGAGGGTGGGGACGGGGTCCATACAAAATCCCCCATGGTCCTTTAGAAAACTATGTTTATTTTTTCTATTTTTGTCATCAACACTATAAGAAGAAGAATAAGCACATGATTCTAGATCTAGACCCTCCAGCGTAGAAGCTTTGCAATTCCTACACGATGGAAATACATATGTATAATATGGGACAGCTATTTTATTTTTAGTAACTGCCGGAAAAAAATGTTGTTGGAAACAGTTTGCTCGTCGATGTCCCTTACAGCCTGTACAATAGTGCATGAGCTTCCTCAGGCGATCGCGTCGGCTGCAGCTCACAATAATGTAATCGGCTCGCTCCAGGTGCGCGTCCGAGTCCGCGGTAGATTTATGGCGCGGTTTGTCAGGGACTGACCGCCACGTCACGGTAATAATATCATACAGTATGTCGACTTCATACAAACGGACGAAACGCGAGCTATACCTACGCGCCTCGACCTCGGAATGTGCTCGGCACGCAGACAGTCGACAGTCGACAGCGACTGTGCTGCAGTGACGAACGGACGGTGTGTTTATTTATTTATTTATTCATTAACACATACTTTGTTTTAACAGGTAAGACCCAAGTTAACAAAAGTAGTCATACATTGCTAAAAGTCCAGTCCCAAGTAACGGGTCTGGGAAGGAACGCAGCTATACAGTGGACAACATACTAAGTGTCACCCTCTGGAATTCCGCCAAAGAACAAGAAAATATATCTAAACGCTGAGACACACTATTCAGTGTTCGCATCGCTCGAATCACTGGTGCAAACTTCAAAACGTTAGTACGCGATGCCGGGACTTTAAAAAGCCTCTCTCTCGGTCCCAACCGTAGCCTTCTGTCTGGAACAAGTAATCCCAACGATTCTAATATTTGTGGATTATTTAACATACCACGAAAAACCATAAAAACATATTTTACGAGAGCGAGGTTGCGCCTTACTTCCAACTTATAGTACCCAACCATCCCTATTACAAAGAGAGTTGGATACATGTAAGCGGGTAGAAAGGGTAGACCCCAAATTGCCTCAAGTACAGGTATCGGGTAAATTTATTTTGCATTTTTTCTAGCATCTGAGAATACTTCAACTCATAAGGATTCCAGATGATAGCACTAGTTTCCAAGTTGCTTCGCACCAACGCATTGTAGTAAAGTGCTTTCACTGCTGCCATATTAGTGAAGTCACGGGTTTCTCGCAAGACAAAACCAAGATTTCTAAACGCTTTTTTGCACACCTGCACTACATGAGCCCGAAACGAAAGATCCCCAGTGAAAGTAACCCCGAGATCTCACACTGACTCCACCCGCGATATAACGTGACCGTCCATACGATAATCATGACGTCGGGGTACCACGGCCCGCGTGAATGACATTACATGACACTTCGTCACATTGAAGTGTAGTTTATTCTCTTCACTCCAAGCTACCACCCTATCAATGTCCCGCTGGAGCCTTTCGCAGCTCAACTCGTCAGTGATACGCAAGAAAAGCTTGAGCGTGTTGTTTTTTTTAACAATAACCGCGCGATTTTTTCACTAAAAATAAGTTCAAGTACGTATTTAATATGACGAATAGGCTACATTGTGCTGTTTTTGGTTGCATGAATTCGTCAATAACGCATCCAGAGATAACTTTTTTTAGATTAGGTACCTGGAAACTCTGAAAGGTAAGAGTATAAAATAATTTTACTTACTAGTAGGTAGGTACATAATGTGTGTCTTTTTAATGGATAAGTATTTCCTTTTATCTCCCGAAAAAAAAAAGATGTCTGGATTAATAAATAAAGTGAATAGAGTAAAGGAAAGTGATAGACACGAGTGAAATAGGTAGTTATAGGCGGTTCATGAATCATTATACGGTAGGTACTCTTGCGTTAAAACCTCGGGGCATGTGTGTTTTGTTTTGTTAGTTTGTATAATTCAAAACAAAGACGTGGTTTTTATTATTAATAATAGTTGTTTATTGTAGGTACTGTGTGTATGAATAATACTAGAAAAAATAATTTTGACCGCCTGTCTGTCACTAGCTACACTACCAATAAAAAAACAACACGCATTTTTATTAAACACTTCCTATTCAATTCACAAAGTATTTTATTTATTAAAAAAAAAGTATATATATTTATTTATTTTATTATTTATGTACCTACACACAGTAAAATACAATAACAAAACTAAATGGAAACACAAAGTAGGCAAATGTAATTAAAATACTGGAGGCGGGCAGCCCTATCGCATGTTTACGTACCGCGCGGCTGTAGGCATTTATTTCAAGGTTACGGCCGAGATACAATACTGTATGATCTTTATACTGTGGCCACGTCCGCCGCGACCGCCGCTGTGGCCGCACCGTCGCGCGCCGAGCATGATTATGCGCTTATTAATTTCTTTCTTTTCACATACCCACTGCCCACTGCCATTGTGTGCTGATTTATCACTTGAAGGGGATACGTTCGACACAGTAGGTAGCTACCAATTTATTTTAATAGGTTTGTATTATTGTAACAATACGTAAACTTCTTTTTGTTCTACATGTACGTACACATGGATGTTTCATATTGCCAAATATACATTACACTAGTATGCCTGTGCTAATATCTAACGTACAATACTTTATTAATTTGTTCGGAAGACGATCTTGTAACCATTTTGGGTGTGAGTGCATGTTGCTACATGCAGTGATGCAGCCAGATACATTTGCAAGGAGGCGTCCACTGTAGTCCACCGCGTGACAATCTGTAGCGAGAGTCGGAGCACAGCTTCCACAGCTCCTGCCCTCGCCCCGTGCGTGTGGCCGACAGTTCGAATAGCCGAAAAGCCTTTTGATTTTTAAACCCCTATTATATAAAAGTATCATTGTGTTCACTTCGTGTCATGCCCCCCCTGCCCGGGCCCGCTTCCGGGCGCGCACGGCGTTCGGCTCACAAAGCCGTCTTGTGCCTCTTTTATTATATTCGCCATCCATCTTTTCAACAGTGACGTCACATTAAAGCCTAAATAAAACGTGTCACCGCGGAATAATGTCTTCAATCTCCATCACGCTTGTTGTGGTATCATTTGCGTCACCCCCTCTCCGTCACTTACTGCAAAACAATCAAGATTGTTCTGTTGTACCGCTGTACAACAGAACAATCTTGATTTTTTTGACCTGCACTCCAGCAGTACGCACAGTCCAAGTGTCACCTCCAGCTAGATCAGCAGATTTTTGCTCCGATTACGTAGCATAAGCTGCTCACAGACCATAGTCTAATAATTAATTGACTGTGGTATGTATATTATCGAACCTGTATACAATGTATTATGTAACCTGTCTATATATCTAATATGTAACCTCTTTTGTAAAATATGTTGTATGTAAGTATTATGTCATATGGCATTTTACTATGGGGTCGGGCTGCTGACATTGAATCCATTTTTATTTTACAAAAGAGAGCTGTTAGAGCCATTTATAATCTACGTCGCCGCGAATCTCTTAGGGAACTATTTAAAAAGGTTAATATCATGACGGTACCTTGCCAAAATATTATGTATGTAAGAAAACATCAACAACTTTTTAATAAAGTAAGTGATAGCCATAATTTTAATACTAGAAATAAAGATAAATTAGTTCAACCTTTTTTCAGATTATCTAAAACACACATCTTTTATGGGGTACTGTGTTAAATGCTACAACAAAATACCTTGTGACATATTGCAATTAAATGAAAGAAAATTTAAAACTCATATTAACAGTACACTATGTAAACAGGGATATTACAAATTAGAGGATTATATCCAAGATAAGAATGCTTGGAAACATGCTGGTCCTGCTCCATAGGACAATCTAGTGTCTAGACAAAATCAAACTGGTTCCTAATTTAATTTATATTTTTGAACATTTTATGACATTGATTTTTACAATCTGTGACTACAGTAACTCACACACTTGTTAGGGTTCTAGAAAGGTCATCTACTTTTCTAATATTTGTAAATATAATGTGAGCACCATGTATCTATCACATAATTGATTTACCTGTAATTGCTTAATTTTTAATTCTTTTTTTGACGTGACAACGTCTAATAAATCGATGAAGCTGGCTGCACTCACGAAAAAACATGACTCATGTAGCGTTACCTCGCGGCCTCGCTCTGTAGCGTGGAGGCATTCCATGGCGGCTTGAAGTGCAAGCGAATATTAACAAAATAAATGCAATGCAACTATTCCATCAGTATTTTCTTATGACGTTGTCACGTTCAACTATCGTCAGTAAACCGACTTTACAGACAACCGATTTTTTTTTGGGTATACTTCTTTTATTCTAGGTGCATCGTCTTCACATATAATTATATTATGTATACAAAACCTTGTAAAACATTTTAAAAAGTAACGGTGGAGTTTCTTGCCCATTCCTCTCCATACGAAAACTACCTTTTGGAAGGGGCGACTAGAATCAATTCAATTTTACTGTAAGTTTTGACGTTCAAAAGTGCCTTTAATGTGCCTATTTGAAATAAATGATTTGACTTTGACTTTGTAACGATTCCCATTTTGCGTTCCTAAAAATAGAGCGCTATAATAATTAATATTTGCACTCCTTCGGCAACAGGTACTCGTGCGCCGTCACGGCACGACACAGCGCAGCCGGCACAGCCAGCGCAGCGATGCGCCTCGTGGCTTTACACGTTGGAACACACACATTAAAAGAACATCATTGGAACAATTAGTGGCAACAAATGTGCTACTATGTAATGACTCGCGTTACATGATGTGCTCGCAGCAGAAACGGTTTACTCAAACTATTTAAAAATGATAATAACCACTCGCACTCGTCCGGATCTACTCCAATGTTTGTAACAAATCTACTTGCTCCTATTTAAATAGAGGGTAAGCAGACCGTTCAATAAATTTTTATTAGGGAAAGACAAAATAAAATAAGTTATAAAAACAGCTAGTTATAAAAAAGGACTACTTAGCACGCACTCTCGGAAGTTTTATAGTTCACACACGCGCGCACTCTCTGGAGTTTTATAGTTCACGTTTTGGAATCAGCTCAGCACTGTAGGAACGGGAATCAGGCATCAGGGTAGCAAGTTATACGTGGATAGCTTCCGAAGATTGGAAGTAGAAGGTCCCAGATGGGATCTGTAGCTGGATCCCCTGGGTTAGTTAAAGTTGTCACAGCAAAACCAAGCAGTTTGTTGATGCTTATCGTCTCAGACCCAAGACTCGATTGCCTCCAGCCGTTCGTCAGCTCGTTTTCAAAGTAGTCTTCCATTTTCAAATGTTAGTTTTTCTTCTTTGAGGCCACCATCTCATCTGACAAGTGTAGTCCAGGTGTAGGCCAAAACATGTCCACGAGTGCGTAAAGAATTATATAAATATTATTTAAAATTAAGTTATTTAGACTAAACAATCGTAATAATCTTTATAATACAATAGCTAAACATATTGATAAAAATAATTTAAGTTATTTAGACCAAAAAGTAATTACCATAGAATAAGCCAGAAAGACTTTAACTGACAGTTTGACAAGTTGACGTGTCACAACATGAAAATTGAGTAAAAGCTACCAAGTTCAACTGTATCATATTTATATAAGTTATTTTCTTTTTTGATACTTAATGCTCACTTGCTTTTCCAATTCACTTTTGACATTGGCAGAATAGTCGACATCGGCTTTACTTGCCATAATTAAAAATAGAATAGAATAGAATAATGTAGGACACCAGCATCGGTCGATAGCTGTCACACGTGTCAGAGAGATTTAATTTTTTCATTTAGTACGTGAAATTGGCAAAATCGTGGTGTTTATTCCACAAAAGCCATTAATCAAGAGTTGAAGTTGAAGTATAATGTAAACATATAAACAAATAAAAAGGATGATAAATAGTATTATGCGTGATGAAAGTAAAGTGTAAGTATGCATTAATACTATATGTTGCACATACATTAGGTATTTCAATGAAGTAAAGCAAAATTAAATACTCGTCTTCCTGCTTGATTATTTATTTTGATAAATAAGTAGAGGTTGCAGGTGAGATGTAAGTGATCGTAATGGCTAAACTACAGATGCTGTTATAAGACGCGCGACATAGAATACGCTTCGTGTAGTAATGTCAGGCCTAGGGGCGGTGAACTTGGCGAATTTGCTGAAGATGTCACAGTCGTACGGCAGCAGCTGCTAGCCGTTGGCGCTGTCGGAAGCGTCAGGAGTCAAGTGGCCATTGAGATGTTTGTTGCCAGTTTCGTTAAACTGGTCTCCGGAATTATTTCCTGATTGATTCCCGACATCATTACCAACTGATTGATTCCCATCATCGTCACCAACGGACGGTTTCCATCATTCTTACTTCCAGATTGATTCCCGTCATCGTCACCAACTGATTGATTTCCATCATCGTCACCAACTGACTGATTTCCATCATCGTCACCAACTGACTGATTTCCATCATTCTTACCTCGTGATTGATTCCCATCATCGTCACCAACTGGCTGATTTCCATCATTCTTACTTTCTGATTGATTGCCATCATTGTCACCTCCTGATTGATTGCCATAATCATCACTACTTGATTGGTTCCCATTATTATCTCCTCCTGATTGATTTCAATCATTGTCACGACCTGATGGGTTTCCATTATTTTCACCTACTGACTGATTGCCATCATTATCACCTCCTGATTGATTTCCACCATTATCATTTTTCCCTCCCTCGTTGTAGCCACGTTGGTTGCCTCCGTAGTCTCCCCCTGATTGGTTGCCGCCACTGTTGTCGCTAGGGCCATTGTCGCCGTAGTCATGCAGTTCAGGGCACGCCCTCACGCGTCTTGTCACCAGCACTAGCGCCAAGTCACCTGTTTAAATAATGCCCATTTATTAATTTAATAGGAAACCGGCCCTACTTCGCACGGTGTTTACGAGTTGACAAAACATCGAGATTTCTTTATTGTGTGTGAGTTTAAAATGAATTATATATTATACACCTTATGGAATAACTTCTCTAACTTATGGTGAAAACCGCATCAACATCCGTTACGTAGTTTAGAAGAACAGCGCGATTACACAGACAGACACGAAAATGAACTTTGAAATAACTAAATCTATAAATTAAAAATATAAAAAAAATACCAGATATACTTGTTGTCGCGTTGAGAGACTCAAGAAAACTAGTATGTAGTATTAATTACCTACTCAATAATACTGTAGATCTTTTTCCCAAACAATATTTGTTGTTGTTTGTGGATCTTTGACCGTCAGTAGCCCGAAAGTCTGACAATCAGTCTTACTAAGAGGTATCGTATTACCCAGTAACTGGGTTGTTGAGGTCAGATAGGCATTCGCTCCATATAAAATACTGGTATTCAGCTGTAGACTGGAAGCCAACCCCAACATAGTTGGGAAAAGGCTAGGCAGATGATGATGATCTGTTGTTGCTTGTTGTTTAGTCAGCTTTATTGTAACTAATTTCAATATTTTGTTTTTCCAAGCAGTTGTTTTTGTTGTTGTTGATTGTCTATTATTATTACTTTTACATTTATTTACAAATATATCGTGACATTCTCATTTAAGACATGACATTTTAATCGGTATTTATTCTTGTGACATTAATACTTACTAATTTATTACATAGTTATTTGCCACGGTGAAATTACCAAAATTGTGTTAATAATTATTAAATTATTAATAAATAATAATAAAAAATAAAAAATAAAATCATTTAATTCAGATGTCACAAGATCCATATTCATAATTATTCACGTTCACAAAATTAAATTAATTCACAATTGTTAGTAAAAATACAGAACTTACTTAGCTATGTTAGTATTTAAACTTAAATGTAGGTTGCTCCAAAACTTTTGTAGCCGACCGTCTAGTCTGTCACTAAACATCGTCAGAATGCTGTTAGGGCTGGCGCGAACTCTGCAGCGCAAGGCGGCGCACCGCTTGCGCAAGATGGCATGGAAGCCGTCCACCTGTGCATCCGCAAACATCCCAGACGCACTGCATGCCCGCGGCAACCGCAACAACACCCTAAACGCGTTATTGTATTGGACGCGTAAAGCATTGAACGATCTTTGCGTATAGTTACTCCAGAGATTGCAGGTGTACAGCGATGTACAGTAGGCTCGAAAAAGTGTAACTTTGACTTGAGCTGTACACCGATTGAATCTACTGGAGATCATATTCGCTCTTATCGCCAATGCTCTACGCTCCCGTTCAATATCCGGATCATCATGTAAATCCTCTGTTATCAAGTGCCCAAGGTATTTAAACTGTTTAACCCTTTTGAGAGGTGTACCATTAAGTGACACTGTGGGTACATACGATGGACACTTGGTACCAGACTTAAAAACCATCAGCTCACTCTTACCGGCATTATATTTCAGACAGTGATCCGCAGCATACCGTTCACACACAGTCAGTAGGTCCCTCAGTCCACTGATTGACGGACTAAGCAGCACCATGTCGTCTGCGTAACTTAAATTATTGACGCTGACACCGTCTATTCGACATCCAACACGCATGCTGCTCAGCTCGACAATCAGGGTATTCATGTACAAATTAAAAAGCTTTGGTGAGGTCAAGCCGCCCTGTCTAACCCCACATTGTAGTCCATAAACGTCTGACCTGGCATTGCCCCATCTTACTGTATTAAGCTGACCCAAGTACCAACTTCTAAATATACGTATAAGATCCCTAGGTACATTGGCCCCCTCTAGTTTCTTCCACAGGATTTCATAATTTACTAAATCGAAAGCCCGTGAAAGATCCAGGAAACACGCATATATTGGGGTCTTTCTTGATGTGTAATACTGGACGGTATGCTTTAGGCTTAGAATAGCACTCTCGGTCGACAGCCCAGGCCTGAAACCAAACTGTGCATCGTGCAATTGTAGGTATTGATCTAATTGCATGCTAAGTAAACCATCAAGCACTTTGGAGATCACCGTTGCTAAAGAAATGGGCCTGTAATTGGACAACGCAGATATGTCTCCACTTTTCGCCTTTAATATGGTATTATTATTAATATAATAAATTATTGTTGCAAGTTATTGTATAACAATGTTGTGATTGTGATACAGTAAAAGCTTGAGATTTGCATGCCTCAAGGCATAATATGGTTGAACTATGCTCTATTTTTTTAACAACTCTATGTAATTACCCATATTAGCAAATAAATGATTTTGAATTTGAATTTGGTCGTTGGCGTTCATTCCATAGCCATACTAACGTATTCCTCTGTTTTCTCCCTGGGTAATGATACTAGTCCAATTATTTTGGCTTAATTATATTTTTTTTTCTACAACGAATATAATTACGCAAAAAACCAAAACATAGGAACATAATAGTGGAAGATATACAACTGTTTATCTATTCTACTTGTTTTTTTTAAACTTTAGACAATTTTATTTGGACTCGAGTTAACTCATCGTAACACGCGTTTACGCTGAGCATGCAGCCACCGTCAGCATGCGTCGTATTGCAACTATGCATTTACCGGAAATTAATTAGAATTATTTTTCTTTGCATTGTATTTAGTCTTGTATCAGCCACCGGCTTAATATCCTGTATTTTTATAATTAAATTAATATTGTAATAAATAAATATTTTTTTAACTAAAATCCCGACCGCCGAAACATAACTGGCGCAGCCGGTAGGATCGCGACGTTCTAAGATCGAATCAAACTCTTCATCTTATGAGCGACGGTTCTCAAATCGTTCTTTCGTGACCTACAAAGAACCTATCGCGCGGTCGGACACCTCTACGGTCATCGGGATAAATCTCCGGAGAATTGGAGGTAGCTGTGTTGACTGAGACTCGACTCGACAGGAGATGCAGTGGCAGCTTTGGTAAGTGCTCTTATTTACCAAGTGTCCTTGCTCGATTTCCTGCCTTATTCTAATTTATGTATTTTTATTAATCTATGTGTGTCTGTCTATAAGCTAAAATCGCAGTAGGCAACCACAAAATTATAATAAGTAGCGTTAAGTATCCCACGGGTAAATTCCAAGTGTTTAATTTGACACCTCTATTGTTTCACGCTAAGCGCCACTAGCACAGTATACACTAGGCAAGCAAGCTTCAGAAAAACAATGTCGCTCAGGGATTATGATGCCAACTATAAACCATATAAACTAATCGCGGATCTAATGCCAAGATATGATGGCAATCCTAAATTACTTAATTATTATGTTAGGGAAGTAGAAAACCTATTACAGTTAACCTCTGAGGCAGATCGTTCGCATCCAGCATTCATCTGCTTAATTAAAAGTAGGCTCAGTGGTCCAGCCGTAGACGCAATAGCGTACTGTTATAACCGGATTCCGTATTTGGTTTTTAAAAAAAAGAAATTAATTAGGCTAAAAAAGAAACTTTATATTTCTAAGAACAAATATACAAGTGCAAAAATACAAGTGCACGGAAGGAAGGTTGGGAGACGACTGAAGTGCTGGACTGTGACGAGCGGGAACGAGGAATGAAAGGATGCTGCGTCAGCGGCAGGAATGCAGCGTAGGCTGCTGAGTGGACAGGAAGGGGTACAAATGAGGGATGTAACAGCCCCCCGATTAGGAGGAAACTTACGGGTGGAAGGTAAGTTGACGCCGGAAGGAAAGGTAAGTTTTTCCAGGTCTTAGGTCATTCGGAGACGAGGAGCAGGGACATCTTCTACATCTGTGGATGCCATTTCTATGGGAGTATCAGGACTATCAGGTAAAGGGGTACATCTAGATTTCTTAACTAACTTACAATAACAATACAATTTATAGGAAATAACTAAAATTATAACTAGGCTTATAATAACGGTAGTATAAGAATAATAGTTACCATAAAGGACAATATGAGGTTTTTCTATTACTGTATTAAGGTTTGTTTTAATTTTGTCAGTCACTTTGTTATAATTTGAGAATAGAGAGTCTAAATTGTTAATGTTTTTTAAGTTGACATAAGGAACTAATATTTTCTTTTAAATATGTAGTAGAACTACAACAAGTATCGTTAATTAATTCGAAATGCAATACTATTGGCTTTAATTTTATTTCAATGTTATGTTTAGGTATTAACTTATTGTCGTTGCAATAGGCAATACAGTTGTCTGGTATAGTTAGTATACCAGTACCGGAAATAGATGATTCAGATAAGTCTTCATTAACACATTCTATTGTAATTTTAGAATTTTGGCTAATCATGTATATCCACTGATTACTATGCAATTTATGGAAGGTTTCAAAATTACCATTTATGAATTCAGTTTTGCAGAGATGCGGAACGGAAGTCAGAGCTTTCGAAATAACCTCAGTTTCGCATATTGGTACGGCTGTCGTAGAGTATACATTGGGAATTTCACAAATATAATATTGCGTATTTATAACTTTACAGGTAGTGAGTGAGTTTAATTTACAATAAGAGGATTTATCTTTAGTTATGCCCAAATATTTGGTGGATGGTATTATGGTAGAATACAATGTATTATTTACAGTTTTAAGGGCAATAGGATAAGGTGTAGTATGATACAAGTCGAATTCTTTAGTATTTACTAAAGGCATTTGTAATACAAATATTATTTTGTTATTTGCATAGTAACTGGATACATCTGATATGTTCTCTAGAATATGTATATTATCTAGGGTTAAGGGTACAGGTAATTGCTTAGAACTAGGGAGGAATCTATAGTTACTCACAAGGTCTGAAAACAATTGTTTGGGGGTAATAATAGATGGATAAAGAATATTGGACTTACTAAACATTATAGCACTAATTATATCGACGCCCCCAAGGAATAAACCTGTATTATACTATTACTGACTTTTTACTGTTATACCATTTACGGTATCTATGGGTCGGGATACACATATGCAATTTTTTTCAAATTTTTTCTGCGGTAATTTCTAACGTTTTTCCTAATAACACTTTTGTTCTTTGGAAATTTTCCATTTTTTATTTACTAGAAAAATAACGAAATACATTATTACAAATTAAATTCTGTGGCTACATTTCGGTAAAGAAATATTACTGTAAAATATTTCAGCAAAATTTCTGGTTAACGCGGTTACAGGTTTATTATCGTAAATTTTGTGGTACACATTTTCGGTAATGCACTGTTACATGTATCATCCAGGACATACATTTTCACCTACTATGCATATTAGCGGTAACTTGCTCGCTCTCGGCGGAGTTCATCCACCAGTTTTACGTCTCCAATGAGCCTCTTAGCTCTGCGTTCCACCGAGTCAAGCGCGGCAAGTTGGTATTTCGCTGAGCCATCCCAAAGATGGCTGCAATACTCCATGCAGGATCGGACTTGTGCTTTGTAAAGGGTTAAAATCTGTCCAGGCGTGAAGTATCGCTTCACCCTATTAAGGATGCCCAGCTTCCTGGCCGCAGTTTGGGCTTTGTACTCGATGGTGGCGCCGAAGTTGAGACTAGATATCAACTCCATGCCCAGGAACTCGAGCCGATCTGTTACAGGAACAGGTACCCCGAAAAGTAGGAGTCTGGTCGAAACGTCTCCTTTTGGCGGTAAAAACACACGCCTGTGTTTTAGTGGCGTTAAAAGAAACCAAATTGTCATCACCCCACTGGGAGATAAGGCTTAAGGTCAAATCTGTCCGCTCCACCATGGCCTCTCTCAAGAAACGAAGTTCGGCCCCGCTGGCCTTTGTGCTGGACAAGTATCTCTCTGAAACAGTACTGTCATCTGCGTACCCAACAATACCAGGCTGAAGTAGGTCATTGATATGCAGCAGGAAAAGAGTTGCAGAGAGAATAGACCCCTGAGGAACTCCGGCATCAATAGCCATAAGGTCAGAGGAGCAGCCGTCAACGACTACTCTGATCGACCGCTCACTAAGGAAGTCTGATATCCAGCTACAAAAATCAGCTGGGATGCCATCAGCAGAAAGCTTGCTGAGTAGACCGGCGTGCCAGACCCTGTCAAAGGCCTTCGAGATATCAAGCGATACAGCAAGTGCTTCGCCGTGTTCCTCGATGGCTTCACCCCAACAGTGCGTGACATACACAAGAAGATCGCCAGTTAACCGTCCCCGGCGAAAGCCAGCCCAATAATTGCCAAAAATTCTAAACAAAAACTCAAAAGATTATGGAAAAAAAAATACTATAAAAGAGTTGGGAGCTTGGGAGCAAACAGACCTGAATGATCTCCTCAGTGACCGTCAATATGGCTTTCGCCGGTCACTGAGGAGATCATTCAGGTCTGTTTGCTCCCAAGCTCCCAACTCTTTTATAGTATTTTTTTTTCCATAATCTTTTGAGTTTTTGTTTAGAATTTTTGGCAATTATTTATTAAATAATATTGTTTTGATTTCAGATCTACCAAAGAAAAAATACGCTGATTGTGATAGAGATCCAAAGTCTCGGGAGAAAATATACTGTGAAAGAATTGGAGCAAACAGATTCATCATTCCAACAAGACAAGGTTTTCTTTAAATATGATTTTGATGTGGTATAATATTCTGAATTCAATATTTCGAATTCATTTCAAACCAAACGACGTGGGCGAAAACCTAAGACAGATACTTTGATAGAAGATACTGTATTGGCATGTGCTTATCATCAACCTCTTCCTAAAAGCAAGGCGTTGCATACAGATTTACTGTCTGTGCAATAGTGGAGCGATTCCACGGTATTACCACGCATTTTATGAATCCTTAAGTTTTGTAGAAGATAGTGATGATCGCGATGATAATGATGATGCCAATGATAATACCGATTACTTAGTTATTAATGTTTTTACTTGGCTACTTTTTTATACTTTTATTGATTGTAATTTGTGATCTCAATAAGAACTTTGTTCTCAATAAACGTTATAATTTTAATTACATTTTGTGAGTTTTCTTTAATTATTCCCTCGAAGATACCGACGACAAATTTATTTTACATAATCGGTTTTTAATGATTACGATAATATGACTACCAAAAATTTTCTATAAAATACGGGTTACACTACTTTACCCCTTTATGGTTATTTAAAATTTTACTATAATAAGTCGGTAACTGAACATTACAATCTCTCTCTGTAATGAAAAAACACGTTTAATAATCCAGTAAAGCAATATTATGCCTATGATTTTTAAGAAATTTACAAGAATAATTCGGTAAGTTAACATTACTGGAATAATATGGATAAGTCCGGATCGTAAGATATCAATACCCTAAAAATTTTATGAAACCATTTTCGGTAATATGTATTTTGGTGAATAACTAATTCTGTGTAAATTTAATAGTTACAGTTAATACTTTAAACTTCTCGGGTAAAAATTAGCTTTTCCGTCATATAACAACGTTGTCATAATTACCTTTTGTTGAAGAGATATACCCCAAAAACACTAAATCATTTTTCCTGTAAAATTTGATTTTTGCGATTACCGGTTTATTCCCCGGGGGCGTCGATATCTTCTAACTTAAATGATAAGGTTAATAAACTACTTTCTAAAATATTCGACAGTCCCGATATTTTAGACTTCATTAAAAGTTTATTGGAAATATGTGTTAAATTTGTCATTTCTTGGTTCAGGGTATCGATAGCATAATTAAGATTAACTTCGTTTGCGTTAATTTTATCAATAACTTCTTTTAGAGACAATAATGTGGATGTTGTAACCATCATGTTTTCTTCCATGAGGGTTGCCAGTTTGGTTTGATCGTTCTCCAAAGTTTGAATAGCATTACTATATTTTTCGGCATCATTTTGGTCCATATTACCGAACAGCTGTTTAATTACTGAGCCGATTCCGCCAAACCAAGCTGATCTTTTATAAGATTTAGATATAAGATGGGAAATAGAGTCAAAGTCTCTAACTATATCAGAATAACGAGATGACAATGGTTGAAATAAATAGTGACATTCGCCTTCATAGTATGCTTTGCTTTGATTACATAGAATTTTAGAAGTTGCTAGAATATCCCTTATGTTATCTAAATGTGGTTGTATGAATGATATATCTATGGGGATGATGATATCTAAGGTATCATCAGTTATTTTTAGAGAGCCAATAGGATCAAAATATATGCCTGCGTCGTTTGATGCTGGCTGGATATATTCTTGGCTGTTTGACGCCAGGATAGGATAAACGTAACCAATTCTGGAAGGAAAGGTAATTTAAATTAACTAAAATATTAAAATACTATGGTTCATTACTAGTTGCTAATTTAAATTCGTCAAAATGGTGTTTGACGTGACGTCTGTTAATTAATAGTGACGCAGTATTGTTGCCATGGATTTTCACGATTTTGTAAGGGCCTTTCCATATAGGTGAAAGGGCTTTTCTAAGGCGTAAGTGATTTTTAAGGTAAACTAGATCGCCGACTTTATACTTAATTGGCCTTGTGTGAATATCATAGTACCCTTTGGAATTTGTTTTAGATTTTTGGATATTTTCTATGGCTTTTGTTCGGCAGTACCTAAGCCTATTTTGGAGTATGCGGACATACTCAGGGTAAGTAGCATTTGGTGTTTGCTCATAAATGGAATCTGGTATATATGGTTTATTTCCAAAAATAAGTTCATATGGGGAGAAGTGAGTAGTCGAATGAATTGCTGTGTTGTACGCAAGCATAGCTGTGTACACAAAACGAGGCCAGTTATTTTGTTGCTCATTTACATAAGATTTTAGGTACTCTTTTAAGGTGGAGTGACTTCTTTCGAGGGCACCCTGAGTCTGAGGGTGATACGGGGTGGACCATAATTGTTTTATTTTTAGTAAATTACATGTTTGTTTAAATAGCTCGGCCGTGAAATTGGTTCCTTGGTCTGTTAGAATCGTTTTGGGTATGCCAAATAGGGTAATGAAATGGACTAGGCATTCACATGTTTCTTCAGCGGTAGTATTAGTAATCGGATAGGCGGCTGAAAATTTGGTAAGGTCATCTTGGAGAGTCAGGATGTATTTATATTTATCACTACCAGCTTCTGGTAGTGGTCCTACTATATCGAAGGCTACACGTTCAAACGGCCGTGTGGAAAGGGAAGTGATCTGCATAGGGGCACGATTAATTTTTCTGAGGGCTTTATTTGTTTGGCATTGCGGGCATTTCTTTACATAGTTTTCTACGTCTACACGCATATTTTTCCAATAGTATTTTTCTTGGATGCGTTTTAACATTCTGCCAGAACCTAAGTGACCGGCTATAGGGAGATCATGATTTTCTTTTAAGATTTTAGGGATTTCACTCGGTGATGGGTAGATAATAATATTTTTATAAATGTGTATAGTCATTTCTGAGTTATGAAATAAGTATAGGATCATGTTGTATAGTTTGATATACTGACAGAGTATCAAACGGATTATTAAAATCTGATATAGCTATTTGAGGGTTATTTTGCCCTGCGAGGCTGACTATTAATTCATTTCTTACGGATTTAAGACACTTGTAGATATCTTCATAATGTGCAAGTGTCAAAGTGATTGACCTTGGTGAAAATGAAATAATAGATTTTATTTTCGGACTCATATTTAAGAAAAGAATGCAATGTTCTTTCTAGTAAGGAAAATTCGCTTAAATTAGGAATATTAGATATGATCTCTTGAGTATAAGGGACGGATTCATCCATATCTATAGATGTAGGGATGATGATATATTTTTTATCAGTTTTGGATAGGCTTTCATTATGTTCTATTATGGTTACGTTAGGATTAAAATCTTTAGCGATGTTTTTCAGGAATTCTGAGTAGTTACCATCTGGGGTACTGGAGCTACTAGGGCTCGAGACATCAGGTGGTGTTATTGGGTTTGGATGATCAGTGGAAGATGAAGGTAAGTTTTCATTTAGTATATTATCTAAATCATTAAGGTTACCCAACTCTGGTAAGCTTGTAGGTTGGATAAGGGGATCTGTGAGGTCTTCAAGTTGGATTAGATCGTCTGGAGAAGGAGCTGGAAGAACATCTGGATTTAATACTTCATCATGATCAGGTAAGTTTAAATTTTCGTTAGAAGTACTAGGTATAGGATTTATAGGATTGACAGGTTTAGTTATAGGATAGCGGGATAATGCATCAGCGGCATTATTTAGTTTCCCTTTTCTATATATTATTTCATACTCATATTCCTCCAATTTTAATCTCCATCTCTGGAGTTTACTACTGGGGTCAGAGTGGTTGAATAGCCAACGTAAAGGACGATGGTCAGTAATTATCGTGAATTTTCTTCCATAGAGGTAAGGACGGAAGGTTTTACAGCCGAAAAGAATTGCAAGTAATTCTTTTTCAGTTGTACTATAATTGCACTCATTTTTGTTGAGTGTACGGGAAGCATAGGCGATGGGCTTATCTTTGCCTATTTCGCCTTGGGAGAGAATAGCGCTGATTGCATAATTGGATGCATCACAGCTGAGAAGGAATGGTTTAGAGAAATCAGGATATGATAATAGCGGAGCTGTGGTTAATTTATTTTTTAGGGTTTCAAAGGATAACTGGTGTTCGTTTGACCAGACGAACTCTACATTCTTTTTCAACAGATTAGTTAAAGGTTTTGCAATGCTTGAAAAATCAGATATGAACCTGCGATAATAAGAGACGAAACCAAGAAATGATTTGATGTCTTTGGGAGTTTTTGGTATAGGGAATTCATGAACTGCTTTTAATTTTTCAGGGTTAGGTTTTACGCCTTTGTCAGTAATGACATGGCCTAGATATGAAACTTCCTTTCTTAAAAATTCACATTTATCCGGTTGTAGTTTTAATCTGAATTGACGAAGTCTAGAAAATACATTAGTTAGGTGATCTATGTGAGAAGGGATGTCAAATGAATAAATAACGATATCATCGAGATATACGAAGCATTGGATGCCTTGGAGACCAGATAGAGCGGAATTCATTAATCTCTGAAAGGTGGACGGTGCATTCTTTAATCCAAACGGCATGCGTGTGAACTCATAATGCCCTGTTGGGATTGAAAATGCGGTTTTAGGGGAATCATCCGGAGACATATTTATTTGATGAAAACCGGATGCTAGGTCTAATGTGCTGAAATATTTGCACTTGCCTAACTGATCTAGGATTTCGGCTATGTTAGGGATAGGATAGGAATCGCCAATGGTCACGTCGTTGAGTTTACGGTAATCGATTACAACGCGCCATTTTCTTTGACCAGAAGCATCAAGCTTCTTGGGTACTACCCAAATTGGTGAGGACCATGGGGACATAGAGGGTTTTATTATACCCTGTCTCAGCATTTTTTCAACCTGAGAATCAACCTCTTTTTTATGACATTCGGGAAATCTGTATGTTTTAACATGAATCGGGTTATCAGAAGTGGTTTTGATTCTATGTTCTATTGCATCAGTGCAGGTTAACTGGTCATCTGGTAGATGGAAAATGTCTGAAAACTGAGAACAAACAGAGTATAATGCCTCAGTTTCTTCTGGATTTAGGTGTGACACGCGAAGCTGATTTAAAACTTCTTCTGTGCGTTCACGGATATGGGTTTCGGCTACGGTACCGATAAAGACTGAAGCTTTAACTTCAAAAGGAATTAAATGTAATTTAAGATCAGACTTAATAGTTACAGGTTGTTCTGAGGTGTTAACAATGGAAATATTAACACGGTTGTTATTCTTAACTTGAACCAAACAGTTTGCTACTAATAGATTTTGGGATAGATGTTGGTTTATTATTAAACCTTCTTTGATCTCTGGATTTGCTACAGTACATTCGATTATGGTTTCACTGCGTGGTGCAATAGTGTAAACGGGTTCATTGAAATGCATTTTAAGTTGAATATTTTTTAAATGCAACACACCTTTATCATAGTTAATTTGGCCACTCATAGAATTGAATAGGTCGTTGCCAACTATACCATCGTATGGTATGCTTAATTCATTAACTACATTGAATATATGTGTTAGGTGTTTACAGTCGATGTGAGATTTATCATGTGTATAGATGGTTATAGGGATTTGTCCTAATGTACATAGAGGATTATCAGTGGTTGAATCGATACCTTTGATTTTGAATTTAATCGATTCGTTAATGACAGGCATGTCATCGATTACTGATTTTTTAATTATGCTTATAGATGCGCCAGTATCGACGAGGAGAGATAAAGCATTAGAGGACACGGGAGAATTCACTTTTATATAAGGTAAGTATTTATTTGGTATATTAGATGTAAATTCATATATTTCTTTATTAATATGTTTTTTATTTTCAGGATTTTGGATGAAGTCTACGGTTTGGGGGCTGATTACCCTGCTGTTTGACCTCGATGAAATGACCACGAGTTTGGGGCTGGTTACCCTGTCCATGGGTCATGAAGGATTTAGAGCCTACGATTTGGGGCTGGTTACCCTGTTGCTTGACTCTAATGGGATGACCACGAGTTTGGGGCTGGTTACCCTGTCCATGGGTCATGAAGGATTTAGAGCCTACGATTTGGGGCTGGTTACCCTGTTGCTTGACTCTAATGGGATGACCACGAGTTCGGGGCTGGTTACCCTGTCCATGGGTCATGAAGGATGTAGCGTCGTCTATTATGGAATTTATTTGTCCCGTGCGACGCTTATTCGGGACAAGATTTAGTTTAAATTGTTATCAACGGTATCATGACCTTCTACTTCGGTTGCCGTATTGATACGGGGTTTGAAAGTAGATGTGCTTGGCTGCGCATTTGATGGGTTAGTTCTATTTTGATTATTAAATCTTTTATTATTATATTCGCGGAGTTCGCATTTTTCCAGAATATGCCCTGGTTTCTTGCAATATCTGCAGAACGGATCATTTGAAGAGGATTGTTGATGGGTAGGTCTTTGGGATTGATTATTATTAAAGTTACTGGATCTATTCGATTTAATATTTGGATCATTTTGCCGATGTGATTTCGCGGCTAAGATTTGTTTATAGGAGTACTGCTGCAACTTTTCCTCAGATATCGCGTAATTTATAGCGTCATTGAGGGTTTTCGGGTTCCTACACCTGACGATGTTTGCTATACGAGGGGTAAGGCCCATCGTAAACGTGTGAAGAGCAAGATCCTCCATGGCAGCAACTCTGCCAGGAATTTCATTTTTCTTATGACCGGATATGGAAATTTCTGTCAATAATTGGGACAAACAAGTTTCTATTCTAAGTGAAAATTGGTTAACATTCTCCTGGGCGCCTTGCCTGCAATCCTGGAGCTCTGCAAGAAGATGAGCGTAATGTTTACGCTCTCCAAATTGGTTCTGAAGGAACTCTTTAAGGGATGGCCACGAATCGAATTCTTTGATTGAACATGCAATCTCGGCTTTACCATCTAATTGGCTGACTATAATTCCGTGGCTGGCGTGAATATGTTGACATGTCTAAAATGGCAATTTGTCAGGACGGCCATTTTAAAGGTTTGAGCTCTTCTGGTAAATCGGTAAATTAGTTTACCGTATGTGTTTTAGTTGTTTTAAGGGTTATTTTGTACCATCTTTTAGATGATGACAATAAATAAACGAAATACCCCATAGTTTGCATAATAATAGACTTGTCAAGTCGTTCACCAACGAGTTATCAACTTATTCACCGAGTTGTCAACTTATGCACCACCAGTTATCAACTTATTCACCTTCTGAGTGGGGAATATTAGTATGTAAACAATGTTATTAACGACAAACACAGTGAGGACCAATCAAACCACTGATGACGAATATTATATTTGTTGATTCGTTGAAGGACTTACTCAAATCAAGCAAAGTTTTTCTAACTGAACAATTAATATTAAATTGAAAAACCACGAACCTATCAGTTTCCTAGTGTAAAAGCAATAAATAAAAAAATAAATAACTAGTAAATTGTTTTATTGCGCCAAACAACGGAAAAAAGAATAAAAAAGGAATAACGTACTTAACAATAATTATTTAAAGTTGACAGACCTGATCAACTTTAAATATTATTACGTTATTATTACGTACAGTCATATTTTATTGGACCTCAAAAACCTCGTCATCTGGGTTGTCCTCGTCCAAATCTGGATCATTAGATGCAGAGACATCACCGACAGTTTTTATTTTAATATAAAATTCCTTGAAGGAATAGTCAATGAGGTCAATCATGTTCATCAAATTATTTTTTTTCTCTGCCCTAATTGCGCTAGGGACGTGCCTGTGCCACGATACTCTTTACTTTTTACGGAAGCATCTTGACAACTCGATTATTTTTTTAATACAATTTAGGTCTATATGTTGGCAACTAAACATATTCATCACTTAGTGATAACTATACATAGTACAGATGCCAGCACATCAACCTACCCGAAACTGTCAAATTTTCCCAATCAACTTTGAACCTTATGCTATAGCGATAAAGTTGAAAATCTATCAAAGAAATTTGACAGATTGTAGTCGCTTGATGTGGCGTCTGTACATTTAGGGTTCAGATCTTAGCCGACCGTAACTGGACATCTCAATATATCACAATTTAAACAGAAATATTTTGGTTGGCTATAACTTGACATCTCAATTTGTCAATTAAAAGAGAAAAAATTTATGTGAATAAGTTGAGATATCAAATAACAAATAATATTTTGGTTACTGGGGATAAATTGATATAACAAAATATCAATGTTCGTTCACAAAACATGTGAATCGTTAATTTGACATGTTGTGTTGTCAAGTAAAACACGTAAAAATGCGAGATGTCAACATAATACCATAGTCGATTGCTCCAAAAGTTATGTATATTATGAGCTGTCAATTTTTTTCATATAAATTCCTAATGCATAGGACGTATTAAGCCAATAAAAAAAAAACATACAAGTCGAGTTGTCAATGTATTCACGCCAGCCACGGATATATTTGAAGACGATTTCGGCTTCGCGAGAGGAGGCTAGGGAAATGGCATTATCACAATTATTTATAAAGGCATTTAGTTTTTCTCGACTGCCATCAAAGGGCTTTATGAATTTAAGTATTATACTTAAAGGTATTTTTTCTGTAGACTCCTCTTTCACGTTTTTCGAATCTTTGGACATGGTAGAACTAAAAGAATAACAATAACACGTCTGGAAATGGATTAAGAATTAAAATTAGGTCGACAATGTATTGAGAGGTCTTATCGCTTAAACTATGCGTTGAGACTGGAACTGCGACGAGCGACGAGACATAACATCCGTTGGTATGACGTGACGTATGGATTGGAATGTTCAAGATAAGCCGTTGAAGGATTTTTGTAGCTTGAATTGAACTTTATACACTTTAAACTTGAACACTGAACTTATGGAAAATATGTTCACAACTCACAGTATTATTGCGCACATGTTTTTCATGATTTTGCAGGATCTGGAACTGGACCTGGAGCTGGAACTGGAGTGACCTTGAACTTAGGTCAGTACCGGGTTTACCGGTGTGGTGAGCCGTCTCTGGATCTTTCAGGAACTGAAGCACTTCACTTTGGATTTTAACACCTTTTTGATTCACTGAAGCACTTCCGGAATTAGGAACCTTCGATTTTAGATGTATTTAGATTTTAGCACTTTTGAGAGGATTCCAAGGATTTTACAATCCCTTTTTAGCTGCCACCAATGTTATAACCGGATTCCGTATTTGGTTTTTAAAAAAAAGAAATTAATTAGGCTAAAAAAGAAACTTTATATTTCTAAGAACAAATATACAAGTGCAAAAATACAAGTGCACGGAAGGAAGGTTGGGAGACGACTGAAGTGCTGGACTGTGACGAGCGGGAACGAGGAATGAAAGGATGCTGCGTCAGCGGCAGGAATGCAGCGTAGGCTGCTGAGTGGACAGGAAGGGGTACAAATGAGGGATGTAACAGTACGAAGACTAAAAGTCTAAGGCAGAAGACGCTGAAAGCTTCGGCAAACGACTCCGTGAGCTGTTGGATACTCTGTATTCCGTAGGAGAGCATGGTAATAAATCGTATTACGAAAAGATGGTTATTGAGCAGTATATAAACCAGTTAGACTTCCACGTCTCGTTGGGCGTTCGAATCGCCAAACCAGACACCTTCGAAGCAGCTATCATCGCGGCTAGACAAGAAGAAGCTAGGCTTTCATATAATAGAGCTAATTACATTAATAATAACCCTTCAACGTCACAAGCAAAGCCAAAGGAGTTATCTATACCACCAGGCAATAATAATCCCATCCGTAATACAGTAAACCCATTTGTACCTGGCTTTATTATTCCCCCACAAAACTCTGTACCTCAACTAAATAATATGACTCCCAAACAGCGTCAACAATGGGTACAATCCGTATTGCCCTGGAAGGACAAACCAGCATCAGGCAACTTCAGACCAAATGGTTCAAATAACTTTAGGAATCAACCTAACATTACAAAACCACCGGTTCCCACACCAGTATCATCGGACGTCACAATGCGTACGGCAGGTAAGCCAGAAAACCCACAGTTCGCTCAGCAGTTGTTCTACATACCGATTCAGATGGCTGCTCAAGTTCAACTAGGATCCAGTGATATGGTGCTCTATAATAACGTCACAGACGGTAACGGCATATCGGTCGAGCCGAATGCAACCATGGATGAACAAAAGGTAGGTGTTGACCAGGATTCTACCTTGGACATCAACCGAGACAGCCAGACCTAGTTTCAATAAATTTCCAGACAAAAAATTTTTTACCGTACATAATACTACCAGAGCACAGATTACTAAATAGTTACTACACCAGAGTTCGACGGTAAGTTTCTATTAGATACAGGGGCCAGTCATTCAACTATAGCAACTAACGTAGTTGCAGGCACTATATTCGAGTACTGTGTAGAAACATAACCCTTTCAAATTAATACGGCACACAGTTCATCAGTTCAGGACAAGGTAGTTTATCTTCCCTTACCTCCCGCGTTTAATAGCGATATAACACATAAGTTTTTAATATTCGACTTCGACCCTAAATATAAAGGTCCTAAATTAGAATTGACCTTCTGCAAAAACTAAAGAGTAACATTGATCTAAATAATAATGTTTTGCATACAACAACGCTGTCCATTCGGCAACAGATCATACACCCCATGAGTTATTATTCGGACACACAGCATCCAGAAACCCATTAGAGTTATACTACCCAAAAGAATTTTACCAAGACTATGTTATTAAGCATCGCGCCAATGCAGAGGCCGTTCAAGAGTGCATCGCTGCACACATGTCCAAAAACAAGGAGCAGGTGATTGCGAAACGTAACCAAGAAGCAGAAGAAATTAAATTCAAGGTAGGTGAAACTGTCTATAAACAGGTAGCAAAGTCAGCACGCAGCGACAAAACCAAGGCAGTCTTCAAAGGACCATACAAGATTATACACCTTCACCCAAATAACGTGGCCGAAATAATAGGTAATCATCCTAATTCTAAGTCCATTAGGGTTCACTTCAAGCTACTACGAAGGCCTCATCTTGTTGCAGGACCTTCATCGCAGGAGCCGTCGTGCTCAACACAACAGCAACCGTAACCATTACCCATGTAGACAACGACAATGGGATCCTCCTCCTTAAACAAGGTCAACTTTTTAAACAAGACAACTACTTTAGCCTTGCTTGCGTTTACAACATTACCGATCTGCACTTTACATCTATCCTATTAATGTCTCTATATGCAAGCACGAAAAACGCTGAGAATACAGCATCTGGAGAGTTACATAAAACATATAGGAATCAAATAGAATATAGCCTTAGTATTATAAGTAAGAAGATTATGTTTTTAAAGCCGCAAGTTAGAAAGCGACGCGGTCTTATAGATGGATTAGGTACTGTCGTTAAGTCTATCACTGGTAACCTAGACCATGCAGATGCAGCTAAATTCGAAGAGGAAATCTTAAATATTAAAAACGGAGTTAAAAACGTTCAGGATTCACAAAGAAAATCTTGAGTTAGCTCATAATACAATAGATGAGTTCAGTAAACAATTAACAAAATTAAACAATAATCAGAAACATCTGGCTAGTTTATTACAAAATATTACTAATAATTCCAACGACTTATCTAACCAGTTACATTTCTTAGATATTTACGTACAGATAGATTTTAGTTTACAGATAATTTTAGATAGATTAATGTTATTAGAAGATGCTATGACTTTTGCTCAGATGGGCACCATGCATCCTAGTAGGTATTATAAGCCCTCAGAATTTAATAAAAGAGCTGAGAAACTTAGAAAACACGCTTTTGTTTAAGCCAGTAGCTAGTATTAGTGTTAGTAACATATACATGATAGAGAAGTCAATTAAAGTTAAAGCTTACAGTACAGAACACTCGGTTAATTTTATTCTCGAAATCCCCTCAATTACCCCAAAAACATATGACCTTATCCACCTTTATTCAGTCCCAAATAAAAATAACCTTACTATCATCCCTAAATCCAAATACCTAGCACTTGGTAACGATGAGTACGCTTACTTGGAAGAAGACTGTCAGCCACTGACCGACAACACCCAGCTCTGCAAGCTCCTCGACACCAGAAGAATCGAAGACACAGATGACTGCATACTATCACTCATTCAGCATCGCCCAGCTAACTGCACTCACGCTAAGATGAACTTAAGAAGAGGAAAAGTTCAGAAGATCGGAGATAACAACTGGCTACTAGTACTCAGAGAAGACGAAGTCACCAAAACACAATGCAACACCAAGACAGACTACAAGAAGCTATCTGGAATTCATCTCGTTACACTAACAGAAGACTGCCAGATGAACATCATGAACAGGACACTGCGATCTCACACTGACACGGTCGTCATCAACGAGGTCATACCGTTACCGGAGCAGCATCAAGTCCCAGTACAATCAATACAATACGAACTCCAATTAGAAGACGTCTCACTAGACAGCATCCATGAACTGATCAATAAGGCAGGCGACATACATATCCATTCCAGAAGAAGACAATTGGACAATCATAGCAGCTACACCTAGCTGGAACACAATCATCCTATATATCCTACTGATCGCAGCAGCATCCTGGAAGCTGTATCAATGGAAAACTAAGAACATCCCGGAAGACACCAAGGGCAGCGCGGACGCCGCCAGAAGCAGGAGTTGCTTCTATCTTATGAAGGGAGGAGTTAACTCATCGTAACACGCGTTTACGCTGAGCATACAGCCACCGTCAGCATGCGTCGTATTGCAACTATGCATTTACCGGAAATTCAATAGAATTATTTTTCTTTGCATTGTATTTAGTCTTGTATCAGCCACCGGCTTAATATCCTGTATTTTTATAATTAAATTAATATTGTAATAAATAAATATTTTTTTAACTAAAATCCCGACCGCCGAAACATAACTCTCGTTAAGACACATCTCATCATTATTGGAGTCCATACTCGATCGGTTTACTAGCAGTTAATTAAGAGTTTCATTATGTAGCATCCTGGTCAGTCAAAAACAGGTAAAGTAAACAGGACTCGTTGAGATACATTTAGTAAGCTGTGAGCATTCATTCGAGGGGTTTACTAATTGCTATTCAAGAGTTCCGTTATCTGGCGTCCAGGTCCGTTATCAGGTAAAATGAACAGTACTAGGTGAGACACATCTAATAAGCTCACACTCGATGGGTGTACGAGTAGCTATTCAAGCGTTCCGTTATCTAGCGTCCAGGTCAGTCACCAGGATCTCGTCAATAAGTAAAATGAAAACTCGTTGAGACACATCTAATGAGCCCCACACTCAATGAGTTTACTAGTAGTTATAAATTTTTTTTTCCGCTATCTAGTGTCCTGGTCGGGTCCATATTGGCTCACCTAAAGTTCTTTACCCGAAATTGTTTTATTTATTTATTTATTTTCTCAACTTACATTTATCCTTACAACAGAGAAACCTATTGCGATAGTGTACATATTTATCTAAACTCTTATCCTAACTTATTACTAACTCGTTATTATAATTAAATTTTGTAACTTATTACAAATAATGCATTCTTTGTGAACTCACTCAGAGAACAACAGAATAGGTCCGTGTCACTAGCTATGAGGTTGAGAGTGCGGAGTGCACGCGTCAGTGGCGCCTCACTTAAAAGATTGGTCCGAGCGCGCGGCTCCGCCAACAGCCGTGGCTGTCGTCGTCGCCACACGTACCTGTCCGGAACACATAAACCTTCCTTAACACATAAGTCTTCCTAATGATTTGTAATCCGAATGATCACTCTTCCTAAAATTTTTCATCCTAAAGTTTTCATTCATACTACACACATCAAAAGTGTCTAGGGATCAACATATATTTTTGCAATAACTTTTCTCCTGATTGATATTAATTAAAATTTTCTTTAAGGATTCATCAAATAAAGTCTTTCCGTTTGTCACAGTAACGATAAACCAAGTCACCTTTGCATTAATAAAGAAATTTGCCATTTTCCTAATAAAGGGATTTTTGACATTTGAACCACTAACATTAAAGTTCGAAAAAAAGACTGAAATAACAGTTTTCTTTAAAATTTTATTGGGTAACTTAAACAATTAATAATCCGTGTTTCTACCGCGAACACTAACAACACGTCAAGAACATCGGTTTGGCATACTCAAAATGAGTTCATCCAAATCACGCTGTGGAATGGCCGCCCATGTTCGTTGCAACAACAAAAGAAGGTCTTCTTGCGACTGGATACCCTCCATATTCGGCAGAGCTCTTCTCTGTAGCATATCCCATGCATGCTCGATCGGGTTCAAGTCTGGCGACTGAGCAGGCCAGAGCAGGACATTGATGTTAGCTGCGGCGAGAGTCTGTCTTACAACTTTTGCGGTGTGCGGTCGTGCATTATCATGCATTAACTGAAATAAGGGACCGATTTGCACTTGTAGAGGAACGATGACGTCAGATACAATCGTCTCAGCATAAATTTGAGCGTTGAGGTTGCCTCTGATCCAAATCAACTCAGTTCTTCCGCCGATCCAAATACCCGCCCATACCATGATGGTTCCACCACTATAAGGATGGACTTCCTGGCAGGATTTTAATCGCTGTTGGCGTCCAGGGGTTCTCCAGTGTCGAGTATACGTCTTGTATCCGGTCTCATACCAAAACGAGACTCATCAGAAAAGCACACGAAACGCCATTGTTCTTCTGCCCAATTTCTGTGTTCAAGAGCCCATTGATATCGAATCCTACGATTGTGCATTGCTATAGGTGGTACCCGTAGCGGTCTTCGGGAATGAACGTTCACTTCATGCAAGCGGTTTCTGACTGTTTGGTCGCTAATTAAGTTCCCTGAAGAGTGATGAAGCCTCACGGCTAACATCATGGCGGTTATTGTTGGAGCTCTTCGAGTTAAGATTTGAATGTATCGGTCTTGTCTCCGTGTGGTGCAGCGATACCGTCCTCCATGGCGCTCAGCCACGGTACCAGTGCTTCGGTAACGTGTCCAAAGTCGACTGATAACACTCTGACTTGTATTCAGAGCTAAAGCCACAGTCGTTGCCGGGAACCAGCTTCTATCATTCCCACGGCTCTGAGCATTTTCTTCCCTGCTTAAATGACGTCGCCGCTCCATAATAACGTTGGTTTTAATCAGTAGTAGGGAAACAGTAGCACTAATAATGTCTTCAATGCGTGGTATGTTTTTATAGGGAAAATATTGACAGCTGATTTTCATCTTTTACTCGAATTTGATTAACAGTTCCTGTTTCAAATTATGAAATGCACCAAAAAGGATCCATATAAATTTATAAAATCATAAATTTATTACAAAGCCACATCTCAATCTCAAGAAATCCGCATAAAAATGCTTGATCCCTAGACACTTTTGATGTGTGTATTTGTAGTGCTACCGGCGATATTCATAACACTCATGTTTCCGAAAATTGTAATTAATATTCATATTCATATTCATATATATTTATTTGCATTCCATAATGTTGTAGAGGTGTTACAATGGCTTAAAGCTAAGGTACAATTATGGACCCTGTAGGGCACAGCAAAAGGTATAAAATTTAATCTTATAATAAATTTAGGACACAAATTAACAATAACAATGATTTCAAAGTAATATATAAGTCAATGAACAATAAGCAATTTTAAAATTATGTTAGTAAAATTAAATAAGTAATATATCTTTTTATTTTATTGGTTAGCCTATTAAAATTTGAGTTACATAATAATTATTTGGTAATTAAACATTTAACTATATATTAATCTATGCATGCATGAATGTATCTATACGACTAACTGTGTGTGGTGTCTGCTTGTGTTCAACAGATTTTTTCGTCCTGCATATATTCGTTTATGGTGTAGTATGCTTTTTTAATTAATATTTGCTTGAGCTTATTTATAAATGTCGTATCGCTTGTTTCATTCTTTATTTCATCTGGTAGCTTATTAAATATTTTTATGGACATTACGTAGGGGCTATTGGAATGTAGTTTCATGCGCGAGGAGGGTAACATTAACATATTTTTATATCTGACAGATCGGTCGGTATGTTTATCGCCGCGGGTTGTGAAAAAGTTCATGTATTTTCTGACAAATTTGCATATTTCTAGGATATAGATAGATGGTAAAGTGAGTATTTTAAGTTTTATAAAAAAGGGTTTACAGCTGTCAGTTTGTTCTATGTTGACTATGATCCGAGTTAACTTTTTCTGGAGAATGAAAAGCGTAGGAGCATCTGTGCTATTTCCCCACATTATAATGCCATAGCTGAGCCATGCATGAGCGTAGGCGTAGTATGTAGCAAGTGCAGTTCGCGAATCGGTAGTTTTTTTGACTTCTCGAAGTGCATAGGTGAATTTTGCGAGTTTTGATCGTATTTTATTTATATGGGGCTTCCACGAAATGTGTGTGTCTATTGTTAGTCCTAATAACGTAAAGTCGTTAACTACTTCAATTTTTGTGCCGTTTGTTGCGAAATTCACTGGTAATGGAGATTTTTGCTGAGGGTAGAAAGTCATTAGTTTAGTTTTTTTATAATTAATCTCAAGGTTGTGCTCATCCATCCATTTCTTTGTTTTATTGAATATCATGTTTAGTTGTTCGTCAATGTTAATATTATTGTGGCATGTAGTTAGCAGAGATATATCGTCTGCGAATAGTACACATGGTTCTTTCATGATTTTGGGAAGGTCATTGATGTAGATGATGAATAGGAGACATCCAATAACGCTGCCTTGGGGGATTGATGCATTTATTATCTTCTTATCGGACCTTATTTGATTTATTTGGTTTTGATCGTAGTTAAAATGTTCTATTTCTACATATTGCTCTCTATTTTTTAAGTAGGAATAATAATATCATTACTGTAAATATATTTAAACTCCTACTGTTTTCTATCATGACGCTTTTATCCCTAAACCCTTTACACGTTGATGCAATAGTCGCCAAGGCCTCAAAATCACTGGGTTTCATAATGCGATTATCTAAGTGCTTTACTCAAGCCAAAACTTTAAAAATTCTATATTGTACTTTTGTTAGAAGCCACTTGGAATACGCGTCCGAGATATGGAACCCATGTTACCACAAATATATTAACCGAATTGAGAGCATCCAAAAAAGGTTCATACGGTATATATGTTATCATCAAAAAGTACCGTATCATTCGGAAAACTACCATAACCTATGTAAAAAATTTCATATATTACCTTTACTCAACCGCCGTGAGATGTCGGACTGTGTGTGTTTGTTGAAAATCTTTAACAATTCTATAAGCTGTTCCGATATTTTGTCAAAATTTTACTTCAATATTCCCATGAAGTGTAAGCGATACAATCCACCTTTGCGCGTGCCAGTTGCTCCAACCAACTATAGGCAGAATTCCTACATTGTGCGTGCGAGCAGAAATTTTAACAAGCTTTGTGAACAGTACGATATTGATCCGTTCCTAACTAGTGTATCGTCAGCCAGGAAGTGCTTAAGCGGTAACTTTTTCATGTAGTTTATTTTGTTATGATGTTTGTTATGCAGTGCGAGCAACATAGTAATTATACTGTAGTTTATAGATAGTAACTTGGTGTGAATGTCCTCAGAATTTACTTTTTCTTCTCTGTATTTTATAAGTGGAGACCTGTAATTGGCTTTCAGACTATTGTACTGTCCTTGATCTGTTTGTTTTAGCTGTAAGTCTCCCATGTTATTCAAATAAATAAATAAATAAATAAACATAATTACCATTTTCACTCATACTCAGAAAGAAACATTTACCAAGTGATTTATGTCTTAAATGAATGAAATTCAGGTCAGAGTGTCGTCTTGGGGGCACTATGAAAAAAATACTTAGAAAAATTTCGCGACTAATTTCGCGGCACCGCTCGCTTCGCTCGCTCGGCTCGCGCGTAGTTGGTCACGGTTCTAACCTAACCTAACCTATGGATCCCTTCCACATCGTTTTTACGACAAACCGTTAGTCAGAGACAAAAAACACCAATACACTTTTAGCCATAGATATAATACTGATTATTATGAATAAAAAGAAATCTAAACAAAAAGATATGACTTTGCATAATAGTGTAAAAGATGGCTATGTTGAGAAAATATAGGAAAACAAATAAAAGTATAATATATGTTTATTGCTACTGACATTATGAAGTTGAATGCTTCGGAATTATGAACATTGGAGACAGAGTAGTTAGGAATTGTGATTGTTAGGATGAAAAATGTTAGGAAGAACATTTTCGGATTTCCAATTATCGGAGTTGAAAATTTAGGTGAACTTGGCGCACCCGTCCTGGTCAGTTATGAGGTCCTCGTCATCTGGTAAAAGGAACAATACTCGTTGATACATAAAGCGGATCAAACCGGAATGAGAAAGTTTATAGTGGACAAGACAGAGATTAAAACAGAAGACGAACTAGCAGGGGATCGAGGAGGGGGGGTTCAGGGGATTAGACCGGAATAACTCTATCTAACGAGCCCACACTCGATGGGTTTACCAGCAGTCTACGAACTACCTACATAGCTAACATCCCAAAGTTAAAAGGTCGTGAAAACTACGATGATTGGTGTTTTGCAGCGCAAAATGTTTTGGTGCTAGAGGGTATGCCGGATAAAATAAAAAAAACAGTTATCGGCATCGGCGTCTGCGAGTGATATTGAGAGTGATGCTAAGGCCAAGGCAAAGTTAATATTGACAATCGACACATCTTTATTATATGTTCACATCAAGCAGGCAGCTACTGCATATGATTTATGGTCTATGCTTAAACATAAATGTATGATGATTCCGGGTATACTAGGAAGATCAGTCTGCTAAGAAATCTCTTTAATATTCGGCTTGAAAACTGTGAGTCAATGGCACAGTATGTTACTCAAATTGTGGAAACGGGCCAGCGACTTCAAGGAACAAGATATAAAATAACCGACGAGTGGATTGGAGCATTGATGTTGGCGGGTTTGCCCGAGAAATATGCGCCTATGGTAATGGCTATTGAGCACTCGGGAATTGAGGTTAGTGCAGATGTTATAAAAACCAAATTGATGGACATGTGTGTAGATGATAAAGTTGGTACTACATCCGGTTCAGAAAGTGCATTTATGGCAAAAGGAAGGCATAGATTAAAAACTGGCAACACTAAAAGCGGCCATGTTAATAGACAATCAGATACATCAAAACCAGAGAAGATTATAAAGTGCTATAAACATCGAGATATAAGTACTAACGTACAGTACTTATATCTCGATGGCTATAAATGTAAACAAACAGGGCATTATAAAAATCAGTGTCCGCAGTCGGAGAATACCAAACCAAAACAGACCAACGCCTTCAATGCTGTTTTTCTGAGTGGAAATTTTAATCAGAGCAGCTGGTATATTGATAGTGGGGCAAGTAAACACATGACCGCAAACAAAGATAACCTCACGATCGTATCACAGCAGCCAGAAACGAAAGAAATTATTATCGCAAATCAGACTAGAGTTCCAGTGATGTGTTCTGGCGACGTAAACATCGTTACAGTTGTCAATGGTGGAAAATACGACGTCACAGTTACAGATGTGTTGTATATACCGGATTTAACCACTAACTTGCTTTCTGTGGGTCAGTTGATTAAGAATGGCAACAGTGTAATTTTCAAAGGAAATGTTTGCTATATTAAAAATCAACAGAGAGAACTCATTGGCCAAGCAGAATTAGTTGATGGTGTGTATAAATTGCAAACATTACAACCAGAACAGATATTTGCAGCATCTGCAATAACATCATGTGAGACTTGGCACAGGCGGTTGGGACATATTAACAGTAGTAGCCTGAATAAAATGAAAAATGGAGCTGTGGAAGGAATTACATATCCAGAGTTAGCAAACATAGGGAAATCTTCATGCACCGTTTGTTGTGAAGGCAAACAAGCTAGGTTGTCTTTTCAACAAAGTTTATCAAAAACAGAAGATGTGCTGGAGATTATTCATGCAGATGTTGGAGGTCCTATGGAAAATCAGTCGATTGGAGGATCAAAATACTATGTCTTGTTTGTGGACGACCACAGTAAGATGGCATTTGTATATTTTATGAAGGCTAAGAATGAAGTGTTCAAGTTTTTTCAAGAATTTCAGTGTATGGTAGAAAAACAAAAAGACAAGAAAGTCAAGGTTTTTCGAACCGATAATGGAGGGGAGTTTTGTAGTCGAGAATTTGACAGTTATCTGTGTAAGCAAGGTATAGTTCACCAGAGAACTAATGCTTATTCACCAGAACAAAATGGTCTCTGCGAGAGAATGAATAGGTCAGTAGTTGAGAAGGCTAGATGTTTGATCTTCGATGCTGGATTAGAGAAGAAATTTTGGGCTGAAGCCATCAACACATCAGTGTATTTAAGAAATAGATCTGTTGTCACGGGGCTGAATAATAAAACTCCTTATGAAGTCTGGACGGGCCAGAAACCAAACCTAGGTCATTTGCGTATATTTGGCAGCGTAGTCATAGTTCACATTCCCAAGGAAAGACGTTTGAAATGGGATAAGAAGGCCAGTAAGCTGATATTTGTAGGTTATGCAGAAAACACGAAAGGATATAGAGTATATAATCCAGAAACTAATGTTGTCACAACTAGCAGAGATATAGTTATCATGGAGACTTCAAACCAGAATCTGGTAGAAATACCATTGGAATGTAAGCATCCAGTGGAGGTAACTCAGCAAGAGGAAATTCATTCAGACTATGAAGAAAATGAGAGTACTTTCTCTGAAGTTGATGATAGGGATGAAACTTACGTCCCAGAATCTGAAGTTTCTTCAGTGAGTACTTCTGATAACTCCTTTGACACAGCCTCAGATCCAGGTGTTGAATCAAATGAGCCAGAGCGATTACCTAGACGCACTAGACGGCAACCAGATAGGTATTATTGCAATAACTTGTGTGTTGCAGAGTGTGAAGACAGCAATGATGGAGAGATCACACTCGGAGATGCATTAAATGGCCCAGAAAGTACATTCTGGCGAGCAAGTATGAAGGAAGAACTAAAATCATTTGAAGAAAATGATGCCTGGGTGCTCGTTGATCATCCTCAAGACAGTTCAGTGATACAGTGCAGGTGGGTGTTTAAAAAAAAATATGACAATGAAAATAATGTACGTTATCGTGCCAGATTAGTTGCGAAAGGTTTCTCCCAGCAAGCTGGTGTTCTGTCATGAAACTTTTTCCCCTGTGCTTAGATATTTCACATTAAGATTGTTATTTGCAGTAGCAGCAAAGTTACAGTTTATCAGTCATCTTGATGTAACCACAGCCTTTCTAAATGGTATTTTGAATGAAACTGTATATATGAAAAAACCTGTTACTTTTGAGTGTGATGATACCAATAATAATATGGTACTAAAGTTAAAACGAGCCATATATGGCTTAAAACAGTCTTCCAGGGCATGGTATCAAAGAGTAAATGATTACTTAATTAGTCTAGGTTATAAAAAATCAGCGTATGAGCCTTGTCTGTTTACTAAATTTAAAGGTAATGTTAAAATGATTATAGCATTATTTGTCGATGATTTTTTCGTGTTTTCAAGTTGTACCAAAGCTACTGAACAACTAGTTCAAGAACTGAGTAGTAAATTTAAAATTAAAAACTTAGGTCAAGTAAAACAGTGTCTAGGCCTAAGAATTAATATGTGTAAAGATGTAATTACTGTCGATCAGGAGCAATATGTTGATAGTTTGCTAAAGAAATTTAATATGTCAAATTGTAAAACTGCAGATACTCCAATGGAGGCAAATTTAAAACTAGAAAAGTGACCAAATGTATGTAATGAATACCCATATCAACAGTTAATTGGTGGATTAATGTACTTGGCGGTCCTCACCAGGCCAGACATTGCATTTAGTGTCAGTTATCTTAGCCAATTTAATAATTCTTATAGTGAGACTCACTGGACACATTTAAAGAGGGTTTTAAAATATTTAAAGAAAACCAAAAATTATGGTCTTGTTTATCGCAAGGATAATTCTACTATTGAAGGTTTTGCAGATGCTGATTGGGGTTCAGATGTTACTGACAGAAAATCATATTCAGGTTTCTGTTTTAAATTGTCAAATACTGTAATTTCATTTGAATGTAGAAAGCAACGAAATGTCGCTTTGTCTAGCACTGAAGCTGAGTATGTTTCCTTATCTGAAGCCAGCAAAGAGGCAATTTATTTAAAGAGATTATTGTCTGAAATCTATGGAAAATCGGATACTATTGTTTTATATAATGATTGTCAAAGTGCTCAGAAACTAGCATTAAATCCTATTTTCCATAGAAGATCTAAACATATAGATATAAGGTTTCATTTTGTGAGAGAAGCTGTCGCCAATGACTTTATTAAAATTGCATATTTGGAAACAGCTGAAATGCCAGCAGATATTTTTACAAAAAGTTTAGGTTCTATTAAACATCATTACTTCACTAAAAAAATTACTAGATTATGTATTGATTTTGTTACTTAACAAAATCAATACATAATCTAGTAATTAATTAACACTTCCACTTGGAGGTGTTGTTTTAGTATGGTAACAATATCAATACCACAGGCGCCCTCTATATTCATTGTGTGTATTAGATTGTTCCAAAGTAATAAATCGTTCAGTTCGTTCGTTGCCGTCAACCGTTGTTTTATTATAATCAATAATAAATCTGTAGAAGTGAAAATTCTGTACATTGAAAATATCAAAAAAATAAATGGCAGGGGGTGTTACTATACCGACACCGAACCCAAAAATGTGATTAAAAAAAATTTTGTCTGTCTGTCTGTCTGTTTGTTCAGGCATCACGCAAAAACTACCAGTTAGATTACGATGAAACTTGGTATAATTATTCCTTAATATCCTGGGCACCACACTGGGTACTTTTATCCCGGAAAAGTATATACAACTAAAAAGCAAACTTAATTTTGCGGTTCGATTCCTAGACCCGATTACTGTACCAACCGCAAATAATAAGTTTGTCGTAGGTTACGTCACCCGCAGTGGAGTTCACTAAGAGGGGCGCTGCACACGGCTAAAATACTATAATATTTTATCTTAAGGCCTGTATTAATGCCGATAACCTTGAGCATTTGGGCGGAGCTAACGACCCCTTCTCCGCGCCACTCCGCTACCCGCATGCAACAGAAAATGTGCGGTTGTGTGCGCCGCCACCACGGTTTGCCTCGCCTAGTCTCGTCACAGAGTATCGAAATCACAGAAGGTCAAGTCATCGTGAAAGTTAAATAATTATGTGTGCCACATATACAGGGTGTCCCAGAACTCAACGTCAAGCCGAAACGGGGTGACAGGATTGATCATAACCATCACGAGAAAAATATAAAAAAAATCTATCCCATGCAGTTTGAAAATTATGGGCATTTTATGAAAAACCTAGAAATTTGATCAAACTGTACCATTTTTCGGTTATTGTGGTTATTCTTTTTTATTTTTGTTCAATTAAACTTTGGAAACGTAATCCTAAATAAGATTTCTAGAATCCCAATAAAAAATAATGACACGATTGCCTCAAGTTTCCGAGAATTGAGACTATTCGTTAAACTACGAATTTAAAATTTTCAAGATTCATCGAATTTGATAGGCCCTCCTTTAAAAAAAATGTACTAGAGTTCCTTGGCAAGTGGTATTAAAAGTTGGCGCATTTAATCAGAATTCTAAAATGGTACAATACTTGTTAGTTCCATACAATAAAAAAGAGTAAAAAAATTAAAACCTCAAGTAACCCGATTTTTGCTATCTCAGTTAAAATGTTTTTGATTCGCACAAGCTCTAGGTAGGTTCTTAATTTTAAGGCAAAATGATGAGAGAGATGGATAGTGGGTATGTTTGCCATGAGTGAGCGAGACAGATAGTGACGCCACTTTTATTAAAGTGAAAAAAGTGAAAAAAAGTTAGTAAAATAATGAAAAATCTTGATCTATTTTAATTTAGGTTTGTTGGAATAAAAGTCAGATAGAGAAATAACATTTTTATTACAATAAATGTTCAAATTGTTTACCATCAGCCTCAATACAAGCCCTACATCTTCTTAAAAAAGATCTACTTATTAGTCGGGCATATCTTCAAGAGTTGATCTCCTGAGCTGCATTTTTTTACTCTTTTTTATTGTATGGAACTAACAAGTATTGTACAATTTTAGAATTCTGATTAAATGCGCCAACTTTTAATGCCACTTGCCAAGGCACTCTAGTACATTTTTTTTAAAGGAGGGCCTCTCAAAGTCCACGAATCTTGAAAATTTTAAATTCGTAGTTTAACGAATAGTCTCAATTCTCGGAAACTTGAGGCAATCGTGTCATTATTTTTTATTGGGATTCTAGAAATGTTATTTAGGATTACGTTTCCAAAGTTTAATTGAACAAAAAAAAAAGAATAACCACAATAACCGAAAAATGGTACAGTTTGATCAAAATTCTAGGTTTTTCTTAAAATGCCCATAATTTTCAAACTGCATGGGATAGATTTTTTTTCAGATTTTTCTCGTGATGGTTATGATCAATCCTGTCACCTCGTTTCGGCTTTACGTTGAGTTCTGGGACACCCTGTATTTACAATGGTCCAGTTTTGGTTTTATTTAGGTATTATCTATTGATATGGATGTACTTTTCGGGCTATGGTTACGAATAAAATTGTTAAAAGCTTTCGAGGCCGTGAGTAGAAGCTATACCCTTAATATAAATCAGCCTGGCTTGCCATGTGGTAAATAACTTAATGTATCTTTTTAACTAAAATTAATGGCTAAATGTGCTGCTAAGCGCAAAACTCAAGAATGGCTGGTCCAATTCGGTTTTTTTTTTAAATATTCGTTGAAGTCTTAGGAAGGTTTCTATGAAGAGAAGAAGGGTAGGTAGGCATGTACGTAGATAGGTAGGTAGGTATGTAGGGTAGGTAGGTAGGTAGGGTAGGTAGGTAGTTAGGGTAAGGCAGATAGGAAGGTAGGGTAGATAGGTAGGCAGGTAGGGTAGGTAGGTAGGTAGGTATAGGTAGTATAATTATCACTAGTGTATGTCATATTATTTGTTATATTTTTTATAAACAAATATATTATAACTAAAATTCAGCTGAATAATCTTCAAGTTCTTCGACAGACCTTACAAGATGCTTGTGAGTCACCATGTCATCCAATAGAGACCGTAGTTTTTGAATGCCCAAATCATCTTGTTCCTAAAATGAATGCAGTTATACATAATATTTACAAGTAAAACAAAAATATAGGTTCATAATTTGTAAAAAAAAATACATTCACATCCAAATCAACAGAATCACCTTCAACTTCTCTGGTAGAACTAATTGATTCACTACGTATAGGTAATGATTTTTTTATTTGATTTAATTAAATCAAACGATATCAATATATTTTATCAATCGATAGGCTGATTTAATTGATTGATTGATGTCACCCGCGACGATAGAAGTCGAGTAAAAAGTATTCAACTTTCGATCTGCCATAGAGAGATTTGATCCTTATGATTGACCCTATCGATTGATGCCATAAAAGTACAGGGTATTATTTTTTCGGATTTTAGTCGGTTCGATTCCCGAGAGCGGCAAGCGAATTTTCGAAAATCTTTGAATGCAGATTTGTTTTTTTTTTAATGAAGGGATTTTCCTTTGAGTAAAATTTGCTATCTCCAGTGTTTAGAGTACTTGCCCTCTAGGTGAGGTTAAAAAAATCCAGCCTGTATATACGTACTATTGAACTACTACTTTTTAGTTTTTACTATTGTATGACATTATTATTTTTAATTCCTTATTTTGTTGACTGATCTGTATTTACGATAATTTTATTTTCAATGACATTGTACAGACGCCAGCACATCAAGTTACTACAATCTGTCAGATTTCTTTAATAGATTTTCAACTTTATCACTAAAGCATAAGATTCAAAGTTGATTGCGAAAATTTGACAGTTTCGTGTAGGTTGATGTGCTTGGCGTCCGTACTTTATTGAATAGTGAAATTAACAGTTAACATTCTTGTTTTATATTTGCACACCTTATATGGTTATTAACAGTGTACCATTTGACCTTTTTTAACATCCACTGAACCTGTTTTATGCAAATAAATGATTTGATTTTTTTATTTGAAAATAATTACGCCGGTAATCAATAAATTGACAAATTATTAGCAAGTACGTAACCTATAATCATAATAATACCTACTTTAGGAGCATTTTCAGTTATGTGTCACAATATGTCACAAATAATCGCAACGCATCAGAATAATAGACTTTACTTAGGCACCGAAAAGTAAAATTTATAATATTGGCTGAATCATTTCGTGGACGTGGACCTTCTGTGATCATTCACTACTAGTACTTACGACTTTCGTTTGAATGAGGTAGGTATTTTATAAACAGTACCTATGTACACAGAGTAATGGACAGCGCATAAGTTTCATAAAACCCCGCTTGGGTAGGTTCACTTTTTGTTTTTGCAGTAATATTTTACGATTTTATTTCGTAGTGCGGAGTTCTCGCAACGCGACATACGTCCACCTAGCAACACGATGCGCCCCGCACTAAATTTATGGACGAGTGCGGGGGTGATGTAGACGCAGTCCTTTATCAGAGGCCTTTTTAATTTATTATCATAAAAATAATACATATTTTAAAAAAGTAACAAAACCAAATTATTCTCCTTTGTATTGCAAAGATGTAGATATATTTTTTTACACTCTTTTGATAAAAAATGAAGGAGTAAAACGGTTTCATCTCAATGATTTGGAGGTGATTTGGTGATTTTTTTTAGATGTAATTTCTCTGTAAATGCCGACAAAAACTGGCTTCATCTGCATGCTTTTTTCAAGCTTTTTTCGAGAGAGCAGCCTTAAGATACAATATCGCTCGCCATACAATTCAATGGACTATCACACACGACGAAGATAATAAATAATATTATTATTTCATATTTTCGTATCTTAAGATGAATTTGTATGGCAAGCGATATTGTATCTTAAGATAAAATATTATAGTATCTTAGCCGTGTGCAGAGCGCCCCTAAGTTATGCTGTAAATGTAGTGCAGCCGGTCTATTCTGTAAGAATCTCACCGTGAAAACTTAGGTGAAGTGAGTTTGTTTTTGCTAGGAATTGACACTATTGACAGCTCACTCCACGCTCACTTCACCTACGTTTTCACGGTGAGATGGTTACAGAATCGCACTGCTGAAGGTTGAATTTGGCTTGCACCGTTCGCAGCACACGCGTGGCACGCGGCCGCCACGGATCGCTACCGTATACATATAAGGACGGAGTCTGTGCGTGCGCATCATTCATTTTTTGAACCTTGATTTGTACGGACGTGTCGAGTGGTGAGCGTTCGTTCTTATTTATCATTCTATAAATTGTATGTTTTAACTGCTACCCGTGCCTTTTTATTCCTTTTAGTTTTTACTAAGTACAGTTTAAGGTAGAGTTATTTAGGTTTAATTTTATAAGTCGTAGGTATAGTTTTTAATTTTAAAGTATAGGTACTATATTTGTTAGTTTACGTAGTGACCGTAGGTTATTTTATAATACTGTTAGGTAGGATTATTCCTTCGTAATTTAGGGTTTTTCCAAATTTCACCCCTAAGAGGGTGAATGGGGGGAGGGAGAAATTTCACGCGGACGAAGTCGCGGGCAGAAGCTAGTAATTTAATAAATTCATATTATTATTAAACCAGGTTAAAGCCTATTATTAGAGGGTATTATTTTCAACTTTAAGTATGTAAAATATTAATTTACTCGAAGACAGCAAACGATTTTCCGTTTTATTCATTAAAACATTTATTTCTCCGTTTTTACTTTTTGTTAGATACGTCTTTTTAACTATCGGGGGCAGTATGGGTATCAAAAGAAAGGGCGAATTACATTTTTTTTCACAACTCTTTCAATATAGGTATCAAATGAAAGGGCTTGACAAGTAGAATACTATACACTATATTGAAAGGCAATGAGGAATATTAACTAACGAAATGAAAACTAAAAACTTGTAAATTATTTTTTTGTCTGATCAATGCCCTAGATTGATGAGGAAAGTTGAGTGATGACTGGTACCTACGACCACTGAATCTGACCATTTTTATGAATCCCACTTAACAAACGTATTTCTACATCAGATGTGTCGTAGTCCCATTTTATAAATGAGATCTGAAATACCTAAGATATCTAATAGCTATGAAATACTTGTACGAAAGTTGAATAACTAAAAAGGAAGAACTAGAAAAAGGATATACCTCAAAAACAAAAAATCTGTTGTCTTAAAAATTATTCGTCAACTGTAAATTAATTACAGTAATTATTAATTGTAATTATTAATGTAATTATTAATTAATTATTGTAATTATTTTTTGACGGAAAAAGACTAAAACAGGTAGATTCATATGGCAGTCGGGGGACCGTTCTGTGGAACACCTTCTATTCTAAGAGGTCCCCCGACTTCCATATGAATTTATCTATTTTAGTCTCGTTACATACATTCTTTAAGTCGGGGGTTTTAAGATTATTTTATCCTTTTCCAATTACATTTAAACGACGTGAGTTTTTTCAAAATTTTTAATTTTTACCTTTTTGTTCTATTTGTGGCTAATTTTCATAGTTTTTTTTTTAACTTGTTTTAGTCTTTTTACGTTCATACTATTTTTTTTTATTATTTTTGTCTGAATTCAATGAAACGCAAGTGAGTACATTCTCTTCTTTATTGTAAACTTGCCAAAACTCTGAGCAAATGGGCAATTTCTACAACTTGTCAAATTTTGAAGTGTTCATCATTCATTAAAAACTTATCTGGAACACATTTAGTATTGTAAAGTGAAAGCTAAGTGATCTCCGTGTCTCCGTAATATAATGTGCTCAGCAGTTCAGCACTTTGTGCCTGTCAGGTGTGCCACAAGGCTTCATTCTAGGTATCGTGTTGTGTTGTACATCGTTACCATGCCAGCTCACCGGTTCAACCGTCATCGCACTGGTACACGAAACAAGTTCATTTAGCGGTTAGCAGCAATTTGTTCGATAATATGCATATGTGCATTTATTAGAAGGAATGCGGTGGTGTAGAAGTTGATTAGATATTTGGCTACCACAAACCACAATCGTTATAACATTTTCTATTGCATGCAACGGACTTCCCGCCACAGCAAAACATCGTATTCCTTACAAATTGAGTGACAAATGCTCGGCCAATGTTCGCGAGACGTTGACAAATATGACACGTCTCCCTCTCCTCGTCGCTCACCGACGCGCCGCCATTGCTCGCCGCACACACGCCGAGGAAAAGCACTTCTTTAAATCGAACTACTCTTATATTGACAGCTGATGGATGGGTGCCAGGCGAGGTACTTGCACGCACACCAGGCACCAGCACAGACTGTAGACAGCCTCAGTTTAACTTCGTCCTACTGGATGTTTCGCGTGTGAAGCGTAGTGTAAGTTGAACATTCTGTGGCAGGAACGATATCGCGGGCATTCGTAAAACAAACTAGTAAGCTAGTGAATAAAAAAACGCTAGCGTATTGGGCGCGGTACGCCGATACTGCGTGTGTCGTCAAATATTTATAAAGCACTCAGCTCGAATCGGTTCATATAGGACGTTTGTCACTTGCTCGAACCGGTTGTCCCTAAGCTTCCGCGCCGAATTAGTGCCCTCTGTTCTTTTCGTTGCAATTACGTAACGAGCTCCGTAGTCGCCCTGACTACAATCTGATCTCCGGTCGATATTAATTTATCAACCGATAAAGATCTATAAAAACTGCCTTTTTCAAGGCTCTCCTATTTCTTTAACGCACGCGTTTTGATTTAGAGTCAATAGACCCCTTCTGGGTAAAAACCACAGTTTCGTGGTCCTCGGTGGATACCTTACGGTGCCAACGAAACCGAGTGGGGTGTTGACCCAATACACCCGCTGAACCCCTTCAGTCCCCGTCTACACCCGACAGGGATAACGGTTCGTTTATAGATATTTCTAGAAACATAACTACAGTAATATTTATTTATTTAAAGTTGTGAAAACTTACATTTTTTTATACTCTGTATGATCTTATCGGAAAAAGCTTGGTTAAAAATGAAATGTTGTCATTTGTGCCTGTAAATTACAGAGGAAGAACCAACATGCTAAACTATAACAGTATAGCAATATATATCTTTCTCTTTTATCACATTTTCTGATAACCCTTATTTAACACAATATTAGGAAAATAATATGTGAGGTCAGATATGAATCGTTAACACATTAACAGACTACTTGTAAACAAGAGTAACTGGATTGATAAATAATAAAGGTTGTTTATTTTTGATTAACTACGAGATAATGATCCCACTGATTATGGAATGATATTGGGAATTATTAACACTTGCTCATATAAATGTTCCAATGCAATTTTATCAAATAAGTTACACAGTCAATCTGCCGAGTTGCCTATTCATAACGGATAGGATGGCCGTCACCGTCTAACACTTCTTGAAGTCAGCATTTGAACGCGTAGTTTTGAAGGGTGCCACTGAGTGAACTTTCACAATACATATTACGTTGTCGCTTCGATTCATTAGTATAAGCAATCGGGCGAGGACCTTGGTGATCACATTTCACATCACCCGTCGCTTGATACCTTTGTATCCATCTACGAACTGTTTTTCTCTGTAATGAAAATAATAATATTAGAAATACATAAAAAAAATCCAACTTGTAAGTAATAATGCAACATGATTGCAACAATAAATAAGTATAAATGTGTAAGAATAACGTCAATCTTACCGTTATGATCATATCTCGTGATATTTACTTTATGTTTTGTTCCTTTTCCCACAGAACAACAATTTTAGCCTTCAATAAAGTGTTGTTAATCGAACCATACCATCGATTAATAAAATCAACTGGTCAAAAACATAATAAATTGGATACGATGAAGATAATTAGACACAAGCGAATCGGCACGAAAATGAAACCATTTGAAAAGTAAAAATACCCTCAATCACAGTTTTTATTTTATTTTATTTTTTATTGAGAGGAACAGCAAACAGTTACAATATAAGAACTTACAACTAATTTAACAAAATAACAATTTGGTTATAAAGTAACCCACAACGCTGTCCACAAGTAGGCGTAGAAGTTTAAGAAAAAAAAAGAGCTAATCGCTAGGAACATTAGTTGCGGTACGTGTGGCAAAATACTTAAGAGCGCTATCACAAGTTTTTCTTGTTTAGAGCGTTTGACTCGAGTTTTGATTTGTGATTATGGTTTAACTAAAGTCACAATAGTAAAAAAAATACATGCCCGAGAAAGTTTAATTCCTTCTTTTGGGAGCGCATTCAATAAATATTTCAGTTTGTTTACATAAATCAGTAAAAAACTTGTTCCTGCAAAGGCTGTTTCATAAAAATTTAATTTCGGGCATCTCGCGATGCTCTGTTACATCGAAGATATAATAGTTTAATAATTTATAAAAATGTCCACGGTACAACTGTATCTTCTACTTTGGTATGCATACATCAATTTATTATGTTTAATACAGTAATAAACCAAAAATAATTCCGTAAAACAGAGAGTTAATGATATTTTTTCAGCCGAAATGATATTTTTTATCTCTGAATATTTAATAGAAATTCAAACAAAAAGTGTTTAATAACTAAGGTTACTTTGTCACCTTGCTTGAAAAAAAAAAATACTCTATTTTGAAGTAAAATAATATTTTTAAGCAATTGTTTTATGCAATGCTTTTTTATCAATATAAATCTCGGGATGCACGGTCTTAGCTTTAGTCCGCGCCGAGCGCTTTCAGAGGGAGGACGTAGCGCTCACTCGCTGCTGCCGTCACGTGATCTCTTTCGACAATTCGCCACGAATAAAAAGCGACCAACACTTGTTGATACAAGTGAGTTTTTTTTTTTAATTAGTTATGTTCTGATTGTAATGTATATAATATAATTATTTTCCTATGATGTTCCAACGCGAATATAATTATAGAAAAAAAACATACGTAAATATAGTTGTTGTTTTTAATTTTTCTGACTTTTTTATTTATTGTCATCTCCAACTTTAATTTAATTAATTATTTTCAGACAAATAACACACAATAACAATAATGGGCAAAATAGAAAAAAATAGAACTTTTGGTGCTGTCAAAATAAAAAAAAAAGGTTTTGGCCGATAATTTGAAACGCGCAAGAGAAGCTCAGCGGTAAGAATTTTATGAGGAGTGCGTGCTTCCTGAAATCATAGATTCGAGGAAAGCACGGTCTATGCCGCTTCGGAGAATATTATTTTAATTATTTTACAATTATTATACTGGTTTTTTATGGTTCCGTACCTTAAGGGTGCCAACGGGACCCTATTACTAAGGCTCCGATGTCCGACCGTCCGTCTGTCTGCTAGTGTCTCATGAACCGTTACAAGTTCACAGTTGTAATTTTTAATTTTAATAAAACGACTTTTGATTTGTCTTTTTTATTTTCTTTTGACTTTTTTGACGTGACAACGTCTAATAAATCGATGAAGCTGGCTGCACACACGAAAAAAACATGACTCATGTAGCGTTACCTCGCGGCCTTGCTCTGCTGTAGCGTTGTACGCCATGGCGGCTTGAAGTGCAAGCGAGAGCGCGGAACGAGCGATGAGAGACTGATGATGTCGAACGCTGCCGAATCGGCCTCCGCGTTCGGCAATTTCATTAATGTTTTGTTATGACGTTGTCACGTTAAACTATCGTCCGTAAACCGACTTTACAGACAACCGATTTTTATCCAAACTGTAGAAACAACATCACATTGCATTTATTTCTATAAATAAGTACTAAAATGTCTTCCTACCTGCTAAATAAATTACATAATATATTAAACTTCGTAAAAAAGTAGGTACAAAAAGTATTTATAAAAGTAGCACAAAAGTATTTGTAAGTAATGTTAGAGGCTGGCAACGCGCAAGTAATGCAGCTTCTGGCAATGCAAGCGTCTTTAGGCCAGCGTTGCCAGTATGTTACTTTTGTAACATTTTACGTTACTTTTGACCCTCTCATGTTACCTCCATGTTACACGCCTCAAAATGTTACTTTTAAGACTTAATAAAAAATATTTCTCAGAAAACAAAAAATAAACATGAAACGGAACGCAAAGGTTTCGTTTGTCATGTTGGCGCACTTGATTGTCTTGATTTTGTGACCAAATTCTGACGCGACGACAGCGCGAAAATTTTTCACTTCGTTTGTCGTATCGCATATTCACTCACTCGCGTGAATTTCTAAATGACCCATCCCGCTTACTTAGGCGAGTGAGCGACAGCCTAGTAGTGGCATCCGTGTTGGTTCAGTTCAGTTTGTTATTACGATTCTTTCGAAGCCTACTAAGGGGACAGCTTTTTTTTATGTAATAAAGTGCCATGTTATTATTAGTCGTTTTCCACAAAAAATAAGGTAATGTTACTTTTCTCGTGAAAATGTTACTTTTTGAGCTCTCTCATGTTACATTTGACTATCTGTCACTGGCAACACTGCTTTAGGCTGCGGTAACTACACACCATCAAGCGGGCCGTATGCTAGTTTGTCACTTTAGTGGTGGTGGTGGTGGTGTGGTGTTTATTTGCAATGTGCGTTTTTGTTTGTGCAGAATAAACAAATTTTCTTTCTTTTTTCTTTATAAAATAAAAATTAAAAGTGAAGTAAATTTGTATGACCCTATTGTAACTCAAACCGTTGTAGGTAACACTCATCGGTACAAATAATATTTCATGAACTATAATAACAGTAATTTAATTCATTTTGAAAACGAAGGCTCTTGTTGGTTTGATCCTGGCGTCCGACGCATAGCGGTTTGTATGTGTGCATAGCGTTCTGCCCTAGACGCACACGTGCGCATCTGCTGCCGCGCGCCGTCGAATTTACCTAAAACTGAGCACTTCGGTTTTGTAATAACGCTCTTAAATAAAAAGTTAAATGATGAAAAAATAATGACTGAAAACAGTATAAAACATGATATATATATATTATAAGAAATTTGTTCAAAATCAAAGTAAAAACATAACAAAATTATACAATATTAATATATTAAGGAGCACTTGTTGTGATATCTAATAGGGAATGGCGAATGAGGTTTTTAAATTTACTTATACGACTTATTTACTTAAGTGGCTACTTCGAGACTTATCATGTTCCCTACTGATTTATTGTATAGTAGTTGTAATGTTCTTAACGTTCGGCAACACTTCATTCTGTAAACAGTTCTTCTACAGCACCGTAAAACCCCCTATAAAATAGTAACAAGGCGTAGGAAAGACTTAGTTTGCACTGTTCCACAAGTACGCTCATCATTTGCGAGTAGATTTTGTAACTGCTTGGGCCCGACTCTGTACAATAAATTTAATAAAAGCTGCTTGATCTACGGATTATCTAAATTTAAGTGTAAAAAGTTTCAACGTTCATTTCTTCAAAATAAAAGCTATGATGAAACAGAAAATTATCTCAGTAAGTGACAGTGACAGTGAATGATCAAATATTACCTCACACGACTTTAGTCAAAACAAGCACACACTTTCTTTCACTCTCTCACACACACACACACACACACCCTCACACACTCACACACACACCCCTACACATATACAATCACTCACACACACACGAGCATGTATTCAATTAAAACATTGTTGTAGTATCAATAAAAAAAATGTATATTTAATTGTACTAGTTTATTGTAACTCATTGTAAGGGACAGGGACTGTTATTCCTTAACACAGGTTATTCTATAACCTAGCTAGGAAAGCAGAACTTCACCCACCAGATTGTGTTGACATGGTACAAACTTATATGTACAACTTTATTTATGCCTCATGTACTACAATCTCCCTTTTTATGAAATAAATATTATTATTATTATTATTACTTATTGTGCAATTGAAGATTCTTTAAGATAAGTGGGGGTTTTAGGATTAAACAAAATACTGTAGAGCTGAAACAAGATATGAGAATTCCGGTGAAGACGTATAGGAAGCCACTTGAGCTTTGTACGAAATTCTGATATGTGATCATATTTGCGCAGGCCAAATATAAATCTTATGCAAAAGTTTTGAAGTCGCTCAAGTTTATCTAGTTGTGCCTCAGTAAGATCAGGATAACTGACATCAGCGCAGTCAAGGATGGGAAGTAAAAGGGATTGTGCAAGCGCAGTTTTAGTGGCAGTTGGAAGAAAGTTCCGCGATCGTCTCAGTGACTTACCAGATGCAAAAATTTTGCGACTTACGTCCTGTAGCTGAGGACCCCAAGAAAGATGTTTGTCGATCCAAACACCAAGGTTCTTAACCTTTTCGCTGAATGGAATCGCAGTTCCGTTAAATTGAACCTGGGGAAGCTGCGACCAGTTTATCTTGGGGATCATCCTTGAGCTGCCAACAACAATGAGTTGAGTCTTCGATGGGTTAACCTGCACACCATGCGCCTCACTCTACTCACAGATTGAAACCAAATCCTTGTTGATAACATGAACGGCATCAGCCAAATTCGAGTAGTCAGCTTGCTTATAAATTTGCAAATCGTCTGCATAAAGGTGGTAGGAAGAGAGAAGTTTTTTGGTAATGGAGTTTATAAATATTGCGAAAAGTAAAGGAGATAAAACGCCATCCTGAGGTACACCGGCAGAAGTATAACACCACGAAGAGCAAGACTCTTCTATGCATATACGTTGCCGGCGGCCATACAGGTAACTAAGAAACCAGTCAATCGCCGTTGGAGATATGTTAAGCGAGCGAAGCATACCAAGCAGGATATTGAATGCATTACTAAAATCTAGTAAGCAAAGAACTGTCAGATTTCCTCCCTCCATGCCTAACCGTATGTCATCAGTGATGTTAACTAAGGATGTAGTGGTGCTGTGACCAGGACGAAAACCGGATTGGAATGGATTCAGCAGACTATTCTTACAAAGAAAAGTACTAAGCTGATTGTGGACAAGGCGTTCTAGGACTTTGGAGAGGAAAGGCAAGATGGAGATAGGACGGTATTCTGAAAAGGAAGTAGGGTTGGATTTTTTGGGTAAAGGAATGACTTTGGCCTCTTTCCACATCGATGGAAAGGCACCATAGGATATAGAGTAGTTTAGGATATAGCATAAGATAGGAAGGATTTCGTCGAGGACAGGGAGTATCATTTTTCGACTCACACAATCACTACCAACTGCGTTAGAGGTGATTGAAACTATACTCTTCTTAACATCACAATCAGAGAATCGACTAAAAGTAAATGGGGGATGGTCCGTAGTTGGAAGGTTTGAAAGATAGTTAACAGTAGCTGCCTTCATGGTCCCATTACAGTGGGACGAAGATGAGAAGTGTTGATTCAGTAGATCAATATCTAAGTCTTTAGGAATTGATTCTTGCCGTGATTTTCCAACTCCCATGGACTTAAGAAATTTCCAGACTTTTGCTGTATCTCCGTTTTCAACAGAGGTGTGGATATGGCGGCGTTGGGCATCTCTGCACACCTTATTGCAGCGATTGCGCGCATCAACAAGGATCTCCCGGTTCGACGGCGAGGGCCGACACTTAAATTTCATTTTGGTTACAGCCTTTCTGTGCATGATCATCCTAATATCGTCTGTAAGCCATGGCGCCGGAAGATGTTTGATTTTCACTGAACGAATGGGAGCGTGAATATCGTACAACTGCACAAGGTTATCTGTCAGCAGATTGACTTTAACATCTATCGACTCAACATTGACTAAAGGAGCCCAGTCAATGTTACTAGCATCTCTTCGGAGATCATCTGTATTAATACCATCAAAATTGCGCTGCAGGAGAATTTTAGGTTTTGCCTTAGGTGGGCGAATTTTATAGGATAGGAATAATAAATAGGTCATGGTAAGAAAACATGTCAGCTGGGCATTGACCATGCTTACGGGCATGTTGAGGAGAGGAAACAATGAGAAGATCCAAAAGGGAAGGATTACTGTTTGGAAAATGGTGTGTGGCACTTAAGGGGAGAATTGATAAATTCGACGACTGGACTATTGATCGAAGGGAAGAAGAGCGGAAATCATCATTCAATAAGCAAGTATTGAAATTCCCTATAATGATTGTATGACTGTAAGAAGGTGATAAGTTTTCTAGGATCTTTTCAAAGGAACACATGAAATTTATACGTAACGGAGGGCTATAATAAACACCCAGAAGAACTTTCACGTGGTTCAAGTTTACTTCTAAAAAGAGATGCTCACCTGGGTTTTGCGGTGGAGGTTGTGCAGACATATCGACAATTGAAAAAGGAATATGTGGACGAAGGTATATGGCAATACCGCCGATAATGCCAATCGTGCGATCATTTCTTATTAGTTGAAAACCCGGCAAGGAATAGGAAGTAGAAGGGAGACATGGCTTTAGCCAAGACTCTGAGACAAGGATAGCATGGATGTTCTTACAGTCTAGGTTTACTAGCATGTCAGAATAATGTGCCGCAATACTCTGGGCATTTATATGGACTACATTGAAATTCTTAGGTACATCGGAAAACTGAGATTCAAGCGTGTCAGCAAGGGACGGACAGCTAACAAAGCTGTCATTACTACAGGCCGACAAAAAGCTTTCGGTGTCGCTGTCATCATTGCTATCTGACATCGACACTATAGATTATATATGAAAATTAATAATAAACGTAAATAAACTAAATAATAATTATAAATGTTAATACAAAAAAGGCAATTAATTAAATCCACCCCGCCAGTTGAGTGTTAACAATATAAAGTTATAAAAACAGAACAAAACATTTGAACAATTTCACCGTCCGGGTAACAGAAAGTGAGTAAGTAATAAAGTTAGTAATTAGTTAGTAAGTCCTACATAAGTTCATGGCATAGGAAATGAAAAAGAAAATACACGTAAAAATAACAAGCAATAATGATCAATTTATACCGGACAAAAAAATAATAACATAAATATACTCGGCATACTGTCAACTGGTTTCTGAACGACAACTTTATGAACAAAATAGTTAGTTGACAGACAGAAATAGTGTTAAAATAAGTTTTTTTTAGGCGGGAACCTTGAAACGTACAAGGCGCCAAAATTCATTTATTTTAACATTAATTTGTTATTATATTGTTAGTGCCGGGTTATTGTACATTCGTCACAAAGTAAATTTGCCACGAAAAAAAGTATGTGTAAACTCGTCACAACTCTATGTTTATGAAAGAAAATCCGCCATATTGTTTATTTCCGTACAGACAGCAGAAAAATCAAACAATAAAGAATAAAACGTTATTTCTTTATTTTTCATAATCATAGAAATTCACATAAAAATCACAGTTATTTATTTATTTATTTATTTAATACTTCAAGCACATAAATGTACAGAGGCGGACTTAATGCCATAGGCATTTTCTACCAGTCAACCTTTGGGTGATGCAGAGACAAACAGTGGTAGGTGCAATCAGACCATTCCACAGTTCTACCAGACCATTTCTACTCGTATAGCTAAAATATACGGTAATATTGACAGCGTGACATCATCATGATCATCTTTTTTTTTTGTAATTTGCATCTAAATAAAAAGGCGCACTTTTACTTACAATATATTTATTGCAATAGGCTGATTTTCCTGATATTTTTGTGGAATAATAACATCTTCCGGTATAACATGACCGGTACGGCTAGAAAGAGATGCTAGCATGTGCAGGAGCGCAGGAGAAAACAAAAATTTGAAAACATTTTAATTTTGAGCACTAAAAATCAATAACTTTGTTTTCTACCAGTACTTTATGCAAAAAATATGTACCTATGCAGACTTGTGACGAGTTTACACATATTTTTTATGCATGTGACGAATACACTTTCAATGTATGGAGTTTAAAAAATGTGACGAATTTACTTTGTGACGAATGTACAATAACCCTTAGTGCCTTAGAATGGGTTATTGTACATTCGTCACAAAGTAAATTCGCCACGAAAAAAAGTATGTGTAAACTCGTCACAACTCTATGTTTATGAAAGAAAATCCGCCATATTGTTTATTTCCGTACAGACAGCAGAAAAATCAAACAATAAAGAATAAAACGTTATTTCTTTATTTTTCATAATCATAGAAATTCACATAAAAATCACAGTTCTACTTATAGCTAAAATATACAGTAATATTGACAGCGTGACATCATCATGATCATCTTTTTTTTTTGTAATTTGCATCTAAATAAAAAGGCGCACTTTTACTTACAATATATTTATTGCAATAGGCTGATTTTCCTGATATTTTTGTGGAATAATAACATCTTCCGGTATAACATGACCGGTACGGCTAGAAAGAGATAGATACAGCGAGCGAGCGAGCGCGTGATAGCATGTGCAGGAGCGCAGGAGAAAACAAAAATTTGGAAATCATTTTCATTTTGAGCACTAAAAATCAATAACTTTGTTTTCTACCAGTACTTTATGCAAAAAATATGTACCTATGCAGACTTGTGACGAGCTTACACATATTTTTTATGCATGTGACGAATACACTTTCAATGTATGGAGTTTTAAAAATGTGACGAATTTACTTTGTGACGAATGTACAATAACCCATTGATTATAACACTAATTAAAAAATATATACAACTATTTACTATATTGGGGGGAAGTGGTAAGAAGAGGAAAAAAGCGGAGCCCCCTGATGGTTTAGCAGTACGGGACATCACGGAGACTTCTTCCGACTCCGACGATTCAGCAGACAACAGCAGGAAGTCTCAAGTATTTAAAGTCCCCGGATACTCTAGGAAGTATCCAGAAAATAGCAACAAAACAGAATATTTAGTGTTTTTATCTCATCAGACTGAGCGCCAATTTTCTGATAAAGACAGACTGGCTATTTCGCATGCTATCCGAAAATATTGCGTAACTGGCATATTACATTTAAAGTCTATAAACAAGTACAAAATAGGAATAACATTTGACCTATCCAACAATGCCAATGTATTCTTACAAAATAAAAGACTTCTAGATGAAATGGGCTTAAATGCAACTATACCTGCTGTCGACACCGAAGTGACTGGTGTTCTTATTTCAGTCCCTACGGACTTGTCTAATAAAAGAATATTTGCTTTAATTGGAAGTTCCAGGAATGTTATTCAGGTGAGGCGCTTCATGCGCCGCGTACAAGGTGAGGGTGGCGCGGTCAAGTATGACCCCACTCAAACTGTTGCGGTTACTTTCGCCTCTACCGAGTTACCGGAATATGTTTACCTTGACTCCTGGAGGCACGAGGTAAACTGTTACGTTCCTCCTGTGAAGCAGTGTTTGCGTTGTATGAAGTTTGGACACATTGCAAAGTACTGTAAGAATGAAGTTGTATGCTCCATATGTACGGACAAGCATAGTTTTAAAATTTGTGAAGAAGATCCTAAAAACGCTAAATGTGTCAATTGTGGTGGTAACCATGTTTCCATCTCGAACATCTGTCCACAGAAAAAAATGAAAATAGAAGAGAACAAAGTCAAGTCCAGAGCCGCTAAGTATTCCGATTTATTCAATGAACATTCTTTTCTAAAATTAACACAGAAGAATATTGAAACACAGATTATTAATTTGACTAAATCTGACTTTTTTATGAATACTTTAACAAATGCTATAGGTAACTAAAATTCCTATATTAAATCAAAAAGATAATCCCATTAATTCAAACTCCATAAAAGAAATTCTGCAACAAACTTTCCGTACCAGTACTTCCACATATAATAATGGATCTTAATATAATGCAGTGGAACGCACAAAGTATTTTAAGTAACAAACTTTTATTAACTCAATTTCTTTATGAGCATAACATACATGTTGCAATTATATCAGAAACCTGGTTAACACCCATCAAACATTTTAATATTAGAGGATACAAAATAGAAAGACATGATATCGGAACATGCATTCCATCTTTTGACAAACATAAATTTGAATCTTTAATAAAATCTGTGCCTGAACCAATGATATTTGCTGGTGATTTTAATGCCCATCACACATCATGGGGATGTAATTCTACAAATTCAAGAGGTAGGGATATTTTAGAAATTGTTGATGATAATAATTTGGTGTTAATGAATAGCGGTGAAGTGACAACAGTCGGTTCTTTAACGTGGCGTCCAAATGCCTTAGATTTGTCTATAGTTTCCCCATCATTGGCTCTTTCTTGTGATTGGTCTGTTCATTGTGATCCTCTTGGCAGCTACCACCTTCCTGTAATTATGAAAGTTTTTATCAATAGTAGTAATATTGAAAACACTGGTAATAACACAAATTTGCCCACTTATCCTAACTTTAAAATGGTAGATTGGAAGATGTATGAACAAAATGTAGATTTACAACTATCTACTTTTCAGGATCAACATGTTGCTCCATTGGAAAGTTATAGAGAGTTTTGTCAATTTTTGCATTCTGCAATTAATAAGTCCCTTCCTTATCATAATAAGCCCGCTTCTTCCTCAGCTGATTATTCTATTCGTAACTCTAATAGGCATTTGGTAAAAGCCCCTCCGCTTCCTTGGTGGAATAAAAAATGTTCAGAAGCAGTCCAAAAGTCTAAGTTAGCTTATATAAATTTTAAAAACAATCCGTCAGATGAAACATTTATAGAGTTTAAAAGATTACAAGCCCTCAAAAAACTTACTTTGAAAACAGAAAGATCAAATAGTTGGGTTGAACTTTGCAGCTCCTTTAATCGATGTACGCCTCTGTCCAGAATCTGGAAATATATGCGGAAATTTAATAAAACATATTCTTGCAATAATAATGATGTCAATTGGATTCAGGATTTTCTGGAAAAAATTACCCCAGATTATGTAAATAATAAGTCAAATTTCCCCATTGCCAGTGAGTCAAACTCTGATAATATCTTTTTAGTAAAACCATTTTCAATACAAGAATTGAAGTCTGCTGTTAATTCTAGAAAAGATAGTGCTTTTGGACTAGATTGTATTCCATACATTATGATAAAATTAAAGCTTAGTGATAAGGGTATACACACTTTTCTCAAAATATTGAATAATTTGTGGTTGAACAATGATATACCTCATTCGTGGAAGTCTGATTGTTTGGTACCCATTTTGAAGTTAGATAAGCCTCCGTCTAATCCAGATTCCTATCGTCCTATTGCTCTAACATCCTGTGTTGGTAAAATTTTTGAACAATTAATAAAACAAAGGTTGGAATTTTACATCGAACAAAACAATATTCTACCTGCTAATCAATTTGGTTTTCGTAGGGGAACATCAGCTCGTGAAAGTATTTGTCAGTTACAACTTGATATCCAAAATAGTTTAAATAACAAGGATTGCTTAATGTCAGTATTCTTTGATGTTGCTGGAGCCTTTAACAGTGTAAATATTGATGTCCTTTGTTCTGAATTACTTCTTATTGGAATTCCAAACAAAATAGTCCACTGGGTCCATGAATTCTTAACTGAAAGGAAAGTTTATGTTAGATATAATGATAAATTATATGGGCCAAGATTTGCTTCTGTAGGAGTTTGTCAAGGAGGAATTCTGTCTCCATTAATATTCATTTTGTACATACGTCGTTTAAATTTGATTCTAGGTTCCAAAGTCAAAAATCTTCAATTTGCTGATGATTTAGTTGTGTATTTGTCTGGGAAAAATTTCAAAAATATGACACTGTACCTTAATAAGGCATTGGAAGGATTGTCCACATACTTTTCTTATTTAAATCTAGATATAAATGCACTTAAATCTAAACTAGTAGTATTTGATAGAACTGGCAATTTCAGTCCTTCTGTTTATTACAATCAAGTTTCTATACCAATTTTTCATGAAGCTAAGTTTTTAAGTGTCACCTTCACTCATAATTTGGCTTGGAAAAAATATGTTGAATTGATAAGTTCTAGAGCTAACAGAGTTTTTAATGTTTTGAAGACATTGTGTAGAAACTCCTGGGGAGCTGACCCAAAAATATTGTTGTTATTATATAAATCATTGATCCGTAGTCATTTTGAATATGGTTTTCTCTGTTTTGCTGGTGATAAAAGGTTAGTAGATATCCTTGATAAAATACAAAATAAAAGTTTGAGACTCATTACCGGAGCATTTAAAAGCACTCCCATCAATGCCATGCAAGTTGAATGTCAACTTCCTCCATTAAGTATAAGATTCTCTTACTTGAAGGAAAGGTTCCTAATAAAACTTTATAGTAAAAATAATAATCACTTGTTTTCCAATTTGAAACAATCATGTACATCATCCATTTGTAACTTAACATAATATACTTCAGGGCTTTCCTCAATATGTCAATTTTCTTGAAAATCTGCAAATTCATAAGTTATCTATTCTTCCATGTTATCAGGGGGATTTTGACAGCAAATTTCCTGCAATTGACATCATTATTGATCACAATTTATCCACTAAAGCAGATGTTTATAGTAAATTTCATGAGTTTACTGATCATAGATTTATGTATACTGATGGGTCTAAAACTGAGTCAGCAGTGTCATTTGCTATTTTTGATGAGCTATTGAATTCTGGTACTGGTTATAAAATAAACTCAAACCCAAGTATATTCACAGCTGAGGCTGTGGCTATACTTGCTGCCCTAAAGCACATTAGGCATACAAATGATGGATGTTGTCAATGGGTCTCTCAGAAAATCTCAAAAATAATAGGTTGAATGCTAACACAAACTATTTTATATCATTGATAAATAAGAATCTTGGTTGCATTTGTCTTTGCTTAACATTAAGGTTTTATTCATGTGGGTCCCTTCGCATGTTGGTGTGATGGGTAACGAAAGGGTTGATTTTCTAGCTAGAGCTATAACTAATTCTGATGATGTCCCAGATTCAAGTAGTTTCCTCAACATTTCTGTTCCTTGTATAGACATAACTCCTCTGTTGAAAAAAAGGTCCATTGATATATGGAAAAGGCACTGGAATCATACAGTTCAAATTGAAAATAAAGGTATGTGGTATGCAGTATACAATATTCCCATAGGAACCATGCCTTGGTTCTGTAAAACCAATACTTACATGAACAGGAAGTTTTACTCCACCATACTCAGGCTTCGTTTTGGTCACTGTCGACTGAATTATCATTTGTCTCGTCTGAAAATTGTTCACAGTCCTCTCTGTGATCATTGTAATTCTCAAGCAGAGCAATCTCTTGCTCACATTTTCTTTGAGTGCTCATCTTTTGGCATCCAGCGCCTTGTGCTGATGGATGAGCTAATTGTAATTTATGGTAGCCCTGATTTGGTACCGCGCTCCATTCAGGCTCTTCTTGTAAATAGCTCGACGTATTTAGCGTTGTTTAATTTTATTATTAATACAGTTGGACAAATATAACTCATGGCGTATCTAGATAAGTGTCATGTGTTGTACTCTGTGCATGTGTTTATATGTTTAGTAAATTTATTTTCATTGACTTAGATAATATAATTTGTATATATTGTTAGGAATTAATTTATAGATGATATCGTACGTTCGTTTTCGTTAGTATTTGCTTTGCTTCCCGTCAGTTGGGACTAAAAAAAAAGAAAAAAGAAAAACAATAAGGATTCGACATTTGGCCTTATGAATTTGGAATGAAAAATAATTGGACTTGACCCAAGATTTTGTGGAATAACAAATCTTAAACATGGATTTTATTGAAATAAACTGAAGACTTTATACGGATTAACTTTACATGGAAAATAAGATACTGATGAATTTACCTGGATTTGATTACCTAAGGATAAATACTAATGACGTAAACTGGAATTACCTATCTATGGATAAATATAAAACTAATGAATTTTATTGGATTTCCTTATATTATGAATTTACATACTGATGAATTGAACTAGATTTACCCTATTCAAGAAAAATGGAAACTGAAGACTAGGCAGCATGGTCTCAGACCTTAGCCTGTTCCATTAGGAACCAAAAAAAAAAAAAAAATTGTGTTAAAATAAAAAGACGATAGGTATACAATAAATGTGGTATAAAGGGTATAGAAATTACTAGTAGAGAGAATTGAGAGGGTACGAATTACAATCAAAAACCTACTACCCGGACGGCGATACTAACCAAAAGAGTGCACTGAATTACTTCTTATTCGCGGCAGCACGCCGGGCCTTATTCGGTGCTGGTGATGGAGGCGGCAACGAGGACAATGCTGATACAATGGGAGACATGGCCTTTTCACTGACATGCTCGATGTTGTTGAGATCAAGCAGTGAATTCAGTCGATGCCGGGAGCCGTCAGCGCGAAGAACATATATCAGGCCCTGCTTAGTCCAACAATTTGTTTCGCCAAATCTCTCACGCGCAGACATGAAGAGCTGATGCCGCGATCTCGTCAGAAACTCTGACACTGTAATACTAGTGCCCTTCAACTTGGTCTTAGCAAACCAGATACTGTCCCTGACACCGAAATCCCGCAGCTTGCAAAGAATGGGCCTGGGTTTGCTGGCACCTGTTTGTTTGCCCATCCGGTGGCACCGCCTAATGTCAGCAACTGTAAAGTCGGCTAGCTTCAGGTGACATTGCACAACCTCAGCGACAACCTGTGCTGTTTCTTCCTTGGCCTGCTCGGTGACACCATGCAACAACACCATCTTCCGGCGCCCACGCATCTCCAGGTTGTCGAGCCCCTGTGCCAACGCCTTTAACTGCCGCTGAAGACAGCCCAACGCCTCAAGTATGAACTTCTTGAATGCGGTGAACTCCGCCACCAAACTGTCAGTCGTGCTGCTTGCTGTTCCTGAAGGATTCTTCTGCAAATCCGCTTCAAAGGATGCCATCCTATTTTGGAACAGTGACATCATGTCCGACAATGAGACCTTCAGTGCTTCCAACGTATCAAAGTTTCAAAAAAAATAAAAGTATGTTGTTTTTATTGTTGTGTGATTGGATTTTGGAGATAACACTATACTGGTGGGTACTCTATGTTAGCATGTAAATGTATACATTTAAATAATCAAATTGTATATATTTATAATATTAATTAAATTTTTAAATCAGAGTTAAAAAATTTTAACCTTTCCTTACAACTGCCCTTAAATCGTTTGCTAAAGAAAATGAACCTTTCGTTTGGAGTTTGGAATGTCAAAACGCATTTAATTTTTTAAAAACGTCTTTAATGACGCCTCCTATATTACAATATCCAGATTTCTCGGAATCCAATGAATTTTTATTACAAACAGACGCGTCTGATATGGCCGTAGGAGCTGTATATTGTAACAAGAATATGAAACCTGTTGCTTATGCCAGCAGACCATTAAATAAGGCAGAGAAAAATTATCCAGTAATACAGAAAGAATTAACAGCCATAGTATGGGCAGTAAAGTACTTCAGACCATATTTATTTGGCAGAACGTTTACTATTATGACAGACCACAACCCTATAGTTTATTTATTCGATATCGACGACCCTTCTAGCAGGTTAATTAAATAAAGGTTAATACTTGAAGAATATTATTTTAAGATAGTGTATGTGAAAGGTAAGGAAAATGTGATCGCGGATGCATTGTCTAGGATATGCTTAACATTGAATGAATTAAAGAATATGAAAGAGCAAATTTTAGCTGTAACAACTAGAGGACAAAAGAGGAGGTTGGAAGAGAGTTGTAATAATCAAACAGTGCCTAGTAAAACCGCAGACAATTGGCCTGATCAATCAGAGGTCGTGGAATTATTAAGACAGTACAAGAAAAAACTATAAGGAATAATTAATAAAAGAGAAAATATGATAGAGGAACAAAAGGATTGTTTTGTTTATATACCAAGCAAAATGCTATTGTGTAACCTTGACTTTAGATTGCATTTCTCGCGAGCCGAATTTGCAACTAAATTAAAGGAGTTTTGTGAAAGAATAGACGTAAAAGAAGTATGCATAGTGAAATATGATAACAATAATGAATTTATAAGAGGTTTATATAGTGAAATTAAATCCTCAATATGTATTTTGAGGGCCCCGAATATGTATTTTGAGAGGAATTGAAAGAATATATGACGGAATGGAGAAATAATTTATTTTGAATAACTATCATTTATTGCCCACCAGTGGACATGACCCTCATGACCACTGGTTCTACAATGAAGGAACTTTCAAACAATGTATACAGGCTTTGTAAATGCATTTTTCGAGCAAATGTGTTGAAAAATGCATTTACAAAGCCTGTATACATTGTTCGAAAGTTAAAAATTACGCACCATACAACGGAACGTGCGGTAAAATAGGTACTCTCACCTAAGTACCTATTTTACGGCATATCCCGTTGTATAGCACCGTGCGTTTTCTTTACGGTTTTTTTTAATTTCCATTAAAAAAAATATAAGAATTCCACCAAAGAGTTTTACATTATGAGAATAAACAACCTGACTGATCGAACCTCCTTGGTAGCGCTTTTGCTCAATACGTTGTCTCACTTTAATACTTAAGAGTAAATGAGACGAAAGATGTAGTTCTAATTTTCACCACGTGCATGTGGCGCCATTTGCAAATTCGCGCCATTTTCATATTAGAAACTTCAAAAATTGTTGCGACTTTAAATTGTTCTCTAAAAATAGTCAAATGAAAAAGTTTGTTTAATTACATAGGTACTGTACTGTTTTCTCGCAAATGTGTTGAAAAACATTGTATGACACACGTGCAGAAATTGGTATTTACAAACTCGTGACTATGGTAAGCCCTCGACTTCGTTTTGGGCTTACATTCGTCTACTCGTTTGTAAAAACCAACTTACCGCACTAGTATCATAAATAACTATTATGTTAAAGTAGTCGGTAATAAACGCTTGTCTTCACAGAGTACCTACACTATAATACTTGTCTTGAACGAACGTGTTTCAATCAACCTCCATACTTCAATATCGTAGTGAGGCATCAGTTACGTGCGTTACGTCACTATTATGGCTACGTACAGTTTCCTATATCTCCACTTTCCAAAATCGGAAAAATAGGGTCCGTTTCAATAAAAATCGTTTTATGCCTTCCTAAGTAAATATATTTGAAATCGAAGTTATTTCACGCCTTGCACCGCGTCGCGTTCGATTGTACTGAGGGTTGGTATAGTTTGCACGTCCACTGCGGCCCGGACCCGGTGCGCGCTCGGTGTCCCTGGGCCCCAGCCGCCAATGGAAGAGCGCAGAGCAGCCCGCACGGCCGCGCGCACTTCTTGAAGCGGCCCTGCTCCGGTAAATGGAGGTAGCTCGTAATATATTTTTTCATGTCGGTCATTTGTCTGACGCACGTGGGTTTTTGTAGACATTAAGCGCCTTAAAAAGGGCATTTACCTTCCTACGCTCTGGTGGGGTCTCGGGAAACATTGTATTGTTTCCGCTGAGCGCAGGGCGGTCCGCTGTGACGTCACAAGCCCGGCACGGTGCACACGTAGGCCGCTGTTGTACAGCAGTTTCTAGCAGTAGTAGTAACTGCTCCGTTGGGCTCGGGTCCCAAGCGCGACTGCTGAGCGTGAGGTTCTGGCTTCGATTCCCGGATCGGGCAAAGTGCTATTGGGTTTTCCCATTAGGAATTTCTTAGTTACAGCCCGGAGTTTGGAAGTTGGTGGTGTATTACCCCCATGACAAGGAAAGCGTGTTAAGCCGTTGATCGTGTTGCAATGTGCGCACGTACGTACCACGCAAGGACGCCTACCTACGTAAGATAGATAGATAGATAGATAGATAGATAAACCATTTATTTGGCACATACAAGAAGACAGCACAACACACAAAAGTACAGTATTAGATGATAACCAAATTACCCACATGATTATAAGACAAGGTGCCGATAAAGAAACAAAAAGTAAACACATCGAAATAAAAGTGACACTATGACGAATACTTAAAATAAAATTAATAACGTAACGCATTGCGGCGGGTGTGTGCTCACAATTTAACTGAGAAGAAGAAGTGGGGTATGCTGGCGCGCATCGTGGCTGCCACTAAGGATCTCTGCCTGCACGAAGAGGAAGATTCTCATTATAGATAAAAGTGGTTTTCTATAAATGTGCGGTCGCTAGCAAACCCTCCACCCGCCGTCCTCAACCCGCCTTAAACCATTTTTAACCGACTTCAAAAAAGGAGAAGGTTTCAATTCGACTGTATGTTTTTTTAAATGTTTGTTATGCGATATCACCGGCAATTGTAAAGAGATTTCAAAAATTAATTAAATTAAAATTACATTTTTAATGGATTAACTTTGCTAAGCTAGTTTTTGAGTTAGCTTCAATAATACGAATTTTTACAGCGATTATATAGCGGTGGTCAGCAAAATTAGAAAAAGGCCAAGGCGATGGGGATCTACAAATCTATATAAAATGAGATCCAATCAACAAAATTTAGATTTGCTAACCATTTTGAGAGGTCAAGAAGCAATTGGCCAATTTAAGAACTTTCTTCGAATGACATCGATAAACTTTGAGAATCTACTACGCTGAATTGGACCGCACATTGCAAAACAAAATACCAAATTTCAAGAGGCTATATCCATTCAACAGAGGTTGGCGGTGACGTTGCGTTTTCTGGCAAGTGGCGATTCGTTCACCAGTCTCCAATATACTTTTAAAATGTCCAAACAAGTAATAAGTAACATTATTCCGGAAGTCTGTACAGCATTATGTATTGAATTAAAAGACTACGTAAAGGACTACGTCATTTTTTATTTTAATAGAAACAATATGGTTAAAAAAAGTTAACTTATATAAAATCAGAAAAACGTTCGATGGTATCTGATAAAGTTGATTGTGTATCGACGGAGGATGGCTGCTGATAAGAGGAGTCAATCTCATTTAGATTGGTAGACATACAGGAGGTTGACGGTGATGCTGAATATTGATTGGACGAATAACCTGTGTGGTAACCAGTGCGATAAGTTGCTTGAGAATGTGAATATTCATAATGGCCCATGTCAGCTTTCATAATAATTTCAAAGATTGCATGCTGCATTGCCATCTTTGTTTGAGCACTATAAGTGTCCATTTTTGAAGCCAAAAAATTCGTAAATGCTTTTGTGTTCTTATCAACATTGTTGTTACAATTAACTTCTGTTGGTGCTCCGAGTTTCTTTTGTACATTGTTTAATACAACTACAGCGCTTTTAAACAATTCGTTTCCCGGTTGATTGAATCTACGGGTTTTTTTTAGATGGAATAGACGGTTCTGTGTGTGTGTCTCTTTCCTCTTCCGGATTATTACTCTGTTCCTCGGCCAGATTATTATTCAATTCCTTTCCCGGAGTATTACTCGATTCCTGTAAAAAATAATAATTATTATTATTTATTTTTCAGCTACCTAAGACTTCTGATGATTGGCTAAAAATCAGCAAACACTTTCAAGATACATGGAACCTGCCACACTGTGTTGGAGCTATTGATGGCAAGCACATAGTCTTGCAAGCACCAATTCATAGTGGAACTGAATTTCACAATTATAAATCATTCTTCAGTATTGTTCTTTTTGCATTGGTTGACGGTAATTGCAATTTCCTATTCGTTGACATCGGGTGCCAAGGTAGAATATCAGATGGTGGCTTTTTTAAAAGTTCCCAATTATGCACAATGATTCAAAATGCTTCTTTGAATTTACCACCATCGGAAACATTACCTAACCGGCAAATAAATATACCGTATGTCTTTGTTGGTGATAGTGCTTTTACCCTACATGAAAATGTGATGGTACCCTACCGTGGAAACCATGTCATGGGTTCTAAAGAGAGAATTTTTAATTATAAATTAAGCAGGGCTCGGCGAAACTACACCTATAACTTCTTTTATGCCCCTCAGGAAAATTCCAATACGATCAGCATCTCATGTCAAAAAATTAAGAGATGAAAATAGCAGTGCAAAGTTGAACGGCAGCAAGAATATGCTTAAATTTGTGTGATAATGACTTTTACGCCAACCTTGGCCGTTAAGTGGGATTTACAATATTTTTAATATAATTCTAAAAACTTACCGTAAGTATTCAATCTTTTACGAGGTTTGTCACGGTCATCCAATCATCCAATTTGACATTATTTTTCATCATTTCATATTATATGCGAACCACCTACTCACATACACTTGTGATGCACCTGTAATAATGATTTATTCTTCGTTCGTCCCGAAGTTTTGTCCCACATTCCAAAATAATTCTTAGTTCGTCCCATATCACTATTGAAGTTGTGCTTCGTCCCAAATTACAAGTACCTACTTTAAAGGTACAGTTAACAAAAAAAAAATTAAGTACTTATTTGAAATTTTTGAAACAATAACTCAATAATAAAACAATCCTAAACATTTAGGTATGAATCATCTTTATTATCCAGTATCACAGAAATGGTATAATTATAATCATCTTATCATTACTCCAGTTTAAATATACAGAACAGTCAGATCTATATTAAACAAAATTTAAGACATAATAGATAGTCAATATTGTATACTGATTATAACACAAAGTTCAAATACGATAGAAATGATTATAACACAAAGTTCAAATAAAATAGAAATGATTATAACACAAAGTTCAAATAAAATAGAAAATATGATTATAACATAAAGTTCAAATATAACAATAGAAATTACTTTTTATTACCTTTGCCAGTGCCCTTAGATTTATCCTCCTTTTTTTCTCTCGGCGATTATGAAGCCAATAAACTAATGATTTTATTTTTGCACAATTCTACATCCTTACCCAATTCTTGGGCTATACAAGACCATGCATCAATCTTCTTATTTTTTGAAGTGAAAACTTCTTTAGCGGCGCTGTGTACTTTTTTTGGAATGGGTAAAAACTTCTAAACTCGCGTCAGGTCACGTGACCCTGATCGAAAATTCGTAAGACGTAAAACGTAAGACGCGCGTTGTTGAGGACAGCGCCATCTATGCACATCGGGAAGAACTACGAGGGCCTCGCGTACTAACTACGTAGTTCATCCAACAACGACGAGATGGCGCTGAACCACGGATATATAACTGACGACGAGCTCCATGCGAGCGGCTTGCTTCTCTTACCACTGCCGCGACCAACACCACGAACTGAAGTCTATCCTGTGTGCTTATTTGTAAATCTGAATAAATTCCTTTCACGAGAAGAATAAACCAGTCACTTTGGTCATCATACCTGTTTATAGTAATTCTCATGTTTTGGGTCCCATATTAATGGATTATTTTGATATAATTCAATTAATAGCACGGAAGCATCTTCGGTCCACGTTTCCATGATGTTCGGCTCGAGCGACCGACGTCTGTCACTAAACACGTCCACGAGCGCACTGCGAGCGCGAAGCAAATCCCTTTGTGTTCGTCAAAAAACCGACAACAGGCGAACGCAGCCGAGCACGAAGGAAATGCTCGCGGCGCGCTTAAAAGAAAAAGGAACTTTATAATAAATTGAATCTCACAAATTCATAGTAAATTAATACTAGAAATGGGAATTGAACCCATTTCTAGCTAATCTAACGGAAACTAGTAACAGGGTACATTTTGTAAGAAAGCAAATAAAACCTGATAGCATTTTAACTATATTATTATATTTGTATAAACAACAAAATCACATGAGTTACATAGTTTGGTACACATCTATACTCTTTGGTACACATTTAGACGGGACAGAATACACATCTTATACTTAGATTTTAGGTCAATACCTAATAGCAAGAGTAATACCCTTTAGTTATATTTTACACAGAAGGTACATAGAATGGCTAAGAAAAACATATTTTTAGAAAAAGTAAATACTCATCTTTATAGATTTTGTGCAGAACCTCTGCTTCACAAGTCACGCAGCGTTTTTATTTCTTAGGTGTGATATCCGTGGGAAACTTCAGGAAACTTAATATGACGGACATAGGACCCTGGGGTTAGGATCTGAACCGTTGCGCGTCGGACAGTTTAGCACAGCCAGTCCAGGATAATTTGGGCCAGAGCTTTCGCGGTACGGCGTACCAGCTCACTTTTGGCTTTGCCAGTCAGAGTTTCCACGTCAGTGTACTGTCTCCTTGTGGCGAGGATCTCTTTGGCAGCTTAATAATTACGGCAGACACCAGAGGGTCTTTCCGTTCAACAGCTAGCACAAAGAATCCCCCGATCTGTTGGTTACATGCCTTTTTATAGTCTTTGGAATCCCAAAGGTTCCCACCTTTTTTAACCAATCACGGAGCCTCTCAAGTTTTGGCTAATATATCTATTATAATAGCTATTAATAAACAAAACTTATGTAATAGAACTATTTTAAAACTTAATGGGATAGTTTAGCAATATAGTCATTGAATATTTATAATCTCTAAGTAATATCTGACAAGTTTTTAGTATCTACCAATTGCAGCTCGCCATTACAGTTTTTTGGTTTAAAATCGTTTAGTAACAATTTGGTACATCGAAATTGCAATGTAAAATCTAAGAAATATTAAAGTATCATACCATTAGTCATTACGTTATCAATTTAAAACATTAACAAAAATAAACATTAGTTTTGATTACACAAACTGCAAATCAAAACATTGGTTTGGACTCTAGTCTTTTAATTCATAATGTTTCTTATTCTGCCTTATAAGACTACTTCTTTTAACTATTAAGATAATTATTCTGTCTTTGAAATATAAATCCATGAAGTGATAATTACATTTATTTTAAATCGAAACTTGTTTCACAAAATATTAATTTACGGTGAGGGTAGAATGAATAAATAAGAGATGGACAGTTCCCTTATGTCAACGTCACCTGTCTTGTGACAGCTGACATTGTCATTGTTATTTATGCATTCTGTTTACCAGTTTACGTTTTAGAGGTGATTATTGTTTTATAACATTAATTAACAACAGTTACTTTCCTATAAATGTGAACAATCTAACACGGCCATACTGACTGGTACTTTGCTCTCAAAGTACTTAAAACTTAGTTTAGAACAGTCATAAAACTTAGTTTTTATGTACTTAAATCTAACAATATAATAAGTTTCATCTTTGTGAACAGTGTTTTATTCTCAGCCTCATCCATATGTGAGCACCAGAATCTTGCATAATTGATGCAGTTTCCTCTATGTGAACACTTACATCCAATTATTTTTTGTGAACAGTGTTTTATTCTCAGCCTCATCCATATGTGAGCACCAGAATCTTGCATAATTGATGCAGTTTCCTCTATGTGAACACTTACATCCAATTATTTTTTGTGAACAGTGTTTTATTCTCAGCCTCATCCATATGTGAGCACCAGAATGTTGCATAATTGATGCAGTTTCCTCTATGTGAACACTTACATCCAATTATGTTATGTACCTACTTAAATCTAACAATATAATAAGTTTCATTTATGTGAATACTTATTTCCAAATTCCATCTATGTGAATACTTGCAATTTACAAACAAGAGTTTACCCCATAATTGAGTACTTAAATCAAGTAGCGAGTCAAAACATTTTTTTTTTTTTTTTTTACATTAAATGAGATTATTTAAAATTTACTAATCTAACACGGTTGTAAAAAAAAAGTTTTGGCCAATCAAATCAATCATTAAAACAAAACAATACGATACAAGTTATAATGAAGAGAAAAAAGAGGAAAAATTAATTGTTTAATCACTTCGTTCTAAATTACTTTCAACGGAAACGTTCTGATCAACCCACGCGCCTGTCCATTTTCTTAGCTTTTCTTTCGCAATGGTTATATCCCGTAAAGTTCCTTTTCAAGGATGTCAACATTCTCATAGGGCCCTTTAAATTTGGCACTTAGTTTATCATGGCGATCTATGATCTTGGTTAACGTATACCATGTCTCCAATATTATAAGCTATAGTATTACGCCTAGGCGAATCAAAACGTTTCTTGAAAGTTTCAGCAACTAGATTAAGTTTCTGCATAGCCAAATTACGTTCTGCCTGGACATCAATAGCGTGTCCCACATTATTTGGATCAGTAACGTCATTTAATCGAGCCTGTACACATGGTATGTTTGTATCACGAACTATCAGTAATCTCAAAGGAGCAAAACCAGTTGATTTTTGTATAGTGGAATTGACAGATTGTTGGACTTTCCATAGACCTTTCGGCCAGTCTGACTTATTGTGACATTCCATAGTAAGCATATTTATTATAGTCATGACATATCTCTCTACTTGACCGTTACTTCTAGGGGTACCTGTAGCTATCATATGATGATTAACTTGCCATTCATTGAACAAAGACCTAATTATGATCAAAATGTGTTTAAATCCTTCGGCTGATGTCGAGAATGGACCTGTGCAATCTAAATGAACCGTATGGAATGGTATGGGTGTTTTAATTATGGGATGCAAAAAAACCTGTTTTGGACCTGAATGTGATTTACTTTCTAACACAACAACACATAACATACACAACATACATATTTTCCCTTTTTGTAAACAACGTCATAACTGAAATCTTGCAAATATGTAGGTCCACAACCGAGCAACTCTAGGTGACAAGTCCTTTTTGTTAACCGTGGACTTAATTGCATTACAATCGGTGATTATTTTGAAGGAGTTTCTAGTTCGTCAGGATGGCAGTTCGATTCAGCAGGTGTATTTCTACAGCTAAAATTAACTAGAGACGTAATTTATGGTATTTACGTTAGCATTTTTTTTTTTTGTTTTTGTATTGTTTGTGCCAACAATTTTCTATTACATGACCCTTTTTTTTACAATAGGAACATACCTCAGAGTCTTTATCATTGGTAGTCTTAGGTTTATTAAAAAAAACAATTATTTTTTAAATGTCCTAACTTGTTACAAATATGGCAACGTTTCTCTTTGTTATTAAAATTAGTTTTATCAATTACTTCATCAGACTTAATACGTTTAGTTTCATTTGAACCCGATATATTGTCACTACTTGAAGACGACCTATCAATAGGGTCTTTTACGATTTTTAGTCCAAGATGATAGAGAAATAATTAATTCAGAGGTAGAAGTTGCATTACTATTCAACGATGCAGTTTTAATATTGAAATCGCTAATACCGCCGCAAACAAGCTCGATTAATTGTGTAGGTAGTCGTAAAACTTATTTTAGTGTTATTCAATAACCTAAGTTTTTCTCTAGCGTATTCACAATAACTACCAGCCGAGTCAGACGTATAAAGAACAGCTTTTGTTAACTTTTCAGAAAGGTTCTTTCTTTCCGGGTACAAAGCAGTGATATCAGTCTTAAAATTTATCCAACTACGACCATTTTCCGGCTCCCATGACTCGAACCAACTTAATGCAGAGCCTCTTAAGGCCTTACCAGCTTTTGCTGCCGCCTGGATACAGCTCCAGTCAAATTCCTTGCTGATAGCCTCGATACTCTTGCACCATGACTCTGCTCCATTTTGAGACTTGTCAGGATCAAACAACGGAAGCGCGACGTCATCGTGCCGATACTTCGTGGACACAGCATCACGAATAGCGCCAAGTAGACCCTCCAGCAGATTTTTGTCCATTTTAAAGTTGGATATCTATAACACAAACAATTAATTAGATTTAATATTTTTTTTTTCTTGGGCGATCCCACTTCTGATAAAAGAAAAAGGAACTTTATAATAAATTGAATCTCACAAATTCATAGTAAATTAATACTAGAAATGGGAATTGAACCCATTTCTAGCTAATCTAACGGAAACTAGTAACAGGGTACATTTTGTAAGAAAGCAAATAAAACCTGATAGCATTTTAACTATATTATTATATTTGTATAAACAACAAAATCACATGAGTTACATAGTTTGGTACACATCTATACTCTTTGGTACACATTTAGACGGGACAGAATACACATCTTATACTTAGATTTTAGGTCAATACCTAATAGCAAGAGTAATACCCTTTAGTTATATTTTACACAGAAGGTACATAGAATGGCTAAGAAAAACATATTTTTAGAAAAAGTAAATACTCATCTTTATAGATTTTGTGCAGAACCTCTGCTTCACAAGTCACGCAGCGTTTTTATTTCTTAGGTGTGATATCCGTGGGAAACTTCAGGAAACTTAATATGACGGACATAGGACCCTGGGGTTAGGATCTGAACCGTTGCGCGTCGGACAGTTTAGCACAGCCAGTCCAGGATAATTTGGGCCAGAGCTTTCGCGGTACGGCGTACCAGCTCACTTTTGGCTTTGCCAGTCAGAGTTTCCACGTCAGTGTACTGTCTCCTTGTGGCGAGGATCTCTTTGGCAGCTTAATAATTACGGCAGACACCAGAGGGTCTTTCCGTTCAACAGCTAGCACAAAGAATCCCCCGATCTGTTGGTTACATGCCTTTTTATAGTCTTTGGAATCCCAAAGGTTCCCACCTTTTTTAACCAATCACGGAGCCTCTCAAGTTTTGGCTAATATATCTATTATAATAGCTATTAATAAACAAAACTTATGTAATAGAACTATTTTAAAACTTAATGGGATAGTTTAGCAATATAGTCATTGAATATTTATAATCTCTAAGTAATATCTGACAAGTTTTTAGTATCTACCAATTGCAGCTCGCCATTACAGTTTTTTGGTTTAAAATCGTTTAGTAACAATTTGGTACATCGAAATTGCAATGTAAAATCTAAGAAATATTAAAGTATCATACCATTAGTCATTACGTTATCAATTTAAAACATTAACAAAAATAAACATTAGTTTTGATTACACAAACTGCAAATCAAAACATTGGTTTGGACTCTAGTCTTTTAATTCATAATGTTTCTTATTCTGCCTTATAAGACTACTTCTTTTAACTATTAAGATAATTATTCTGTCTTTGAAATATAAATCCATGAAGTGATAATTACATTTATTTTAAATCGAAACTTGTTTCACAAAATATTAATTTACGGTGAGGGTAGAATGAATAAATAAGAGATGGACAGTTCCCTTATGTCAACGTCACCTGTCTTGTGACAGCTGACATTGTCATTGTTATTTATGCATTCTGTTTACCAGTTTACGTTTTAGAGGTGATTATTGTTTTATAACATTAATTAACAACAGTTACTTTCCTATAAATGTGAACAATCTAACACGCTCGTTCGAGGCTTGTAAGTCGGTCCACACTAGACAAATTGTGTTCGGCTCGTGCTCCGCTCGTGCTCCCCTCGTACTCGGCTCTCAGCTCGTACGCAGCTTAACACGCGCGATCTGCCTGTCCGCATTCGAGTGCGGCTTCGTTCTGTGTTGTCGTGTCCAGTGTTTGTCAAAATATAGCGTGCCCACTATGGATGCTCAAATGTAGTTCTTATGTTTGAGTACGGCGGCGTACTCCCGCGCCGGCGCGTCCGGCCCTGGTTCAAGCCATGGTCCAGGGTGAGAGGGAGTGGGAGGCAGCTACCTCCTTCTGCGAAGCAGTTATGCTAGCGAAGGAGGTGGCGGGATGGCTCTGGGAGAGAGCCTCCCGTCCGAACCGCCGCTGGAGTCGCTCCGGGCGTCGGGAGCCGCGCGACGACTCCCGGCCTCCGTAGGTGCGGGCCTGCGGGCGGAGAGTAATGGGTAGCTCACACTTCGATCAGGACCAAGCCCGTGCCGGACGGCGCGTATGTGTTCCACGCGCGCCTCAAAGAGCGCGCGCGCGCGCTTAGGGGGGAGTGATGTAGTGACACAGTACCTGTCAGTAGGGTTGCCAACTTTTTGTAGAAGAAATAGAGTATATCTGATTTTAAAGGAGGTAAATAAAGAGTACGGACTTACAAAAAAGAGTATCATTTATTTTGTACTTTTAAAAAGGTATGTTTTTGTACTTTTTGCAGAACATAACAATTTTTCATTGTTCTTAAAGGAATCGTATGAGTCCAAACATTCCAACTCTAAATTTATATTTATGTCGTGGATTGATGGCGCCATGGTGCAACAGGCAGCGCCATCTAGCAATTATTTTTGTAGTTCATAATAATATCGTTACCGGAAACGCAAGCGCGCCCTACCGCTTGGACACGATCGTCGGTAGAGGGGATGCAGCGAAGACTGGTGAAGGGGCGGAGTGTTGCGACAGTCAACCTCCGGCAGTCTTGGCAGACGCTCAGTACTAACGCACTTGTTTGTTTCTGATAGAACCATTTGTGTAGTAAATAAAGTTATTTTGATTTAAATAATCTTTCGTTCGAGTACCCACAACAGTGCCCACATCCTATTAAAAAACCATGTGGGATCGTGAAGAAGACCCGATGACTCGCATCTCGGCCACCCATGATGCGACATCAGAACTGGGATTCACTCGAGCTGAAGAAAATACGGAGAATGGAGCGATGACGTCACGGTGCGATGAGAACATCACACGCTGCTGACTGCCGATCAAGAAGTGAGGTGAAAGGCAAGACACTCAATGCCACAACTTCAACGTCAAGTTCTGCAGGACCGAAGCAGCATCCGGACATCTGTTTCCGATGCGGCAACTCCGGACACTTTGCAACAAAATGTCCACGAAGCAATGGTGGAGGCACCGGCGCTGCAGGTGGATCAAGCAGTTCCGGGGCAGCGGCTGCAGCAGCGGCGAGCAGTGAGCGACGCGTTGACGTTTGCTATGTTAGCAATCCCAGCGGTGTGCTGATGAATACTGGTGAGTCGTACCCATTTTATTACGATTCTGGTGCCGAATGGTCTCTGATCAAAGATTGCGTTGCGTCAAAGTTTAGTGGCAAACGTGTAAATAACATTGTAAACCGGGATCGGTCACGGTAGTGTGCAAAGTACCTTACAAATTTTATCCGAGGTTATGATTAACGATTTACGATTAGAGATATTGTTTCATGTTGTACCGGATAGTTGTCTTAAAAATGATATTTTAATTGGCCGTGAGATTTTAGATCAGGGATTTAACGTCAGTATGACGTCTGATTGTGTTGTTTTGTGTCGTGATAATGTTGTTGGGTTATGTGAAGTTCCCCAATAAGCTCAAGAATGATTCTAATTATCAAATTGATTTCAATAAAGTCAACACAGACGTTCCACCAGAATTTCGTTCCCGATTGGTTGATCTTTTGTCAGAATATTCATCCTCGTTTTCTAGTGCTGTATCTAGATCCCGAGTTACGACAGGACATTTGCAAATCAGGCTTGTAGATCCTAGTCGAACGGTTAATCGTCGCCCTTATAGGCTTAGTGCTAGTGAACGCGAAGTTATTACTGCTAAAGTTCGTGAGTTAGAGGAAGCAGGTATTATTAGGACCAGTTGTTCGCATTTTTCTAGTCCAGTGTTGCTGGTCAAGAAGAAGGATAGTTCAGATCGTATATGTGTCGACTACAGAGAACTGAACGACAACACCGTGTCAGATAGGTTTCCGCTGCCTTTGATAGAGGACCTTGTATCCAGCTTAGGTGGTGCTACATGGTTGACGTGTCTTGATATGTTATCAGGGTATCATCAGATTCCAGTGCATCCTGAATCAATAGAGCGTACTGCATTCGTCACCCCTGACCGTCAGTGGGAATATTTGACCATGCCGTTCGGTTTGAGGAATGCGAGCTCAGTTTGTCAGCGTGCAGTGATGAAAGCATTAGGTGATGTTGCTTATAGCTATGCTGTTACATACATCGACGACATTTTAGTGATAGGATCATCTGTGGAGGAGAGTTTAGTTCGCCTTCGCACTGTACTCGATAAGTTAACAAAAGCCGGTTTTTCCCTGAATTTTGCTAAGTGCTCATTTGTTAAGCGACGGGTTGAATATTTAGGCTTTGTTGTTGAGAACGGCCAAATCAGACCCAACCCAAATAAAATTGTTGCTTTGTCTAAACTTCCCCCACCTAAAACCATCACTCAGCTGAGACAGTTCATAGGGCTGGCCACTTATTTCAGACAATTTGTGCCACGGTTCTCAAAAATGATGGCTCCTCTGTTTCGTTTAACGAGTGGCAAGGATAGGTCCATTGGTTGGGAACCGAGCCATGAGGCTATTCGTCAGAAAATAATTTGTTACTTAACCAGTGAGCCAGTTCTAACAATATTTGACCCCGCGCATTTAATCGAGTTACATACCGATGCCAGTGCTGAAGGATATGGTGTCATTTTTATTCAAAAGATTAATGAGAAACAACATGTTGTCGCTTATTATAGTCTTCGCACGTCCCCAGCCGAATCGAAGTTTCATTCATTTGAATTGGAAACTTTAGCTGTCTTTAACGCCATAAAGCATTTTCGACATTATTTGCTAGGTCGTAAGTTTACCGTTGTGACAGACTGCAGTTCTGTTAAAGCTTCTAAAAGCAAAACTGACTTGTCTCCCCGAGTTCATCGTTGGTGGGCCTACATGCAGTCATTGGAGTTTGACATTGTTTATCGTGAAGGTAGTAGAATGAGCCATGTAGACTTCCTTTCTAGAAATCCTCTCCCTACACCTAAAGTAGCTTTCACTCGTGTAGAACAAAAGCGTGTTGATTTAGCTGAACTCACTAGTAACTGGTTGCAAGCTGAACAGGAAAAGGACGAAGAGATCAGTAAGATTGTGTCTGATCTTCGTAATGAAGTTTTTCCTGAGGAAACTCACAAAACCTACGAAATTCGCAAAAATATTCTGTATCGCAAGATTCAGCGCAACGGTCGCACTCGATGTTTGCCTATCGTACCTAGATCGCTTAGGTGGTCTGTAATCAATAACGTCCATGAGTCCGTCATGCATTTGGGATGGGAGAAAACTCTCGAAAAGATTTACGAACACTATTGGTTCGAAGGCATGTCAAAATATGTGAGAAAATTTGTAGACAATTGTATCACTTGTAAAGTAGCAAAGCCCCACTCGGGTAAAGTTCAGGCAGAACTTCACCCAATTCCCAAGTTCAATATCCCATGGCACACAATTCATATTGACGCTTCGGGTAAACTGTCTGGTAAGAACGACATCAAGGAGTACGTGTTTGTCATCATAGATGCGTTTACCAAATTTGTGCTACTTCGTCATTCGCTAAACATCGACACTAACAGTAGTATTTGTGCTATTAAGTTCTGTATAGCGTTGTTTGGTGCTCCGAAACGCATAATAGCAGATCAAGGTCGCTGTTTTGCTAGCAAAGATTTTTCTAGTTTCTGTACGTCTAACAACATAGAGTTGCACTTGATTGCTACTGGAGGCAGTCGCGCAAATGGTCAGGTCGAAAGGGTAATGAGTACCCTCAAGAGTATGTTGACTGCTGTAGAGACTAGTCGCGACCGCTCTTGGCAGGATGCATTAGGAGAGGTTCAGCTGGCTATGAACTCTACAATTAATAGGGTCACTAAATCTAGCCCTCTCGAGTTGATGATAGTAAGAGTAGCACGGCCACTTAGTTTAGTGACCGCTGATGATGATGTGACTGGCGTTAATTTAGATGAGATTAGAGAGCACACGACACAGAATATTGAAAAGAACGCGAATTGTGATAAAAATCGATTTGACCAAAATAAGGCTCAGGTTTCTAAGTTGGCTGTTAATGATTATGTTTTAATTGAAAATGAGGAAAGGAATCAAACGAAATTAGATCCTAAATTCAAAGGCCCATTTAAGATTATTGATGTGTTAGACGGGGACAGATACCTACTTAAGGCGCTTGACTCTAAGCGAACTTACAAATACCCCCATGATCGTGTGAGGAAGATCCCGATCACCAAGTTCCTCGATAATTGGACGTCATAGTTGATGACAGTGGTATTGAGACCAAATCTGATTAAGAATGGCTTGTATACTCAAACTCAAAACTTAAGACCGCACCTCATGAGTAACATGTGGCGATGGGTCTACAAGGAATCGTTGGTGCGATTTCTGTCTGTGTTGGTGCACAGAGCGCTTCATGTGTTGTACCACATATTGCGCTAGATTTTTGAGAATCGTTGGTGCGATTCTTGTCTGTGTTGGTGCACAGAGCCCCTCATGTGTTGTAGCATATGTGGCGGCAGATAAGTAAAGAATCGTTGGTGCGATTCTTGTCTGTGTTGGTGCACAGAGCCTCTCATGTGTTGTAGCATATTTGGCGGCATATAAGTAAAGAATCGTTGGTGCGATTCTGGTTTGTGTTGGTGCACAGATTAAAAAGAAAAGTTTCGTGAGTTGAGTATGCATTGCTTATGAATTACGGTAAAGAGTAACAGAATTGTTAGAATTACTGTGTGGTAACTTGTTGATCGGACCTTTTCCAATGAATGATGTTGTGCAGGGAGCACTGTGTACGAAGCCTTGATAACAGGGCACTGTCAATCATGACAGTTGATTACTGTACTTAGATTCAGAAAGAATTACCATTAAGAATCAACCTTTGTTTCTATTGGCAGGATAGCCGAGCTAGATTACTCTCTGAGCACTTTTGGTCCACAGGTACTACACCCGAGGACTGGTGCTAGTCAGTGATGGCCGTGTCGTGGATTGATGGCGCCATGGTGCAACAGGCAGCGCCATCTAGCAATTATTTTTGTAGTTCATAATAATATCGTTACCGGAAACGCAAGCGCGCCCTACCGCTTGGACACGATCGTCGGTAGAGGGGATGCAGCGAAGACTGGTGAAGGGGCGGAGTGTTGCGACAGTCAACCTCCGGCAGTCTTGGCAGACGCTCAGTACTAACGCACTTGTTTGTTTCTGATACAACCATTTGTGTAGTAAATAAAGTTATTTTGATTTAAATAATCTTTCGTTCGAGTACCCACAACAGTGCCCACATCCTATTAAAAAACCATGTGGGATCGTGAAGAAGACCCGATGACTCGCATCTCGGCCACCCATGATGCGACATATATATCGAGAGCTCATTTTTGATCAATTTCAATGAAGCTCTGTTTCTCTCTTCTCGCCACGTCACATTCATGAACGAAAAGACTCTTTCAGTAAATGCTGAAGTGACTTGAACAGAGAGTATATAGCCAATCATTTTTTTTAAACAATCAAATTCTTCAGGACATTTTTAAAAAATAAATTGCCATTTTTTTGCAGTGGATTGTTGCATAAAATCTGTGTTATTGAACAATTCGGCTTGGAGTTCTTTTAAAATTATTACTTCTGAATATAAACTGTCCATGTGTATGTTTAGTCTTTGTAAATTAAGTTTTCCTTCTATAATTTTTTATAAATGATTAAATTAAACAGTAAATAGTAGACTTTTTTATTCTGATTATGGGTTTTTGCATATTATTACAGACTGGCACCAGTTAAGTAAACATTGTGTAAAAAAGAGTATTTTAGCGTACCTACTCTATTAGTGTTATAGATTATAGAGTACGCCTACTTGATATAGAGGACAATACTCTATTTTAGAGTACGGTTGGCAACCCTACCTGTCAGTCACCAGTTACCACATACCACCGAACCAGTTACCACATACCACCGAGTCAGTTACCACATACCAATAGAACAATTCAAGTTTCAGTTCCAGTCTGAGAAGTTATTATTTTACAAGTACCTCTCTTCACTCTGCCCAACACTAAAGATGTCATCATCAAATTGAAGGGGCACGTCAGGGGCGAAGCCTGCCGGGTCAGCGGGATTGTTCGAAAGGGTCACCGCTGGCCCGGAACATAAAGGGCTAAGGAAGGAATCCGGGTGGGTTTTAGTCAGTAAGAGTCTCACACTCCCTTCCGCTCCACCCAGAGCGGGAGGGGTCATTAGATGACTTCCCAACCTGAGAAAAAAAAATGTTCGCTGCTGCAATGACTCCTGTTGCCGCACACGGTCACTGGTTTGCTAAACAGAGCACATTCGTTATTTGTATCCAAACTACAAGACAGTAATCCTGCTTGGCAATGAAGGCCCGGGATTCTCTCGGAGTCGTTCGATCGAGTCGCAAACACGTCTTTACAGAGTACATCAGCTGTGTGAGTTACAGTCAAGTTATGTTATTGAGTGACGCGACATAAGCTGGGGCTGTTGTGCCCAAACTTAGCAAAGTCAAAGTGTCGCCAAGTATTGGGCAACTCATCGAGACACCCACTATTATTGATTAGCTCGAACATTGTTTGAGCCACAAACTACAATGGAACCTTGTAACTAAGATGTTCAACGGAGGGGTGGAGGAGGGGGGGGTGTTCAATATAGTGAGTTATTTCCTCTTAATATCGCTGCGTAGGAATAAATCTAGCGCACATCGGCGGCGGCGGCGGCCAGAACCGTGCCACAGCGCCTGTCCTACAGTCACACAACTCCGAACAAACACAGAGCACAAAGGGGCAATTTCCGTACTTTTAACATTGAATATTGCTGAGATGAGTTTGCGACTGGATTTTGAACATAAGTACACAATTAAGTACGGGAACAGCTTTTAGATATGTATTGTTGCTGTTCTTCCTCTCTTCTTTATTTTCTGTGTTGTGAATGCAAAGTTTTCTTTATACTCTTAAATTTTAATAGCAATGTTCAAGGTAGGTAGTCCTGTGTTCTCAAACCGGTCAAGAGCGAGTCGGACTCGCGAGCCGAGGGTCCCATACCAACACGTAGAGCAATTTACGGGGTCCAACCAGACCAATCATGTAGACCTGTATTCAAAAAACTTGGTTTGTTACCGTTACCGTCTCTTTATATCTATGAGATTTGTCAGAAAGCATCAAAATTTATTTATGAAAGCAGATGATATTAATGTCCGAAACCGACGAGACCCCAACAGGCTCGTACTAAGTGAGATTCCAAGGCTAACTAAATATAATAAAAGCTGCCTTGCAATGTGCGTACGTTTATATAATAAGTTACCAAATGATCTCAAATATTTAAATACTAAGTTATTTAAAAATGTACGAATGGTTATCTGTTAATAGTTTTTATAGTGTTAAGGATTTCATTGAGAAACAATGTTAATGTCAGTTACATACTGAAAAATTTGCATGCTTATTATTATATTGGCAAAACATGTTTTGTTCTACATTGTACTTTTACCATCTTTTTATACCGTGTTTTTATGCAAATAAATATATTATTAATACCTATGTATGGAACCCTCGGTGCGCGAGTCCGACTCGCTCTTGACCGGTTTTTTATTATTTTCTTAGCATTTCTTTTTATTGCATTATTACTAAGATAAACGCATGGAAATAGAAGGCCCGTCAACATTTTATGAGTAACAAACAGAAGACAATTGTTTTGGAATCGGCGTAAGGAAAGGTAAAAGAATATTTAGTTCAAGCATGTTCCGGTGAACCATGACTCGGCAAACGTTGGCATCGGCCAACCATTCATTCTTTGTAGCGTTATTCGGCGAAAAGTGCTGTCGCTAACTAGTGGTATCTATATTCGTCAGAGAGTTTTAACACTGTGCACTGCGGTGTAGAATATTGCAGTTTTATGTCAGCGCCATCTCTTAACCGATAGTGGAACTAATGTAACTTTTGTTGATGATTTCTGATTGGTGTGCTATTTAGAGACATCATTTTATTTTTCCTGTAATCCTTACATAAACTTCTGTCACATAGAATAATTTCAGATTTTTCTCTTTGTAAACTTCGGAGATAAGGGGGAACAATATATTTTTTTACATTTTTCATCAAATATCGAAAACTATGCGGCTTAAAAAAACCGGTCAGTAGCGAGTCGGACTCGCGCACCGAGGGTTCCGTACCATTATGTTTTTAATTTTTCATCGGCAAGGCCTAATATTTGTCAGAGAATTTTAACACTGCACTGTGGTGTAGAATATTGCAGTTTTATGTCAGCGCCATCTCTTGACCGATACTGGAACTAATGTAATTTTTGTTGATGATTTGTGAAAAAGTGTGCTATTTAGAGACTTCGTTTTACTTTTCCTGTAATCTTAACATAAACTTCTATCACATACAATAATTTCAGATTTTTTTCTTTGCAAACTTTGGAGATTTAAGGGCCCCGGGAACGGTATTTTTTTACGTTTTTCATCAAAAGTCAAAAATTATAATTTATTAAAATAAAAAATGTTTGAGAATGTGCAAACTGCGTTCTTTCATATGATACTCTACATGCCCTAGTAGCCCCACTTCGAATTTTATTTTTCAGACCCCCTTTCAGTCCCTGTTGCAAAAATATACATATATTTCTATTTCTTTCTGATTCGAAATATTGTTGGGCAAATGTCATCTAAAACTGTTCCAAATTTCAAGTTGATAGCATTAGTAGTTCTTGAGATATCCAGCTATGACAGACAGACAGACTGAGTCTCACCATAAGAGTAGGTACCGTTTTACCATTTTAGTAAGGAACCCTAAAAACGTCAGCTGAGTGGTCTCTTATTATTTAAAGAAAGTGTAGATCATACAACAAACTCAAACTCAAAGCATTTATTTCAATTAAACCTTGTACAGGCACTTTTGAATTGTCAAAATTTAAATAGTCTGTCAGTTAGTCAGAAAGTTGAAGCTAGTCGGTCCTACTTAACTAACAGTCCGGGCTACTTGCTACTTGCAGCACTGTTTGGTCGCGACACGACGTGTGAATGCGACCCGCACGCGGCACAGTAGGCGCCCGCCTCCATACATCAGCGACTTTGATACAATTTGCCGTAGAAAGTCGCCACTTTGATGTATTACCGGAAAAATAACAGAGCCAGATTAAACGGCGAGTCACATCTTACTGGCGGCGCGTACGCGGTTAGCTTCCCTATGTGCACGACATACGAGTCTATACGGCGTGACACACGCGCGCGGATTTCCGACCCACCCGTCACCACCACCAGCACACTAAATTAAATTCTATGTAAGTAGTTTTAAGATCAGTTTTCGCGCTACCTCGATGACACGATCGGAGAATTCAGCCATTATTTCGTCGGATGACTTTTCGTGAAATTTACTATTGCGAGGTTTTGTTCGTAGCGATTGTTTATGGCAGATTAAGGCGGGAGTCGATATGCTTCGGGCTCTTTTATGTTCTGCCACCGGCTTACGTTACCCTGTTTACGGATTTTCCCTCTAAGCGGATAAAAAATACGTCTGTAGCTTTTTGCGTATGAAAAATAAACGATGTATTTATGCGGCACCCGGCGCCCCCCCTCAACCCCGCTCCCCGCACCCTGCACCCCGCCACCCGCAGATTATCTTTTTATCGAAACATAATGTTGTCCGTTCTGAGAGGGAATTTTTGATCGCCGTAAGTCGGCACAGGCCGAGCGCGAGCGCGAGCGGAGTTAACTAATAAAAAGTCCAATATTTAATTCACTGCGAAATAAAGAAGAGATTTTCTGGCTGCAAAAAGCCTGCAAAGTTGTGGGTGAAAAATACGGGCGATTGTGAATAGTTTTTGTTTGTTATTTGTGTAGCGGCGGGCCGGGGCAGACTGGGACTACTCAGGGCATGTTGGGGCGAAGCTGGGCAAAGGCAAATGTATTAACTAAACAAATTGTAATAGATTTGAACAACGCTTTATGCTCAGATTTCCACTCAACGCTACGATACGAAAACATAACAAGTGCTAAAGTGTGCTCCGAACCGCTACAAGCTGATATACACGTATAAAATAAATACTATACTTGACTGCTACGACATGATAATATGACAATACATTACGTACTGTGATGTGCTGCGCTTCGAAGTTACTCGTACGTAGCGCTACGACACGAAATCATTTGTATGTACTTCGAAGTGCATCAATGTTTTATCTCTACGTTTATTGTAGTCAGAGCGGGCGAAGCAATGCGGGCGTAGCATTGCGGGCGGAGGAGAACGGACGGAATAGTGCGGGCGGAGCGGTGCGAGACAAAAATCAAAATCAAAAGCAATTTATGCAAATTAGGCTGACAATCGGCGCTTTTTGAACTTCGAAATTGCATAAGGTAGTCCCCAAAACGCTCGCCCCAGACGTATAGACTATTGCGTCCGTTCTGCCACGTGCTTCATTAAATAAGCCTCGTCCCGTTGTAATAGTTCCGTTGTCACTTGTTCACGTTCAATGTGCAGGTGGAACTACGAAATATGCTGGAGTAATAATTAGGTACTACAAAACTCACTCGTAATTAATTATATTTATGATATTGGCAAAACTAATAATGATTTATAACTCTATAGTTCAATTTCTTAAATGATGATAAGTGGCGACGTTAACAGTAACGTGTGTACATGGTGCATTAGTAACGTGTGTACAGGGTGCATTAGTAACGTGTGTACAGGGTGCATCAGTAACGTGTGTAAAGGGTGCATCAGTAACGTGTGTACAGGGTGCATCAGTAACGTGTGTACAGGTGCATCAGTAACGTGTGTACAGGGTGTATCAGTAACGTGTGAAGGGTGGTACAGACCATCAAACTGAACTACTTTCTCCATGGGAACAACATTGTACTCGAGTGAAAATTATCAGCTATCCCGTACAACTCTCCAATAACACCTGTACTTAATAAATAATCAAGAAATAAAATTAAAAAAGCCTAATATTTCTCACTATAAAAGTTACAAAACTACAACTACAATTTCTTGAATTCTATAAAATTAAAAGCTTATTTAAAAACGTCTGCGCCAGGAAGAACCCCTCATTTAATTGGTGGGGAAGGCCTTCTAGAGATTTCCATTTCTCCCTCGCTGTGTTCACCCACTGTTCGCCAGTCACTGTTACTATGTCGTCTGCCCAGCGGGCAGCCGGTCGACCTCTTTTCCTAGTGCCTGATGGCCCGTTCCAAGATGTTAGTCTATGAATCCATCGGTTACCTGTCAACCTAACTACATGACCAGCCCAGGCTTTAGTTTTTACAGTGGCACAGAACGTTAGTAACCTTTGTTGTCTCTAATAATAATAATAAGGGATATTTTTTTAATTCTTTTAATTTTTAATAAGCTTCTCTAAATAGGTACTTCTTTGGCATGATCTAATTTTTGATTTCATTCGGTATGTGAACTTCCAAGTTTGACTATCGTAGTATTTAAGGTGTATAGATGGCTCACTGACCTTGTGCATGTGGGCGGAGCTAAACGCCCTACTCCCGAATACGTAAAATGTGTGCGGTGTCGCGCTACACTAAAACTACGATCAAAGAATATGAAGAGGCGCAGACATGCCGCACGTAGGTCGCCATTTTTGCCTACGATTCCAGAAGGGAATGGCGGATGCAAGGCTGATATATTTTGTACTAGCTGTTACCCGCGACTTCGTCCGTGTGGAATTTAACAAAAAAGTTATTGTTGAGTTCGCAGAGTTTACGATAAATTATTAAGGCGTTGTACTTAGTCAAGACCGCCCTTCACTGACCCCTCACACTCAGAGAGCTCTGACATAAGTGCAACCGAAGAGTGCCTCATGACTCATGACTCCTGGGTACTCGTGATGTATGGCTGAGCATACTGTTCCACTGTTGGGCAAAGGTCTCCCCAAGTTCTATTTAACATTAAGCAACGTTTATAAAAAAATGGGTAGATGTAGAGGAAACAAGCTAACAGTCTAACGAACATTATTTATAAATATCGTCGCGGATATCATTGAATGGAAGGGAAAGTCTTAAGTATTCCGAATGTAACGAGATTTATCAGCAGAGTGCTCCTATTTATATCTTAATCTCGTTGAAATTTAATGAACACTACTTATTTTTAATTAATTTATTTTTGGATTGTAGTTTGTTAAGTAGGTACTATTTGTTGTACTCTGGACGCCTTTAACACGTACGTCTTTCTTAATTTTTTACATCGTTCTCACATTATATAATTTTAAAATCAAAAGTAATGATGTAACTAATATTTTTGTAAAATATCATTCAAAAAGAGTGTCCATGGAGTTTCTTGCCCGTTCTTCTCCATAGGTACCTACGCTTTGGAATGGGCAACTAGCTTCATATTTTCTGACTGACCGACTTCTTGACAATTCATAAGTGCCTGTAAATGGTTTAATTGAAATAAATGCTTTGAGTTTGAGTCAATGAATAACGGCAACATACATAATAATACCACTGAATGGGCATGCTGCTCATTTATTGGAGAATAGTTCTGGCCAGCGGCCACAGGAAAGTACTACCGGGATAACAAATATCCTATGTAAAACCCTGGCCATGGTCACATGTGAGCCTTATCGAAATCCGTTCAGCCGTTCAAACACGAAAAGGTAACCGACAGACAGATACGAGTTGCTTTTGCATCTATACATATAATCAATCTATAGACGTTTAAAATTAATTGATAGGGTAAAACCGGGATAGATGCCGCAGTGGGATAGATGCCTCATTCTCAAAAAATCTAACTTCCCAAACTCGCAACTAAGAATTAATAGTACAAGTAGGAGCCGCAATCACCCCGCACCTCAATTGTCCCCGGACTGTCGTATGGTGAGGATGCGTTTCGCTCGTGTATGCAATCATCTCCGCGGCGAACTTCACAAACACGTCAAAGATTTAAAAGTTAGTATTTGCCGTTGTATAACTTTATAACTAGTTATAAATTTCAATATATTTTTTATTCCATCAACGTACTGGTTCATTAAGTGTTCATCTGGGTGTTAATAGTAGCTCTTTTGTTTTTAATTTATTTAAAAAATATTTGGGCATCTATCCCTATCGTAAAGGATAGTTGCCCTGATTTTTCGAGGTATAGGTGCCCCAAAGGGCATCTATCCGATTGGATTCAGTGTGTCAAAACTGGCTACATGAAACCTGTACACTTTTCAGAAATTATTGCTCAAGATGTGGAAAACTGAAAGCATTGTCCGGATCAACCTCATTTGAGTAGTATTAAGAGATGATCTCTATATTATGTTGTTTTAATTTTTTTTTTAAAGTTCGATTATGCCTGTTAACACTTAATAATTATATTTTATAATAACAATTAAGAATTAATACTTTTGTTGAACAAATACTTTTAAAATTTTATTATGTTTGTTTGTGTCATATTCATATTACAATCTTATAGGTAACGATAACAAATAAAAGATTTAAAAAAATAAAAAACGTTTTTCCTAATACGACCCATGTCTTTTGGAGACGATTGCTGTTTCAAGAGTAGAACGACCTCATATTTGGTGGGATTTTTCGTTTACACATTATAAAAGGCATCTATCCTGCACTGCAGGCATCTATCCTTCTTAGTATTTTCATGGTGGGGCAACTATCCATACAGGTAGGCAACTATCCTCAAAAAAAGGGTTCCACAAAAAGCTAAATTCTGCAAAATTTGTAATTGATAGGTAAATAAAAAATAACTGTGATTCAACATAAATGATTAAGCTAACTACATTCATAGAAATTATTCATATAAAATTAATATTTTTTAAATAAGGAGGCTATTTCAAAAAGTGGTGCATCTATCCCGGTTTTACCCTATTATGTGCACAGCTGACTCCACTTGTATTGTATAACAGTGTACGCCGCCTTCTGCCTGTACTGTAACACTAGCTAAACAACAAAACTCGCGCGACATCGACCATGTGTGCGACACGCGTCTTAAGCCTGTGTGTAATAAGATATATTTCTTCGAGAGCCTATGTGTCGCGAAAGCGGTACGTATGAACACATTCATAATGAAACGATTCCACCGACACCCGGCGGGGTGTGCCATGTAGGGATGTTATGGATATGAAATTTCGGATACGGATTAATTACGGATATAGGAATGATTATTATACCGGATACGGATACGGATACGGATATGAAATTATTTCGGATTATCCGTTAGTTTCGGATAATTTCGGTTACGGTTATTAATTTTTTTAGGAATTTCAAAAGTACAATACACATAGTTAATAAAATAGTTTTATTTATATGCAACTATTTGGTAGGAATTACAATCAGTCTGTGAGTTATTACAGCTATTTAAATTAAAAATGAGTATAAATAAATGTTGAGTGTTATCTAATCTACCTAAAATGAAAATGTAATTATAAAATTATTACTTATACTTATTTAGTAATTTCGTATTCAAAGAAAATATTAATATTAGATTTAAATTTAGAATGCACATTGCACATATTTATTTACTATGATTTAAGTTTAACATAACAATTATAGCTATCTTTATCTTGTGTCTCAATTAGGCTCCGCCCCTATCCGATATTATCCGAAACTTTTATTTCGGATTCGGTTACGGTTACGGATAATTTTTTATATCGGATATCCGATAGTTTCGGTTACGGTTACGGAGCTCCCTAACATCCCTGGTGCCATGTAGGCGCGCGAACGCCTCCATGCTGCTACAGATCAACACCTAACTACAAGCAGATGAATTGAGAGCAATGTTCCGGTGACACTGACACGAGCCTACGATGTTCATTAGGTATGCGTTTTGCCGATGTTAGCTAATCGGATAGAGAACACTCTTGATGATTTTGACACTTGAAACAAACGCAAACCCGTATTTTGTCCTAGTTCCATGGTAATTATTGTATGTGCCAGATAAATCTTATAAAGAGAGCCAAAAGAAGAGAAACGACTAACTTATTGCTTGTTTGGAGAAAAATATTTGCGCCAGAATTAAATGAAACCATTACACAATAATCTGTCAAAAATTCTATCTCCTTCTGAACAGATCTGGTTAATGGAAGCATTCCGTCAGACTTAAAATCAGAGTGTAATGTTGAACCATCGTAGGCTGTGTTTGCGCGACAGACTTGTGAATGTTGTCATTGCCGTCGACGGATGGTCGCCACATCGGTGTTTGTACGACAGGCTCGTGAATGTGTTCGTTGCCGCCGACGGACGGTCGCCACATCGGTGTTTCTGCGACAGGCTCGTGATTGTGTTCGTTGCCGCGGACGGACGGTCGCCACATCGGTGTTTGTGCGACAGGCTCGTGAATGTGTTCGTTGCCGTCGACGGACGGTCTCCACATCGGTGTTTCTGCGACAGGCTCATGAATGTGTTCGTTGCCGCCGACGGACGGTCGCCACATCGGTGTTTCTGCGACAGGCTCGTGGTTGTGTTTGTTGCCGCGGACGGACGGACGCCACATCGGTGTTTGTGCGACAGGCTCGTGAATGTGTTCGTTGCCGCTGACGGATGGTCGCCACATCGGTGTTTCTGCGACAGGCTCATGAATGTGTTCGTTGCCGCCGACGGACGGTCACCACATCGGTGTTTGTGCGACAGGCTCGTGATTGTGTTCGTTGCCGCGGACGGACGGTCGCCACATCGGTGTTTGTGCGACAGGCTCGTGAATGTGTTCGTTACCGCCGACGGACGGTCGCCACATCGGTGTTTCTGTGACAGGCTCATGAATGTGTTCGTTGCCGCCGACGGACGGTCGCCACATCGGTGTTTGTGCGACATGCTCGTGAATGTTTCGTTGCCGCGGACGGACTGTCGCCACATCGGTGTTTGTGCGACATGCTCGTGAATGTGTTCGTTGCCGCCGACGGACGGTTGCCATACCGCTCTCGTCGGAGCTCAGATGTTCTGTTTGGTGAAATTATCGACGTTTTTTAATCTACTAAATAGAGGGGTCACGGACACTGTTGCGAGGTGAATTTTTATTTGCAATGTGCGTTTTTGTTGTGCAAAATAAACAAATTTTCTTTCTTTCTTCTTTTCTTATTAAAATAAAATTGACTGAGAGATTCACCTACACAGATGAAAATCTAACATGGCGCCCGGAGAAGAAAAGAGAACGAAAAGTATGCACTTTCTGTGGCTTGAACCGTCTTCCATAGAGCAGAAGCCAGTATTTCAGCCACTGTACAATAGAGCCAATCATTATAAACGATACGTGTTAAGTGTATTGTCCTATATTGTTTTCTGTTACGTTGAAGTTGATAAGTATGTCGTTCAACCATTTTACAAAATGTTTCATTGCAGTTACAACTAATGTTATATTTAGGTAATAAATATACAATTAATGCGCAGTGAAATAAGTCAACTGTATGTAAAACGAGAATTCTTGCAAAATAATGTTATAACGTTGCAGTTTTAACAGAGTAGTATTGAAAACTAACGCAAACGGTATCGCTTGCACGTCGACAGCGGGTGCGCTACTGCGCTCACCCTGCCCCGCCACGCTGCTAACAACACGCTGCGAATATAACGCGAACATTTCAACGATCTCATTTGTGAAGCTGTTAGTTTTGACAAGCATTCTGATGAGTTCCGCTGATTACGATGAGATGAAAAATTTCGGGCTGATATATATATAAGCTTATCATCAGTCGGTATAAGTTAGAATTTCACTGTTACAAATGGCAGCAATTATTGACACAAATGGTGGTTGACTAAACTAAGATTGTACATCATTTACCTGAGACAAACAAAACTAAGATTGTACATTATTTGCAGCAAATTTTTTTTCACTGGTAGCAAGCTTCATTATACCTAATATTCCTGAGTGCTATAAATTTTATTTATATCATGCATTTTAGCTGAGCTATCACAACTTTTGTCTAGCAAGTCGAAAATAAATACCTCTCAAAATATAATTATTTGAATTCGCTGTCTAAACCGTTGTGTATGATTAAAATCAAAGTATGGCCATCTGGTCCGCCTTAAATAATTCTACATAAAGTCTGCGACACCATTATTTCTATCTTTTTAATTTATTATCTCTTTTATGTTTTAAAGAATTATTTTTCGATGCTCGTTCCACTAAAATCCCCTAGACCAGTCCTCCAGAGAACTACACAGCACTCAATGTTCCACTACAATCCCTTATGCTGGAGATTCGACATTCGTTTAGATGAAAATATAATTTTTAAATATAAATTATTATCAAAATGAATATTTATTTAATCACAAGGACATCATAGAAATAAGATTTGCCCTTTACAGTATGTCTGTTAAATATAATAGAAATACATGAAAGAAAAGATAGTTTTATTATAAGCCACAAAACTTCAAAGGTATCAACAACAGAGTGTTGCCTAGCAATACTGGTAGGTAGTCCAAAGTGTTGGAAGGTCGTGATGCTGTCCATGTTTGTCTATGACATCTATTTTAGATTGATTCAAAAATATTCTTCTATCTGATTGATGTACGGTGTCATGTAAGAATTTGTTCTATTTTTTCTCATTATACAAATAAACACAATGTTTATAATATTCACATTTTTATTTAGTTTCAAGCTGCCAATTCCACCCTATCACAAAGAGGTTAATTAATACCTATGTAATAAGGTAGGTATGTATACTTCACAATGTCAATTGGTTATATAGTGTCTGAGATAATATAAAATTACTAAAACACAAAATGTACGGTTCAAATATCATTTATTTCTCAAAGATTTACATAATCACTTAATGAGAAACAAAGTTTTAACATGCAGGTAATTGTTAAAATAGTCCAGAGCGCTCGTCGTGCAATTAGGAAGTACATAATTAGTTATTTTAATAAATTTAATGAGTGGGTACATCATAATAAATTACTCGAACGCGCGCGTCGTTGTAGACATCAAGCGCGCTATTTGTTATCAGCACTGTTCTAAAGCACCGTGCACACTATACAATACCAGACAATATAATATTCTATTTATTTATATTGAAGCTGTCGAAGATGTGTTTCTTTAACATTTTTTTAAAATATAAAATAGTTTTAGTTTGATCTTTAATGTTTTTTGGTAATTAATTATATAGTTGTACTCCTTCATATTTAATATTATGTTTCTTTCCGTGATTTGTTCTAGGTTTGTGTAATAGTACTAAGTCATTTGCCCGACGTGATGATCGTGTTTGCACTTCATTGTACATACTTTAGTTTTGTTAGAATTGTTTTTTACAGCCAGCTAATACAATAGTAAACGTAAACACAAATTGTTTAAGGTGAATGCGCAGCTGTGCCCGCCAAATTCAAATGTTATAAATGAAGAAGATACCGCCCGCTACCGACACCGATTTACAATTTACTATAATATTAGGTATATTCTTGTGTCAAAAAATCTTTAGGTCACGTTGCGTCGTATAAATTTAAATTATTATTTTGAATATTTAAAAAAAAAGAGGAACGATTCAAAAGAAAAAATAAAGAAATCGTTTTTATTGTGGCGTATTGCATTTGCTCTGTTGCGCCGTCACGGATGACGTTACTTTCAACATTGGTTTCATCTGAACTTTTTAAATATAATTAAAATCCATATTAACGAGAACGTTCAGACGTTCAGGTGGTTTTCCATAACGTAGTCTTGGTGTGATAATCCTTAGCGATGCCTCCATATTATGCATCGTCATCGTTCATTCGTCATTTTCTCGAACGTAACCCCAAAATATTAAGTAGATAAGTGGCAAATAAATACGAATTGCGGGAATCCATGTAAAAAAGAGTTAGCAATATAGGAAGGGCGTTAAATTCTCCTCCATATACACTAGGTTTGGTTGTGACAGCGGAATTTTGCGGGCTCTGCTGCGCATTCACCTTACCAGAAACAACTAAAGTTCCTGCAAAATAATTGAGCCAGAGTAAGTTCCCAGAAGGTCGATTTCCGTAATTAAAAGCTTACAAACCCTAGTTGCAATCTCATCTCAGCAACAATCTATGAGGTATTTCTCTTAGATCGATAGTGAAATTAGAATGCGTATGTTTTAAAAATACGGAAATAAAATTGTCCCTCAGTTATATTAAAGTTAGTTATGTTAAAGTTTCTTAGAGAAAGCATTAAGGCGAAAGCGCCAGGGTAGCCCGCGAAATTTGTTTTTATTTAGGTTTTTTGCAATTTGCTGGTCAGTATTAAGTTGTACGTTGATTAATATATGAATCGCGGCCGTAACTAACATGTATTTACAGAATTATAATCATTAAAGTCATCAACACAACTCTCTAAGACCACGTAAGTCCAAAGAATAACTGTTTCATGAAATTATCATTCTTCGGACTTACGTGGTCTTAGAGAGTTGTGTTGATGACTTTAATGATTATAATTCTGTGAATACATGTTAGTTACGGCCGCGATTCATATATTAATCAACGTATAACTTAATACTGACCAGCAAATTGCAAAAAACGTAAGAAAATTTGAATTTCGCGGGCTACCTTAGCGCTTCCCCCTTAACAGAATCTTTGTTCGTAGCAACCTAGCTCGTAGCGGCGTAGTGCATGGCTCGTAGCAGCACAGTGTGTAAGCATTGTTCGTAGCCCGTACTTCGTAGCTCCGTAGTGCGTAGCAGTATAGTTCGTAGCAGCGTAGATCGTAGAGGCATGGCTCGTAGCATTCGCCAAAGTAGTGTAATTAATAATTAATGCCCAAATTATGCACGTTCATCTGAACCAAATATTTTATATTAATTGTGTTTTTATCAGCCGCAATTAGCACGTGGAATGGAAACAACGAACTACAAATTAGTTTTATAATAAACTCAATCGGACTCAATGATGTATGTTTTGAGCACCGTGCGATAATTACGGTCCTCAGAGCAAACAGCGACAAGCGTCGAAACAAATCAACGATTTATTTCGTGACGTCATAATGGCGGCCTCATTCATGTCATATTACGAGAGTGTCCCTTAAATTGTGTCACACTTGGATAATAATATAGCTGTAATGATAAACATGTCATATGGTTAAAAAAAAAATATTTGTTGTCTTTTATTTATTAACTCCTTTATATGTATTTAGTGAACGTGAGAACGTTACAGGCCTTGTAGAGTTTAGATGCATCGATTTGCTACATGGTCAGCATCTGGTACTTGTGGTACTTGTTGATAGGCCTACACTGTTCGCCTACCTGTTAACACTGTAGTTTTAAAACATTATAAAAATAAACCGGTCAAGTGCGAGTCGGACTCGCGCACCGAGGGTTCTGTACAAATTTGTACGTATGTAACTAAAGATTTACGGTTTTCGGATGTTTTCCTTTACTTTTGTTACGTGACTTTGCTTCTTGCCAAATTTCATGATTCTAGGTCAACAGGAAGTATCCTATATAGGTTTTGATTCCCTTGCGAGTGTCAAAACGTGCGGCATAAACGGAACATAAACGCCAGTATCTTTTGATTGCATTGACTCAGAAGTTTGATTTTTCATTGCTTCTTGGGATTTCAGCCCTGAGTATTTGATATTAATTTCAATTCGATATCTCCACGCATTCCTGAACAAAGGGGTTTGACAGACGGACAACGAAGTGATCTTATAAGGGTTCCGTTTTTCTTTTGAGGTACGGAACCCTAAAACAATTATTTTTAAAAGAGTAACCGCGGAGTGTCCTGCCGGCTGTTCCCCATAGGAAACAACCACTTGAACCGTGCACCTACTCGTAGCTGCTTCAGACGTCTCGTAAGTACTCATATCGGTTTATCATCATCATCTGCCTAGCCTTTCCCCAACTATGTTGGGGTGCCTTCCAGTCTAACTGGATTCAGCTGAATACCTGTATTTTACATTAAGTGACTGCCTATCTGACCTCCATAACCGTTATTGGGTAATACGATACCCCTTGGTAAGACTGGTTGTCAGACTTCGGGCTTCTGACTACCCGTAACGACTGTCAAAGATCCACAAATGACGGCCGGTTTCCGAGGCACGGAGAGGTCTCGGTATGTAAAGATGGTCACCCATCCACAGACCAACCGCGGCAAGCGTAGCTTAACCTGCTCGATCGACCTGTGCGGCTGTTATTATTTAGCCACGGGTTCCATGTAGGTTTATTTGAAATAAATTATTTTGAATTTGAATTTCACAATTTAAGTAAATTAACCAAATTTATATGAGACATATTTCATATACCTACTGCCGGGTATGTGCTCATTGGCTGATTAACGGGATAAGGTCTAATGGAATTAAATGTGGCCAATGAGCAAGTTATGTTCGCGTCACATAACATGTCGAACCAACGCCACCTTTTAAGCTTTAAAGCTATTTAGATCTAAAGTTTAAAAAAAAGAAAACTTTTGGGTCAGGCATTTATTTGGATTCCAGATGTACCTACACACGCGCGAATTGATCCCCTTCGTTTCAGATTGGTCACTTTTCCTATTAAAGCTGCATTCTCTTTTTAAATGACATGAGTATTGATTATTAAACATTTAATTTTGTAAAAATAGTTGAATCTGCAATGTATGAAAAATAATCTGTTGTAAAATACCGTTAAAGATTATATTTTGGACAAAAAGGTTTGGGATTGAGCTGCTTCCAATTTCTGCATTTTCAGTGTTTTTGGTTTGTTTTGTTTTTTTTATAATATTTTTTCATTTATTTATTTATTCGGTAGTACACATACATTTTATACATTTAAGTTGGTGTCAACATAAACTCATTAAAGTTTTACCGTGCACCAAAATCATCGACTATTATGTACTTAAAGATTATAATAGTCCGAGAGCCGGCTGTATAAAAGTCCTATGGATCAGATACATGAATCATTTTTGGGGTATGAACAATAAAACCATAGGTCGACACCCCTGAAGTTGCTTGATTTTGCCCGCATGCAAAATTATGACGTCACTTCCGGTTTTTATTTTAGGTGTAATTGTAATTTATGAAATACATCAAGAAAATTTATGTCAAACGAAAGTTTTTGATGAGTAGAATAGAAATGTCAAGGGTCGACAAGCTCTATTTATTCGCTACCCTGAGTCGACCTCCGTTAAAAATTATTTTTTTTAATTTATCTTAAGCCATCGAATACATGGATTTGCTTACGATTTTCTGAAACTAGAACCTCTTAAATGACTGAAAAAAATTGGTCGACACCTTTTATTTGCCCGGATCTGACTGTCGACTTAGTTTGAAGAATTAAAGAGCCTATGCTTATACATTTCATCTCTATGTATGTTTAATTATTTAATTATCTACATATCTATTCCAAATACATTAATAACTTTTTTTTCATTAATTGTAACATAACTACAATTTTCTTGAAATACTTTTCTATTCCTTATTAACATTTAAGTCCTTAAGAATTTATTTTGTATTTCTACTAGACTTGCAACGAATATTCGGTTACTATTCGGTATTCGGCCTATTCGGCTGCTTTTATTATATTCGGCCGAATACCGAATATCTATGTAGATATTCGGTATTCGGTATAAAAAATATATTATTTAAGTATTCGGTATTCGGCCGAATAATATGTATTATTCGGCCGAATACCGAATACTTAAATAATATATTTTTTTGTCGATTATTAATCGATTTTTTTATTATTAAAGTACGTTCGTAATTATTTGTTTATTTGTTAAATTTCACACTATCACACTTACAAAGGATCAAAACTAAGAGAGCACAATAAACTGTACTTAAGGCAAAAGCGCCAGGGTAGCCCGGGAAAATACATATTTGTTACGGCCGCGAATCATATTTTGATTGACGAACAACTTAATACTGACCAGCAAATTGCAAAAAACGTAAGAATATTTGAATTTCACGGGCTACCTTAGCGCTTCCCCCGTAACGTAATACGATATCCACGAAATGAACTTGTCGAAACATGCAGTGCGTTAGCAATATACCCCGCAGAGCAACAGCGGGCGCGCGGGCGATGAGTACATTAGAACAAAACAAAGGAGCGCGAAACAATCACGCCTGTACAATGCGTGCCACGAAAGATGAGACTTGACACACCACGTGGTTTGACATGCGCAGAACACGATTTTAGATATCTTTAGCGGTATGAGGTCTGAGTGCGGGACGGGACTGGACGTCATAGGGGCGGCGAAAAGAGCGGGGGAGGCGGGGTCAACTCTCATCTTTCGTGGCACGCATTGTACAAGTTTTTGGCGCTATAATCCAGCCGAATACTTTTGCCGAATATTCGGTATTCGGTATACTGCCGAATATACTATTCGTTGCAAGTCTAATTTCTACCTTAAGTCCAGGTAGCCGTTAACGTTTTTTCTTTTTTCTTTCTTTTCTCATTTTTGACCGGTATGTCCTTCCTTCCTTCCTTTATGGTGTACATAATAAAGAGTATTCTATTCTATTCTATTCCTTCAATCAAAGACATCGAAAGAATGAACAGAAATGAAATAGATATTCTATATTGTTGGGCCATCTCAAAGTCGACCAAATGATTTTTATAAAGGTTTAAGAAATAAAAAATTTAAAGAAGTTTTAGTAGAATTTTTAGGCCAATATTGGCATGGCAAGCTTAGCATCCATAATAGATAAAAAAAACAATTTTTCTCACTGTCGGGATTAAATGCTATTCGTATTCTGTAAGTAATAATATAATTGTTAAAACAGAAGAAAAACGATTAGAATGTCAATGTCTGCATGAAGAAGCTGACACTAGGATAATTTACCATTTAAATAAGTGCGCTGATAACTCTAAAATAATGATAAAATCATCAGATACAGATGTTTTAATTATTTTATTAGGAAATATTTATAAATTACTGCGTTTTGAAATTTGGCTCTTAATTTCAACAAACAGTAAAGACGGTGATGAATGTATTAATTGTACCAAATTAGCGAACTTTTTAGATGAAAAATGTGCAACGCATTGCCCGGGTTTCACGCGTATACAGGTTGTGACTATACCTGTAGTTTCTTTAAGAAAGGTAAAGCCAGACCTTTCAATATTTTGATGAATAATGTAAAATATCAAGAAATGTTTGCTTTACTTAATAATCTTGGTAAGATCGAAGATAAGGAGATGAAAGAAACAATTCAAAAGTACTTACATGCGAAATGTATGGTATAAAAAATTGCACGGATGTTAATTTATCACGATTAATCATTTTTCAAAGTAATTTTTCTGCTGTTTCTACTCAAAAGGCGTTTTTGCATGAAGTAAGGAATTATGATTCCAGCCTAATGCCACCTTGCTGGGAATCGTTAAAACAAAAAATTCTTAGAACAATTTATGTTCATGCGATGTGGCAAAATTCTTTGTAAAAACAATGTATTGTAATGAATTACGAAGATTGTGGTTGGATATATGATCATGATAATATTACCATAACGCCGAATATGTTTAATGGTAGCCCTACACCACTTCAAATAGAAGAAATCATTTTAACTGATAGTAGCAATGAATTCTGCAATAACGATAATACTGACAACTTCAATAATGATGGAAATAGCATTGCAGACAACAATGACGATAATGTTAATATTCCGAATTATAGCGATGATGTAAATAATGATGTAGATTTTAATGACGATAGTTATATGTAAAATTAATAGTTAATCATTGTATATCATTTTTAGGGTTCCGTACCTCAAAAGGAAAAAACGGAACCCTTATAGGATCACTTTGTTGTCCGTCTGTCCGTCCGTCCGTCTGTCAAGACCCTTTTTCTCAGGAACGCGTGGAGGTATGAAGCTGAAATTTATATCAATTACTCAGGTCTACTGTCCCTTGAAGCTGTGAAAAAATCAAACTTCTAAGCCAACGCAATCAAAAGATACAGCCGTTTATGCCGCAAATTTTCGACACTTGCAAGGGAATCAAAACCTACAGGGTGCTTCCCGTGAACTCAGAATCTTGAAATTTGGTACGAAGCAACGTCTTATAGCATAGATAAAGGAAAAATTACGAAAACCATAAATTTTTAGTTACATCACATAATATATTTTTTTTTAATAATTTTAAACTTACTACCCATTTCCTCATAAACGCGTAGAGGTATTAAATTGAAATTCATACCAAATACTCAGGTCTATAATACCTTTAAGCTGTAACAAAATCAAACTTCTATGTCAACGCAATCAAAAGAAACAGCAATTTAAGCTGCATATTTTGAAACTCGCAAGTACTCGCAAGGGAATCAAAACCTAAAGGGTACTTCCAGTCGACCTAGAATCTTGAAATTTGGCATGAAGCAACGTTTTATAGCACACATAAAGGAAAAATTCCGAAAACCTTAAATTTTTAGTTACCTTACAAAATATATATTTATTTTTTAATAAATATAAACTTATTACTTTTTTCCTCATGAACGCGTAGAGCTATCAAGTTGAAATTCATATCAAATACTTAGATCTAATTGCCTTTAACCCGTGAAAAAAAAAAAATCTAAGTCAACGCAAAAACGCAAAACGCAAAAGTACAACCATTGATACCGCATATTTTGAAACTCGCAACTACACGCAAGGGAATTAAAACCTAAAGACCACTTCCCGTTGACATAGAATCTCGAAATTTGGTAAGAAGCAATAGCTTACAGCACAGGTAACAGAAAAATTCAGAAAAGCTTAAAATTTTTAGTAGTTATACCACAATTTCATTTTGCAATAAAAATACCATAGTTATGACTCGATTGTCGTAATGAACGAACTTTGTAAACCTTGCAGGTTTGTACGGAACCCTCGGTGCGCGAGTCCGACTCGCACTTGTTGTATGTAATAAAACTCATTCATGTGTTAACTCCACTATCTAAGACTTTAATTTCTTTCGTTCTATCTCAAAGGAATTAATGAATAACACCAAAACTCACAATATATGTGGTAAAGAATGGAGAAATGTACAGTAAGTATTTCAAGAAAATTGTAGTTATGTTACAATTAATGAAAAAAAATTATCAATGTATTTGGAAAAGATATGCAGATAATTAAATAATTAAACATACATAGAGATGAATTAATGTATAAGCATAGACTCTTTAATTCTTCAAACTAAGTCGACAGTCAGATCCGGGCAAATAAAAGGTGTCGAACAATTTTTTTCAGTCATTCTAGTTTCAGAAAATCGTAAGCAAATCCATGTATTCGATGGCTTAAGATAAATTAAAAAAAAAATTTTTATCGGAGGTCGACTCAGGGTAGCGAATAAATAGAGCTTGTCCACCGTTGACATTTCTATTCTACTCATCAAAAACTTTCGTTTGACATAAATTTTCTTGATGTATTTCATAAATTACAATTACACCTAAAATAATAAACCGGAAGTGACGTCATAATTTTGAATGCGGGCAAAATCAAGCAACTTCAGGGGTGTCAACCTCTAGACCTATGGTTTTATTGTTCATACCCCAAAAATGATTCATGTATCTGATCAATAGGACTTTTATACAGCCGGCTCTCCGACTATAACCACTCAAGTATGTACTTAGACAAAAAGAAAAAAATCGGTTGTCTGTAAAGTCGGTTTACTGACGATAGTTGAATGTGACAACGTCATAAGAAAATACTGATGGAATAGTTGCATTGTTTGTTAATATTCGCTTACACTTCAAGCCGCCATGGAACGCCTCCACGCTACAGAGCGAGGCCGCAAGGTAACGCTACATGAGTCATGTTTTTTCGTGAGTGCAGCCAGCTTCATCGATTTATTAGACGTTGTCACGTCAAAAAAAAAAACATACATAATTATACACTATATTATATTTTTTTTAATTTAATATAGTGTCAAATGTATTTATTTTCAAAAGGCCAAGGTAAAAGCCAGCCCTTGGGTCACATATTATATTAATTGACATTAATGATTAAAAAAAAATCAATGACATTTGCTTACTTTGTAAAGTATTATATTATTTTAATTATTGTGAATGTGAAAACGATGTGGGTCATTTATTTTATTCATTTTTTTATTTTTTATTATTCTCTCCATGGTCTGGCAGTTTGAGTAATTCATTCGTATGTGGCCTACCCAAATGTCCTTTCTTTGGTATTGTTCGTCGAATCGTTGAGCTCCTTAAGTCTTGAGTTGAGCTGCACGATTTCTGACAAAAGCGTGCACTGACTGGACAGGTCCTCTCAATCTGTGTGGTTCTTTCCTCAAAAGACCATCTCAGACATCGATCTACATGGTCTTTATATAACCTGACCAAGATTATGTCTGGACTTTAAAAGAGACTGTGACCTCTGAGTTTGTTTCGGCCTTTCTTCTCAGAGTAGTAGCAGTCTCAGAGTAGTAGTAGTAGCAGGAAGCGCTGACCTCATCTAAGTAGTTTAAAAAAATATATGATTGACGTGTAAAAGTGTTTGTGCAAACCTACTTACAAAAATTAATCATTTATCATTTAAAGGGTAGTTCTTCAAAAAGTATTCTCCGCGTAACTTTCATGGCGAATATTTTTTTTTAATAATCTACATTTAAATGTACCCACATTTAAGACGCTGTAAAAATAATACGTATTTTTTATTTTATGTAAATCGGTGCATAAACTACTGAGATATTTTATTTTGAAATTTCTGTGCCCATGAAAGTTACGAAAGACAACATAAACATAATTATTACTTACTAATTATTGCTGGCAGATAATGGCCCCGATTCTGTTGTTCACAAACTAAACTAAATTTAAGTTCAGGCATCTTTTTCTTTCTATTTCATTATGAAAAGGACAGAAGATAAATATTAGTTTAGTCCTGTCAAATTAAGATAATCCATAGACAATTTAGACGTGATTAAAAAATTGGCTATTAAAGACACCTTTTTTGAGCTTCACGATAGCATCTGCAGCGTCACAAGTAATCTAAATTTATCATTCAATGGAGATATATAACTTTCGTGTTGCCCTAGCTAACTTTCGTGGACAAATTACCACGAAAGTTGTGCCACGAAAGTTATGAAAATTTCACATTTTTGAGAATTACGATTAAACTTATAGGTAAATAAACAAACAAAGTACTTGAGAATAATCTCGAAGATCTATCTTATTTTTTAATACAAAATGAATTGGAAAATTATAAGCATTATCCTTCAAAATATGCGCATGAAAGTTTCTAGACCAAGGCTACTCGAAAATATTCAAAGAATAACTCGCCTCGTATTTTTTTTGTTTAGAAGCGATGAACGTACGTGTCTCGCCCACTGACGCCGGGATACTACTGAGCGTCCGCGCAGCTAAAATGTGTAGCGACAAGTTGGCGCTCTTAGAAGATACGTGCAGTTTTGTTGCGCGCTCTCGAAACTAACAAAATCGTGTGACAGAGACATAAAGCTTATTAACTATTGTCACTTAAGAGATAAAATTAATATTCTTTGATAATTATGATGCATAGTTAAATACAATTAATTAGATTTATTACATTATATGCTTATGAATTGAAAACAAAAGTTATCAAAGTTTACCGTGAGCGAGAACAGAGTGTGACGCGCGAAGAACACCGATTTTGCTCCCGTTTTCGACATTAGATATTTTTTTAAATAAACATTAGAAATAATTTTAGATGTTTAATGTTTAAATTATGTACACATATAAATAAAGATTAATCTGTATTTGGTCCTAAGACTGAATGTTTAATAGGTTACGAATTAAGACCGTGTGACTGCGTTTTGAGGGACCTCGAAGAACTACCCTAAAGATTCAAGAAAATACAAAAATAAAATATTTTTGTATTTAAGTTTCGAACAAAAAACAGCAATCCATGTATTTTTATAGCATGTTTTACTGCAACTACGTACAGACAAGCCTCTGCTCAGACGACAGCGATCTCTCGGTCGATGGAGCGCGTCACAGCCTGCGCGATGTGCTGATAGGCGCCATAAATCTGTCCCTATTAGCCTACCTCATGCCTGCCTCGCAACGCCTGCGCGCCAGCGGGGACAGGCTGCCCTGTCACGAACTAGACACCGAGTGACGGCGCCGTATACCGGCTCAGGTAAATATTGTACTTTCTACATTGGCTTGCTCGGAGTTTCACCTGTTTTTGAACTTTTAATACTTGTACTTTATAACCAACTTCAAAAAAAAGGAGGAGGTTCTCAATTCGGATGTTTTTTTTGTTCGAAAGAGGTTTTTTTCCGAAATGGTCCCATTTAAATTTCGTAAAGATCTGATGACGAGTTTCAGAGACAGACAACGGAACTCTTCAATAAATGCCAGCAAATCAACCGCGATTGCTGCTATAGCATATGTATGCATTGTTTACGCAATCACACAACATAGCATCACGCCTGTACCCTTTAAAGGGGTGGGCAGATATGTGCAATAGCTTCCTGTCACTGATATTCACATAGCAAGTAGTGATAAATTTATTTGTTTGGGGTAGGTAGGGTAGCTACAACTAAAAAGTGAAAAATAAAAACATTTTTACAAAAAAAAATAGCCGTCCAACCAAAAAAAAAACTACAAAGTGAAAAATAACTTTAATGTCGAAAGGCGGTGTCAAAAAACGAAAATACAGAACCAACGACACCGACTTCCGAAATTAAAGTTATTTTTCACGTTTTAGTGTTTTTTTTTGGAAGTTGGTTGTTTTTTTTTTGTAAAAAACTTTTTAATTCAGTAATTTGACAGTTCGAAGCAAAATAGTGATACCATACTAAAACTATAGTGTCTGGTTAGTGAACGAATTTGTGACTCTACACCGTAGGTACATTTGTGATTCTGCACCCGAGGTACAATTCGTGATTCCTCACCGGAGGTATAATTTTGTTTCTACACCGGAGGAGGTATAACTTCACGCATTTATTTCCAAAAACATTATTACGTGTGCGTATAATATGATCATAAATATCTGAGATCATTATCCGGTTGACTTGTTTATTGATAGCGAAGAAAAATTCTACTCTGGCCTGTTGGTCTGTGTATAAGCAGTTCTGTTATTTTTTCTTCCAAAACTTGTAGTTTTTAACACTCCATAGAACCAATTGTAGCGCCTATTCTCGTCTAGCTCGAATATAATCCTTTTCTTTCAATTATTAGCAATTAAATAGTAGGGCGCATGGCTATCATCATCTTTTAATTCCAAAATGTGAGGGTACAAAATGACACTTCCAACTACATATTTTCGTGGTTGTGTTATCTGTAGCAGTGTTTTAATCAAATATATTTCCTTCAATATATTAATTGCATTCCACTAAGTGAACTTAGGTGGTAGGTTACAAATATATGATCATCGTGGGGCACTCTGAAGAGTATTTTAAAAATCCTATGTACAACCAAACACATAAGTACTAAAGTCATAGAGGTACAACATTAATAGACCTTCAGCGTCATTAACACATCGTTCTGTTCAGTTCCACCGCCAGTGAATGTGAACGCTAAAGCCTCGGCTCGATGACGTCACTCCTCACAAAAACTGTCTCTTCGCATAATGTGCTGTAGTCCCGATGCTCGCTCACGGCCATCAATATCTCGCGAGGGATTGCGCAAATCCTCGCCCATTGAGCACAGGCTTCACGGGCCCTCGCGATCCCTCCGCGCTATTGAAAGGGCGATATTAAGCGCCGCCGCCGCCGCCGCCGCGGGCGAGTCGTGCGACGACGCTCGTCATTATATCGAGTGTCCTCTTATGGCATACATTTTATATTTAAATAGCCACGTGAGTAAAATTCATAAGATTGGTTGTAATGTGTTTCGTTTCCCGACTATCGAACTGATTGATTCATTGATCTTCACATGGATTGCTACCGTTGTCACATGCTCATGAATAACGTATACGAGAAAATTATTATACGTCGCATATGTAACCGACCCTTAATTACCTATTTATAATGTTCATCACTTCCATTGATTGGATGAAACGTAATCCGGCAGCCTCGCTGGGTGTTGAGTGAGAGCAATAACAACAAAACAGTTGGAGTTACATCGACGGCTTATTGTTTTAATTAAATCGGGAAAATAATAAACGTTGTGCGATATCGCGATATGCTGCGAGCTGTTGACGCGTGTTATCGCGAGATCGACGCTCCACAAATTAAAATACACATGTTAATCCGCGCGGGCCGATAGTCCGGGGCCACAGGGACCCGGGGCACTGGGCCGGGGCACCGAAGGGGCCACCGACGTAATCCGACTATCGAATGAACAAACAGAACGGATGCATTCAACCGTAACTGTACTCTTTATAAATTACAAAAGATATGGAATTTGTTCCATTCGATTATTGCAATTAATCAAAAATGAAATATGGAAATTGGGCTTGATCGACAAAACTTGATTTGTCAATGATTGTTTGAGGGATTATTTATTAGTCAATAAAGTAGATTCACTAGGGCGTTATCTGTAGAGGGAGAATTTGTGTTGAGAATGGTGCTTGTAGGCACTGAAATAGTCAAATAATTAGTTTTCAGCACTTATTAGTTATAATATCTTAAAGTTTGAAATAGGTGGATTAAATGGGCATTTGTTTCACATCCACACAGATATATTGTTATTGAGTTAAGGGGCCAGTACGGTCGCGTTTACGCTGCACACTACGAATATTATATTCGCGAATTGCGCGGCTATAGCCGCTGCCTGCTTTCCGCTATGAGTTCTCAAACTCACATAGCCAACGAAGTATTGGCTTTCATCAAACATGCCATCGACTACATGGACGAGATCAGCATCTTGTAGATCTGTAAGTCAACGTACAAAGAGGAAGAGATTAGCAGTGCCAAGTTACTGCTGTTCACAACGCTTGGCAAAGTCAGCCGGATGCCGTCTCGTCGAAGGGACGGTACAGTGAAGAGTCTCCAGGACATCATAACGCTGATGAAGGAGACCGACCGGGACGACGTGCCTGAATTCATGGTGAAGGATCTGCGCAAGCTGCCTCCCGTCACGTTCGACCACGACGTCACCAGACTGCTGAAAGACATTACATTCCTGAAGCAAAGCCAGGTCGAGATGAAGCATAAGCTGGATGTGTCCAACAACACCATCAATGATCTACGGAAGTAGTGCTCTTGCGTAACGCAATTTTTGTAAGTAGGTCACCTACCGATGCCGCAAATGTGAACACGCGTCGCAAGGCACAAAACGCCTCCATCTGTAGTTTTGAGTCGGCGGGCTCGTATACGTCACCAACTGCCGAGAATGCATGCGTTGCAACGCGTGCCGTGGCCGTCGCTGTCTCGACACAGGTGGAGACAACGACGTGTGTAAATTCGTTGAACCCCAAACGAGCCTACGCAGTAATAATAGCCGCTTGCAAGCCTGCTGAGTCGCAAAACTCGCAGGTAAAACTAGCGGAAAACCAAAAGGGAGTAAATAGAGCCGGTCGAAACCCAACATGATTTTGTAAAGGCAGGATCCAGAGAAGGACACGTGTGACAAGGATGGTTTGATCAAGGTGGAGAAGAGGAAGAAGCCTCCTTGTTGGAACCAGTGCGGCACCGCACTGGCAGGACCCAACATGCTGCTGCGTCCAGCAATCCCGACGACGCAGCTGTACGTATCCAGACTGCACCACTTCACGAAGGTTGAGGTGATCGTGGAGTATAAATGCGTGTGAAGACCATCTGGACTTTGAGGGTCGAGAAGTTGGAGTCGCGTCACAACACGAACTTCAAGTCGTTCATGGTGCGCGTTCCGACACATCATCTCAAGAAGTTCCTCAAGAAAGAGTTCTGGCCGAAAGGTGTTGTGTACCGCTGGTTTCGTGGCTGGATACATGACACCAGTCAGCGAAACACGATGCTTCGCGTGCGTTAGTTTGTTGGTTTTATAGTGTAATTATAATGTTATATGTATTTATAGTATTTTTAAGTTATATTAATATTGTATTGTATGTGTTTTATATGGGCCTTGATGCCTGAAATAAATGGATAAATAATAATAATATATCCTGAAGAATATCATATATTTTTTACTGTTGTAGTAGTCGATCATATACTTTTATTGTTTCCAAAACTTGCGTTTTTTGTGTTTAGGTCCCGTAAGCCCCTTAATGTGAATGCAAGTAAAGGAATACATCAATAAGAAATAAGCATGACGATGTAGGTGCTGGCGCTATGGCGGCCGGTCGAACGGCACGTCGACAGGCTATTGTGATAAACAAACCAGGTTTAAAATAAATCTGATGGCTCGAACGCCTGTTTATTGGCGAATGCCGCCATTCGCCCAGTAAGAATTATAACAATTGCTTAAAGTCGGCTTTCATTTAATACTCGGGAGGCAGCCCGGCTGATTGCATTTTATTCTCAGTTTTAAAATAAAACCAACAATAAGCCATCAACATAATCGACACTGCGGGAGCGGAGTGGAGCTGAGCGAGAGGGAGCAGAGCGGAGCAGCGTCCACGGATCATGTACTCATGATATAAATGAGTAAACTTGCTCCATGCTCCTCTCAGATATAACTTGCTATATTGCTGTTTATGAAATTCCCGGTGGATTCCGTGAGTAGCCTAAGTTTCCACTAAGTTTGGGTTTGGTTTGTATAATAGGTAATATGCACGCACCACGAAAGAAGAGAAGTTTTGAGATAGGGGCCAAGTTATTTTTCACAAGGTAACATGAAAAGAGCGGCCACCAAGCCTGTTCACTGCCACCTGCATCGTTCCGGCTATTGCTTACAATAATAATATATTCTTTATTTCGGAGTACACATACAAGTGCACACAATCCATATAATCTACGCGCGCTCGAGTCGCTGCGAACGGACGCGTTCACTGTTTTAGTTTTATTTCACGTTTAAGTAACAAGTTATAATTATTAACTTTACTCAAAACTGGACATTATTGTCGGTCTCCGAAAGCTCAAAGTTGTCGCACCGCGTTATATTCCTGTCTTATCGCTCTAGCCACAGACCTGTGAACAGATAGACAGTCAGGCTGTCAAAATGTCGGACTCGCCAAAAACATTTGCGCACTCACTCCCGGATCTTTCCGTGAACGAAACGGCTGAAGGCACACAGGAAAATGTCACACAGCGCCGCGTGTACAAGCGTGGGCATGATGCCGAATGCGACCTGCGTTTTGAGGATTACACTAATAAAATATCTAAAATACTAAACGATTGGAAGAAGGATTTCGGACGGGACATATCAGAGATCAATATTACCATGAAGAACCTTAATCAAAGCACCCAGGAATTAAAGTCAGAAATAGCCGGTATCAGAGAAGAATACATAAAGATGAAAAATACTGTTCATAGTTTGGAAACTAGACAGACCAAGATGGCAGAGGGATTTGAATCTCTTCAAAACTCGATGCAATTCCACAGCAACGAATATGAAGAAGTAAAGAAGAAACTCGAAGTTCATACTAAAGAATTGAAGAATTTAAATACTCTTGAAACTGAATTGGCGGAGATCAAGGAACAGAATAGGAAACTGAGATCTGATGTAAATGCAAACGAGCAACGTGAAAGGCAATTGAACATTGAAATTGTTGGCATACCTGAACATAAAGATGAAAACTTGCATGAAATTATCCTAAGGATAGGTAAACATACTGATATAGAAGTTACAAAGGATGATATTCTTCATGTGAACAGAGTGACTGCGAAGTCTAAGATTCAGGGTAGGCCAAGAAATATAGTAGCGAAATTACGCACTCGTCAGCTGAAAGACAACATTATTTCTCAAGCACGTAAACGTCGCCTGTCAACCAAGGACCTGGAAATTCAGGGAAAAGGTGTTCCGGTCTATGTCAATGAGCACTTGACAGTATCTAATAAAAGTCTTCTAAAAAAAACCAAAGAGATTGCCAAAATTAAGGAATACCAGTTCACGTGGACAAAAAACTGCAAAATCCACGTGAGAAAAGCAGTCACTGTTCCTCCTATATTTATCATGGACGAAGAGGATCTAAAAAAAATCGTTTAAATTCTCGGGCAAGTCTTCTGCCCACTGTTTATAATATTTTGTTGTGTCATTTTGCTTTTGTGTGTAATTTTTTGCAGGATTACTTACTTAATATTGATGAGAGAGGAGTTGATTGTTTGTCATTCGTCTTAGCCGAGTCTGTATTTGCTGAGTTCTGTGTTTTGTTCGAGCAATGTGCGGTAGTTGAAGTTCGTGTAAAGGAAACGCGCTTGGTGAGAGTGCGAAGATTGAGGTACGCATCATGTTTATATAATCTGGTTGCTCATGGGTTTGATTGTTACGGGAACGAAAATACGATGTTGGAAAGATTATCTAAACGGTATTTCAATGCTATAGCTATTCTAATAATTAAAAAAACGTTATTCAAATACATAATATATATCATAGGATACATAGTTACATGTTATTTTCTTCGTTACAATTATATGGAGTTACGGTGGAATCTCATGTTAGGCATTCTACATACTCATACGACCTACCTAAAATATAAAATCATTACTGCTGTTATAGCCGCACTGTCTCGGGACGCACCTTCGCGTAGAGTATGTGGTTTACATGTTAGCTATCTTACAACTTACTTTTATAACTTTTTGGCAATCTACCCACATTATGTTGCAATATTAATTTGCTTATTAATTAACCCAAATATATTTAGTGATTATCTAAAGATTAAGCAAACTATTTTTTTTGTAAATTGTAGTCCGTTGGAGTTGGGTCACTCCTCCCCGGGAGTCGTGCCGTTGCAAGTCCACATTACTACCAATTGTTATTACTATACCCACAAGAGGCTAGTTTTGTTTGCTCAGTTTTTGTTTAATCGTCCGTTGTTTGTTATTTTTCCTAGATATACTTTCAGTAGAACAAACCTTTTACAATGAAGCCCCGAATTTTAAATGTTTACTATCAGAACTGCCGTGGTTTAAGGACTAAAACAACACAATTCCAACAAAACATTATGTGTAATTGTTATGATATAATTATTATAACGGAAACATGGTTACACAGCGGCATTTTTGATGGGGAGTTGAGTGACGATAGATATGACGTGTTTCGTAAAGACCGTGATTTATGCGCGACTGGCAAATCCTCAGGTGGCGGTGTGATGATACTCTCGCGGCACGAGCTGGGTGCGTGGTGCGTTGAGCACCAGCAAAATGCGATTGCTACTGAATTATTGACCATAGTAATACCTGCTCGCGCGCTGTCGGCGACAGCTGATCTTTGCATAAGCGTTGCCTACGTACCACCGGATACTCATCGGATACCCTCAGATATCGATTACGTCTTGCAAGGTGTCGCGAAGGTATTTACTCAAAGCACTAATATACGTAATTGCTTACTTGTGGGCGATTTCAATCTTCCATGTATAAAATGGAATATAAGTGGACCGACTTTTCTGAAACAAGGTGCCGTCGAGGTGCAGAACGCTGCCGCGCGCTTAGTTAATGATCTATCGTTTTTGGGAGTAACACAGTACAATACACTACCCAACCACAGGGGGCATACTCTTGATCTAGCTTTCTCCAACTTGCCACTTGAAATAACTGAGTGTCTATCACCCCTTGTGAAGACTGACCTACCTCATCCAGTAATTACTATCGAAATATCTGACCTTGCAGTTTCTCCGCTCCGTGAGTTGTCCACTCCTAGACGTAATTATCGCAAAGCTGACTTCGAACTGTTGAATGACTATTTTTCTGAACTTGATTGGCGCTCAATTTTAGACAACACATCAACAAGTGCTGCCGTGGAAATATTCTATAAAATAATTCAAACAGGAGTTGATAAATATGTACCTTTTAATCGAAGGGCAGGATCACGTAAATATCCTGTCTGGTATAGCAACTCTTTAATTAAAATTATTAAAGAAAAAAGCAAGGCACACTCGCGATGGAAACGGTATGGTAACTTATTAGATTATGACGAATTCGCATTATTACGTGATAGAGAGCGACAAGTCCATCAGATTTGTTATAATAAACACTTGCAGGAAATGGAACACAATTTGAAAAATGATCCAAAAAAGTTTTGGACCTACATAAAAACCATGCACGGAGGCTCCAATTATCCAAAAATGTTATCCCACAATAACATCAATTATTCTGAGGGTCGGGAAATTTGTGAGGCTTTCAATAACTTCTTCCACGACGTATTTGGTGAACCCTCTGACTACAGCCTCGTTAATTCATTGACAACGGACGAAGAAGATCACTGTCCTGACATAATTTCCAACTTACAGTTCACTTCGTCAACCGTGGAGAGAACGTTGAGTGCCTTAGGCGTGGATAAGGGCCCTGGATGTGACGGTGTACCCCCAGTATTTTGGAAGAACTGTGCAAAATCTTTGGCACCTCCAATTAGTACTATTTTTAATACTTCTTTAAAAGAAGGCACCTTTCCAAATGAATGGAAAAAAGCTCTCATTGTTCCCATTCATAAAAAAGGTTCGCGGACAGTGATAGGAAATTATAGGGGTATTTCTATATTAAACACAATTGGTAAAGTATTTGAAAAACTAGTATACAACGCCATATATCCATATATTCTCAAAGGAATTTCTTGCAAGCAACATGGTTTCTTAAAGAAACGCTCGACTGTTTCTAATTTAGCCAGTTTCTCTAACTTTGTCCTTGAGAATACAGATAACGGGGGGCAGGTTGACGTGATCTACACAGATTTCGAAAAAGCTTTTGATCGTGTGGATCACGTCATCTTGCTCAGAAAGCTGTACAGACTGGGTATACGCGGGGATCTTTTACGATGGGTACAGTCATATTTATTTAAACGGTCACAAGCTGTCGTTCTAGGAGGTTACCGTTCCAACTTTATTGAAATCCCTAGCGGTGTTCCCCAGGGATCTCATTTGGGTCCTCTTTTTTACAACGCATACCTATTTGACATCACTGATTCTTTTGAACACTCTGATCACTTAATGTACGCTGATGACAAAAAAGTATTTTATAAAATAACATCACCCGATGACTGTAAGGCCCTTCAAGAGGACCTTAATAACTTAAATAATTATTACGCAAAAAACAAGATCATCGCAAACGTTGCAAAGTGTCAATGTATCAGTTACACACGTAAGAGGAACCCGATTGTTTACTCATATAATTTTAATGGAATTCTCATAAACAAAGTCCAGATGGTTAGGGATTTGGGAGTTGTGTTTGACAGCAAATTAATGTTCTCAGATCACATAGATCTTATTAGCACAAAAGCTTATAAGAATCTAGGATTTGTTCTTAGATCATGTAAGGTATTTAAAAATATTGAAGCTCTCAAATCTTTATATTTTGCTTATGTGCGCAGCGTTTTAGAATATGCGTGCCAAATCTGGTCCCCCCAATATATAATTTATAAGAACCAATTAGAAAGGATTCAAAAAAAATTTATTAACCATCTTAATTATCGCCTTCGTAAACCTCCGACGTCTTACGAAGATAGCTGTCGATCCTATGGTCTGCTAACACTCGAAAAAAGGCGTAAGGTGATGGACATGTGTTTGCTGTATGACATACTCAACGGACGCCTTGATTGCCCGGAGTTGGTCGCACAGATAACTTTTAACACTCCCCTACGGCGCACTCGTCACACGCCAATGTTGCGCGTTCCTAGGCATTCCACTAACTATGCCAAGAACTGTGTACTGACTCGTATTGCTCGAATTTATAACTCGGAATTCTCTGAAGTAGATTTATTTAACTGTAATAAACCGACATTCAAAAAGCAGATAACGAAAACTATAAACGGAGATAGATGACAAGCAACCAATCTTCTTCTTCTTCTGTCTTATATTGTTTATCCATTTTTTGTTTTAAATTTTTCAAAATTGTGATCTAAATTTAACCTTATGTAATCTTGTATTGTATTGCAATTTTATTTTGTTTTTCAATTGGAAATACCTGTCCGTTCGCATGTAACATATATCCTAGTTATACAGGGAAACCTATAATTGGCCATAATATCTGTAACACGCATATTTTGTAAAATATTTTTATGTATCGCTGTTGGTTACCTAAATAAATAAATAAATAAAATATAATGTTAGTAACAATGACTTAAAAACTATGTCAGTAAACTTTAACAAAACTAATACACTAAAAGGACATGGCCCAACAGACAATGGCACGTGCCTCCGTACCCAGTGCCTTGCAAAGGAACTGCATGTGCCTCCGCACCCAGTGTCTTGCAAAGGGACTGCAGGCGCCTCCATACCCAGCGCCTTGCAAAGGGACTGCACGTGCCTCCGTACCAAGCGTCTTTCAAAGGGACTGCACGTGCCTCCGTACCCAGCGCCTTGCAAAGGGACTGCACGTGCCACCGTACCCAGCGCCTTGCAAAGGGACTGTCCACTTTGTCTATTAATATTTTTATTATTTAGGATGCTGTTGGAGCTTCTGCGCAACCTACAGATCAATGACGCTTTTCTCTTCCTCGTAATGGCATGAAAGTTGCCACCATGGGCTTCCGCGATCATCTGCGAAGCGCTGCAGTAGCGCGGAAGCCCCATCAGCATCCTTAACCAATTATTATACAAAGGACGTAGTAAGCTCTCTGCGTATATTTCAACCACAAGCTACACGTGTAGAAGGTTTGGCAGTATGCCTTAAAAATCGAGACTTTAACACCCTTACTACAGCAAACCTGCGGGCTACCATATTACATCGAACCGCCAACGCCCTCCGCTCTCTCTCTATATCAGCATCGTCAGATAAGTCCTCCGTGACTAGATGCCCAAAGTATTTAAATTGTGTGACTCTCCGTAGTGGCTTTCCGCTTAAAGTCACTGGAGAAACATTATCCAACGACCTAGACTTGGATTTAAAAATCAAAAGCTCACTTTTTTTGACATTATAAATGTGAGTTCACGTATGTAACGCACCATAGGACTCACATACAGCCAAAAATTTTCTGGGCGCGCTGATTGATGGACTTAGCAAGACCATGTCGTCCGCGTAGCTGAGATTATTCACCATAGTGCCATCAATCGAGCAACCGATGTTGATCTCGCTGAGCCTAACAAATCAACTAGTTCATGTAAACATATACAAGGCCGGGGACGATAGTTCACACTGTCTAGCACCACACTCCAGGATATACGTATCAGAATGAGCGCCCGCCCATCTAACACTGTTTGTCTGCGAGCTATACCAAAACTTCAGTACATTAATAAGCTCCTCGGGTACCTCTAAAAGTTTAAGCTTCCACCAAAGCTTGTCGTAACAAACCAAGTCAAAAGCCTTAGAGAGGTCGAGGAAAGCAGCATAAACTGGCGTTTCCCTATCTGTGTAATACTTGACAGCCTGCTGAAGCGCCAAGATAGCGGTCTCAGTTGATAGCTCCTTGCTAAAACCAAACTGAGCATCACTCAACTTTAAATACTCACCAAGCCGGGGCGCTCAAACAGACCATCAAATACCTTTCCAATTATAGCGGCGAAAGAGAAAAGCCTGCAGTTGGTTTTGTCCGCTATGATACCGCTTTTCATGAGCTCCATTGGTATATAGGTATGCCGGACACAAAACGTATACAACATTGCTAGAACCTGGTAAATGTGAGGCCCCGCATATAACAGATGCGCGACATCAAGCCCATCGTGACTTTCCTCTCGACAAAATTTCTACCACTTGCTTCACCTCCTTAGCAGTACACGGAAGAGGAAAAACCGCCGGCACGCTAGCTTCATCCGTACACCGGGCATCTGTCAAGAAGATACCACAAAATGCTCTAACAATGTGTACTTTACGCCACGAAGTTAAAATGCCATCAATTATCTTAGAACAAGCCACGTTCCCTCATAGGTGGAAGATCACGCGCGTTGTTCCGGTTCCTAAAGGAAAGTCAAGTCCGGATATCGGTAACTATAGACCAGTGGCTGTACTCTCGACGCCTGCTAAAGTACTGGAGTCAGCTATTCAGCGCTCCGTTCAGGGACAGGTGCACGCGCGTCTGTCAGATGCGCAACATGGGTTCCTGCCGGGACGCAGCACTGCCACCAACCTACTCAACTTTATGGTATAGGTAGTACCGGCAGTAGACTCTGGGGTACAGGTAGATGCTGCGTACTTCGATTTTAAAAAGGCGTTCGATACCGTGGATAATGACGTGTTATTGAGGAAGCTCGCGAGGATTGGATGTACATTACCTCTGCTACAGTTCTTCGCTAGCTATATGAAGGATCGCCAGCAGTATGTAGACTACAATGGCTGTGAATCTCAACCTTATTACACGAGATCGGGCGTGAGCCAGGGCAGCAATGTTGGGCCTCTCGAGTTTATAATCATGATAAATGACTTACCGGAAGTCGTCAGGCATGGGACTTGTTTATTGTTTGCAGATGACCTGAAATTGCTGCTCGAGGTTGAGGTTCACACTGATTGTGAACGCCTGCAGGAGGACATCAACAGAGTAGTCGAGTGGAGCAATGACAACAAGCTGCATTTTAATGTTGCTAAATGTTCGGTAATGTCGTTCACTCGCGCACGAACTCCTTTGAATTATCAATACAAGGTTGAGGATGTGCCGATGCAGCGAGTGTCTCTGGTTCTCTCAGGAACTAACCTTCCGTGAAAATATCGGAAAGATATGTAAGAAGGCATACAGAAACCTAGGATTCGTACTCAGGCAGTCTCAGGGGTTCACCAACATCACGACACTTAGGGTATTATATGATGCATTAGTCAGAAGTCACCTTGAACATAGTGCATTCATATGGGCTCCTCATGAGGAGAAATACAGTGGTATGTTGGAACGTATTCAAAATAAGTTCACTAGACACTTGTATTACAAACTGTATGGGGTGTATCCTTTTTACCCATTAATGTACCCTACACTATTTGTTCTTGGTATGGTAGGGTATAACACTTTGAGGGTACGACGGGACTTTTCGCTCGTAGCGTATGTAGTGAAGCTACTACGTAGCGTAGCGCATAACCCGGGAGTGCTGCGGCACCTAGAGCTCTGCGTGCCAGACAGGTACGTGTGGAGGCGGCGACGCCCGCCCCTGCTTGCTGCGCCTGCAGCCAGAACCAACCTTCTGGCGAGAACTCCTTTCACTAGAGCCATACGTGTGGTGAATGAGGTTCACGAGAGGGTTGATGTATTGTGGTGCAACTTGAGTGAATTCGCAAAAGTTACATTATATATATTAAGTTACTTAGATTTAAGAATAAAGTAGATAATTTTTTTATAAGATGTAGAATTTAGCTTGTAAGGCCAAACTATCGCATTGGATCGTAGATCTGTGAAGATAGTTTATTAGGTAAGATTTGTATAAATAAATAAATAAATCTTTCTTGTTTCTTGGTATTAAAGGATCGGTTAACTACATAATGCGTATCGATGCGATGCGAGGCTGTGCGGTGCGGTGCGGTGCATATAATGCAAACAACGCAAAAATTAATACGTCCAATAATATTTTAATTAAGCTGGTATGAAGCTATGAGCGCTATAAGAATACAAATGTGGTCTTTAATTTGAATGAGTTAGTTTGAAACTCTCTATTATACTAAAAAAAAGCTTAATAAACACAAAAATAACATTGTTTATTCAGAAGCTGAATAATTAGTAAAACATAGAATCTTATCCAGTTTATAGATAAAAAAAAAACAATTATTCAGTACCAAGCTGAATAATAGCATTATGTAATAATATTATACAGAAGGTGATACTTTATTCAGAAATTAGCTGTTTCAAACCCAACTAGCTTAAATACAGATTCTGGTTATTCAGATAAATGCTGCCGACGGGGCTGTTTTTCAGCCTTAAGCAACCTGGAATGCGTAATGCTAAATAACGTCAGTATAATAATCTTACGGTGATTGGTTATTAAGCTTAAATAAGGGAAGGACAGAAATACAGAGTTTATTAAGCGTTAAGAATTTTTAGGGGCCGAACTCAACCTAATTCAGCATTTGGCTATTCCCAAAGCTCTTATTCAAGCTATATTCATCTTTGAACTGTAAAATGTTCTAAATGTGTACTGTTATCTTACTTATGTGTTACCTGGTATGCGACAAGGCTCGGATTTAGCGCGATAATTACAGAAGCGCTGCGTTTTTATTCGTCGCTTCGCAACTATTATCGTCTGCTGATTGCGATGCAATTTATTGTCGAAGAGAAAAACGAGCTCAATACATTAAATTATGTTTTATACCTACTAATATTCACTTACGTTCATCATTATGCTTTCCTCTAACTTATTTGGGACTATTTTCTTTGGTAGTATCTAATCTTTATTTTACAAAGCCTTTTCATATGAAGTACTTTATTGATTTGCAAGTGATCTCTGTCGTACAAGTGCATCGGATACAGTCCCACGTTTGGTAGCAGTTGGCAGCCATTCAAATATGATTTATTCAGAAACCGAGTGAGATCTTGTTGGCGTGTTCGGTGCCACAGTTCGCATTACGTTGAATTTAAGAGCAGCGTGAAATATTCGCGTGCGTGTCGCCATATATCACGCGGACTCGCCGCGGGAGGCGGGAGGCGGGCCACAGTCACGCGCGGTACAGAGACACAACTGCAAACGACTGCCATTTGCAATTACGTATTTCTTTTACACATACAGCTAAGGAGTACATTTATATCTTCAATTAATGTACTCCTTAGCTGTCTGAGTAAAAAAAGGACTTAATTGTGTTATTTCAAACGATTTGTCCCTCACAGCGAGCGAATGGAGGTTTTCTAAGAAACTAATGCTGGATAGAAAGTCACTTGATCACTTCTTACAAGAAGTACGCTTCTCAAGAAAAGCCGTTCTATGCATCAGTATTAAAAATATGGGCACGTTCAGACTGTTTCAAACGATCTGAATAAAATGATTGTGATCACAATCCTTCTTCGTCAACAGTGTGATCGTCGTGCCCCAAAAACAAAATATGAAGAAAAATGAAATGCTGCATGACGCTGACTGTTCATGTAGACTACATGAACAGTCAGCGTCATGCAGCATTTGATGGTTGTTGTAGATCAAGTGTTTTTGTAGTAGATTTACAACAATTATTATGTTATAAGTTCTACTGTTCGTAGCTAGCCTGTGTCAGTTGGCTCGTGACAGAGTGTCGGAGCGTCGCGTCACGCCGGCTCGTCACACGCCACGGAAGCGCCACGGGCCACACCATAAAAAAAAAAATAACCCTACCGCCGTATCTCTATATTGACGTCGTGGTGGGGCTTGCGCGCCCTGAACTCTACGCCTCTGCCGGAAGAGTTTACTTTGCCGGAACAGGTCTAAGATGAGGAGCCAGACCAAGAGGGATACAGAAACCCGCAGGGCAGCATGTGGCGAGCTGTTGGGCAGTAGCGACCCCACGGACCCTATCTCCCGGAAGCAGTCTTGTTCCTCACCTCTGGCTTGCCTTTATTGGCCGGCTGGAGTGAACAATGACGAGGAACAGAGCTCCCACCTCATTCTTGCCTTTATTGGTCGGCTTGAGTGGAGATTCGCAAGAGCAAACATGCTTGGAAGAAGGAAGTATTCCAGTAAGATGCTGGTAGGGATTTTGACCGTACTTCCGGGATTGTCCTGATAGCTGTGGAATACCTCTCCACTCCTCATAAACACCTCACGACATGTTGCCCCCTTATCGCTACGTCACTATGTGTTAGCGGCCGTTTCCGGGGGCCCATTATTGAGTGTGCAAGGGACCCCCTGCTATTTTATCCGTGTATATATAAAACATTGATCAGACAGGGGTCATAGTTCTTGGTAACCAGTCCACTTTAGCCACTCAAACCCATTGTCCAACTTCATATTTTTCCATATCCTGCAATAGTCCTACACCAACCGGGGGTTATCCTTGGGTGTCAAAGTCAAATTATTTATTTAAAATAGGCACATTAAAGGCACTTTTGAACGTCAAAACTTACAGTAAAATTGAATTGATTCTAGTCGCCCCTTCCAAAAGGTAGTTTTCGTATGGAGAAGTATGGGCAAGAAACTCCACCGTTGCTCTTTTAAAATGTTTTACAAGGTTTTGTATACATAATATAATTATATGTGAAGACGATGCACCTAGAATAAAAGAAGGCTACCCAAAAAAAAAAAGAATTAAAATGAAGCAATTACAGGTAAATCAATTATGTGATAGATACATGGTGCTCACATATTTACAAATTATTTACAAATATTGGAAAAGTAGATTTTCTAGAATTTTAACAAGTGTGTGAGTTACTGTAGGTAGTCACAGATTGTAAAAATGAACATCAAGGAATACAGGCCTAAGGGGATATAATAAAGGGGACAGTCGCCTCCTTCTGCGAAGCAGTCATGCTAGCGAAGGAGGCGGCGGGACGGCTGAGGGAGAGAGCCTCCCGTCCCAGCCGCCGCGGGAGACGCTCCGGGCGTCGGGAGCCGCGCGACGACTCCCGGCCACCGTAGGCGCGGGCCTGCGGGCGGAGAGTAATGGGTAGCTCACCGTCCGATCAGGACCAGGCCCGAGCCGGACGGCGCGTAGGTGTTCCACGCGCGCCTCAAAGAGATGTCAGCATCAACCGAAGGGGCCCGTTAGGGCCGAAACCTGCCGGGTCAGCGGGATTGTCCGAAAGGGTTACCCCTGGCCCGGAACATAAAGGGCGAAGGAAGGAACACGGGTGGGTTTTAGTTTTAGTCAGTAAGAGTCTGACACTCCCTTCCGCTCTACCCAGAGCGGGAGGGGTCATTTGATGATTTCCCATCCTGAAAAATAAAAGAAAAAAAAAAGATTATTTTGCACTTTGTAGGGTTTTATGGGAGTCGGTTATATTTTTTTGTAATCAGATTTTTTCTAACGATGTACACCTAAATACTGTACCAGGCTACTCAGAAAGTATTGCGAAAAAGTTTTTATGTATGAGAGACTGGCTATTTATAATCTATTTTAAAAATATGATTATTTGTAAGTAAAAATAGGTAGGTTCCAATTTCAAAATTTCCGTCCACATTGTTTGCGAGCTAATTTAAATTATCGTGTCTCATTAAAAAATGGATCTGCGCCGGGAACATTTTCGCGCTATGATTTTTTACGATTTCAAGTGTCGCCGGAAACCGGACGAGTCGTACGATAGTCTTCAAATGGCATTCATGGATGAAGGCCCTTTTAAGGCAACTGTGCATCGTTAGTATAAGGAATTCCAACGCGATCGACTAACTTTGGGGGATGAAGAAGAAGTGGTCGCCCTTTGACGGCTGTTACGGAAGAAAACGTGCTAGCAGTGAAAAATGTAATCTAAGACAATAGGCGAGTTACGTATCAAGATATTCAGCACATACTGCAGGTTGGATCGGAAAGCCTTCACGAAATTCTATACGTGCATCTTTGCGTGAGGAGGATGGTTTCACGCTGGGTGCCGCACATCCTCACCGATGCTCAAAAGAAGGCCCGGGTGGAATGGTGGCGTGGTATGATAAACAGATTCGAAGCAGGCTCCTCTCGGCGTGTTTATGACATCATTACAGGTGGTGAGTCTTGGTTTTATCAATACGATCCAGAAACGAAGCGCCATTCGACGGTTTGGGTGTTTCAAAACGAATCAACGCCTACCAAAGTGAAGCGATCTAGAAGCGGGGGGAAGTTTTGATCGCGAGCTTTTTCAATTTGACTGCCTACTTGGTGTCAATTCCTTTACCAAAGAAGCATCAACGCTGAATGGTATACTACCAAATGCTTGGCAGAAGTTTTCTCTGTTGTGAGCAACAAACGATCAAACACAGGGCTCCGCGGGCTACTGCTCCACCACGACAACTTACCTTCGCACACCGCGCTCAAAACGAGGGACTTCCTGGACGGCACGCCGGTCAAACTCCTGGGTCACCCTCCTTACATCCCTGACCTAGCAACGTGTGACTTCTTTTTATTCCCGAAAATAAAAATTCAGCTCAAAGGTATACAATAAATTGTCGTCGCCGGAAGATGCGCTGTCAGCGTTCGAGCAGACTGTAAACGAGGTGTCTGCGGCGGACTGGAAAAAGTGTTTTGAAAACTGGTTCAGACGTATGAAACTTGAAATTAATTATACTTGTATGTACATGTAGGTTAGTGGAGAATACTTTGAAAAGATTTAATAAAAAAATATTTAAATACTTATAGAACATATTTTTTTTTTTGGCAAAACTTTCTGAGTGTCCCACGTATTAATTCTAAAGTGGAGTGTACGGCCTTTATATTTTTGAAGTGAATACTTCATTAGGCGCGTTGGGCATTTTTTGAGATGGGAAAAATCATTGAAATCGCGACACTGTTACCGTTACCGACACCGCGCTACATTCGGATGTGTTCGGCTGCCCCCGGGATGTTCTCTGTTTTAATATACATATATCGGATATGTCAGTGAGTAATGGCAAAGTAATCTGTTTGTGTTTTGTAATAAGACTATTAAAAAAATATATACGTAATCAATTGTTCAAGTTTTCACTTCTGTCGGCACTCCCGGAGGGCCACTGTTTTTTTATGGTTTTCGGCAGTAAAAGGTCTAAATAAAAATCATGTCCAAAGTTTTATTCATGGGTGTCATCTTCGTAGTTTTCGAGGGCGGCCGGTGTCGAATATAACCAGAGTAAATGGGTTGCTTTTCACACGCTCACTGGTTAAAATTACAATACATATTTGGAAGAGGTTTTTCTTTTTTAGTGTTTTTGACACTACGAACATATTTTTTTTATTTAATTCAATCAAGTTTTAAATTGTTGAATACTTCAATATTAAATACCTCTTCCTGTTTGGTAGTAAAATATCTTTCGTCTTTTTTATACATTGTTCTCACATATAGAAGCAACAAGTATAATGGACCCAGGATTTTGTAATTTCTTGATTTAAAAGAGTTTCCATGGAGTTTCTTGCCCGTTCTTCTCCATAGAGATCTACGTTTTGGAATGGGCAACTAGCTTCAACTTTCTGACTAACTGCCAGACTATTTGATTTTTGACAATTAAAAGTGCCAGTACAAGGTTTAATTGAAAGAAATGCTTTGAGCAAACTCAAAAGTCTCGGGCAACTTCATGTAGGAGCTATTTCGTGGGGCAGGCAACCTCTAAACAGAGAAGCATTTTCTTAGTTACATAAGGTTTTGAGATCATGATACTTTCATAGTTTTTTGCCTTTTTTGCCAAACGGGTAGTTGATTTATTGAGTAGATGTGGCAGGCGCATCCAAGTAGCACTGCCATGTCATAAGAAGGTTTGTAGATTATGTCTTCGAGACAATAACTAAATTCTTGGCCATTGTCTTGGTTAAAACCATAATTATAGACCCTCAAGATATCTTATGGCTATCTACCAAGAGAGAGTTAAGCAAATGTGGGCATAGGTTTACTGAATAAGTTGAGAAAGACTTCAAAGTACTTTTCAGATAAACTTCAGTACGATCTATGAGTAACACCATTGATGTATTCTTCCTTTTATCTCAATGCTATAGTAAAGGCATAATATTCGTATGTAAGATATTTACAATACCAAATTAAGCATTTCTAAATAAATTTAGAAATGCTTGAATAAATTTAGAAATGTCTTGTCTTCTTCTCTGGGGTAAACCCCAGAGAAGAAGACAAGACTTATAAAAAACTAACTTCAAACTACTAGTCTCTACTACTACTAATCTCAGATATACTTTAGATAAAATGGTGGTATGATTCTAAAACAGATGCAAATTAAAATGGTTCTCTAATAATGAATACCTATTTTATATAGTGTTGTTTTGTCTTGTCTTACATATTAATTTCAAACGCACAATAGATAGTGTCAAATGAACAAACATTTTTATAAAAGCGATGGGCTTCAAAAATTACAAATTAATTTAATGTTTAACATCGATATCGGTTTATCACAAAAAAGTAAAAAAAATTTTTGTATTTACAAAAAAATCCGAATTATAATTCAATGTTCAATACTGATGTGTGTTATATTTTGTGTAACGTTGTTAAATAAAAAATGGAGCCTAAAATGACGAAAAACAAAATCATCTCATACTTAACATAGCTTGCTCAAACTGGCGTTAAATTGTTATCAGAACTAATAATGAAACTATGGTTTTAGTAAGTCAGAGTTAGGAACGAATTAGGTGATTTGACTCAGAAAGTATATTATGCTTTAGTAGCATTTATCATGGACATAAATTTAAGAGTTAGTTTATAGGTACTTTTATTTTGCAGGAACTCGTTGGATGCTAGAAGCACAAAACCGGTCGAAGTGGAGGTGCTTGGAGGAGGCCTATGTCCAGCAGTGCACGTTTTTCGGCTGAAATGCTAATGATGAAGAAATGGAAATTGAAACTTGAAAAAGTAAACTTAAGCAGCCCTGAAGGCCGTATTTGAAAAACTATTTTGAATTCTAGGATGGCTTGATTTTATAAATACACTCTTTAGCCAAGATTATCTTGGCCAAATCAAAGTTAAGATATTTTATAGACATAATATGGCTGTTCGGTCAGATAATTACACCTTTCCTAAGCGACACATCATTGTTTTCCGACATCCACGTGAACGAAGTACAGCTAGTTTCAAATAAACCAATACAGGCACTTTTGAATTGGTAAGGGGTCGGTCAGTCAGAAAGATGAAGCTAGTTGCCCATTCCAAAGCGTAGTAGGTACCGATGGAGAAGAACGGGCATGAAAATCCACGGACACTTTTTCAAATCAAAATAATTTATGGTTACACCCTTGTTAATAAAACGTAACTTTCAAACTAAAATCGTAATGTATTTTTTGTAATTAAACCACTTATTGATTGTCATGGAGTTGGTCAGTTAGAGCTGGCTTCTGAACGGAGAATTTGAATGTATCGGGCTATACTTGAAGTAACGCTAAAGTACAGTTTGACAAGTTCTTAACTTCATATTTTCAAATCAGAAACCGGTCGTTAGTCAAAAACTTGAAGCTGGTTGCTTTCATAGTAGCCTTTGAATATCATGCAATCAATACCAAATACATATTTAGGTGCTAAAGAAGCACTTTACAGAAAACAACAAAGTCGTGTTGTACCACATAATACATAATAGTACGACTATACTTAATAATGATGCCATTATTACGGCCCCCCAAGCTCCCCTCACCGGCTGTGGTTCGCCTGTGGTCACACTTTACATTGCCGGGTGCGAAGTACGACACCTCGTCGTAGCACCTATCGCGAAAATTTAAATAGGAATTAGTTAAATACCCGGGTCAAAAAAAAAACTTAAATCGATGAAGACCTGTTTTTTTTTATTAATTATTGCGTTTGCTTTTTTTATAAACAAATGTAATTTTTCGCGTCCGCCTTCTTAAATTTTTATTTCGAACCCCCCCAATAAACAAAAATTACACACACACACACAGATCACACACAGATCCACACACACAGATCTGACGATCGGATCGTCATGTCAAAATAACAAAAAAAGTAAGTAATAAAAAACCCGACTGCGGTAAAAAACTTATGCTAAAAAAAACTGAAAAGCTAAAAACAAGCCCATTTTAAATTAAATAAAAGTCGGAAGCAGGCGGGACCCATATAAATTTGAAAATATAATAAAAATGGTATGGGTGCCGCCTGCTCCCAACTTTTATTAAATTAAATACGGATAAAAAAGGGCTTGTTTTTTGCTTTTCAGTTTTTTTTTTAACTTAAGTTTTTTACCGCAGTCGAGTTTTTAATGTTTTAAGTACTTTTTTTATTTCCAGCTTTTTAGTTTACAAAATGTGAAAGATTTCGCAGACGATTTAGTTCTTGGTACGTGTTTTTTACGATTTGTCACTTCGAATTACTTTTAACCAAATAAGTTGTTTATATTTTTGTAATCACCTTTTAAAATCCTTTATTTTTATTCAATTTTGATATACCCAGTGTCACTCTCACAACTAAGACGAATCTAACGGCGCGGCACCTCTCAAGCTGAAATCGATCAAGCCGTTTAGGCTACAGAGCGTCCCAAAGAAATATACATACATACACTCGAAAAATATAACCCTCCTTCTGGCGCAGTCAGGTAAAAAGATATCTTTTTTGCTCTTTGTTAATTTTTTCATGGATCAAAATAGATTTAAAAGGGTGTTATAGTATGATTTCAAATTTCCAGTGGACCTAAATAGATCTTGAGTTTACCAAATTCCTTTTAATTGCAGGTCGCTGCTGATTTTATAAAGGTCTACCTTGTGGCGGCATCTACATCGACATAATTATGCGAATCATGGATTACACTGAGATCACACAAAATCCTGCATCGCTTTCGATCGGAATACGATTTAAAACAACTTATTTTATTTTACTCTCCACTTTCATCTTGACGGGATCCTTCACTAGCGGAGTCCTGTTCAGGTGAAATTTTGAAGCAATATTTGGAAATGCGCGTCCTGACCACAAGCGGTGCACGCGGTGGTAGGATTGCAGGACCATGCTCTGATTCGTTGCGATAGACAGATACACGGTAATTGATGCATGTTGTCATGTTTCTACTATATATCTATAGGTATATCTAGGGACTGGAACTAGCAGATTTTTAATTGTTAATTTTAATAACATAAAAATTAATAGTGCTTAAAAATTTGGGATTGTCAATGATTACAGGCCACAGCAGTTAGAGAAGTGTTATGTTATGTTATGGTGCGGCCACTCCGTGGCTATCAAAACTACTAAAATGTGCAATCATGTGCTTGTTAAAATTCCAATTATTTACTGCGAACTAATTAAAGTGATTGAGCAACGTTGTTCAGTTTAATAAGTAATTAAGTACGCAAACGAATGATTTAAACGTGATGGAATTTTCACAACTATGTACGCGCTCGCTTTCGAATGCACGTGATGTGGAAACAATTTATACTTTATCAATCCTGAATATTTTTTAGAAACCTTTGGTTTCAAAATGAAATTGTGAAATAATTCCAAACAATTCCCAAATCGAATGTCCTATTCCACAGAGCAGCTAACACACGCAACAATCGTTACAAAGCACCAGTAGCCATGACGCTCTGTGATCACATCCATTACTGTGTGCGCTCGGTAAGCCGTCACAGCAAATTACTGACATGTTAACTTGGCGAGAAGTGAGAACACTCGGCTTTATTATTAATGTTAGGCTGCGAGTGACGCGAGCTCACACGATGACTGCTTCTTTGCAAAAGAAAAAGACTGGAAATTATTTGAACAATTCTAATGTTTACCTGAACCAAGTTTGTATTTAATTTGTAAAGAGTCCAACAAAGAGTAATGATCAGAGATCGGAATTGGGTGTGTGAAAATACCTAAAGTTTGCAGCGGGAGATAATATGGAGCTGTTACAACCACTTAAGTTAAACCGGTTTTGGATTTTACCGGTTTTGTTTCGGTTTTTTTTTGTTGTACATGTTCCTTACCTTTGAAATACCGCACTATAAACATTTAAAAGCTGCTAATACAGTTCTAAATTAATTTTTGTTTTGTACTTTTCCGGTTAAAATTCGGTTTTTTTGTTTTAATTGTTCTTTGTCGGTCAAACACAGAATTTTACATATTTATCTGCAATTTTGCAGATATGTAAAATTACCGTAACCGCATTATCATTTGCTAATGCGGTTTTAATTTCTTTTTTTGATATTTTTTTTTAGTTAAAAGGTTTTGCTACAGGATGGTTCAAGGAAAACGAACATTTTCACGCATGTAAGCGCGGCGTTCACTTTAATGGCGTCGCTCCGTTTTTATAATACTTGCGCTGCTTACTTGATTATTGATTGATAGAGTAATCGAGTAACATACACACAAACATAAAAAACATACAGTCGAATTGAGGACCTCCTCCTTTTTTTGAAATCGGTTAAAAAATAAAGCCCTTCTCGGTTAGCCCTCGAAAACTACACACAACAATAGCAAAAATATCTAAAACTGTATTACAGCTTGCAGATGTGTAAAATTCGGTGTTTCAGGTGTACAGAACAAGTAAAACTAAAAACCGAATTTGAACCGGAAAAGTTCAAAACAAAAAAATAATTTAAAACTGTATTAGCAGCTTGCTAATGTTTATAGTTCGGTTTTTCAAAGGTAAAGAACATGTAAAACAAAAAACCGAAACTAAACCGGTAAAATTCAGAACCGGTTAGCTTAAGTGGTTGTAACAGCTCTATGTTGTCTCGCTGCAAACTTTAGGAATTTTCTCACACCCAATTCCGATCTCTGGTAATGATGTAGGTGTCTCTCCGGTTCCTATGACTCCCAGGAACTTAGGTCTTGATTAAACAAAAAAAAATAATTTTCGTGAAAGACTTCTTCTTAATTATGAAAATATTAGGTAAGCAATGGCAGAAATTACACGCTCAATGAGTTTATGAGTATACGAGACATAAACTGATGTACATTTTACAAAAGAAAAAAGAACATTATGAACACACTCGGCTTTCCCAAACGACTGGCGCAACGTCCTACACCCGATCAGTTCATACTATTCACCTCTCGCAGCACCGGCACGCCTGTCCGTGTGCGGTGTCGCAATCAGCGCGACACTGCCGACACGGTGACACCACACGCAGACACTCGTGTCACGCCCACTCTATTGGCGGCGAGCGCGAATGTCTCGGATGTCGGACAGCCGGAGTGACATCATACGAATTGGACTGGTCGACTACCATTTTGACGCGCATCGCTTTGCAGTCGGAACGAGAGTGTTGGATTGAGCATTTTGTGTGAAATCTGTAACTTGAGTTAACACTGATGGAGTGGTTATGTCGCAAGACATTCTATCGTCTCCAAACTTTTGAACTTAGCTCTAATTATCTGCATGAAGTCTATTGTGATTCGTTATTTATTATTAGTCACCTGTCCCTAATACATGTGTAGTAGTCACCGTCTGCGTCCGCTAATGGTGTTAGCGTTGCTGAATATTGGGACAAACAAATAATTTAAACTTTAATTGCCTCTATTTGCCACCGACGCGCTAGAGTTGTTTATTTTCTACAGTATAGATTTACAACTACGGACAAAAATATAAATATCGCGTATTAAGAAGTAGGTACAGCTGCATCGAACTGTGGACTGTGGACCCGGCCATCCAACAACAGCCACAGGTGTCGGTCGAGGCTATCGGCCATTAACTCGTCACAACCATAAGTTATCGACACCTCACGTGTACCTAGCTCGTGAGTCGTGGCACAAATAACTAATGAGAAACCTTTTAAGGAGAGTGCAATAAAAACACTCTAAGTTGCAGTCGGAGTATTTTTCGTGAAGTTAATAAGTTGCAACATGTTAGGAAGGAAGCTCTGCGAGTGTGTGCTAATTAACTTGAACGTGGGATCGGTGAGCAAACAGAATGGCGCAGAAGGTCTGCTTTGTTTCAACTACCAGTTATAGAGAAGTTAGCAGTAAGTAACAGCCGCACGGGTTGATAGACCAGGTTAAGTTACGCTTACCGCGGCTGGTCCGTGGATGGGTGACCGTCTTTCGTAATAACATCCCTCCGTATCTCGGAAAGCGAGTTAAGCCATTGGTCCCGGCTTTCATTCGTGGATCTTTGACAGTCGTTACGGGTCGTCAGAAGCCCGAAAATCCTACAACTAGTCTTACTAAGGGGTATCGTATTACCCAATAATTAGGTTGTGGAGGTCAGATCGGCAGTCGCTGCATTTAAAATTTATTCAGCTGTATCCGGTTAGACTGGAAGCCGACCCCAACATAGTTGAGAAAAGGCAGGTAGATGATGATGATGGTGAAGTTAGGGTGACACTATAATATCGGCTAAATTTCCTGTAAAACGGTGACATAATATCACGCCTGGTTACCCCGAAAGGGTAGCCAGAGGTGTACTTGACTAGTATACCATTTACACCACTTGTGTTTAAAATCCAATAAAGCAGGTAGCCAGCTTATTGCCACTAACCGTGCCCAAATCTAGACTCCGGTCTGCTACTACTACTACTAGCTATGTTTTCACAGAGAGTTTCTTATAGAATAAATCGGCTGGTCCACCCTGACATACCGCATGTCCTCCTGTATGTGACGCTAGCGGTAGTTCGTCATCTGCGGGACTCTCTTTTGACATCGCGCCACCATGCACCGCTATTGTACTCACGAATCACGTGAACATTGACACGCGCCAACCTCATTGTTAGTGCACTCTGTATCATAACAAACGTACAAAGTGACACCCCTTGTATAGCTGACATGGTTTTGTAATAAATCGTCTTTAGTATGTCAAGTGAATATGCATGTACTTCTGTAGATACAGTACCTGGGCATGAGTATGTTAGGTACCTACATTCAATTTTAGACGCAGACTGTCAAAAAGGTTGGAGTTTAAAGACGACACTATGAAACCAATTTTTTTTTGACAGATCAAAGCAACTCAATATTAAATTTAATTCTAACAAAAAATAAAAGTATTTACAGCAAATTCGTCCGTCACAATGATGATTAAAGTAAACGTTGGCTGTCGACTTGCGGCTGTCGCCTGAAGTGCACACCTCCTAACCTCATTATAATAGAAAGAGAACAACAAACAAACGTTATTACCTCCCCCTCGCCTTCCCCCTTGTGGAGCCTGTCCCCCGTCCCGTCACGTGCCGAACCGTATTAAAATATAAACGACGGAGAAAAACTGCGCACAAACACAATTTAACTGAATCAACAACCGAGCTTAATAGCAATTTCTTAAGACGCGCAGATATTCAATCATTTAAGACGATCATCCACCAAAATCATAAGACCTCCACCCTCTGACAACATTAAAGACATCACAGCTCAACTAATAATAGCCATTCGTCCGGAATTTTCAGACCCCTGATTGGTAATCACACCAATGAATTCACAGGTTAAGATATACCGGCCGCCTAAACTACCAGAATACATCGACCTCTGACATCAGCCTATTTCAACTAACATCTAGTTCATCTAACATCGGCGTCGTGGCACTACCGAATTGTTTACGGGCCGGCTCGTGATCCGGACATTATGAAACCGTTTACGGCTACTTACCCGATAACGGCAGTGTGTGATGAGTCAGATTTACTGCCTCTATGCACTTCGAAGAGGGAAATTTGGTATAAATCTTGAGAATTTACTACCTGTGATTTGAAGATAGATCAAGGAAGTCACCGGGGCAGCTATAGACAAGCTGAAATCAATTTATGCCTCGTATAACAAGTATGATGAATGGTGATACTACTTCGTCGGGCGAGTCCGTTCACTCATGACAATGTTTGTTAATAACACAAAGATTAACTTGAAGAAGTGTCGACTGGATTCATGCATACAATTTTTTTTCGCAATATTAGATAAGTATTGGTTTTACACTTGTTTTGGACTGATAAAACTCTGCTTACTAGATAATACTCTTATGATTTATTACATCCCACAATGTGGACTTGGAGGTGGCGTTACAGAGACGTGATCGTCGTGGAGCTGCCGCGCTGCCGGGCACAGCGAGGTATGGCTTATATTGTGAAGTTGCTCAACATGTTTGAACGTCGGCTCCTTAATGACCAGTGAAAGTCAGTTCGGGTGCCGTACATTTCAGTATGTTTCACTTATTCCGAGGAGCTGTCATTCCTTGCGCCTTCCTAGGCCTACTGAATCATCAGCACTTCAGCTAATGAAGGATAACTCAATTAGATCAGCAAAACCCTAACATATCTAATTAAAGTGTGAATTCCCGAAAAAATGACACAATACTGATTGGGTGTAACTCGATAAACTAATCAGTAATCAGCTAACGAGCACAACTTGCGGGGGCCGGTGTACGCGGCAGTAAACAATTCACGCCGCCGCGCGTACAGTCGCCCGCGCAGATCAATGTTTACCCGTTTGATTGCCATACGTCGAACGCGTGCCTTTATCGTAATGAGCTGTTTATATGGACACCCGACCACCTCGCTTGAAAACAATACGAATGACAGATTTTCACAATATCTATTACCGGTTTTGTTCATTAAATAGAAAAGGGAATCAATTTTCAGCGCGCAATGAATGTTGAATAATGCCATAACGTTGAGACACATATGTGAATATTGAACTTCGTATTACAAGTCCCCGAATGAAAGTTACTTATGTTCGGTCACGTTTAAGGCATAAAAAATCCAGCGCTGTTTGCAGTGAAGCCCAGAGGATACGATCTATGCGAATAATGTATTATAAACAAATAAAAAGCGAGTGTTTTTCTGTTTATCCCCAATTTTATGAGCGACTGTGGCTCGGCGATCTATCGGAGCGCTCTCGAACGACTCGAGCATGTTTTGTAAATGTTCACAACGAGGGAAACAGACAACGAATCATGTTTATAGCTTGTGCTGCTCTGTAGTGAGTATTGCTTCCACGATCGTGTTGTAGTGAGGGAAAACGGTCAGAATTCTGTTCGGCGCGCACTAAACGAGACTAAAAATACCTACCTATTTATCTTTTACTAGCTAGCACACGCCGTTATAAAAACGGCAACAAAATGAGATTGAATTAAGCTTTCGAACGGGTGTTGCGGTATTGAATAAACACACAATGAGTATCTACGTTTAAAAGTTAGTCATCATCATCATTTCAGCCGAAAGACATCCACTGCTGGACATAGGCCTCCCCCAAGCACCTCCACTTCGACCGGTTCTGGGCTTCTCGCATCCAACAGATTCCTGCGGTTGTCGAACCACCTTGTGGGAGGCCTTCACAAGGTCGTCGAACCACCTTGTGGGAGGCCTTCCAACGCTACGTCTTCCAGTACGCGTGCGCCACTCCAGAACCTTTCGGCCCCATCGGCCATCTGTTCTGCGAGCAATGTGCCCTGCCCACTGCCACTTAAGTTTGGCAATTCTTCGGGCTATGTCGGTTACCATGGTTCTCCTGCGGATCTCCTCATTCCTGATTCGATCACGCAGGGAAACTCCAAGCATAGCCCTCTCCATTGACATTAAAAGTTAATACTTAGTTAGTAATCCACGAGTTTTTGGGTCGTAGGGTAAGAATGTATAATGTTCGATTTGATATTACTGTTCTGTCATTAAGCAAACGAGCTGTTTTGTGTAGCAAGCCTGATGATCATAACAACTTTATTATTTCACACATTTATGAAGTGGCGAGTGCACCACAATGGACATTACAGACTCATCGAGATCTATTTTGCATAATAACACTCGTACAAAGCACCACTGTGCAGTGTGCTTCTATGTCCGCACTTGTTTACTACTGCGCCAAAAAGTTCCGCACAAAATGTTCCGAGCCGTGCACAGTGAACACTTGCACAGTGGTGCAAACCGCACTATTTCCACGCTGTAGATATTCCTCTGTGCACTAAACTAAATAAAGAACAAACAGACCACAACTCTATATTCAAGTTTCACGCAGTTCGTTCCTCATTTTTTGCGAACAATTCTGAATAGTTTGGTCGTGAAAACAATGACTTTGTTTACCTTGGAGCCCACACACGGACTCCTAGAAAGAGTCTAGAGAACACTAGTTAGGTGCGTGTGGCACATTCATGGGCAGACAGATCCGCTTCCCTGCTGAGTGGCTAACGTTACACAACGGCAGGAACTATTATTAACATAATCTTCTTATAAGGTAACCTGTTCAGAAGGCAGCATTGAATCAGGACTTATATTCAAAGTGAATACTGTTGTAAGTTTTAAATTAGGCAGGATAGTTTACATGTTTCAAGTCACGAACCTACACAAACACACACACATACTGAACACTAACCAGTAAACCTTTGAAAATCTCAACAGAAACTAATCGGCCGCGATTACAGACTCGCTCCGTCCTCCATCTCTCTCTAACATAATAAAAACAACCAATTACCTCTCTCTGTTGCGGGCGCGGGTAAAGTTGTGAGCCGTTGAAAAAGAATGCAAACTCTGTAGTCGGTACTCTGTGGTATGAGCCGGGTATCGCGGGTGATGCGATGAATTTCAATGTGTTGTGGCTCTTTCTCAGCAGTGCTTGTGTACTTCTATACTTGTTGTACTCGCAAGTACTTGTGTACTGGAACTTTTTACAAATGTTTTTCGAGCTGCGCTCATTGGTCGACTGACAGTTTTATAATTTAATCACGTTTAAAGTTGTGCAGTAGAGGGACAGCGCTTTGTTCTCTACACACGTAGTTGAATGAATAAGACAGATGTGTGCTCGTGCATCGACCTTCTAGGTACTTACGTTTAAGTTATGATAGATGTATGGAAGCACTTTCAGGAACAGTTCAACGATATCTGACATAAAGCAATCAAGCCTAAGCCTAAGCGTGCACATTTTTGTCTTTGTCAGCAATATCCTTTAGTTCTATCCTGCATGAGCACCAGGCAATAACGACTTCCCATCAGGTGTAGCCGCCATCAGCGATACAATAACGACTTCCCATCAGGTGTAGCCGCCATCAGCGATACAATAACGACTTCCCATCAGGTGTAGCCGCCATCAGCGATACAATAACGACTTCCCATCAGGTGCGGCCGCCGTTAGTGACACAAAAAGTACGAGAGAAAACACCGTTACATGACTGCTGTGGAACTGACTTGATGGTGAACTTCTTCACCAATTTATGTCACCGTATGATTATGAACATCAGAGTGAAGGAGTCAAAGTCAAAGTCAAAAGTCAAAGTCAAAGCATTTATTTCAAATAGGCACATAAAAGGCACTTTTGAACGTCAGAAATTACAAAAAATAGAATTGATTCTAGTCGCCCATTCCAAAAGGTAGTTTTCGTATGGAGAAGAACGGGCAAGAAACTCCACCGTTACTCTTTTAAAATATTTTACAAGTTTAAAATATTTTACAATATCCCGCGAGATTATAAACTATAGAAAACATGTATTGTGAACTGCAACAGACCATTTACAATTTAATGTATTATTTTTCGATAGTTGATATTAATGGCAAACCGATAAACTGTGAACTGGTATCAAACTTGCATGCGACGGATCGCACCTAGTACAATGCGTGCCACGAAAGATGAGACTTGACACACCACGTGGTTTGACTTGCGCAGAACACGATTTTAGGTATCTTTAGCGGTATGAGGTCTGAGTGTGGGACGGGACCGGACATCATAGGGGCGGCGGAAAGAGCGGGGGAGGCGGGGTCAAGTCTCATCTTTCGTGGCACGCATTGTAACTGCGACCTACCTGGAAGTACTGCCGCGGCGACCATCGCGTCGCTCGCTGGTCAGGATGCCCTGCCTTAGTTTCTGCGACCAATTCGGCTACCGCCAAGTTCTATAAATCAGGGATGATTCGGACAGATTGTGAACCCTGTCTGTAAGCGCAGGTTCGTTCACAATTTGACGGTTTGACATACGTGTAAATACCTATTGAATAATATTAGTATATTTTAAGTCATAGAAATAAAACTAAAAGATTCGGCTTTACTCCGTGACTGTACTAATGATGAAATTGGGCAGTGGGTCCAGTCGACCTATTCAAAATGTGATTAGGTTGAGTGATCCCGTGGGTCCAGTTCGAGTGGGTCCAGTAAGTTGACCAAAGACTCCTACATAAAATGAATACGTTATTATTATATAGTATGGTACAGTTCAGTTGTATACAATCTCGCGAGATAGATTATAAACTAACGGTGTTCACAGTACATATGCCGCAGTTGATGTCTGTCTGTGTGACCGCGTTGTTCTAAACTAAACAACGGACTTGGATGCGATTTACGCCATCATTTAGAGAATATATTGTTTCGGAAGGTGTATGATGATAAAAACCGTGCGAAGCAGGTAGGTACCCACGGGTCGCTAGAAAAATATTAAAGCTTTGTTTCATAAATTACAACTGTCGTCAAAAACAATTGAAATAAAGACATGGATGAAAACCGTAAATGTAAATAAATTCCGTGAGTCACATGCAGTGCTGCTGATGGCAAGCTAGATGCTGACACTGACAAAATATCGCGATTCACAATGTAATTAATTTTATTAATTTTATCTCTCTCGTTATAATATCCTATCTGTAAATTATAATGAGTTGCTCCGCCCCGCGCCCCGCGCCCCGCGCCCCGCGCCCCGCGCCCCGCGCCCCGCGCCCCGCGCACCTTCACGGACGAGTAATAAATAGTTTAGTGGCTGTTGCTCTCTGGAAAGACCTCTGTGTACAGTCAAGGGCAAACATTAAGCACATTTAGCTAAATTCAAAAGCGAGTTTCTCGAAGAGTATCGTTTCAAATTTTGAAATGTGAGATAATTTTCAAATACATACATAATTATGTGCTATTTGCACAAAAAATCAAAATTACAAACAACACCATAGACGAAAAAATAAATATGAGTTTCACAACAACAAAAATTGAAAGATATTGTTGCCGTTGCCTGTACTGACCTTCTTACCTCAGAACAGAACTTGCTTTAATAGGTAGCTTGCTTAATTAGTTAAGTGTTTGCACCTTGCAATAATAGTAAATGCTCTCACTCCATGTCTTATCTTAAGTAGTAGTTTCAGTAGGTACCTAACTTCTTTTTATAACGTGAACCGATACTCAAGTTAACAAACATTGTTCATAAAATGGTTTCCAAACGTTATTAAACTGTATAGTTACATCCAGCTCAGCAGCCAGGAATTAATATGAAATAATAGGACTTATGAACACAGATTCGCTACGGAAAATAGACCTCTTATAATTTCTCTTCTCAGAGTCTTTTCTCAACTATGTTGATCGGCTACCAGTCTAACTTGTATGTAAACTATGAATGTTATCAGTCGACGAACTGCATACACACAGTTCTCAAGGTCTAGGAGGTGGGAACTGGTGTCGCCCTCTAACGACCCACAAGGGAACCGACAGGCCGTTCGACGGACTATTCTTACCCCCTTACTAATAAACGTATTATAGGTATCAGATGACTAGTTACACACCGATTTCTCTCTTTCAGTGGTCAGTAATTTGACTTTCGAAAGAAGAAGACAAAGCGTTGTGTAACTATACAGACGCTATACAACGTTTATTAGTAAGGGGTTAGTCAAAATACCTCAATTAATAGCTACCTCGTACAAATTAGTCGTAAATGCTAGAAATAATTCGTCGCCAAGGATTACAGCTAACGATCGTTTTTGTCCTGGCTCCGTAGATAGTCCTCAGATGGTCCTCAGATAAAGTTTTTATCCGAAGGTCGTGTCGGACATGAATTATATTTTTTTCTAATGAGATAATAGTCCGTCTGCTTTGAACAGACGAGTGATGGCGTCAGGACGTCACTTGCAGTGTTCTAAACATAACACTTTGCCCCCTACTCTTAGAAGGGCTAAACAAAGAAGTATAATAGTCGCGCATTCATTTCGCACGCTATATTTAAGTCCCCTGTAATAGAGAGATTCGTGGTCGCTACTGAGAAATTCCAAGTGAAAATACATAATAACAGTTTATCCGACCTGGAAGTCGAGCTCAGGATCCCATGTCGTGCATACAAGCACTAGATCCCATGTCGTGCACACAAGCACTAGATCCCAGGTTGTGCACACAAGCACTAGATCCCATGTCGTGCACACAAGCACTAGCTCCCATGTCGTGCACACAAGCTCTAGATAATGTCGTGCATACAAGCACTAGATCCCAAGTCGTGCACACAAGCACTAGATCCCATGTCGTGCACACAAGCACTAGATCCCATGTCGTGCACACAAGCACTAGATCCCATGTCGTGCACACAAGCACTAGATCCCATGTCGTGCACACAAGCACTAGATCCCATGTCGTGCACACAAACACTAGATCCCATGTCGTGCACACAAGCACTAGATCCCAGATCGTGCACACAAGCACCAGATCCCATGTCGTGCACACAAGCACTAGATCCTAGATCGTGCACACAAGCACCAGATCCCATGTCGTGCACACAAGCACTAGATCCCAGATCGTGCACACAAGCACCAGATCCCATGTCGTGCACATAAGCACTAGATCCCATGTCATGCACACAAGCACTAGATCCCATGTCGTGCACACAAGCACTAGCTCCCATGTCGTGCACACAAGCACCAGATCCCATGTCGTGCACACAAGCACTAGATCCCATGTCGTGCACACAAGCAATAGAACAACAGTTAGTGTTCTATAGCTTTCTATTTCTTTGCTTCAAATATCGAAACAAGAGTAACTGCAGCTACAGATCTGTACGCAGGACGCGGGTATGCACACGTGTACACAATGGTACGGAGCTCGTGAGACGTCTCGGTAATTCGGAGCTCTCACGTTCAAATAAATTTGATTACGCTTATCCTGTTTTAATCCGCGTCGATGTATGTGTCGGGTGTCGCGGCGTGCGTTTAATTTTGCACTAACTCCGCTCTCTGCACTCTGCTCGCGGTTCAAACTCTCTAAAATTCCATAACATTATGTAAACGCATCTGCATACACGCCGCGGGAACTTTATTAAACGAAAATATAATGTAGTGAATACGTTGGCTGACTCACTCCGGAATAATGAGCAATCTCGTAGCGCTACGCCATAGCTCCGTAGCGCCGTAGCGGGAGGCCTCAGTAGCCGCCGAGACCGCGCGCCAGACGCACGCTACGCGCTACGATGCCCGCACACAGACGCGCGTTGTGACTGAACCGACAGTTCAATAATAATAATTAAGTACTTGCCAAATTATTATCGTAAGTTAGTGAATAATAATATTAATAATTGTGATCCCTGAATACCTCTATAGTTTGATAATATTCGTGTAGTTTAATGTCCAGTTGTTTGTACTAAGTAGTTCTGTAAGTGTCGTCAAATGATCAAGATGAAAAGGATTTGTCACCTCATCTTCAGGCTGCTGTTCCTGCTAGACGGTACGTGTACTATTAACGGAGTATTATTATAATAACAACTGAGTATTATTATAAAAATACTGTCCATTTCATTGAGTGTGACAATTGAGTGTGACCAAAGCGCGACCACTTAGTTTATGCGACGTGCCGTGACGTTGTCTCATTAATTAGAGGTAAAATTTGTCGTGTTTTCGATAAATGATTTATTAAAATGCATCATTGTGAAAGCCGCCGGCGCCGGTTATCTTGTTAACTCATTTCTGGCGGCGCACTTATTATGTTAACGCTGTCAACTTACACTAATTACTGTATAACGGCTTATAATTTAAATGAGCTTCATGCTTTATTAAAATTGCGACGATGTTTTTAACTGAAGTATTTTAAAGTGAAGGATTTAGATATCATTGCCTAGAAACATAATATTTTGTGTATACTTTAACATAGCTTATGTTAAGGATTATAAATTAAAGTGAACTTATACCCTAATAGCTTCTGGCCGCCCGCAAGGTATGTCGATAAAAACTATCTTATGTCCTTCTTCGGGATGCATCTATCTAACTGCCAAATTTGATCGAAATCCGTTCAGTGGTTTAGGGGTGAAAAATAACATACAGACAGACAGACAAAGTTACTTTCAAATTTATAATATTGGTATGGATTGTGATCAAAAAGCAAATAGAAATAATTAAACACGTTACATAATATTTATATGGTATGAAAACTGCTAAGTATTCCGAAGCTTAGTTGATTTACCCCATGGATTTTCACTCCTCTTTTTAATTAAGGGGGAAGCGCTAAAGTAGCCCGCGAAATTCAAATTTTCTTACGTTTTTTGCAATTTGCTGGTCAGTATTAAGTTATACGTTGATTAATATATGAATCGCGGTCGTAACTAACATGTATTTACAGAATTATAATCATTAAAGTCATCAACACAACTCTCTAAGACCACGTAAGTCCGAAGAATGATAATTTCATGAAACAGTTGTTCTTCGGACTTACGTGGTCTTAGAGAGTTGTGTTGATAACTTTAATGATTATAATTCTGTAAATACGTGTTAGTTACGGCCGCGATTCATATATTAATCAACGTACAACTTAATACTGACCAGCAAATTCCAAAAAACCTAAAAAAAATTGAATTTCGCGGGCTACCCTGGCGCTTTCGCCTTAAGGTAGCTGTTGATTTCTCAGAGAAGACCAAACTACAGTTTATATAAATAGAGTCAAAGAAACCAACAACTCTGTCAGTTCAGTTAGTGTCCTGAGTGCTGCCTAGCGGGGGCATTGTTATATCAAAAGTTTTGCAGTTATTTTAGTTGACCGGTAACCACACTTTTAATGAAACTGTTGATATTTCACACTTCAAATAATATCAACAGTTTGTCAGACGAACTTATTAATAAAGTTATAACTAATTACAATAAAGTTGAAACTAATTACAAAAGTTTGAATGTATGTACAATGTTTGTATTTCTAGCTTAGTAATGCTGAAACGGCTAATTGACACATTACTAGAACATATTTGGAAGCGTCCTCAAAGATTATTTGTTATTGTTTTACAAGCGTGTGCCCGATGAGATATACAAGCGTGTGCCCGATGGGATGTACAAGCGTGTGCCCGATGAGATGTACAAGCGTGTGCCCGATGGGATGTACAAGCGTGTGCCCGATGAGATGTACAAGCGTGTGCCCGATGGGATGTACAAGCGTGTGCCCGATGAGATGTACAAGCGTGTGCCCGATGGGATGTACAAGCGTGTGCCCGATGGGATGTACAAGCGTGTGCCCGATGAGATGTACAAGCGTGTGCCCGATGGGATGTACAAGCGTGTGCCCGATGGGATGTACAAGCGTGTGCCCGATGGGATGTACAAGCGTGTGCCCGATGGGATTTCCCTTCGGCAAAAATGACGAAGTGCCATACTTTTCATCCCCTATTTAACCCCTTTGGGAAATGAATTTTCATAAATCTTTTCACTAAGTGCTCACTTTCGTTATACATATTAGGAACTTACTCAACTAGTAAAATTTCATGCTTCTGGATCCAGTGGTTCAGGCTGTGCGTTTTCTATCAGTGAATTTAATTTTTTTATTAAGTGGACTTTATTATGTGGTTATTATGTGTGTGTGGTATTTATTATTAAATTAAAGAACGAGGCCTACATAATCAGTAGCGTTCTTCCGTTTCTCCAACGTGCAAACAGGACATCTTGTTTTTAGTATCTCATCGTTCCTAAAATTTCTTCCAATTCTGGATTAATAGCTATGATATAATCCTCCCCAGAAGTCACGAGCAGAGCCGCAGGCGCAGCTAGTGAACATTCAAACGAAACTTATTTCATGTCCCAGGTGCCGCGTTGTTGGCAGTCTCTCTTAAATTGTGTTTTTATTCAAAGTGTTAATTAATTCACTTCTTGAACATAACGTCGTCTCAGTCAACATGCTAATTAACTCATAATTAACTTTGTCTCTGTTCTTCAATTAGCACTTGTATTTATAAGCCTGCAATGATTCGAAGTTAAGGGAAGATTGTCTGTTATCGTGGCAACGATTCGTCTCGTGTCATTAACATAGAGTTCGCGTGATAGTTCAGTCAGTTGTCAGTTGTGTGTCTATGTGGGTATTGTGATAGTTACACTAATAACTGATTTTACTGGTTATCACAACACGATCATGTTCAACACAGTGTTCTACTTCTAACTAAATACACAGACAATAAGACTCGCGTGTTTGAGCACCATTACTGATGAACTTTCGAATCCATACGTATGGTGTGCGGAGGGGCGTTAACTATATCCATAAATAATTATAAAAAGTAATTTTGACAAGCACTTGACTTGAGTAGAGAAAAATGTAGGAAAAATGCTTTAACAATTATTAAAAAAAAAAACATATCGATAGACAGGCTTTAAATCTTTGTGTAATATTTTAACGCCATAATAATCCTAAGTACATTTTCCTATAGACTCGCATGCATAGCAGATAACGCCGACAATGTATAAAGACGTAACTTACTGAATGCTGCAGCACGCGCCGCTGACGCGCGCGCTGCGTACACTCAATGCGGTGTCACAACAGATTGACTGCTTTAACTGTACTCTGAGCGAATTCACACGGGCCGCATTTTGCAACGTTACGAATACTCTTGGTTAGGGCGACTTCATGACCTAAAGCGCGGTCTATGTCGGACTGCATAGAAAGGAAAGAGAAGCGCGATGACACAACGCTGGTAATTTATTGCAAAATATGAAGCAATTATCTTTTGCAGGAATCTATTGTTTGTACTAAAATATTAAAACACTAGTTTTTAGTATGTTGCCTGTAGAATGATCTGACAAAAAAATCATAATGATTGTATGAATATTAGTATGACTTTTATTGTAAAAAGAAAGTTTTTAGTGGTATCTTCATGTTTTTTTTTCTATCGTATCAAATTAGGTGTATTATGTTTCAACACGCTATCTACCTAGCATATATCCTGAAGAATTTCATATATATTTCTGTTTTTGTTACTGTAGCCTATATTGTGTGTACTTTTATTGTTTCTAAAGACTTTTTTGTTTTGTACTGTAGCCTATATTGTGTTGTGTGTACTTTTATTGTTTAAAGAATTTTTTGTTTTTGTCCTGGAAGCCCCTTAATAATATAATATATAATTCGCCTCTTCGCATTAAAAGTGTACAATCTCAAAAAAAAAACGAAATTGAGTTAAGTATACAAAATTGTTTAGTATCACAAATAATTTTCTCAAATGAAAAAAGAACGTAGTCCGACAAATCCCCGCTAAATGGCGCATTGATTAGTTTTAAATTATTGGTGAAAGTTCATTAGTCTTTAAACCTTTAAAACGTCCTCCTGTAAAATTAGCAAATTCTGAGATTATACACTTTTAATGCGAGAAGACGAATTGTAGTCCAATGTTAGCAATGTTAGCATGTTGTTGTTATAACTACACTATCGTATTGGGTAAGCCTGTGATGATAGTTGTATGTGTTTTAAAATAAATAAATAAATAAAAAAAAAAAATAAACTTGTTAAGTCAGATATCGGTAAAACTTCCAACAAAATCTCCATTATTGATAAAACAGACAGTAAATAAAATCCACCTCGTTGTAATCCCCCTCAAGTTGATGAAAGCATCACCAGTCAGTGAGTGAAGTGTTCGCGGAAACACACTCACGCTCACTCACAGGCGCTCGCAGAGAGATACCGCGAGATTATCATCTCATGTATATGGAGACACGCTGCTGTACACATGTACGGTGCTACAGTCATCTGGTACGATGCTGTGTTATTCCAATGTTAGTTAGTTAATATTTAGGATCTACGAAAACAGAAGGACAATATTCTCGTATATAAAAACGTTCAATATCTAGTCAAAGTCTCATCTCAACGACAATCAATGTCAAAAAATTGACAAAATAAGTATTTTTGACAGATTCAGACTAAGATTTGAATTGACCTTCTTAAAACTACGGGAATAGCCCTTGTTCAAACGTTGAGATGTTGTCAAAGTATGGGAATAGCCCCTGTTCAAACGTTGAGATGTTGTCAATGTACGGGAATAGCCCTGTTCAAACGTTGAGATATCGTTGTCAAAGTACGGGAATAGCCTCAGTTCAAACGTTAAGATGTTGTCAAAGTACGGGAATAGCCCCCGTTCAAACGTTGAGATGTTGTCTATGTACGGGAATAGCCCTGTTCAAACGTTGAGATATCGTTGTCAAAGTACGGGAATAGCCCCAGTTCAAACGTTAAGATGTTGTCAAAGTATGGGAATGGCCCCTGTTCAAACGTTGAGATGTCGTTGCCAAAGTACGGGAATAGCCCCTCTCGAAACGTTGAGATGTTGTCAAAGTACGGGAATAGCCCCTTTTTTTTTTTATCGTGGAGAATTGCTCATTCATACTGCACTACCACGGGGAGATAGTGCAGTTATGTTGGACTCTAACCCACTAAAACTCCACGGTGTCCTCCTCTACCGCTTACGGCGGGAACACGGGCACGCGTTAGCACTCATCCGTGAACCCGCCGCGGCTGTCCGTTACCGGACCCTCCTCTGGGGAGTACTCCCCATCACCGGCGCACCAGAACACACAGCACGCCGCGACCACCCCAGGGACCAAACCAGCACATGGGCGCCAAACGACCCCGTGTCTGGGCACCCTTGGTCCCCCTGCGACGGGTCAGGACATTGGCACGGGAATAGCCCCTGTTCCAACGTTGAGATGTTGTCAAAGACGATAGATTGCACGAAGCAGCGACGCCCATTTGTAACGTGAGGATTACCGGTGTCGAATGACAAGACGTGTTGTGCATTACGTGGTGTACATGTCGTGTAGGCACGAGTTGTATGAGAGTAGCTTGTATTGGTAGTGCAGGTCTGCTTGCCCAGGGAGCTCTGGACAAACAAAATATAACATCACGCCTGTAATTTCCCAAAGGGTTAGGCAGAGGTGTACCTTCGTATGTAAGCCCACATTTCACCAGTTATGTCCATGTTGATGGGTTGTATGTAAGGCCCGGTTGATGGCAATCATCAACCGGGCACAAATCCAAACTCCGGGTTGCTACTGAGAAATTCCTGATAGAAAAACCCAAGAACACTTTGCCCGACTAGAGAATCGAACCCAGAACCTCATGTTCAGAAGTACCGCATGCGAGCACTAGGCAAACGAAGAGACTAGTCAGTCTTTCATCGATAGACTGACTGACTGATATATCAACGCACAGTCAAAACCGCTGGTCCTAGAGACATGAAATTTGGAGGGTGTGTTCTTTGTGAAGAGTAGGTATCCACTAAGAAAAGGTTTTTCGAAATTACACCCTTGAAAAGGTGAATGGGAGAGGGTGAAATTTCACGCGGACGAAGTCGCGGGCAGAAACTAGTTTCATAATAAAATTAACTGTGTTGACAATATTGTGTCACAGGATAGGTATTTTTAATGTAGAGTCGACTTCTACGCTCTACGCGGACAAACTCGAGGACAGAAGCTAGTTTGACCATGTAGTAGTGACTGTTCATTGATTTTTCTTAAAAGACTTCTTTTAAAAAAAAATCTCTCTTTGCAAACCGGTCATTTCACTAACTTGATTTGAAGTTTCTATCAGTGGGATCATAAACATCCGCCTTATCAACATTTGAACTGAAAATATTTATTCATTTATTATTAGCAAATGATAAAAGTAAGAATTCAGAAAAATAAGGACGATCAAAAGTAATTTGTCAGTTGATTCCAATGAACTGTTCTATCTGAAGGGGCTTTATCTGACGTGGCCACTCTCAATATTCCCAAGATATTATAATTTTATCAGAAATGAGAACGTTTTAATGAACTTCCCAGCTAACGTAGGTTAATTTAATTATTTAGTGCTTGGGTTTTTCAATACTTGTAACGGTTGAACCGAACTAAAATTAATTTTTCATCTTGTTTCAATAATTGTTTCAACTTGTTTCAGTACTTGTTTCTTTGTATTCCAACTACTAACATTAAGATCTAGCCAGTCGGTCAGTTTCGAGGGTCCAGTCATTGCTAGTGTGTATTCGTCTGCTGGCGTCCTATCATACATAATAATCTACTAAGCAATCAATGCTGAAACTAATAAGGCGGTTCGCCGATACACACATAACTATAGTTAATACTAATTAATGGACGTGGAATTAATCAAACGTTATCAGTGTATTATCGGCACTCAAGCGCACTCTGTGCACTGACATGAGCTGAATGTATTATCGGCACTCAAGTGCTCTCTGTGCACTGACATGAGCTGAATGTATTATCGGCACTCAAGCGCTCTCTGTGCACTGACATGAGCTGAATGTATTATCGGCACTCAAGTGCTCTCTGTGCACTGACATGATCTGAATGTATTATCGGCACTCAAGCGCTCTCTGTGCACTGACATGAGCTGAATGTATTATCGGCACTCAAGGGCTCTCTGTGCACTGACATGATCTGAATGTATTATCGGCACTCAAGCGCTCTCTGTGCACTGACATGAGTGAATGTATTATCGGCACTCAGGGCTCTCTGTGCACTGACATGATCTGAATGTATTATCGGCACTCAAGCGCTCTCTGTGCACTGACATGAGCTGAATGTATTATCGGCACTCAAGCGCTCTCTGTGCACCGACATGAGCTGAATGTAATGTATGCTGTAGGAGGAGGTATGCCATGACAAATTGGGATGATTTAATTTGGCACCAGCCGTGTGCCCGGTGGGATGTCACATCGGCAATAATGACGTACTTCCATACAAACTTTCGCCCCTTATTTAACCCCTTTAGGGGATGAATTTAAAAAAAAAAGGATTTATTTCTGTTAGTTATTGAATTTGTACGAGCACTTGTTAGCTGGTACGTGTGATAGGTTGAGATGGAAGAAAAACTTTTCTTGCTGACTTCTTGATAAGTTATTTATTAATTGTAACACAGGTGTTTACAATAAAACGGTCGATAGTGTACTCAACAATATTAATTGCTATGTGGATTTAAATGGTATAAAAATGCTTATGCTAGCGTGCTAAATAATGTGCGATGTAATCGTACAGAATTTAATATTGTTATTAAGTTGATAGAAATATATTTGATAGTCTTTACAAAGTTTGAAGAAGTCTCAAAGATACATATATATTTCAGAACCGTCGATGCCTCTCAGTTAATTTTTATTGAATTCCAATTTATTACAGAGCATTACAGCCTGGTAATAAATTGGGTTTTCAATAAATATATAACAGAATTACTGTGCTGGTATCATAAAATAAATCGTTTACGTAATAATTAAACAAAACGTAAATCAGCTTCCAATTAAACATTATTTACGATTTAAACGTCTGTTTACAGAAGATACATTAATGAATAGGTCAGAATGAATATAATTACATCAGTCATTCCGTCCTGTTTATATATTTGTTCTGTCCCAAAAGGCGTGATATCAAATTAATCGCGCACAATTAGCGCCTTGAATTAGCATAAGTTCCGTAGTCCCATGGCCGGTCCCTCGCCTCACCCGCGCCCTGCAACCCGCGCGTCTCACCCCCTCGCCTGGGATCGTGGGCACCATAAAAGGCCCCCTAATACTCATTCAGATATAATGTAACATATAATTGTTAGATGAAATAGATTATTGCAGAAAATCTACTCCTTGTCATCATTATGCCCTAGTCCTTTTTGGACTTCCAGTCTACACAGATGCGACTGTATATTTTATACTTTATAAATCTATATTTTATATGAAGTAACTGCCACTGCTGCTATTGACAAAGCGGATATTGTAAAGGCCGACTAACTGACCAAAAATCAACTTTATTACTAATCCGACTAGTTAGATCTTATATTTATTTTGTCATCAATTTACTCTTTATCTAATCTGCTTTTTTGGCACAAAAATAACAATATTAGCGAATTGTTTTGTGACAGTGGGGTATGTACCTAACAGTCCCGATCTGACCAACAGTTTTAGAATCGCACACGGGTAAGGCCGTTTGCGAAAGCTAACTGCCGAAAAAAGCTGCGAAAAGGTTTCCGTAGATTTGCTCGGAAGTAAATGAGATTTGAAATATTGATGAATTTTATTTTACCTGCGGTGATTAAAAAAAATTAAAACACAGCACGCATTTCGTTTAGCTAACATGTTTAATTGTCCGACAGATAGTGTTCTGTTTTAGTTACGATCGTGCAATGTAATCTGTCGGAGCTTCGGCACAAGCTATTGAGGACTAAATTAATACCGCAATGCTCCGAGGTATGGGTACTGATTAAAGAAAAAGTATTTTTTTTGTTATACATAAATACACCACTGACGAGGATTCAGGCTAGTTTACACCTCAAACTACTAAACACGTTTAGCGCTAAACTAATTGTTAACAAACGCATATTATGTTGCTGATATTTTTAATCGCTCTACAGTGTTTTGTTTTTATTGACAACATCAATTATCATTTCTGTCAAAGCTTTGGGCAGCTTCAATTGAGGACAAATTGAAACTGTTATGCTCCGAATTTGGGTAGTACTAATTAATACTTCACAATAAATTGTAATGTTTGTTAAAACCAATTTACCTATAGAATAAATATAATTGATCTTGTAGCAAATAACATATTAGAATGGTATGTTCTTTGTCATTTTTTTATTTTAAATGGGTTTGCTCTTGACTCTAGTCTAGGTCAGAGGTGTCAGAGACAAAGTCTACGATGGAGTGAGCTTACCCAAAAGAAGCCTGTTCACTCTTACTTTGAAGAGGTTTGGGTTATATGCGCTCGCAAACACAAACGCAGGTAGAGATTTCCACTCTTTTGCTATGCGCATTATAAAGGACATTTAAAACGCTTAGTGCGAATTGGTGGAATAGCAACTAGGCAGGGATGATAACTTGCAGTGCGTCTGGATGTCCGAAGGTAGAAGGGGGCTGGTGGAATGAGGTCGTGGAGTTCTTGGGCACACTCATCGAAGTACAATCTGTAGAAGACCGACAAGCAGGCAATATTGCGGCGATGAGCCAAGCTGTGAAGCTTGACATCCACCAGTTCTACGTCGCCAATGAGCCTCTTAGCTCTGCGTTCCACTGAGTCAAGCGCGGCAAGTTGTATTACGCTGAGCAATCCCAAAGGTGGCTGCAATACTCCATGCAGGATCGGACTTGCGCTTTGAAAAGGGTTGAAAGCTGTCCAGGCGTAAAGTATCGCTTCACCCTATTTAGGATGCCCAGCTTCTTTGCCGCAGTTTGGGCTTTGTACTCGATGGTGGTGCCGAAGTTGAGACTAGATGTCAACTCCATGCCTAGGAGCTCGTGCCAATCTGTTACAGGAACAGATGTAGGTACCCGGAAAAGTAGGAGTCTGGTCGAAACGACTTTTTTTGGCGGTAAAAATACACGCCTGTGTTTTGGTGGCGTTAAAAGAAACCAAATTGTCATCACCCCACTGGGAGACAAGGCTTAAGGTCAAATCTGTCCGCTCTACCATGGCCTCTTTCAAGAAATGAACTTCGGCCCCGCTGGCTTTTGTGCTGGACAAGTATCCTTCTGAAACAGTACTGTCATCTGCGTACCCAACAAAGCTGAAGTAGGTCATTGATGTGCAGCAGGAAAAGAGTTGCAGAGAGAACAGACCCCAGAGGAACTGCGGCATCAATAGCCATAAGGTCAGAGGAGCAGGCGTCAACGACTACTCTGATCGACAGCTCACTAAGGAAGTCTGAAGCTTGCTGAGTAGACCGGCGTGCTAGACCCTGTCAAAGGCCTTCGAGATATCAAGCGATACAGTAAGTGCTTCGCCGTGTTTCTTGATGGCTTCGCCCCAACAGTGCCTGACATATACAAGAAAATCACCAGTTGACCATCCCCGGCGAAAGCCATATTGACGGTCACTGAGGAGATCATTGTCTTCAAGGTAGGTCAGCAACTTACTGTTCAGTACCCTTTCCATAACTTTGCACAGAATGGAGGTAATGGCGATCGGACGGTAATGGGCAGGGTCTGTACGGTCGCCCTTTTTAGGCACTGGTTGTACATTTGTAAGCTTCCAGGATTATGGCACCGTTCTTTTATCTAAAGAGAGGCGAAACGAGCGTGTCAACACAGGAGACAGTTCAGGCGCACACTGCCTCAACACTCTCGCTGGAATACCGTCAGGCCCGCTGGCCTTGTTCACGTCTAGACTGCACAAAATTCTTGTCAGATGATTTGGAATTGATCCGGGCGCCGGCAACGTTGAGGTTATCCCTTGTGGTGTGGTCATCTGTTGTTCAAGAGGGCCTTACCTAGCCGAATTCAGGTGATGAGGGAAGTTCGCCACTCCAGGTAACGCAAGCATCACCATCTACGCCCGTAGGCCACGTTATTCGTGTGTGCATGATGCCCAGTTTATCCCGTGCATGATGCCCAGGTCCTTAAAACCCGTCAACTGATAGTGTCAACTGATAGCGTCAACTGATCGAGTAAACTGAGAGCGACAAATGATCGCGTTAACTGATGGAATTATTTATACTGAGAGTACATTGAGTTGACGATAGTGTCATAATTTAATCTATGAGAGAGTTGTGCCTTTTGTAGGAACTAGGTGATAAGACCAGTTGTTCTAAAGTATCGTCTCGGGTTTGCTTTGCATAATAGTTATTTTACCTATTCGAGCACAATCCTGATAGGTTGATACTTGTATGGTTGAGCTAGAAGTAATAAAGTGGTTCATCTCACGGACTCGCTGTAGCAACTCTGAGAAATTGTAATTGTCTCATTGCAGGCGTACACTCAGGTACAACCAGTTACGGAGACTGGGTGTGTGGGTGTGGATTCGGCTAGGTAAGGCCCTCTTGAACAACAGATGACCACACCACAAGGGATAACCTCAAAGTTGCCGGCGCCCGGATCAATTTCAAATCATCTGACCACAGGGCTGCACCAAGGCATCACGACTTAATCGCGCATAGAACCGATCTTAAAAGGCTAGCTTAACAGCCAGACAGGATTCAGCTTCTACTGAACTAAATAAAACCCCATCGGGTTATTTGGGCACATCCAGGTCCAACCTGGAATAAGTCCCGCTCAATCAGCCTTTTGGCTCGTGTCCTCAGTTGTAAAGCCCGGAAACCTCTTTTCGCTTTTCAAACCTATCCGTCAGTTTGAACTCTCGAATATTCCTCCATAGACGAAATAAAATCTTATCGATTAGTAATTTTAAACTTATTACACATTGTTTAAAAATAAAATGTGAAAATTATGTCTGTCTGTTTATTTACTCTAAATAATCGTAAGTAATAATCATTGTAATTAATTTACTAAGCACCACGACCCTAGCGCCATCTAGTGACGCGGAGACTACGCTCCACGAGCCTGCACAGACCCACGATAGACGTCGCCACTTGTTGCGATAAATATCTATTTTTGCAACGTCACACTCTTCGGACCTCTTTAATGTGAACTGCAATCTCCGGCATCGAGGAGTCACCATGAGGTACAGTGGGTGATTGCTTGGAGCCAGCGTCCAGACGTGAATTGCTTGCAAAGAGAGATGCAAATAAATTTGCTTTCTCACTTGCAGAGTGAGCCAGCGACCCATCAGGTTTCATTATTGGAGGTAAAGTGGGACGACAGAAATTCGTTTCAACCGCTTTAGACAGGGACCAGAACTGTATACTACCCGGAGGGTGCGATGCTGGTTTGATCCCAATACGTCCGACATGGTCAAAACGTGCCTCACGCAAAACCCGCTTGTAGAACTTAGCGGCAGAACTAAAGGCTCTTTTCTTCGCGCGAACCCTACCCGCTCTAACTTTGTGGTTGCGGGCTTTGACCCAGGATTGATGCGCAGAGTCTTTTCGGGCCTCAGCGCGGGCGCAGCATGTCATAAAAATAAATTACATTCCCGACGAATAAGAATCAATGAAGAGGGTGGGCAGCAGCAGTAGTGTTATGTTGCTAATAATAGGCGATCAAATTAAATGAAATGTTTATTTCTGAAAGTATATCTTTTGAGACACTTTTACACATCAATATTGTGTTGGTAAATATTTTAAATTTAGATGCGCTGGCATTTTCTCACTGACTGATCCCTGAGAAGAAATGCGGAAAAACAAACTCAGAGGTCATGGTATCTTTTAAAGTCCAAACATGATATTATTAGGATTTTATGTGACACTAAAGTATTATCAGCAACCCGCTTGCCAGTTACTGTTGTGGACTTCACTACAGTGAGCAAGCGTGTAGAACGCTAAATACTTTTGTGTTGGAGAAGAGGCATTTGCTCTGCAGTAGGGCAACACAGATAATATAATAAATTATTATGACCACAGAGTTTTCTGTGACTATGGCACATGGGACTTCTGCACTTCCCTACGCTGTGACAAAAGGTCCTTGACACATATCATACACATGCGGGTATACTTTGCAATGTACTCTCTTTCTAGGTCCTCGTATTTGAGTCAATAAAACTAGCGGTTTATTATTTCGCTTCTCTATAATTAAGATTATAATTAGGATTATCTGGTCCAAAGGAAGTATGTTTTAGGCTGAATAATACATTGGTAGGTGCTTCACTAGTTTCTTAAGGATAAGTTAGCCCCGTGTCCAATCTTGCTGACAGACTTGTTGTAACAGTCGAGAGGGCTTGCATTGCTGGTCCTATCAGCAGTGAATACCCGCCATCCACTTGACGTCAGAACCGCGGTATTTATTAATAAATGACACATCGACCTTTACAAAGAGACTATCACACAGGTGTTTGCGATCAAGATGACGCTTCACGAAGAGGCTATCACACAGATGTTTGCGACCAAGACGACGCTGCACAAAGAGGCTATAATACAAGTGATTGCGATCAAGATGACGCTGCACAAAGAGGCTATCATCACACAAGTGATTGCGATCAAGACGACGCTGCATAAAGCCTTACTTATTCTATATATAGTCCGATTTACGATATTTACGGTTGGGTTCTCTAATCAGTTAGTCCTCTTTTAGAACATGCACATGTAAGAACATTGTGGCCTACTCTTAACCACAAAGTACTAGGAAGAACAAATTAATTTAATGAAAGCCTCAGGCTTTGTACCGACTCAGTCTAAAATTCGGCGCCCTTTACAGAGGGAACTTCAAAGTATAGAAGAATGAATGAACGAAATGAATAAGAAATAAAAGCCGCTCGCCGCACGAACAACACCCCTAATTAACTAAAATAATGATTGTATGGATTGTACGCTTTGAGCTTTGAGGAAAGAACCAACAAGTTATAACAAGAGAGGAGATTAGAATAAGTTCACCGCTGCATCGGTGAAAGTATAATTGTAAAGTACAGGAAAGTACATAAAAACCGGTGAAGTGCGAATCGGACTCGCGCCCGAGGTTTCCGTATAAATTTGTTAGTATGTAAATATTATATCACGGGTTTTTTTTTGTGATATAGCTATGGTTTTCGGATTTTTTTTTTGTTTACTTGTGTTACATAAAATTGCTTCTTGTCAAATTTTATGATTCTAGGTTAATGGGAAGTACCTACTATAGGTTTTGATTCCCTTGCGAGTGTCAACATATGCGGTATAAACGGAACTTAGAAATTAGATTTTTTCACTGCTTCAAGGGATTGCAGCCCTAAGTATTACTATTAATTTGTGGAAACTAGTTATTACTTTTGGACTACCTGCAACAAAAGATTTTTTTGTCTATTGTATGGTTGTTTATCGTTATATTCTTGGTCTTACACGTTCACTGACACGTTATAGAAAGAAACAGATAGTGACACGTCTATTTACAGAGCACAGCGATGAACAAAAATTTTATATGTGTCACAATCCAACAAAAGTACTAATATCAGTACAAAACATAACGCCAGAGCGACACTGCGCGCGCCGATTATACGATATCCCATCTGTCGCGCAAACTGTGAGAAAATATCCAATAAATATACGACAGCGCGCGGCGAGCGTGAGTAACGTAAGTGGACTGCCTCGCACTAATTTGTCTCTGCGACGCGCCTGTGTGCACACCCCCTTACTCGCCGGATGACATGTGTGCACACACCTCACAATCCTCACATACACACACACAAGATACTCGACGGAATATACGAGTATTAAGTAATATTCCTAGAATATATCTGCTCTACCATCGTCTTCAATAGAGGAAGATATGTATACAGTATGTTAACTAACAGAGGGCGTTCCCGTTAACCCGCAATAGTATAGCATCCATACATGCTAAAAAAAATATTACCATTCGAAATTAAAATGTTTTTATTTTTTTTTATATTAAAATATTCACTAAAAATCGTAAATTGATACTCTATTTATTTAATTAATTCTAATTTATTTAATTAAATAAATTCCGACATTGCTGTCCTTCAAGTACGCGTGTACAGAGTGTTTCTTTAACGTATCAATTTACGATTTTTAGTGAATATTTTAATATAAAAAAATATAAAAACATTTTATTTTCGAATGGTAATATTTTTTTAGCATGTATGGATGCTATACTATTGCGGGTTAACGGGAACGCCCTCTGTTAGTTAACATACTGTATAGGTATCTGCTGTTATTTGTGACCTGAAATAGAAATATACACAAATCATGTACACGTAAATAATTTTGGCAATACTATCCAAATATTTAGTAAGCTGAGTCAATAATATCTAACTGTTGTCAGTCAGGTAATTAGGAGCTAACCGACGCTACATACGTAAACATGAACACACACATCGTTTATTAGTGGTCTGAGAAGGCTGGTGGCTATAATTATGTGAAGGGTATGCTGAAAGACATGGTCTGAGGTACAACTCTGTTAAGAGTGAACTGCTGGCTTTTGTTGGGAAAAACAAGAGCCCACACTTTGTTCCCCCGGTGATGCTTGACGGTTCAGCCTTAACAAGAGGCAAGCATTTTAGGTAGTTGGCTCATATAGTCACTGAACAATTGATAGATGATATGGACATTGAAAGAGAACGCAGCGTCAGCTGTAAGGGGTAACAATCATGTTGGCTCGCAGGTTTGCTAAATGCTCTTTGGATGTTAAAGTCACTTTATTCAAAGCCTTCTGTCAAACTGTTTATATCAGCAGCCTATGGGTCAACTTTACTCAGAAAGCCTAAAATGCGATGCGTATTCAGTATAATAATGCGTTCAGAGGGTTTTTGAGGCTTCCCAGGTTCTATAGTGCTTCTGGTATGTTTTGTTAGGTCAAAACAGACGATATTTATGCAATAATAAGAAATAAAGTGGCCTCAGTCATACACAGAAGTCATAGTCAGTCATACACAGAAGTCATAGTCAGTCATACACAGGCTCAGAAGAATCCCTAATAGCTTATTGATGGTGTTTGACTATAATATTGTTGTTATAATATGTATATTTTTTAAGAAAACGCCCTATGCTTGCAACTTGTTGTCATGATCATTTGGTATTTTTAAATAACAGTGGTCTCATTGTTTTGCTAACTTAGTTTGTAGGGTAATACTAACATAGTATTAAGAATAACAAACTGGATTTTATGATCTAAAAAATAACTGAATTGAATTGAATAGGGTAGAAAACGTGATGTTTACTAACACTTCCTTTGTATATGAATAAATCAATCAACAATCTATCAACTCAGCCTATTGCAGTCCACTATTGGACATAGCCCTCTCCCAGGCTGCACCACAACACCCTGTCCTCGGCCTTCCGCATCCAGTCCGTCCCAGCCACCTTCTTTAGGTCGTCCGTCCATCTAGTTGGGGGGCGTTCCACACTACGCTTGCCGTAACGCGGTCTCCACTCCAGGACTCGTCTGATCCACCGGCCATCGGTCCTTCGACAAACAAAGAACATTTTCGAAATGTCTTATTTAAAAAAGATAACTGGAAATCTCTGTTTCTATGGAAAATTTAAAATCGGTCTAATTTGGCTGTAACACTATTTTTCGAAAATGTTCTTCACTAACTTTTTAGACCTTTGTATCCTGCTTATGCGTATTAAGTTTCATTAAAATCGGTTCATTCATTTTGAAAAACAAAGGTTTGGAAGTTTTTATGAAATGTCGTACGTCGTAAACGCTCTTAAGTTTAACCCAAAAGCCAGTAGGCCAGATTCATCAATCCAGAGTAATTCAGGCAATTCTTAGAAAGCTGTCAGGCTCAGCCTGTTCCGAGATTTTTGTAGAAACCTCTAGTGTACGCAGTGCCTACCTACCTCAAGGCAGGAGCAGCTTGGCACCTACTTAACAACCTATAATTATTTGACATAAAATCTGTCTCAAAACATTGCCTACATATTTTAAAAGGAGATAGGTATAATAGGCTTTAAATATTACAATTGTTCCACATGACTTAAATGTATATGTTACGGCTAAAGGTAGGTGTGAACATAAACTTAAGATTAGCCGGTTAAATCTAGGTTTATCTTCGACGAGGTGTTAATGTTAGTTTCTTCTATCTTTAGCCGGCTAAATTTAAGTGTAACTGGAGGCCCTTGGCTAAAAATGTAGAAGGAAATGATAAAGGAAACAATGTAACTGCGGTCGGTCGATAGGCGACGTAAGATGCAAGAGCGAGCGAAGGGCGCCCCGAGCTTAGGTTTGGTTTATTAAATTTTTTTCGAAAGTTCCCTTAAACGTTAGACAGGGAACTTTTACGTAAATTAGGTGTATCGGACGAAATAGTGGTGGTACAAGACTTGCTTTACCAATCAGTGCAGACAAAAGAGAAGACGGTGAAAAGAAAAGGGAAAGCAGACAGAAAAGTACAAGGAGACCTTGAAGATATCATATATTATCCCTCATTAAGAGCGCTATTACAAAATCGAAGTGCTCAGTTTTAGGTAAATTCGACGGCGCGCGGCAGCGGATGCGCACGTGTGCGTCTATTGAGGTACGCTACGCACACATGCAAACCGCTATGCGTCGGATGCCGAGAACAAACCAACAAGAGCCTTTGCTACTTTGTTTTCGAAATAAATTAAATTACTGTTATTATTATACATAGTTCATGAAATATTATTTGTACCAATGAATGTTACATAGAACAGCAGTTTATCTATAGAGTAACTATAGGGTCATAAAAATGTATTTGTTTTTGTTATTACCACTGATGTGGCCAAACTACATAGCATGCGGCCCGCTTGATGGTGTGTATTTACCGCAACCTATAGACGCTTGCAATGCCAGAAGCATTACTTGCGCGTTGCCAGTTTCTAAGAAAGGAATCGCACTGATACTTTTGTATGTAATTTATTCAGCACGTAGGTGGACATTTAAGTACTTATTTATAGAAATAAATGCAATGTGATGTTGTTTCTACAGTTTGAATAAAAAAGTCAAAAGAAAGTAAAAAAGACAAAATTCATTTTATTCAAATTAGGCTTTTCGAACGTTAAGTTTACATAAGACAGCCCCAAAAACGCCCGACGAAACCACCATTTCCTAGTGCTTTCGCTGGGAAGAAGAAGTGGCGCAATAAACTCCCCAGCAGCACAGGAGTCCATTCCAAAACGTAGATCTCTATGGAGAAGAACGGGCAAGAAGACACTCTTTTAAATTACTCGCTTATCCGGTGCGGTCGAGGAGCTAAATCGAGATTTACGAGTTGTCAAAACTGGTCTGATCGTTTTGGGGTGAAAAAAAAAAAATAAATCAAGATATTACAAATCCTGGGTACATTATTATTGTTGTTTCTATATGTGAGAACAATGTAAAAAAAAAAACACAAATGAAGAAACATTTCAAAATATAAGATTAAAAATAAGCCTATATCATCGCCATAAAACGTGGTAATGCCGCCAGTCTCTTGGGTACATTACCAGTCGACAGCGATTCGGATGAATTTTTCGACGCAATTTTTTAGTTTCTGTATAGTTTTAGTTAAACTGGGAACATATTACAGTAAAGTGAGATGGGTAAGAGGGACGCTGATCAGATAAATGTATAGGGATCTTGGTACAAGTAAATTAAAGGCTATTGATTTTCCTGTGGAACTTGAGTCTAAATGTTTAATTTTCATCATTTAATTACTAATAAGTTATAATATTATAGTTTTGTTAGACGTCGTTTGAAGGAAGCTTAGTTTTCTACATATAAGGCATACTGCTATACTAAATTTTACCAAACAGAACAAAACCAACACAAAAAACATCTTATTTTACACTATGTTACATACGTTTAAATAAAAAAACCGGTCAAGTGTGAGTCAGACTCGCGCACTAAGGGTTCCGTACGATGATTGATGGCGTTGACTTAGAAGTTTGATTTTTTCACTGCTTCAAGGGATTGCAGCCCTGAGTATTTGATATTAATTTCTTGAGAAAAAGGGTCTTGACAGACGGACAGATAGATAGACAACGAAGTGATCTTATAAGGATTCCGTTTTTCCTTTTGAGGTACGGAACCCTAAAAACATTCAAAAATTCTGTTACGTTACTACGCTTTGACTGTCAAAAAGCCGCAAAGCGTTCGGCTATCGGTAAACAGAACAGTGACCAGAACCAATCAGTAAACAAACACTATTCTAACAATCAAATCTCTAGAAATTACCACTCGGTAGGCACTAACGTTTTATATCCGACTTCCCTTCATACATCGGCATTACACTGCATGCAACAATCTCTTTTTTATTTAAAGGTAAGGTTATTCAAAGAAACAGAATCATTCTCAAGCCTGAGTTCACATGACACGTGATAACACGGTGACGTTCATGCACGGGGCAATCCGCCCGCACAAGCGGCATGCACGGGGCAATCCGCCCGCATAAGCGGCATGCACGGGGCAATCCGCCCGCACAAGCGGCATGCACGGGGTTACCCACTCGCAGGGGGAGGCACGTCTCTGGCATTACCACGATACAGGGATGTCATGCCAAGACTTTGTGTGAGCGAGACATTTTTTACACAATTTGGAGATGAGCATTTTCAAGGTTGAGGTTTCAAGAAGTATCTAATAAATAAAAGTTTTTGATGGTAGGCTCCTAAATGTCGAATCTATATTGGGTATGATATACATACACGTTGTTATAACATGGGATTCAATGGAAATAGCAAATGGGACCCATCGTTATTACGTAAAAAATGGGCTTCAAAAGTGGGATCCAACGAAAACTAAACTTAATTTATACTGAACACTTGAAATTGGAAACGTTGATTCCAATTTAAAATATGGTTTTAGATGTTGACCTGTGTTATGAGTGACTTATTACTAACCTGAGCAGCAATCTGCCTAGGAATTTATAGGACGTAAAGCATTCTCGCAGCAGTCATATAAATGTTTCTTCGCACTTTGTTTAAAGCTACAAAGTCTGTTATTTCTAGTAGAAAGCAAGTGGAGATATATATTTCTGTAGCCATACGCTCCGAGTTATTACCATATCTAGTACCGGAGAAGCGAAACACTGTAAGTCCACTCCAGTAATCAGAAGCTGTTTTCACAGACGTAATATTGCAAAAGAACACTCAAAATCATGTAATTATATAAAATCAGCAAATATTTCTTCGTTTGCAAATTCAACAGCTTTTCACTTGTAATACATCTAAGGTAGGTTTAGAAGGTCAATACAGCAAAAAATTGCTCTTCACAAAATGGCTTCAAACTAAATACACCCTTTTACAAAAAAGGCTTAATACTTTTCTAAATAAATGTTTTCAAAGATTTTTTCTCATAATTATTAAATCCCGAAATATTTATTTACTTAATCAAGATAATATTTACATAATATAAGCTAAATTAATATATTATTAGCTCGATAATGGTTCGTAAGGATAATGTTCGCGATTTGGTGGTGCGTCTGGATACTGAACTGACATTTCGTGAACACATTACATCGGTTTGTGGGTTTGGGTGGTTTTGGGTGGTTTACCTGAAAATAAACAGGAAAACCTGTATACCATTGTCAAGCAGTTGGGCTTAGCGGTCGGTTATGGAGTTCAAGATAGTGATATTTTTACACTGCACAAGAATAGCTAAACTTAACACGAGTGATATTCGCCCTCGTTCTATTGTGGTGCAGCTTGCCTCTCCGAGCTGTTGGCCTCTGTGATCAATTATAACAAAAATAAAAGCCATGAAAAACTCAATACCGTACGTAGATGTTGGTATAGCTGGAAATAGATCTCCTGTGATTGTCGTCGAGCATTTATCCCCTTCATCTAAAGCTCTTCACGCTGCAACAAGACTTAAGGCGAAGGAGAAGGGATATAAGTACGTGTGGGTGAGGAACGGCAGGATATTTGTCAGAAAGACGGACGGCGACGAGCATGTTCTTATTAGAAGCTTGGACATTATAAATAAGTTAAAATAATTGTGTGCCTACTTGATAAAAACAAACGATATACCTACCTATTATTTCGTCCACTTGTAAATTTAATTATTAAAATTCAATAATTTGCAAATATATTACTAGAATAGTTGAGGATAAAGAACAAACTGGGTTGTGGAGGTCAGATAGGTAGTAGCTCCATGTAAAATACTGGCATTTAGTTGCATCCGGTTAGACTGGAAGCCGACCCCAACGTAGTTGGGAAAAGGCTAGGCAGATGATGATGAGTTGAGGATTAAGAACTGAGACACATACTGTATCTCGACTTGGTTGAATATCTCTGTGCTGAGCGACGAGCTGTTCGACGATAGGTACATTGTATATATGTAAAAGAGATAGCGAAACTTCACGTTTTCAGTGCAAAGAAGAGGATGGTGTTTTAATGGGTAAGTATTGACTTGCCATTATCATGTACTGTTCGCCAAATGGTTGTCTGCGCAGATACCTGCCTCCTCCTATACGCCGTTCTTCTCTGGAGCACTATTTGGATCAATGTAATGCTGTTTTTGAACAATGTTCAGATTCAAGTGTTTTTATTGTGGGCGACTTCAATTTGAGCAGTATTGATTGGACTTTAGTGAAATATTAATTGATTATACTCATGTTAACAGACTAAGTCAGTTTAATTTAGTGGCAAACGGCGCTGGTCGCATTTTGGATCTAGTTTTGTCAACACAGGCGGGCACGCTCAGCAGTATTGGTGGACGTATTGATAAGATTATTCCGTACCAACCTGCAAAGCGGCTCATCCCACTGTCTCTGGGAAGATGGGTTTACGGGCCGATCTGTATCCGGGCAAGCCGCTTTATAGGCGTTCACCGTGTCGATCAAGCACGGCACTTCAGAGTCCACCAGGTAGGGGGCTAAAATATTCCCGGTCAACTTTTCAGAGTTGTGAACAAAAGACAGGAGCTAGGCTAGGTTAACCTAAATTAAGCTAATAGGTAATGGTAATTTTGCGGTATACTAATAATTTTATTTAATCCCGAAGTTAAGTTTACACAATCTAGAATGTTCTTGCTTCTGGTCCGCATCCCAGTGATGATGTAAACAGTATCAGATGAGAGTCTTATCTGGTAGCACTCGCCATGGTACCAGGAAATAAGAACATTCAAGAGATGCACTGCTAACGACTTGCGATAAAACACACATACACAGTCGTGTACCATACGGCCGCGTTTGAGATAACTTTAGAAGTAGATTGGCGAGTTGTTTAGATATGTAACAGTATTAAAAACAGTTTTTTTTTTTTCTTATAAAACGTTGCCTTTCATTAGGAATTACTCCTGTATCGTGGGTGCGTTTACAAACATTTAAATTCACATACACAAACAGCCAGACCCGGAATAACTACCTGTAGGCAATACAAATATTTTTCCGTGCGGGAATCGAACCCGCGACACGCAGCGCAGCAGTCGATCGCTCAGCTACTACGCCAACCGTGTCGTCATTTCATCGTCACAGATTATTTTTAATAATATCACTGTGTATGTGTATATCTGTTTATCACAGGTATAAAGCAATAGTAAAGTATGACCTCTCAAAGCAAGTCATGAGCTTCCGAGAGATATCGCCACCTATAACTACGTATGAGAGATGAACCCACAATGTGATTAGAAGTGTCACAGTCATAATAGTTCTCTTCCCAGCAAGTTGTGAATAATTTCGCAACATTCTTCAATCATGTATGTAACTGCAGAATCCCGTATATCTCCTAGTGTTAGTATCCTAGTAACAAAGAGGTCCCCACGGCGCGTTGTGTTCATGCTGTCAGCTCTAGTTTGTTAACAGACAGATTCTATCGACCCACACTACTGGTACACTAGGTTAAACCCACTAGTATACAACATAAAAAGGCCCACAATACTCCACGATTAAAAAAGGAAGTGGAATAAATTGTATAAATTGTTTTAGTTACAACTAAAACCTAAGAAATGTGAGCCAGAAAACGCAAACGTGAAAGATAAACGTTTTAAAAACATCGAAAAAAATACCAGGCCGCTTCTTGTAGATTACAGTAGTCTTTATAAATAAATTGTACAGTATGTACACCGTTCACTGGGTTTCTGGAAGTACAAAATAAAATACTTGCAGACTTGGTTGTTGATATATTTTCTTACGCTGTTTCCTTAAGTAGTAGTAGTATACAAGAGCACTGAGAACTAGTGGCATCTCGCAGTTCGACCTATGAGGTTGTCGTCTGCTTAACAGGGCTTACCTGCGGGTGCCTCAATAAATTAAGGCCTCCAGCCAGGGCTTAAACAACTTAAAAAACTAAGCGACTACACGCTAAGGGCACCCCTGTGGTGTACGGACCACGGCTTAGGGCGTCGCTGGGAGAGGGCAGAAAGGGACAAACTGGATCGGAATTATTAGGGGAAGAATTTGAAATTACAGGCTCAGCGGTGCGGGCTGGCTCGAGCAAGGGTCGAGGCGGACATGGTATGGGGCGTCGCAATGGGCCTCGACGGCGATTACAGAAAGACAGCTGTCGGGACTTGTACTTTTTGAGAGTACCTACTAGTGGTCTTGCTACTCTCCTGTAGGAAGGTCGTAGCGTCGTCGGGGATGGTAAGGGCCTCGTTCGGTGAATCCTACTTATGCAGGAGGGAGTGTATCGGGCGGCCGCCGCAGTCAGGGGATTGGGATGCTTTATAGCAGTATCAAAGAAGCGCTTAGAAAGGCGAGAGCACTGAGAACTAGTGGCATCTCGCAGTTCGACCTATGAGGTTGTCGTCTGCTTAACAGGGCTTACCTGCGGGTGCCTCAATAAATTAAGGCCTCCAGCCAGGGCTTAAACAACTTAAAAAACTAAGCGACTACACGCTAAGGGCACCCCCTGTGGGGTACGAGCCTCGGCTTAGGGCGTCGCTGGGGAGAGGGCAGCAAGTAGGGACAGGCTGGATCGAATTTTGATTATTTAACGAACGATGGGGTCGGCATTTCCTAATTGACTACTCTGAGAAGAAATGCCGAAACAAACTCAGAGATCAGAATCGGGGATTTAAATCTACAGGCTCAGCTGCGGCGCGGGCTGGCACTACATCGAGCAAGGGTCGGTGGGGGATGACGCTTTACAAAAATGTGCCTATATTTATATACACCGACTACATGGGCACAAGTAGTAGGTACCCTACGCTATAATTACATTATTCATTCCAATAAAATTATCTATTTCTGTTTTGGTTCCCGACAGGTTTTGACCTGTACAGACCTGTCGGAATCATGACCCAGAGCCGCGATTGTCTCCAATCACAGCGTTGATACACACAAAAATGATCACGACTATAAACTAAGTTACCAATCAAATTAAACCATAACGCATATTTATAAATTAATCAGTTTTAGAGCTAGTATATCGTATTGTTAACCAAACTAGCTAATCTGTATACATCCATCATTGCACATGTTCTGCCTAATCATTATTGTGTTATCTATTAATCAAGCTATATAATTAGCATTAGTCATTGTCCCGCACATAAATAATAATAAATGTGTTAAAACAAGCAATGTTTTAAATACAACCTATCTTTGTTGTTTATGTGCCAAAAGAAGACAACGACTTTGTAACGTTAACACAATATACATATGAAAAAGACAAAACAGTGAAAGATAGTGAACCTTCTGTTAGTGACCTATGAGGTGGTAGTTAGTATACAACTAGTAAACAAGTGAACCCCGCAGGTACAAGCGAGGAAGAACAATTCTTTAGAGACGTTGTGTATTGACAGTAGGATTTCTTTTTGCTCGTTGCAGCAGGATCTCCACTGTTGTATTTTATTGTATAACATTATCATTACTGTTAACTTTCTTACTTGTTTTGTCATATTATTTTCTATAAAAACAGTCGGAATATTGTTTCTCACTAGTAGGTACTTTACTTTAAGGCTCCTTCAAACAGGCGAGACACGTCACGCGACACAAAGGCACCGCAAGTTGCACAACGAGCGGTGTCTTTGTGTCGCGCGCGATCATATCGCGTGTCGCGCGCGATCATATCGCGTGTCGCACCTGTTTGTAGGAGTCTTTATAAATGTATCAAACTCAAAGCATTTATTTCAATAAAAACATATACAGGCACTTTTGAATTGTCAAGAAGTCGGTCAGTCAGAAAATATGAAGCTAGTTGCCCATTCCAAAGCGTAGGTACCTATGGAGAAGAACGGGCAAGAAACCATGGACACTCTTTTTAAATTATTGTTTACAAAAATGTTAGTTACATCATTACTTTTGATTTTTAAATTATATAATGTGAGAACGATGTAAAAAAATTAAGAAAGACGTACGCGTTAAAAGCGTCCAGAGTACAACAAATAGGTAGTACTTAACAAACAACAATAAAAAAATAAGCCGAGGCAGCTAAGTGATGACCAGCCCCAACTGACGGCGCCCGTTTATTAGTATATAAATACCATAAATACAAAAGGTTTTCCAAAATGAATCAAACCTAACACCCCACGCTCAGTAACCATCCTTCTAACCTCTGAGCCATCATCATCAAACACACATAATTACCATAACAGCACTAATCACAGTACCTAAAGTGCTATAACACACACATAATCATAAAACTCTCTTTATGTCCACTTAGTACTACTTAGTGATGCGCAATGATAGCCGGGCTATACGGGCTACACCGGGCTATAATGTGGCACCAATCAATATTGCCATTAGTGCCTTTTATTGCCCCGCTGTGTGAGGAGCAGGATTTGTTTTACTACTAGTAATTAGGAGAACGATCGTTATAGGTGTCTGGGAATGTAGCGCTGGATATGTTACACTCAGTACGTACCTAATAATGATTAGAAGAACTTAAGCAAAACATCTAAGTACTTGACGATTGTTAAGAAAATATATGTAGTTATCCTTTCACAAAATAAATAATGATGAGGTTACTTGTAGGTACGATATTGTCTGCCCCAATGCCGCGATGACGTCACGGTTTCAAGCGCGAGCTGAGCGTGGGGTCCTGGGTTCGATTCCTAGGCCGGACAAAAATTTTACTGGGTTTTCCTTTAGTAATTTCTTAGTAACGTAAAGCCGTTGGTCCTGCACTTGATCTCCCCGGTCGTGTCAGTTTGCCGTCGCAACGGACTATAGTGCACCTATGTTTACGCACACACTTGTGCACTACATATGGCTGATCTCTGTTGAGAATGGTCACCGTGACCGAAATCGGTCGGGAGGCTATTATTAATAATTATTATTAATGTGCTAACAAGATTCCATGTTGAATAAATAATGTTAAAAGCAATAACAATATTAATACCATCAAACATGGAGCCGGATGAATAAACTCTGCAAGATTTCTTTATGAAGTTTTCTTCTCATTAGCGTGTCGTTGTTCGCATCAAATGATAGCTTCTGTATTGACGTATGTACCAGCGCCATGTTGTACGTCGTCCGTCGGGTAGTTATCGTCGAATATATTCATTTCCTTTCCAGGTTCAAGTGCCTACATCATCTGACTAACATCACACGTGAGAATGTTACTTCACAAGATTACAACACGAAATAAATTAAGTAGGTATGATATGAACACGAAATAGTAAGACATACGAACCCACACCGTTCGGAATATGTCTACTAATTTTAGTTGCTTTCATCGACATATTAATTTGTTGAAATGCTACACAAACAATGAGTTGTAGAATATAAGACTAGACAATCCGTCTTTGGGAAGGCGCGGCTTCACTTCTCTATGCGGTCGTGTTGGACTCAGGACGGTGTCATAGTTATTAAAGCCCCTGATGGAAGCAAGCACAAGATCACGACGCTCGAAGAGCTGAGTCCTCTGCTGGTGAAGTATCCCAAGGTTCAAACTTCTGGGTGATAGCCTGAAAAACGGAATGCCTTGATGATAAATGATGGTAATATTATTCTATTATTAACTTACAGCATAGACAGTCCTACGTAGGGTAGGATTTACTTACTTACCATTAGAAATTGTCATCTTTCACTGTTTTTAATTAATATGTTTATAGTTTGAACTTTGGGTTTGTAATCATTGATGTTGTTTACGTCACACGTCTCTGTGATAACATTTTATAAGTTTAGCATGGTATTTAATTAGTTAATTTACCCTCAACAAGTTGTCTTTATTTACATTTCAAATGTCATTATGTCACTCATGCTAAATTGTCGTGATTGACAAATCTGACATTGTATTATTTCAATGACGTTTTTATGATCGGATACGTTTCACAAAAATTTGTTGTGGGGGTGCGTTCCGAATACCATAATAAGCTTTTTTGTCCTTACTCTTTGACTACTTTTGAATCGATTATGCGATTGTTATTTTATTTTTATCTCATAGTTTATTCATTGTCATTACTTTTTCTGCTCTTGTTTTTTTTTAAATGATGTTAGCTGGCGGGTGGTGCAGAGATGCAAACGCCGTACTAGATTTTCGTGTAGTTCTCTTATTTGTGTAGTGTTTTTATTTAATTTTATTTTGCTGTATTTATTTTATTTATATCTATGACAACTCTTTTTGATAATGAGTCTTTTTTTTCTGCCAACGAATCAGCTGCCACTTCTGATAATGATAGTTTTTGTTCCGTTGTAGACACTCTTGGCGATATTTTACGTGAAACTTTCAACCAAAACCTTGATCGGCTGTTAAACGTTTGTCACATTAATGCCCAGAGTATCCCAAGCCACTACAATGAACTGTATGATACCTTTACGAACAACAACGTCCATGCCGTCCTGATTTCCGAGACCTGGCTAAAGCCTGAACTACCATCCACCACTTACTCTCTACCAGGATTCGTTCTTCTACGGAATGATCGTATTGGTAGGAGAGGAGGTGGTGTAGCAGTATACCTTCGTGCTGATTTTCCTTTTAAAATTCTCGCTACTTCTTCCTCTAATAATTCGGCTGAGTTTCTTTTTCTTGAGGTTTGTGTCAAAGGAGCTAAAATCGTTATTGGAGTTGTATATTGTCCCCCTTGCCTTGATTACTTCATCGAATTCGAATCGGTCCTAGAGTCTTTGGGTTCGGAGTATGCACATCACATTGTCATGGGGGATTTCAATACCAACCTCCTTGCCCATAACTCCCCTCGATCCTCTAAACTCCTACATCTGGTCGAGTCAGCTAGTTTGCACGTGTTGCCTCTCCAACCTACACATCACAACACTGTCGGTGATGATACTTGGCTCGACCTAATCCTCACCTCTAATCCTTCCTTAGTCTCCTCACATGGTCAACACTTCGCTCCTGGTTTCTCACATCATGACCTTATTTTCCTGTCTTATGTCCTTAAACCTCCTAAACCCAAACCTACATTCCAGTACAGGCGAGCCTTTGCGCGGATGAATGCTGAAAAGCTAATACAAGATGCTTCTAATATTGACTGGAGACCCTTGGAGGAAGCCGCCTCAGTTGACGACAAAGTTAATGTTTTTAATTCAGCTGTAGTCAAGTTGTATGACACCCACGCTCCTATCAGGAAAGTCAAGCTGAAGCGCCCGCCTGCGCCATGGATGAATAGGGGAGTTCAAATGGCAATGCGACGACGGGACCGCGCGTTCCGGAAGTTTAGAAAGGATAGGTCGGAGGATAATTGGATCCTCTTCAAAACTGCTCGCAATCGTTGTAATCAGATGATACGTAACGCTAAACGCCGCCACATTATTCATAATATCACTTCTTCTTCTCCGGCTGATATCTGGAAGTTCCTTGGAACTCTAGGTATCGGCAGATCGCGACATTCAGACCCTCCTAATACATTTGGTTTGGACGATCTAAATCGCCATTTTGCCACTGTTCCCACTCTTGATAGTCTAACCAAATGTCAAACTATTGACTATCTTGCTGGTCTGACGCGACCCAATATCACCCCTTTTGCCTTCACCCCGGTCGACCCGGAAGAGATCAAGAAGATTATCCTCTCCATTAAATCTAAAGCCGTGGGCTGTGATAACATTAGTCGCCACATGATAGTGACGGCTCTTGAACAGCTCCTTCCTGCAATCTCCCATATCGTTAACTTCTCCCTTCACTCTGGTGACTTCCCTTCGCTCTGGCGGAAGGCCCATGTGCGACCACTACCTAAAATTCCTAATCCCACTCTTCCCAGTCACTTTCGTCCGATTTCCATCCTTCCCTTTTTATCTAAAGTGCTCGAGGCCTGTGTCCATAAGCAATTCTCCCACTTTATTCACCATAACTCCCTCATTAGTCCATTCCAATCCGGGTTCAGGCCCGGCCACAGTACCGTCTCAGCTCTCCTTAAAGTGACTGACGATATAAGGAGGGGTATGGAAGACACTAAAGTTTCCGTTTTAGTGCTGATAGATTTTTCGAATGCTTTCAATACCGTCAGTCACGAAGTCCTTTTATCCATCCTCTCCTATCTTATGGTCTCTCCTGAGGTTTTGCATTGGTTTTCATCCTATCTTCTGGGGCGTCAGCAGTCGGTTCTTGTGGGAGACTCTTCTTCCAACTGGTGTAATCTTGATGCTGGCGTCCCTCAAGGCGGTATTTTATCTCCACTTTTGTTCTCTATTTTTATAGATCTTATTACTACCCAGCTTCAGTGTGCGTATCATCTCTACGCTGATGACTTGCAGCTGTACAGTCAGGCGGGTGTTGACAACTTATCTGATGCGATTGAGGAGCTAAACCGGGATCTAGCTGTGGTGAAAAACTGGTCTGATCGCTTCGGGGTAGTCGTTAACCCAACCAAGTGCCAGGCTATCATCGTTGGGAGCTCCCATAGCTTGAGAAGGCTGAATGATTTAACGGTACCGCCGGTCACCTTTGACGGCAAAGTGATTCCGTTTAGCTCTGACGTCAAGGATCTGGGTTTGTATGTTGACACCTGCCTTGACTGGCGTAAGCAGGTCGCGATTGTGAGCAAGAGAGTCACCGGTACGTTGCGGTCGCTCTATCGTATGAAAAACATTCTCCCATCCCATATAAAGGTAATGTTAGTTCAGTCCCTTATCTTTCCTATTCTTGACTATGGTGATGTGTGTTACTACGACCTGAATGCAGACCTCCTCAATAAACTTGACCGACTTCTAAATAACTGCATTCGATTCGTATTTAATCTCCGTAAGTACGATCATGTGTCGGCGCACCGGTTACGCTTAAAATGGTTACCCATCAGACAGCGCAGAGCGTTAAGAGCTTTGACAACTTTGTTTTCTCTTCTAGACAAACCCACTTCTCCTTCTTATCTTACTTCTCACTTCCAATATTTATGCTCTGCGCACATCAAGAATCTTCGTTCTTCCAATAATCGTCTTCTACGATGTCCTACTCACCGCTCTGGCTTTCTTAAATCTTCTTTTCCTGTCCAGGCGGTTTTCCTTTGGAATGCGCTCCCTCTGAATATCAGGATGGCAACCAGTCGGCTCACATTTAAAATAAAAGCTCGGGAACACATCCATAAGGAGTTGGCAGACTTGTCCCATAATTAATTTGTTGGTTTTCTCCATCTATGTTTTTTTATTTTTTTATCTTTCCTCACTTTGTATAATTTGTTGTATGTATGTATATAAGTATTTATTATTATATTTTATTCCTCAAATTTTTCTGTTCTGTTGCACCTACTGTTTTGTCTCTGCATCACCCTAAGGTAGACTGGTAGAAAATGCCCAAGGCATTAAGTCCGCCTTTGTACATTATGTGCATAAAGTTTTAATAAATAAAATAAATATAATCTTTATAATCAAAATCTGGCGTTTGTAAATTTCTTTATAGCTTTTAATCACTAAGTATAATTAAAATTACTCCGAAATCTGGAGAGGTATAATTAAAATGGAACCAAAACAAACAAACTGAAGTGGATGACAATTCGAAGCGCCGCGCCGCCGACTCGCCCCGCGGCCCCGTGGGACCTCACAGTATGAATGAGATATAGAGCGCGTACAAAAACAAAATGAACCGGCGACGACGTATTCAATATAAAGAAGTTTACTTATTTTTTTTAATGTGTGTACTAGATAACCCAACAGCCGTTTTCCTGTCCAAAGGACATGACCAGTTTCTGCCTCCGAGTTCGGGAACTTGAGCGGGATTACAGTTTTTACACTGAGATTTAAAAATAATGATCTAAATTATCATGGATAAATTATTCCGAATAAAGTCAAGGTTAAAATCTCAAAAAAACAGTATTTGAATTGCTTCCGCTTTTCTCTTTTAAGCACTTTCCAATGTTGACGTTCCATTGTATCAATAATCAATCATCGAAATCAAAATATTTTATTTCACATAAGCCTACATGGGTACTTATGAAACGTCAGAAGCTAGGTGCATGGTTCTAATTGGTCGTTTCCTATGGAGAAGAGCCGGCAAGATACTCCACGGTTACTCTTTTTAAAAATAATTGGCTTTTACAATGTTTTCAAATTACAGTAGGTACGGGAGGACAGCGTAAGCCTGTCAACAAGTACTAGTTACTTGATAAAATAAAAGATGATCTACAGATCTAAAGTCTACAAGGCCTACAAAGTCCTCACATTTACAAAATAAGAATCTATCAGAAGGATAAATAAAATATAAAAACCTACTAAAACCACGTGATATGATTGCCATTACAACCACTAAAGTAGAGGTGGAAAATTAGAATTGTCTGTATATAATGTCAAATAATGTCAAAGTATGTAAAAAATAAACATCGTAATTTGAGAGCAGTTCATATACATTAACATAGTTATGCCGATGAGGTGCCAGGGAAGCCATATGTGCAGAAGGAATCATTGCCAAACTACCTTGTCTTAAACGTAGTATTTAATCTCATAATATGCTTTTTTGATAAGGACACGTTTGATGAGGGTTTTGAACTTTCCATCGGCATCGCTAAGTTCTGTAACCGGCTTTGGCAACTTGTTATAAAAACGGATGCTTTTTACAAGAAATTACTTGTTAGTTTTACTTAACCCTTATGTGAGTGACAAATAAAACACCTATAACAGAGTGACGAGGTACCCGGGTACCTTCATACAGTTTACACGTAATGTAAATAATCAAGATCGGCTTTTGTGTTACACATACTTTGAATATTATTATTTTAGCTAAGCTAAACAGTTGACAATCTGTGGCGATCAAAGCGGAGGAGAGGTGGAGTACTCAATACATGCCATCAAAACCTAAAAAGTATGGCATAAAAATATTCTGGGCTTTGATGCAAATAACTCCTACCCCCTAAATGGACAATTATATACAGGAAAGTCAGGTGATGGCATACGTCAAACAAATGTAGGAGAATGCACTGTATTAGATCTCGTGGCTAAATATAAAAACTCAGGGCTGAATGTAAAGTACTACGGATAATTTTTTTACGTCGCTTCTACATATATTAGCCCATTCCTTGAATTCGTGGAATATGACACTAGTTGGAAAGGTAAGAAAAAATAAACGTTTTCTTCCTGCTAATATGCAAGCACACAAGGAGAGGGCGATTTATTCTTCTAACTTCGCATTTAGCAAAGAAGCAACTGTGTGCTCTTACGTACCTAAAAATAATAAAGCAGTAATAATGTTGTCATCAATGCATATGTCACCAGTTATTGAAAGTAATAAGGAAACTGCCAAGCCAGAAATAATTTTATATTATAATAAAACCAAAAGTGGAGTGGATAACATGGATAAGCTGTTAGCAGAATATATTCTGCTAACAGCTTATCCAGCTTATCAGCTTGCTTAGCTTGTAAAAAAGAACAAATCGGTAGCCTTTAGCACTTTTTTACAATATCATTGACATTGCAGCTTTGGCAACATATATCATTTACATGGAACATAACCCACAATGGTCTCGAGTGACAGACGTAGAAAGTTTTTGAAATCATTGAGTCTGCAACTGTGTGGTAAAAATATAGAAGAGAGATCAAAAAATTGCATTGTGACTTCAAAATTACATGTGAGATCTGCAATGCAGGACGTGCTTGGCCGAGAACTTGGGCCGTCAATTTCTTCTGGATCTACAACTTCTATAAGTCAGACTAGACGAGATTCTACAGGGCGTGTTGCAGTCGTCGGAACTTGTTACCTATGCAGAGAACTCAAACGCAAGCAAAGAAAAACTCTAAAAGCTTGCACTAACTGCAGAAAACCAGTTTGTGATGGATATGCAGTAACTCGTTCAACATGTAACACCTGTTTCTAAAGCTGTACTAATTCTGTATGAACAAAGATTTGTATTTTTTATAGAAATAAAACACTTTAATAAATGCTTCTTATTAAAATTTTGTATGAAATTATAAATACTTACTTCATAGTCATAAAGAGGTACCCGGGTACCTCGTCACTCAATTATGAGTTTATAATATGTTTTGGTTTCCACAAAACATTGTAAATAGTAGACTTGGTCAATACATAAAAAAATATGTAATTCATAAATAGTTAAGAGCTCTCAGGAAGTCACAGCTACCTACAGGGCGTAAAACATATTTTTTTTCGAATTTGAAAACGCGAAAGGTACCCGGGTACCTCGTCACTCACATAAGGGTTAATCTAAATTTAGGTATCACAATTTCATTTTTACTACGTGTATTTATATTATGGAAATCGTTTCTTATTTTGATAAGTCCTAAGTTTTTGTGAACATACAAAATATAAAGAGAGCCGTTCAGTAAGTATTCTTTGTATGAAACTCCCTACTGCAGCGCACACTAATCAGAATCGTAACGTAATCGCCTCGCCTCCGGACAAGGTCAAGAACCGCGGTGCAGTGCGTTACGATTCGTCATCCCCGCGCTTACGTCTCTCCATACCCGAGCTTACGTCTCTTCGTCCACCCTTGCCCCTCTCACCCGTCCAGCCTGCCTGCTTCACCATTAACCAGCGATCGGCGAGCCGTAAGTGCGGGGTCGCCTAGCCGTAGCCGAATCGACGTATCGGAGCTTCTGATCCGCTTTGGTTACGTGCTTACGTTAGGTTGACGCCTGTTTGACGGCGAGGCGAAAGGCGATACGGTGCTGATCCCTTTCCGATTTGATACGTGTGCTATGACCTTGAGGGGTCAGAGTTATCTAATAAAAAAACTGAATTCGATATTAGTGTGGGCGAAAAAATAGATTATCAATTTATTGATCTCAGATCGCCATTCACCATAATCACATCCCTACTCACACCGATCTTGGCGGCGGCGTCTCTTTCATTCACTTCAGGTTTCATCGTCAAAAATAAATGTCATCTCTTCTATCAACGCAAAAGTGGCCAGTGCAGTTTATAATTAGGTCACGACCTTTTTTGTATAACGATCTTATTTTATCTATCAAAGAAATAGTTACTAATACAGAGAACTCATTGTTTAGGACTGTACTTTTGGTATTTTGCAGATCTGGTATATGGCGAATCCGGTGTTTTGCGAGTCTGGTAATTTGCCAATCTGGCATTTAGCGATTCTGGTATTAAGCTTCGGAGCCCTAGCGCCATCTTTTATCGAATCCTCTGCGAAGCAGAGTTATTTAGTGAAAACTTATTTTTATTTTTCTCAGTTTCTTTATCTTTTAGACTCGTGAAACTTTTTTATATGTAAACTACTGTAACCACCACACACCACATTCGTCGTGCTGGTGTGGTCAGCTGCTCCAAATCTGCGTTGTTTTTACCGCCAGATGCTGTTTGCGCTATTATGACTTCTTCCTTACTCTGAGTTTTCCCCATGATAGTATTGTTCTATACTGTTGCCACAAAAAACACTTATTCTCACAAGACTTTGTTTGCGACTACACTTGAGATTCATTTTGTGGAACGGTATCCTTATACGGTGATAGGAATTGTAAACAAAGTCCATGGGACACTTACGTCACGTTCGCCATATGATGTTGGGAATCGGAGCGAAATGATAACACGGCGAATGATTAGTAAAATATACTGTCTTAATTGATAAATTGTTACATCTTTTATATTGTCAAACACGTACATAATATAAAGGTGCTTACATACACACGACAATTCCAACAATAAAACAACATTTGCTGCACATTGACTGGTAATGTCTTTTCAAAAATTAATTCAAAAATCCCATAAAAAAGCAATTTCAATTTTTTCTGAAATTTCCGTATGTCCAGCCAATTTCTCCTAAGAAACCTAATCCGAACTATTATGAACATTTTATTAATAATTGGTTTCTGATCTTGTGGTTCCCGCAGCATTATTAATTTTCAAAGGGAGTGTAACCAAAAAGACGCCATCTACTAAATATTAGAGACTCCGCAAACACAAGCAGGTACTTACAAGGAATTTACAAGTAATGAAGACAGACCGTGCGCTACCAAGTCCATCGGTGTACTGGTTTATAAGGCATTGTTCAGGTTTGAAGGCAGCTATATTGACAAAGATTATTGAAAAACTAGGAATAAAACATTCACAACACATAGTGCAAGTATACTTGCACCATAGTGCATAGACCTACATAATAAGGTCTTAAATAAAACTATCGCTTTATGGAAACAATGAAAACTATATGAATGTGCTGAAAAATTGGTTTTGTCAACTATAGACAAGTAACAATCTAGATTATAGTCATTTATAATTTGAGTAAGTTATACAAAACTATACCGAAAAAAAATAAACACCAGGCAGGCAGTTGCTCCATGTAAACTATCGGAATTCAGCTACATCCTCTGAAATTGGAAACCGACCTCAATATAGTAGGGAAAATTCAAAGCAGCATCATACAACATACAAAACATTAAGCGCTCTATGACTTTTATTCGTACCCCGGTCTCGCCATACTGGACGCCAAGAGCCACTCGTTCCCCTCGTAGTCATCAAACTTTAGCCCATAATAATTGTCGTGAACAATAATTTAAATAAATTAAACAAGGAGTTTTCAAACAAAAGGTACTACTTATGTACATCCAGACGAACACGAAGAGACGCAAAGTTGCTGTAATTGAAAGAGATCGAGTGGCCTGACTCCTGAGTGAGGCAAGGATTCAGAGAATAATGTTATTTGATATTATACAAGATCTGTGATACAGTAGAGTCTGGTTGAATTAGGATTTAAATGTATGTGAAAGAGTAACAAGAGATATTTTGCCGGAAATTGTGTCTTATTAGTGATACTTAGGAAAAGAATGTAATATTTTATTTTAATTTTAATTAAAACATGACCATCATCATCATCATTTCCGCCGATAGACGTCCACTGCTGGACATAGGCCTCCCCCAAGCACCTCCACTTCGACCGGTTCTGTGCTTCTCGCATCCAACGGGTTCCTGCGGCCTTCACAAGGTCGTCGGACCACCTTGTGGAAGGCCTTCCAACGCTACGTCTTCCAGTACGCGGTCGTACCTTGGTTCTCCTGCGGATCTCCTCATTCCTGATTCAATCACGCAGGGAAACTCCAAGCATATCCCTCTTCATTGCCCTTTGGGTGACTTTTAGCCTTCTTATAAGGCATATTGTGAGCGACCACGTTTCAGTGCCATAAGTCATCATTGGCAATACGCACTGGTCAACGACTTTCGTCTTGAGACACTGCGGTATGTGGGACGAGAAGATATTGCGTAGCTTCCCTAATGCTGCCCAGCCGAGTCAGATTCGACGATTGACCTCTTTCTCGAAGTTAGACCTACATAACTGGACAGTTTGTCCTAGGTAAACATACTTGTCCACGACTTCGAGTGTAGCGTCTCCGATCTTTATGAGAGTGGGTGTTACGTAGGAATTTGACATGACCTTCGTTTTATCCATGTTCATTTTAAGACCCACTCTTTCGAAGGCTCTACTGAGGTCATCGAGCATTGTACTGAGGTCCTCGATAGTCTCAGCCATGACTACGATATCGTGGGCAAACCGAAGGTGAGTTATGTACTCGCCATTGATATTAATGCCAGCCCCTTTCCAGTCCAAAACTTTGAAGATGTTCTCCAGTGCAGCGGTGAACAGTTTCGGAGAGATAACGTCTCCCTGTCTCACACCTCGCTGCAGAAGGATAGGTTTGGAGGTCTGATTCTGGAGTCGGACTGACATAGTGGCGTTTTCGTACAGACACTTTAGCACCTCGATGTACCGATACTCGATCTGGCACGGTTAAAGAGACTGCAGCACAGCCCATGTCTCGATCGAATCAAAGGCTTTCTCGTAGTTCACAAACGTTAAGCAGAGAGGTAGGTTATACTCTTCGGTCGCCTGTATAACCTGTCGCAGCGTATGTATGTGGTCTACGGTACTAAGCCTTTACGGAATCCGGCTTGTTCGGGAGGCTGGAAGTCGTCAAACCTGCGCGCGAGACGATTCGTGATGACTCTCGAAAACAGCTTGTAGACATGGCTCAGAAGTGAGATGGGCCTATAATTCTTAAGAAGGGCATTGTCGCCCTTCTTAATGAAAAGTATCACCACACCTCTGTTCCATGCCTGCGGTGTTTTACCCTCGATTATGACGGAACCAAACAGCTTCTGAAAGACCATAAGAACGGGATTTCGCCGGCCTTCAGGAACTCGGCCGTAATTCCGTCATCACCCGGCGCCTTGTTGTTTTTGAGCTGCTTCACAGCCATCCTAATCTCCTACAGGCTGACGTCCGGGATGTCTTCAGTATAGTGTTCGGTATAGTTCGAAAGATTGGGTCTTAAAACCAGTCACTTTCCAGTTTGTTCACAACACTATCGCAAAACATATTAAAAAAAAAACATAAAGCACTTTTTAGAAACCCGATACTCTGACAACCAGTCTTACCAAGGGTTATCGTGTTACCCAGCAACTGGGTTGTGGAGGTCAGATAGGTATTCAGCTGCATCTGGTTAGACTGGAAACCAACTCCAACATAGTTGGAATAAAGCTAGGCAGATGATGAAATGCTTTTCTGTGAAACTGTCACATTGCATCTAGTACCAGAAAATATTCTATACACGATAAACTTCATCTGTTTAGGTGCATTAACTAGGGGTATTATTATAATATTGTAACTGTAAACTTGTCTCGTAGCAACCGCGCCATCTGAGCGCGGGTTTAATTCCAAGCCAAACAGCTTTAGAAAACATTTTATAACTGCCCGAAAAAAGAAGGCAATACAAAATAATATTATGTAGACCCATACTGCCAGTTCACCAATATGTAGACCCATACCGCCAGTTCACCACGGTTAGAACACCAAGTTATCTAACTGAGAATTTCCCCATTTAAAAATATTCAGGCTTTAAATGAGAAGAATTTTTGTCAAGAACCCTTCACAACTCTTAAGCCCAACTTGTTGACTTTGAACCTAAATTCAAATACAAAAATTAGTCAGTTCCAAGGGCCGAATTCCTTCTGAACATAAAATCCATTCGGTCCGTTTAAGTATTTATATATTTCTTTGTGAGGGCACACACGAGAGTACACACCAGAGAGAATAGTTTTACTAAGGTGTACCTACCCCTCGGGGTCCTGTCCGTGAATTATTAAGTGGAAGCCGACCTGCCTCACTACCTACAGTTTTATGAAACTTGCTACACATTCACAAAGTCAGAATCTGAAAGAAGTTCTGAACATGTCTAAGAAACTAAAGTTTTTATTTCCTCTGTTAGCTTAGGCATTCTAAAACGAAAAAGCTGATGATGGCTAGAATTTTGAGCACATAAATATTTTATAAGGCCTACTGTATCTATCACCAAAAATCACACTAAAAATTATTTGATTTGATTCATAATTAATATACTATATAAAAATGAAATTTTGTTTGTTAGTCACACTAAAACTCGAGAACGGCTGGACCGATTTGGCTTATTTTGGTCTTAAAATATTTGTAGAAATCCAAGGAAGGTTTAAAATGTGAGAAAATATGAAGAAGTTATAAGGAAAATAGTAAAAGCAACTATCTGGGGGCACGGTAGTGCCCCCGCCAAGTCGAGCAAAAAGCGGCACAGCCGTTCCATCCTTTTCTCGAAACATTTTATTATCCCATACAAACTGTTCGTACCTGGCAAACAGGGTGCGTTCAGAAATTAAATAATACGGATTGTATAGTTTGATTTATTCAATTGTTTGGTCTGTCCTTTACACTTTTATTTTATTTCTATTTTAGTTTATTATCAAGACAGACATTTTTTATGTAGCTTGATATAATATCTTTCTAAGTTTAGTCACAAAATAAGTTTCTGAACGCACTATAAATATTTGACAACAAACAAATTTGTATTTTTTTTTCCTTTGTGAGAATGGCAGCATCGATCTGAAGAATACATTTCTCTCCGCGATGCCGCCCGCCCAGACCTACGAGGGCGGCACTGAAAATTTCGGGAATCAAGGAAGTGACACAACATTACTATTTAAAAATGTATTTATTGCTTTTCGAAGTATTCTCCGCGAAATTTGACACATTTTTTCGGAAGTTGGAGTCTCCAAAATGGCCGTTTTGTAGGCGTCCACAGCTTCTTCAGGTGATGAAAATCTCTGTCCACGCAATTTATTCTTTATTTTAGGGAAAGTATAGAAATCATTAGGGCTTAGGTCGGGGCTGTACGGCGGATGGTCTAATAATTCTATGTTTTCTTGCTCTAAAAACTCTTTTGTTTTGTGCGCGGTGTGAGAACTCGTAATGTCGTGATGGAGGATAATGTGGCGGTTGCAGTTCTCTTTACGGAGTTCAGAAACGACCTGTGGCAAACAAATGCTAGCATACCATTCTGCATTAACAGTTCTTTGTCCCTCAAGAGAAATAGACGTAACATGGCCGGTTTTGGAGACAAACGTGGTCACCATTTTTTTTGCAACACTCCGTGAACGAACAATTTTTGTTGCCTATATCTCATTTTCGAACACCCAAACTAGTGACTGGTTTTTTGTTTCGGGTTCGTACGCGTATATCCAGGATTCGTCACCTGATACGATGTTGTATACAGCATTTGAAGATCCTGCGTGGAATCTTTCGAGAGGTCTGACGCACCAAGTAACGCGAGCCGCTTTTTGCTCTTCAGAGAGCGAATGCGGTATCCATCGGGAAAACAACTTTTTTACACCTAATTTTTCATGCAAGATTATTTGTATTTGACTCATGCCAATGTCTAAAGTTGCCTGAATTTCGCGGTATGTTACATGTCGATCTTCCTCAATCAGCTTACGCACAGCATCAACGTTTTCTTGGGTGACTACAGTTTTTGGACGACCTTGACGGGGATCATCACTGAGCTTGACACGTCCACGTTGGAATTCAGCAAACCAGCGATAAATTGTGGTTTTGGATGGGGCTTCATCACCAAATGCAGAAATCATCCGGTCAACACACTGTTTTTGTGTTAAACCACTTCGAAAGGCATAATAAATCATCGCTCTTGAATTTTCTCGAGTCAATTCCATTTTCTCAACGACTAAACAAGTTTGACAAATCTTTTTTTTAAATCAATAAATGGTATTACATTTTTAAAACTAAGGAGTTTTCAATTAATAAGATTTTAATATGTCAGGAACAGTGGAAATATTCCATTCCCGATACTTTTAGTGCAGCCTATGTATTCATTACATTCACCTTAACCCACAATGGATCGAAATCGAAAAGGAATTGCTACTTAATAATAATAATAATTCATTTATTTCGGGTAACTAGGCCCATAGAAGACAACATTACAAAACATATTACACAATAATCTGATAATAAAATTATAATAATACTAAAATTCATAATAAATGTCAAAAAAATAAAATAAAATTACGACAACACATACAAAAATAGGGTTAATAACGCCTGCTAATAAAATAATAATAACTCACTAATAGTAACTTAGCCAAACACCCAACACCGTCCAACCGATACAATGAAAATTTGAGAGTATCCGATCCGAGAGTACCCGATTTTTAACCCCCGACGCAAAAACGACGGGGTGTTATAAGTTTGACGTGTCTGTGTCTGTGTGTGTGTGTCTGTCTGTGGCATCGTAGCTCCCGAACGGATGTACCTACCGATTTTGATTTAGTTTTTTTTTGTTTGAGCGGTGAATTAGTCGGAAGTGTTCTTAGCTATGTTTGATGAAAATCGGTCTAAGATGGCCGCCGCCACAAAATGGCGGATTACATATTTTTTCACAACTCCCTCAATATAGGTATCAAATGAAAGGGCTTGACAAGTAGAATACTATACACTATATTGAAAGGCAATGAGGAATATTAATTAACGAAATGAAAACTAAAACCTTGAAAATTTTTTTTTTGTCTGTTCAATGCCCTAGATTGATGAGGAAAGTGGAGTGATGACTGGTACCTACGACCACTGAGTTTAACCATTTTTACGAATGGAATTATCCTACTTATCAAACGTATTTCTACATCGGATAGTGTCGCAGTCCCATTTTATAAGCTAGATCTGAAATACCTAAGATATCTAATAGCTATGAAATACTTGAAGAAAGTTGAATAACTAAAGGAAGAACTAGAAAAAGGATGTAACAAAACAAAAAATCTGATAAGACGTAAAATTATTCTTCATCTGTAAATTAATAATTATTTATTGACGGATAAAAAACCATTAAACATCAAATTACCTGAATCTAAAAACGCAAGAAAATAAAAGAAATGAAATAAAAAAATTAAGGAGTCCCTAACAAAAACATGAAATAAATTAAGGAATCCCTACAAAAAGCATGAAATTAAAAAATAAATTAAAAATTTATAAAACCCCCGATACAAAATAATAACATTAAAATTGTATGAACTTAAAAAGACTAAAACAAGTTGAAAACACTATGAAAAAATAGCCACAAATAGAAAAAAAAAAGGTAAAAATTTAAAACACCCACGAAGGTTAAATGTAATTGGAAAAGGATAAAATAATTTAAAAACCTCTGACTTTAAGAATTTATGTAACGAGGCTAAAACAGATAAATTTATATAGAAGTCGGGAGACCGTTCTGTGGAACACCTTCAGTTCTAAGAGGTCCCCCGACGATATCGGAAGTCCTTGCTTTCATACGAGATCGGCATCATGTAGTCGATAATAAAAGCGTAATTAAGATAATAACTATGCGAAACTGAAAGAAAGAACTGGTGTCGAGACGCAAGGACAAGAAACAAAAAGACCTGGAAGATATGGCAACTGTTTTTAAAACAATAGACCTTGAACAATTACCAGTGTTTGTGGTGCATCCTGTGGGTCAACTTGACTCAGTGGGCATACAACGACCTAATAATGCACTGAGAGTGCTGCTGCGGCTGGCGATGGCGTGGCGTTATAGTTCATCAGGAATGTTTGCGGGTAATAATATTAATGGTTTTGCCGCCATTATCACACTAATATTATAAAGGCGAATGTTTGTATGTGTTTATATTTTGTTACTTCATCACGTTCAAACGGCTGGACCAATTTTGATGAAATTTTGTATGGAGGTAACTTTTCCGATTTTTGACGTGACAACGTCTAATAAATCGATGAAGCTGGCTGCACGCACGAAAAAAACATGACTCATGAGGCGTTACCTCGCGGCCTCGCTCTGAGGCGTGGAGGCGTTCCATGGCGGCTTGAAGTGCAAGCGAGAGCGCGGAACGAGCGACAAAGAGGCACAATCGGCCTCCGCGTTCGGCAGCGTTCGACATCTGTCTCTCTCCTACTTGAGTGAGCGATGCGTCCACGTGGACAGCTGCTATACAATAATACATTTACATGTTTTCGTCAAGTATGAAGTGCAGTGAAAAGTGAATGTGGTGTCAATTGTTTATAGCAACGATAATAAATTGCGGCGATAAAGGTATTGATTCATTCGATATTAAATATATGTTCAGTGATATATTGTTGAATATTCGTACTTTCATCATTAAAATAAATAGCTTCGGTCCGCTAGTGCAGCGATTGTAGGTTATGCTATAATTGACAAAACTATAACAATAAGTTAACAGAACTATTTCACGATGAGTAAAAAATCAATTGCTTTACTATTCGATCGAAATAAAACACTCCCTTTCATTTCCTACTTTTCCTATCATCGTCCTATTCTCAACAGAATAACACAAATTGTAAGAAGTTAAATATCACACGTGCTTAAAAGTTGTAAAACAATTGCTCAAAGCACATTCATACTTGTAAAAACTATGTACATTGTTGTATTTATGCGTACAAATAAATGTAACTTGATCAATTCAATTGTGATTTCCATTTACCTCCTTCTCTATGTCCATACAAAATATCTATCAAACAAATAAAATTTAAATTTTCTTTTGAAAAATGCAACTATTCCATCAGTATTTTCTTATGACGTTGTCACGTTCAACTATCGTCAGTAAATCGACTTTACAGACAACCGATTTTTTTTTGTTCGAATTTCATTTTACCGAAAACTATTGATCGACGTTTTTTTGCAATATGCATTATTTGACATATTTTTAGATCATCAAAGTATCATGTGTCATAGGTATTATTTTACCGAACTATATTTCGCCGATTTAGAAAAAAAAAATTTGCTATTGGCCGAATCCTCTTTTGAACTTTTATCATTTGCCAAATGATTTATTTGCCATATTTTCACCACATTTATTTGGTCACAAATACATATATAGCCGGTTACTTGGGATCCTGCTTTTTTGCATAAGAGATTTTGGCAAATTTCATTATCCAAACAAATAGCTATTTTTTTTTATACCAATGCAATATTTGGAATGATTTTAGTACGCACATTTTCATTTGGTCAAATTTTCACTCGGCAGAATATTACCAAGGATAATATTATGTCATTAAGGCATTTGGTCTTTAGTCAAATGATTTATTACAGCAAACAATCTTTAGACAGTAAAAAATTTGTCAAATGATTTGTTATGAAAAAAATATATAATATAGAAAAAAATATTCTTTTTTTGGGAATTATATGGTTTTACTTACATAATTACTTTTTAAATTACATTACATGATTACGGTCGGTCGATAGGCGATGTAGGATGCAAGAGCGAGTGAAGGGATCCCGACGTTCGGTTTTGTTAAGTTACTTTAAACCCTTTTCATAAAAATAGGATCCCCGTGAAGCGGGGCTCCGTCGACATTAGATGCAAGAGCGAGCGAATGAGAATACAAATACCTTAACCTCATATCATAATATTAAACATGGCAAATTGAATTCATAGACAGACAGAAATAGCCCCCCCCCGACGATACTAAATATTTGGCTTATTTTATTTTGCGTAAAATAATGTTATACCTACCAACTGAAATATTTAACTACATTAACATTGGTAAAAGTACTAGTTGGTAAGCAAGTTATCGTTTAAACATTCACTTGCCAAACATTAGGTTTGCGTTACAATTTTTTGTGAAAAGTTTATTTGCTAAGTAATGATATGGCAAATGAAATTATGCGGAAACTTATTTGGGAAGTGATAATTTGTCAATGGCTTTTTGATGAAACAAGGGATACCCCGGTTACTTGGTAGAATTTTTTAATATTAAATTCAAATAGTGTCATAAACAGTCAATAAGTTGTGCTACAAAATTTTGTGACAGAAATGAATCGCTGCAAAACCGACTTCATGCAGTCTTGTCTGCCCTACCCCTAGAGTATAATTTAAGCTCGCGTAAGCGTGGAAGGGTGGGGCGGCCAGCGAGCTGAGGAGCAGGTGTTTTGAAGGCCCGCCGCCACTACTGAGGCTGGCTGGCAAAAAGCCGAAGCTGCGGTGGTGAGCGTTAAAACCATCTGCGACAATAAGCACGCGTGGGGCCGCCCAAACCCCGCAGCGCTGGAGCCGTGACAGAAACAATGCTTGCTGCATATTTTGCATTCTGCGTGCATGTTGCATGCTTGTTTGCACGCTGCATGCTTGCTTGCAAGCTGTATGCTTGTTTGCATGCTGCCATATGCCTGCTTGCATGCTGCATGCCTGCTTGCACGCTGCATGCCTTCTTGCATGTTGCATGCTTGAAGCAAGCATCCTTGTTTGCATGCTGATAGATGAAATAGTGTGCACAAAGTTTGGTGAAATGAAAATATAGTAATTAAAACAGTGATAATTATAATGAATGTTCGGAAACATAATACTTCGAACAAATGTTACTTCGGGTAAGTGTAACTTCGGTAAAAAGTTTTTCGACCACATGAAACGTCGGAGTAACGAAAAAAATCGATTTGATAATAGGTCAACTGATACAGTGGCAGACGTGACTTCGATGAAGTAAAAAAAAAACGAAACGAAAATAGTTGAAAAGTTTTAGGTGAAATGAAATTCGGTCAAATATTTTTCGAACTTATGATAGGTAACCGTGTCTGTAACCTACTAACACTAGAAGTTAAGTAAAATTGTTAGGTACTAACCGTATAACCTTATGGACTCCGGTGTGAAATAAAAGTTTTCTATTTTATTCTTTAGCATTTCCGAGCAGGTATAACAGGAATGTATAACTACTTATTATTATTTATTATTCAAGGAGAAACACTTTGTTAGCATTAGACGTCGAGAATCTGAGTGTCGTTATTACTCCGAACCTAATTTACGCCGAGCTCGTGATTGATGATGTGCTACAAAATAAATCTGCTCCGGTTTGTGTTATATTTACATTACTTTCCAGTTATAGTTCGGCAGAGATAAAACCTTACTCGGCAATAAGATCAAGTCATTCCGAAAACAAACCATATTCATCGAAACCCGAATCCCAACAAGTGCCTAAGCCCAACAAAACACGATTTATGCAAATAAAAAAAAACACGTTCATGTATTGGAGCCTCGTTGTAGTTTCTCGTACCAGCACATAGTTCCTCTCGTCGTTTAGATCGATGGGAGAGCGTGTATTTTACGAGCTAAAGTAAATTTTATATTATCGCCGCGATCAATAGAGGGCGCCACTTAAGTACACTTGTTATCGCTGCTGGCCACATAAAAAAGCTCCTCTAGTGAAAACTCTGGGCTCTGCACCTAATCCTCCATGATAAAAAGTTGGGCTCTCGGACCGATTTTTAGATTCCGCACCCAAAGAGTGGCAGCCACAGACTAAGTCTGTGGTGGCAGCAGAACTTTATTACTAAGGCCTGTTTGCACCAAAATCACTAAATGCATTTAAAATCATTTACACAAAACATCATTCTCTTTCTGTCCATCAAATTTCTGTGAATATCAAAGTGACGATGATAGAGAAAGAGAGATAATATAAAAAATAATAATATAGCTTAATTTTATTAATACAATATGTTTAGTGCTAAACGCGTTTAGTGATTCTTGAACCCTAAATCTACGTCATCTTCCTGTATGTCACAAGACTATAACTTGTTTAACGTAATAGGAAGTCTGTCTACAGTATTATCTGGCCTCTATCATGATCACAAAATAATTATATATAACAAAATAATTTATTATAGTTTTAGGGGTACAGAACCACATGCAAGTTTGCGAGCTCGACTCGTACTTGACCTATTCTTTTGGCTCCGGTCTGGTACAAAGAGGGAATTTACCGAGTTTACGTGAATTGTTAAGTCGTAGTGTGCGCGTATATTTGCCGTCAACATCAAAGTAAGGTTCAATGGAAGTCGAAGTCGGATCAAACCCGACTGTTGTCGGGATCCGAGGTAAGCCGGGTGAAGGTTACATGGGTTCGCTGTATATAGTGGAGGCCGATCTTTGGTGGCTTTAAATAAGTATTGCCGGAAGATCTTAGTGTGCATACACACGAGCGACACGCGTCAATGGCAAAGTGCTCAAACATCCGAGCGACACGCGTCAACGGCAACGTGCTCAAACATACGAGCTACACGCGTCAACGGCAAAGTGCTCAAACATACGAGCTACACGCTTCATCGGCAAAGTGCACAAACATACGAGCTACACGCGTCAACGGCAAAGTGCTCAAACATACGAGCGACACGCGTCAACGTCAAAGTGCTCAAACAAACGAGCTACACGCGTCAACGGCAAAGTGCTCAAACATACGAGCGACACGCGTCAACGGCAAAGTGCTCAAACATACGAGCTACACGCGTCAACGGCAAAGTGCTCAAACAAACGAGCGACACGCGTCAACGGCAAAGTGCTCAAACAAACGAGCGACACGCGTCAACGTCAAAGAGCTCAAACATACGAGCGACACGCGTCAACGGCAACGTGGCCAAACATACGAGCGACACGCGTCAACGGCAACGTGCTCAAACATACGAGCTACACGCGTCAACGGCAACGTGCTCATACAAACGAGCGACACGCGTCAAAGTCAAAGTGCTCAAACATACGAGCGACACGCATCAACGTCAAAGTGCTCAAACATACGAGTGACATGCGTCAACGTCAAAGTGCTCAAACATACGAGCGTAGGTGCCGCTCGTTCGTTCGGCACGTTGTCGACGGCTGCAGTTGCTTCTGCCGTTGACGCGTGTCGTTCGTGTGTACGAACATTTAAAGTAAATTAAAAAAGGACACACACATATACATTTACATCCTTAATATTATGCTAACCACAATCTGGCCAGGTGTGGTATTCGATAATGCTGAGACCAATACTTAATAGTAACTTTAGATCATAATGTGAACAGTCTGTAATCAATACACATTGTCTCAATCCTTAGATATAAGTCTTTAGATAATTGAAGTTTACAACCGTACCCAGTTATAATTACTAAACAAGAATTACGACACCCGCAAACTATCGACTGGAGTATTTGTTCAAGTTAATCGAAAACACCAATCTATATACAGGGTTACTTGTAATTCGACGTATTCCTTCCAGGACGTGATAGTGTGACCCATTTGAAAATGCACGCTGTATTAATACTTTTGACAGAAAACTCAAACTCAAAGTATTTATTTCAATTAAACCATTAACAGGCACTTTTAAATTATCAAGAAGTCGGTCAGTCAGAAAATATGAAGCTAGTTGCCCATTCCAAAGCGTAGGTACCTATGGAGAAGAACGGGCAAGAAACTCCATGGACACTCTTATTAAATTATATTTTACAATATAAGTTACATCATTACTTTTGAATTTATAATTATATAATGTGAGAACGATGTAAAAAATAAAAAAAGACGTACGCGTTAAAAACGTCCAGAGTAAAACAAATAGTAAGAAACGAACAATCCAAAAAATAAAATAATTAAAAATAAGCCGATGCAGCTAAATGATGACCAGCCCCAACTGACGGCGCCTGTTCACGAACATGACGCATAGATCAGCATAATTCAGCTATTTCAGCTATTTTGAAGGGAGCTAAATGATCCAACACACACGCCACCGTCAGCGAGACATTTGAGTGAGCATGACATAATATCAGCCTCCAGGGCACATGCAAGTCAATGAAAGACACATTACCCGGTAAATGGTACATAGGGTATAGTATATTATATACATAGAACGCACATCTGTGCTATGCAATTATACAATACAAAGGAAATTGAGTTTATACAATGCAAAGATAGTCTTACAATTAAAAGTATTTTCAAGAGTTAATCAATTAGTTGTGGTTGTGGAGCAGGACCAGCATTGAGCCAGGTATTTTTATCAGGAATGTAATCCCCTAACTTATAATATGCCTGACTGCATAGTGTGCGTATTATACAAGACTTGAATTTTGTCTCATTTGGTGTTCTTCTTAAAAGAATCGTTGAACTCGGGTTGGACTATCAAAAATCATTTATTATACAAAATATTAACATTGTTCACTGTAAGGTTCTGACTACTTAATTTACGAATTAAAGTGCTATTCAATTTATTTAAATTAACTGATGTTATTGGTCTGGATTGGATCTGCACTTTTTGTATTGACATGTTGGACTCAAAAGTTACAGTTTCACCGCTGTGATCAGAAGAGAGATAATTATATAAATAAAAAAAAAAAAAAAAAAAATAAAATTAAAATAATTAACGACGGCTTTATCTAAATAGTAGCAGCAACAAAAAAACATTATCAATAGGTACATTTAGCAGTAGTCGTAGTTGATCGGGTTGGTTCTACAAACACATTTGACAATTGAACGATTTAAACAAATGTAATAAAATCTACTGGAATTTAAATTATTTTCTAAAATATTAATATTAAAGTCACCATAGACAATTACTGACCTATTGCAAGTTTTGCCAAAACATCTTCCATTACTGACTCAAATATAGAGTAGTTTTGATAATTTGGGGGTCTGTAAACGCACACTAAAACATGCTTATCTAGCTTAACACAAGACAGTTCAATGCTATGTTCAACTGATAGTTTGTCTTTACGAGGTTTGAATTTAATACAACTTTTAGTTAGGATTAGTGAACCACCACGCAGCATTGAATTTCGATTAAAACAACTGGCCACGCTATAATTGTCATGTCAAAAGAATCAATAATAGGGTGTATGGGGTTTTCGAAAATTGACCCCTAACGGGACAAAAACTGGTAACTCGATTTTAAAGGGAATTTTAGTGAGTGGCTTTATTAACTCAAAAAAAATGGTAAAAAATAAATTTGACCTTGAAACTTGGCACAAATATTTAAGTACATTATAAAATTCGTAATGATTTTGGAATTCTAAACTACTCTAAAGGGAGATTGGGGGTGTCTCAAGTATGGAAGAATTTTAATGCGCGGTCTAATTAACTCGAAACTCAGTATGTAAGACCAAAATAAATAATAAAGTGGTTCAGGAGGCCTACCACGAGCTATTAACGCGATCCATTTTAGGACCTAAACTGAACTGTTCTTCTAAATCATACCATGACGTCAGTTTAATGATTCAATTTAGGCCATGCCATCTGACAGCGATTGTCCCAAACTGAGTCGCAAGTTTTGGTTTCTTTCATTTGATTTTGTACTTGTTTGGTACCATGACGGCCATAGAACAGCTTAACTGAAACACTCAACTGTCAAAATAAGCGATTTAATAAAAATAACTATTTCTCTAACATAAACTGAAACGTTTGGTATATTATTAACAAAAATAAAGTTGTTTAGTACTATTTTAGTGGAATTTTACAAAAACCAATGTTAGTGTACTTTAATCTTTCTTTTACAGTATAAAATATCTGTTTTACATGCCTTTTTTAACCGCATTTGTTTTTCTTGGTACGTTCGAAACAGAAACATAATTTGTTTTACTACGCCGAAATAAAAAAAATATCGTTTATGAAATAGCAAACGGTATCTAAATGAATATCTACTTTGACTAAGAATTATTTTAACAATAGTTACAGTATTAACGTGGAATCTTAAAAACAATTTTATTGTCGAGTGTCTTTTTTACGTTAAAGTATACTGAGTTAAGAACTAATAAAATGTTACTTGCTTCTGAAAGTGTCTGACACTAAAATGTGCGCAAAACAAACTTATTTGATAACAATAGCGTTGTCTCTTTTTCACCAAAAATGTTTCAAACGCGGTTCAGCCACAAATTGCAATCTTTCGTTCTTTGAAGCGATGCAGCTTAGAAACCTAAACTGAAATGTCTTGCTTTAGAATCGATTTTAATTAGATCATGATGATAGGCCACCTGGGTTTTTCGAAAATCCACCCCTAACAGGGTGAAGAGGGGTACTGAAACATCCTTTCTTATCCTTTTTATGAAAAATATTATTTATCCTTTATATGAAAAATATTATTTATTTGGTTAATGAACTTGAAACTTGGCAATATTTGGCACAGTAAATAATAAAGATTGTCACTTTTAGTTAAAAAAAAAACCCATAAAGAGGATTTAAAGGGTGACAAAGTTGATAGGTTAGAAAAATATGTAACCCGCTGTCGGATAACTCGAAACTCGGTACTACTACGGTTTTTCAAAAATCGACTCCCACCAAGGTGGAAAAGGGTAATAAAGTTAAAACACAAAGGGTAATAAAGTTAAAACAAAAATGGGTATGGGTCTTTGAGTCAAGTTATAAACACATCCCAAACGATTTTTCAAAATTCCACCCCTGTGGGGGTGAAAAGCGGGGATACAGTTTATTTGAAAAATCTGATTTCTTTGATCTATAAACTGAAAATTGGCCCGAATACTTATTTATCTAAATAAATGATAAAGGTCATAGACATACATTTTCGAAATAGTAGAGGAAAGTACAAATTTCACGCGGACGAAGTCACGGGCAGAAGCTAGTCACGAATATAACTAGTCAATAATTTGTAACATTAGTGCTGATTATACTACCCGTATCCCTTATCTTTTCTTGGGTGTGATAAAAGGCAAGGGCATTGTAAAGTCAGGGAAATTAATTGTTTAGCAAATTGACTACCAATTTAAACTGTCCGTATACTCAAATCAAAACTACAGTTTCATACCACTGTCAAAGAGTGGTATGAAATGGCTATAACACGGCAAATTGACGGGTACGGGCTTGGGTATCAATTTGCTTAACCGTTATATCCTCTGACTTTACATACCAGATCAGCCTAATCACTCTGTAATGTTCCCACCGATGGGACGTAGGCTTCCTCTCGGTGAGCGGGAATGGGCCGTCCACCTCATGCTTCCAGTAGGCGTTGGTAGATGTCACATATCTTGGAATTTTTGGTTCTAATACATGCCAGTTTTCTAACGATGTTTTCCTTCACCATTTTAAGAGCAGTGATGATGAACTAATTTAGAAAAGTAAAGCTCCTGACTGGGTCAAACTAGATCAATCCAGAGAGAACTGCATAATCCTAGCCACTTCCAAAGAGTCGTGGACAGTAGCAAACTGCTGATCATCTAAAATGAAAAGGGTTTGACATCGCCCGACATTACCCGACGGTCCCCACAACGTCCCAGACACGATGGCCTGGCAAACATGTGTATGTTGTCCATTATCCACAGTGAGCTGCAGTGGTGGTACCTAGTTACACGTGCTATTACCGAAAGTGGCTTGTTCTAGTCAATAATGTGTCGAGAACGAGGATGAACCAAGAAAATATCATAGTAAACATGATCAGAAATCCAGAAATCATATAAAAGAGCTTCGAATGCAATGTATCGCAGGGTTCCGAGCAGGTTCGTATTCTAACACTAAATGTAGCCGGTTTTAGACATATTTTACAATGCAATAATAAATAATAAACATTTTATTCAAGTATGAAGTAAAGTAAAAATAGGATTTACATTAATTACAATCGAGGAAAATTAAATTGTAACTGTAATGTAGACTTGCCTGATCTAGGTTTATGGAAAACCTGTTTCAGGCCATCAATTTACACTAAACATTTAAAAAGAAGACAACAATAAATGTATTAGAAGCTAAATTGAAAAGAAGGTATAATATTTTCAATGACTTAAAGGGTTACTATTTGGGTATATTATTTTAAAACTAGATTATGTAAGATAAAGTTTAAATAAATTAACAAATAATATTAAAGTAGATAAAGTGGAGACTATTATTAGTTAGGTAAATGAAGAGACTTATAAGTTTAATAGAGTGCTAAAGATTTATAGTTTAAGTTATTGTGTTCTGTTGTTCTGTTCTTGCTGTATGCTAATGACTTAGCTAGTGTAACCTCCCACAACTGCATATTGTATGCTGACGATACGACCCTCAGCATTCAAAATTACAATTATGACGAAGGTAAATACCAGATTGAAATAAACGAGGCACTAAATAAAATTATCATTTGGCTCAATCAAAACAATCTCCATATTAATATTAGCAAAACCAAAATGATACAGTTCCAAACATATAACAGTAAACGTCCACAGTTAAAAATACAACACGATAATGACGCAATTGAAGAAGTTGAAAATACCAAATTCCTAGGGATAACAATAGACAAACACTGTAACTGGAAAGCTCATATTGATGAACTCTGCACAAAGGTAGATAGGTTCGTATTCGTTCTACACAGATTAACACGTGTGGCTAGTGTTGATGCGGCACTATGTGCATATCATGGCTATGTCTCATCAATTTTGCGTTATGGTATTATAATATGGGGTAATTCTGTAGAACTTAACAGAGTGTTTCGAGCTCAAAAGAAATGCATTCGCTCAATATGTGGAGCGCACCCACTGGACAGCTGTGTTCCATTATTCAAAAAATTAAAAATATTACCACTCCCAGCACTATATATTTTTGAAATTTGTATTTTTGTGTACCAAAATAAGCATGAATTCAACTTGCATAATGATCTTGTATCTAGACCTAGCCGCAAAGTCCACATGCTTCGTGTGCCTAGACGAAATAATAAACTATTTTCTAATAATGTATTTTGTATGGCGACCAAAGTTTATAACAAGCTACCAGACTGTTTTAAAACTCTCAACTTTAGGACATTTAAATCTAAATTATTTAATTATCTCTTATGTAAATGCTATTACTCGACTAATGATTTTATGAATGAATGAAATGAAAAGTTGACTTAAATATTAGAATAATTATATTTTGTTCTTATTATCTCTTTAACTTAATTTAATCTTTTTGACATTTCCATTCCTAATATATTATTTGACTAATTGACAATTTGAATGTTATTCTAATTTATTTAATTCAATGTTATATCTAATAAAATAACCAAAACCCTGAAAATGTATTTGTACGCCGGAAACGGCAGAATATTATGAACTTTTAAAAGTATGTAACAACTCTGTAACAATATTCTGACAAATAAATGGACTATGACTATGACTATGACTATAATAGGTGTAATTTACTAGCACAGGAATATTTGACAAAACTCAATTATGCAGACACGGAAAATCTACTAGAAATTTTAAAATAAAATCTATCTACCTAATCTAATATAAATATTAGATTTTATATTAGATTAGGTTTTTTTTTTTTTTTTATTTATTTATATTATCAAGAAACTTATTAAAATTACAATTATTGACAAAATATACGTTCCAGAAAACCACAGAGGTTTGTTAGGAACGTTGATTCATAAAAATAGAATACAATATTTTGAGTGATTAGTCGGTATGCACATCATGTTACCAACCAATGCTACCAACCAGCAATAGATAGATACAACATGCTTACTACCCAGTAAGCATGTTGCATCCATCCACCACTGGTTGGCAACATTACGGCACACATCTATGGTTTGCTAATAACCAGTTACAATATTGGCGTTGTCGTCCTTTAAGTTCGTTATACAGTATGATTTTAATTTTGATTTTATATTGGATTTCGTTATACTGCTTCTAAGCATAGGATTCATTTTATTTAGCAGTCGAGGAACTAAATAAGCAGTGGTTCGTTGTCCGTAAGTGTTTTTAGCATAAGTTGTCACTAGTTTTTTTTGTGATACGGAGCGCGTTTGTTTGCAGTGCGATACTTCAGTTTGGATGTCAGTGTTAAAGAATTGTTCATTTAGTAATGCGTATTCTATTTTAAGATGGATAGGAAGAACATTGCAATGTTCAAACAAAAGCGCTTCGTTACCCGTACATTTGAGTTTGACATTCTGAGAGACTATTTGTTTGAGAATACGAACTAGGTAGATAGATTTTATTTTAAAATTTCTAGTAGATTTTCCGTGTCTGCATAATTGAGTTTTGTCAAATATTCCTGTGCTAGTAAATTACACCTATTATAACTTAAACTATAAATCTTTAGCACTCTATTAAACTGGTTATACAAGTAGGGTCCTAAATATAAATAAAATCGGTTAGCAAAAGCATGTTTAGTCTGCGAGTTAGCACAAACCAAATATTTTCTTCTCTTTTCTGAAGGTTAAAATAAAGTTCAGTGTGTTAGAATAAAATGACATTCAAATTAAATGATTGACTTACTGTTAGCACCTTACATGCCATATAAAGCTAGTGTGTAGGAAATCTAAATGGACGAAAAGTAGCAACCTTTAAAACTGCTCTTTGGGCGCGTTCTAGGTGCAGTAAAATTGGTTTAGCGGCACCGCCCCAGGACGTTATACTACTGTATAACGTCCTGTATCTACTGGTAATAATAGATTGACAAAAACCAAATAAACCTGTCTAATTCATTTAAAGTCGGCAATGTTACGTAAATTTTTAAAAATGTATATTAGTTTGCGCACTCTAGTGCGCAAACTAAGGAAGGAGGAACGGAGGAAGGGAGGAAGTTCAGATTTGTGTCGATCGTGACGCCTAGATATTTAATATGGTCGGTTTTAGCTAAAGTGGGACAAGTGCACGCAATGTCAGCATAATGTAAATTGCAACTGTTATTCGCTTGAATGATTAGGTTAGTAAGCGTTGGATTAGTGTTTCTCATTGTAAATAATAGGTACTAGGTTTTATCTGTATTTAATGTTAAGAGATTTTTATGAAGCCAATTATTAGACACAGTATAACAATTCTGTGCTACCTCATAGACTTCGGCCTTTGATTTAGCTGCGAACAGTAGAGCTGTGTCATCCGCATATGAGATAATTGCACATAATATATATTAAGAACAAAGTAGGACCCATAATACTGCCTTGTGGGATTCCATAACAGCTATTCTTAAGTTCAGAATTCATGCACTGACCTATTTTTACACACTGATGGCGGTCGGTAAGGTAATCAGATAATTGTTGCAATTGTACTCCCCGTATTCCCAGCATTTCCAAAAGCTTGTTCAAAAGCAAAGTACAAGAAATTGTGTCAAAAGCCTTGGCAAGGTCTAAAAATATCCTTATGGTGTATATGCCGTTATCCAGGTTTGTGCTTATAAAATTTGTCAGTTGGTGAACAGCTTGGCTTGTTGATCTTTTTGGCCTAAAACAAAATTGATGTTCAGAGAGTGATTTATTACTTTCAAGATATTTTACTAATCTACTGTTTATAATTTTTTCCAAAATCTTTGAGAGTCCTGTTCAAAATACAATGATTTTCTCTAGCAAAATAGCAAGCGAAAGGGTGCGCTATACCTCTGCCTAACATTGCTGGGATTAAAGGCGTGATGTTATGTCATGTTACCTAAGTTTGATACATACACACATTATATCGCTCAAGAAAAAAGGCCTTAGGGGTTCAAAATACCACTTTCAATGAAACAAAGGATGTTGTTATTCCTGACGTATTCAAGGATTTTTTGATAATAGAAGACGGTTATCCTAAAATTCTAGTGTTTGCAAATTCTTCGATGTTCGAGAGTGTGCAAAACATTAAGCACTATTTTGCAGATGGGACTTTCTTTGTCGTTCCACCTCCCTTCTACTGTCCAACTGTATTGTTGGAATATTGCTAATAAAGGTACATAAAAAATAAAAGTTGGACTCATGCGAAGACTTGTATGGATGTTATAAAAGTTCGACTCCTGAGAAAGTTGGACTCTTGAGAACAGAGGTTATGATTACAGGCGTGATGTTATGTCATGTTCTGATTACAGGCGTGATGTTATGTCATGTTATGATTACAGGCGTGATGTTACGTCATGTTAAGATTGCAGGCGTAATGTTGTCATGTTATGTTCCTATAGCATTTATAAAAAGAAATATTATACAACCATTTGCTTAAAGGAACGAATCCAGGTAACCTTACCTTTTTTTTTTTTTAGCGTGGAGAAATGCTCATGCATACTGCCACCACAAACTACCACGGGGAGATAGTGCAGTTATGTGGGACTTTAACCCACTAGAACTCCACGGTGTCCTCCTCTGCCGCTTACGGCGGGAACACGGGCACGCGTTAGCACTCATCCGTGAACCCGCCGCGGCCGTCCGTTACCGGACCCTCCTCTGGGGAGTACTCCCCATCACCGGCGCACCAGAACACATAGCACGCCGTGACCACCCCAGGGACCAAACCAAAGCACATGGGCGCCAGACGACCCCGTGTCTAGGCACGCTTGGTCCCCCCTGCGACGGGTCAGGACATTGGCCCCGCCGCCTGCCAATTTTCGGCTGCAGAGGATAGGGAGAGCGGCCAACGTAATACCGACACTCCTCTTCCCCTGCAGCCCCACTGCGTCCGCCATCGTACGGTGGCGACCCCGTCAAGGCCGCGGAAGGTAGGGAGAGCGGCGCACCGTAATACCAGCACTCCTCTCCCGCCGCGGCCTCCAACCCTCAACCGCGATGCCTCCGGTACGACATCGCGGACCGCCTCAGTTGCGATATCGCCCAAGCGACACCGCAACCTACCTTTGGCCGCTACGTCGTCGGCTTGTCAGCAAAGCCCTGACGAGCGGCCCCTCCTCGGGTTCCTCTTCGCTTCACCGTGGGTGTCCAAGCCACGGCTACTGAGCCGCCCCGCCTCGACAATGCGGGAACCCACCTTACCTTTTTTTTTTTTTTTCGCTGAGAAATGACGTTACGCATCTCCGCTCGTCGGGGGACGACACGGAGTATGTGGGACTCCCTGCCAAGGTGGCAGTATACCCACTAAAACTCAGCGGTGTTCCCTCGTCGCCTTGATGGAGGGGTCATGGGAATCTTGCTCAGCCTTTGCGTCCACAACCCCCCCGGCGCATGCCCGCCTCACTGGCGGGCCCCGCATGTCCCCCCGGCTGGGGGGCTACGGGAATGGCCGGGAACACCTGGCCATTCCCGTCCGGCACTGGTGGAAGCCTGTGCAATACAGGCGAGGGTGCCCCCGCACCCGTCGCCTGCTGGCTTCCACCTGGGGAGGTAACCTTACCTAATCTAACCAGTTCTAACTTTGAGTTGCCTTGAATTATTATAAAAACTTAAATAGTCATTTACTCAAAGTAGATAAACAATCCTACAAATGACCGATCAATTTCAATTCAATAGAACGTTCCAGAGTCAATAAGTATGTGAGAGCAAATACTAAAGTTTACGAGGAGGTACTACACACAGTACGTCTTTATTTGTAGTGCTCCCTGCGAGTTGATCTCGGCGATAAGAGGCTGTATACTCAGCCCTCAGCGACGCGTTACCATTCAGTTAGCACTTATTTATGTACACCGAGCCAGAGAATTATGTGCGTTTTATTGTACGGCTAAACTGTAGTACGTCACTTGAAAATTAAGGGGAAGATGGAGACAAGCATTGGTGTGTCAATAGAGTGAGAAATAAATATCTAATTCAGTAGAGATAATTCCAAGCAATACTTTAGTACTGCGGAGGCAGGGGATGAAAGAACATAGACCAACCGCAGATAAAATAAATGTAGATACGGTTGATCATCATCTTCCTGCCCTTGTCCTATGTTGGTTGCGCTCACGCAACACGATTTTTTCTTCCAATTCCCCCTGTCAGCCGTCACTCCAGCCTAGGTATCATTCGTTCTTATTTTTATGCAACTAGGAGAAGATAATCACAACAACTAAACACTTGTCAATGGAATATGTCCGCTCTTATTACATATGAAGGTGTAGCGGTATCTACAATACCACATGCGAACAACGCGTCATACTGACGTCACGCAAAACCCTGCATCTCGCAAACAGAGTTTACCGCGCAACTAGCACAGATACAACGGCCCGGCATGAATCATCGGGCAGTTGTCCGCCAGACACAACACCCGTCTGGTCGGTAGATCCTCCCTTTTCTATAGAGTATGAGTGAACTTTACACACTGTTCCTCATAACTCTATAAAGGTAACACTGTGACATGTTATAATACGCTATTGCCGAAGCCGTGAGACAACTCAGTAAGCTCGTAAGATTAGCGCTCTCCTTAGAGACCGGCCGGTGCCGGCGGCCACAATCCACGTCCTTTGGCGATTCATACACAACACCTATTGTCTTATTTATTATAGTATTATATTTATAGTCAATACGAATACTAACTTCCGAAAATATATTGAACGTAGATCAATCGAGTAGTCATAGATTCGAGAAAAAAACAAAACTGAAAATAAAAATAAAAAAACAGAAATCAACGACAAACTTCTTGCTAACTTTGATCTATATCCTAACTATAAATATTATTTTGATATTACCTTTCATCCCGAAAAAGGTGATGTTCCCGAGGAAAACAACAATAACGTTATTATGTTACTAGATGGTGCCACGTGTCTTTCAAATCATGATTGAATTATATTAGAAATCACGGGATCGAGATTAATGCAGATGAAACCGCGGGGCGCAGCTAGTATTATATAAAATTTAAAGTCCTGACTGAGTTATATATCAACGCACAGCATAAACCGCTGGTCCTAGAGACACGAAATTTGGAGGGTGTGTTCTTTGTGAAGAGCAGGTATCCACTATGAAAGGTTCTTTTGAAATTCCACCCCTAAGAGGGTGAACACCCTCGCCTTAAGAGGACGAAATTTCACGCGGACGAAGTCACGGGCAGAAGCTAGTTAAATTATATAATTCAGCCTGTGTCAGCCCAACAATTAAAAAAAAAATGTTTATAACTTTTACTTCTTTAGTTGTTCTATCACAAAAACACCCAAGACGACAGTTCTAGTTGCCATGACAACGACTTATTGTAATAGCTGTAAAACCTGCGACAGTGAAGTTTAGAAGCGTTTCTTTGTTCGCGTTATGTATCAAAGTTATGTTATTACTTTCTATCCTTAAGTTATGTATACTGCGTAAATATGTAAGCTGGGAACTCCCTAATGTACAGACGCCAGCACATCAAGCTACCCGAAACTGTAAAATGTTCCCAATTAATTTTGAACCATTTATGCTTTAGCGATTAAGTTGAAAATCTACTAAAGAAATTTGACAGATTATAGTAGCTTGATGTGCTGGCGTCTGTACCTTCCATGTAGATATCGTGCTAGGTAACGGAACAAGCGTCTTAGGAATACGCCTCTATTTGTATGATGTCTTGGTAACATTACTCGTAATGGTTATGTAATAATTACTCTTAAAGCCTGTTATTTGGCCTAGATATCATAAGCCCGGAATTTATATGAGTTTACACTAAATTGATATTCACATTGTGTTAGAAGGTTGTATTTGTATAGTACGGAATATTTCGCCAGTTACAGTCCCATGTTATAGAAATATCACTGAAATTCTCCTAATAGAAACCCAAACGACACTTTGACTCTGAGATCAAACACTAAAACAGATTTAAGAAAATGGTTTTCATGGATTTCAGACAACAAAATTAAAAATATATATATATAAATTAGTAAAAAAACCCTGTCAAACATGTGTTTTTAAAATAACATAGCATAAAAACACACCTATATCCTCCGTAGGGGTAGAAAGAACTACAATATTTATATATTAATACACTCACATTTCGCCAGCTTTAACATCTCCTCAAAACAATCAGAACAGTATCCCTTCAAACTTAACGTCTCGATGTCTGTCACTTACACATTACGTCGCCGTCACGAAACTTATCCAAAGATAGCGATGCGGCCTGACGGAGACGATATCGTGAGCGCCCTGACGCATGACGGGAACCGGCGACACTCGTGCAGTGTGAGCTCGTGTCTATATGTCGGTGGTCGTTTTAATAAGCAATTATACTTCGTTTATGATACTTAAAAATCACTTATTGATTCGTTAATTTTCTCTCTTTGCAACCTTTGTTTTATTGGTGGATGCTGATTGCACAAAAAAATGTTTTTAATTTGCATACTACTCTTGCAATAGGTAATTTTGGTCCGAAGTGACGGACTTATTAAGCTTCTAAGAAAATCTATCAGCTCATAGGTAATTAAAAAAGTGTCGTGCGAACATCTAGCTCTGTCTAAAATTATTGTTTAAAATACAAAAACAAGTTATGATCAGTGTTGTAATGACTTTAACATAAAGAAACAAGCGTAGATTTCAGAACAATGACTAATGTTTGTGTGCGTGTAAAATAATACATTACCGAGATAAGTGAAAAACAAACAAGTTACCGGTGAACTTTGAAACTAAGCTTAAGTGAATATTGTGTGTGCTAAAACCTTAAAACCAAATCGTCTTAACAAAAATGTGTGACTAATATGTACCTTAACCAGTCGAATTTGATGTTTCACGGGGAAAAAAAACGAAAACAGTAATTTGGCCGTTTTTGTTTACATCACATTCAAATTTTTGCACCACAATCGACAATTTGACAATCTTCAACCAGTGTGACCATAAAAATTATAGCATGAACATTAAAATCGCGCCATCTAGTGTAAAACTTTGCACTACTGAACTGTGTTACCAGCCCATAATGTGTACATTACTTAAAAAAAATAGACATCTTGGCATTTAAAATTTTAAAACAGAGCCATCTAGTTTACAAACAATTAAGTACTACTCGCTCGCCTAATGGTTGTAGATTTCGCAACTATAGACAATGTCAGATTGACCAAGTGGTGTGGGCTAACGACTGCCAGTGAAGAGTTTGCGAGTTCAAACCTAGACAATACGTGTAACGACAAAAATCTTTTTTCTTTCTTGAAAATTAAATTAAGTTGAATTCAAGATTTCTATCATGAACTTCCTAGAAAATATTACGTTTCGTCGTACGCGCGTTCGAACCAATTCGGACCATGCTCCAGATGACAATGACTCAACATCGCAGATAATCGAGTGCACTGCTAGTAGCATGCCTGACATATCAGTAGACGAAGACTCTGATCAAGTACGAGCACTAAAGGAAGAAATCCAAAAACTCGTATCTCAATTAGATAGTGCTCACAAGGAGATAGACATATTGAATCTAGAAAATAGTAAACTTAGGTCCACAAATGAAGACTTGGTTAAGAAAAACCAATTATACAAAAAAGTAACAACAATCAGCCCAATTAAAACAAACCAAAGTACTCCAAAGCGAAAACCTCTAACAAACTGTAAAACAAAACAAACACAAACTGACATACAGATAAATAAACCAAAAAATACACAACAGAGTGTTGCTCAACAAATTAGAATAAATACGAGTAAACCACCGTCTGAAGTTTCAAACTTACCTGATAAGGAACCTAATATTGTCTACAATGTGCTGCCAATTTTGGAAAACACATGTTTCAATAAAGTATGTATAATTAGTGATAATAATGTAAATAATATATTAAGTATTGCCGAAAACACTTTACTGAACACCCAAATTTGTCACTACTGTATACCCAACGCGGGTACAGTGGAGCTTCTTGCAACATTGGACAAGAAATTAGTAGATTACACCCTTAATGACTATTGTATAATCCTCCTAGGTGAAAAAGACTTCTTAGAGTCCAATAATTATGAAAAATTGGTTAATCACATAAAATCTAAAATCGAAAATGTAATGCACACCAATGTTATTCTATGTTCTCCTACTTTTAAATTAAAATGGAATGTTAACTTATTTAATACTAGAATAGAAGCGTTCAATCGACTTGTGTACCAAAGTAATCAGGCTTTTGAATATGCATATTTGTTTGATACCAACAAACATCTGGAATATAATCATAAAATGTTTTCTAAATATACAGGTAAAGTCAACAATAGGGCTATGGTAAATATCTTTCAGAACTTGAATAGCTACATACAGGTATTAGCAATCTCTGAATACAAAAATAACTGTGACAGTTTAAGTATCGTTAATAAGCACGAAAGCAGTAAAATCGGCCAATGGGTCATGTATGAAAATATTAAATTGTCTCGTTTTTTTTTCTGCGCTTATGAATAAGCTAATACTATCTACAAAAAAAGTATCAGATTTATCTGATTAGTATTTCCAGAGAAATAAATTAAATTCTGTTAGAGGCGGCCATCGACAGTAACCCACGGATTTTTATTCAATTTCCTTAGCCTACTCAATTAAAAAGTAAAAACTTGTCAATTTGTCATAACATAACCTCACTTTTCACCTCTTGCTTTGTGTTTGTTTGCGATTTTATGGATATATCTTTACGACGACCCTCACGCTTTGAATAAAATAAAGATAAATCGTATCGTAATCGTAAAGATATATCCATAAAATCGCAAACAAACACAAAGCAAGAGGTGAAAAGTGAGGTTATGTTAAGACAAATTGACAAGTTTTTACTTTTTAATTGAGTAGGCTAAGGAAATTGAATAAAAATCCGTGGGTTACTGTCGATGGCCGCCTCTAACAGAATTTAATTTATTTCTCTGGAAATACTAATCAGATAAATCTGATACTTTTTTTGTAGATAGTATTAGCTTATTCATAAGCGCAGAAAAAAAATCGAGACAATTTAATATTTTCATACATGACCCATTACAACCTGGTACTATTCCTTACTACTTTAAAAAAAAGATAGATTTGGACAGAGATACATTTTTTCGTTGATAAACATGTGTCAACTGTCGACGAATCTTTAGATAGTTCATTGTGTAATTGTTTATACATTTTTCATCAAAATATGTGTGGCTTAAATAATAAGAAAGATGTGTTAGAAATATATCTAGATAGCTTGGGTAGCCCTTCGAATTACTTGTGTATCAGCGAGCATTTTCTTAACGAAGAACTAGTCTCCTTGTTAAATCTCTCAAAGTACAATGTTGCATCATATAATACCAGAATAAATAAATTGAGAGGAGGGACTATTATTCTAGCAGAAATGGATAGGGAATATGAGGAATTGACCATTGCCAAAATTTTTTATAAAATGGACAGTTTTGAAATATGCGGTGTCAAAGATGTTTTGACAGGCCTATCTGTGTGTTGCTGTTATCGCACGCCTTATGATAAAAACTTAGACACATTTATGGTGAGGCTTGAAAAACTATTAGAACATTTTTTTAACAAGAACTGTGTTATTTGCGGTGATTTTAATATTGACTTATCAACTGACAATAAAAAACGAAATGACTTATTAAATTTATTGACATGTTACAACTTTAGACCTCTAATTAGTTCGACTACATTTATTCGAAATGACTCACGATCTTGTATAGACAATGTCTTCACCAATTTATCAGACCATTGCGTCATAAGTTGCGATGTTGACCACAATGGCTTGGCAGATGGACATGCAGGATTACTCTGCAGTACAGTATTCAGAAGTAACGAACTATGTAGGAATAGGAAAAACAGTAGTGTTCAAATTACCAAACGGATTTTTAATGCAAATACGAGAAGAAACTTTAGAAATTTGCTATTAAATCAAGACTGGAGTGATCTCGGAATAAACTCATTTTTAAAGCGATTCGAAGATATGTTCACACGCTGTTTTAGGAAAAGGAAACTGCAGGTACACTTAACGCGTAATACGCAGCTGCGCTGGATCACTAAGGGTGTAAAGGTTTCTAGCAAAATGAAACGATTTCTCTGTGCTGGCAAAGGGAATAGACAGAATGTTACTGTGATGGACTATAGGCAAAAATACATCGCTCTGTACAGGAAAGTAATAAATATGGCCAAAAAGCTAACAGTACAATCTATATTAGCTAAATCAACGAACATCTCGAAAGACGTTTGGAAAGTTATAAACAAGCATAGAAATAAGAGTGCCATTAACAATTCAAAACTAATTTTAAAATCAAATAATAAAATTATGTCAGAACCATCAGATATTGTGAATATCTTTGCCCAAGAGTTCGAACTTAATACATCAACTATTGCATGCACAGAGGCTGCCATGGATATTCTACGTAAAAGTGCAAAAAGAGTAACCAATGACCTTGTCCTAGACCCTGTCACTCCCCTTGAGATATTCAAAATGGTGAAAGAAATGGACGACAAAAAATCTTGTGGCTACGATGACATAAATATATCAGTAATAAAGGACAATATAGTCGTACTAGCGGAACCGTTATGCATTTTTTATAATAAGTGTTTTGATGAGGGAATTTTTCCAGATCAACTGAAGATAGCCAAAATAACACCTGTATACAAAAAAGGATCTAAAACTGACCCAAAGATGTACAGACCAATTTCATTACTACCTATTCACTCGAAAATTCTTGAAAAGCTAATTAAAACTAGATTACTCAGACATTTCAACCTAAATGGAGTCATAAGTAGAAGACAATTTGGTTATCAGAAATACGTTGGGACACAAGACGCAATATCGACTCTAATTAAGGACGTAGTTAGCAGATTGGATGACAAACAGAGAGTAGCTGGGCTTTTCTTAGACTTAAGTTCAGCATTTGACACGGTAGACCATAAATTACTGTTAGAAAAACTTGAGCACTACGGTGTCAGGGGTAAAGTATTGGCACTTCTCACGTCATATTTAAAAAATAGGAAGATGTTCGTGGAGATCAAAGCAGTGGTGTCACAGACAAATTCCTCAGGTAAAAATTGTGCAAGTGAGGAAACATTATAGGTCCCAATTGTCTCCTGTGCACACTGGCGTACCACAAGGCTCCATACTGGGTCCGATATTGTTCATCGCTTTTGTTAATGACCTTATTCAACACATGAGTGAAAATGGTGCGGGATCCATCCAGCTTGTGGTGTTTGCCGACGATACTAATGCAGTTGTTTCGGCTGACAATATACATGCTCTTAATTCTATAGTTAATCAAACCTTAGATATCTTCCACAGCTGGTTTGCTGTTAACGGTCTTAAAGTTAATGCCAGTAAAACAAATATAATGCTTTTTCGTACTACTTCCAAAACTAACGAAAGCATTAACTGCGTCATAAATGGAGAAACAGTGAACGTGGTCCCAGTGGTTAAGTTTCTGGGAGTTCATATTGATAGCCAGTTAAAGTGGAAACAAGAGCTGACATACCTTGAGAAAGCAATCAGCTCTGCCTGTTACGTACTAAGAAGTCTAAGAAACGAGGTTACCACAAAACATTTAAAAATGGTTTATTACGCATTAGTCGAGTCTAAACTGAGATACAGCATACTTTTCTGGGGGGGTAGTTATGGTTACAATACTCAAAAAGCTTTTGTAATTCAGAAAAGAGCAATCAGAACCATAGCTGGAATTCAACAGCAAGAATCATGCAAGCCACATTTTAAGGACTTAAACATATTGACAGTCCCAAGCTTGTACATTTTAGTGCTACTCAGTCACTTGTCAAAATACATCTATGAATATGAGACTGTAGATGAAAGGCAAAAAAGGGAGAGTACAAGAAGAAAAGATCTCCAGATGAAGCAAGTGCCTCACCTGAACGTTGTAAAGCATAGCGCCTACCATAAGTCAATAAAAATGTTCAATAAACTGCCGACAGAAATAAAAAGTCTAGTATATACAAGAGAGTTTCAGAATAGGCTTAAACGGTTCTTGTTAAATAAGTGTCTATATTCGATTGATGAATTATAAATAAATACAAAAGTGGGATGTACTGTAACTGTATAACTTTGTTTAAATTGAATTAATTGATTTTTTTTGTATTGACTTATGACATTAATTTTTTATATTTTATATTATTATTTTGTGACATTAATTTTTTTTTTTTATATTTTATGTTATTTTTATTATTATTATTTTCACTTGCATGTAATTTGGATAATTTTAATGATTTAATTATGAATTGCATGCATGATGTTCTTATATATTTAGTTATACTAGACATTCAGACACAATGTGAAAATTGTTAGTGAATAAATGAATTGAATTGAATTGAATTGAATTGAATTATATTTTCTTAGAAGCTTTCTGTAAAACCTCTTGGGATTTTTTAGTAGTTAATGAACACAAAAATCCCCGACATTTATAATTGAATATCTACATTCCTTGAAGGAAGAATAGAATTATTCATCTCTTCATTATAATATTGTAGATCTACAGATTCGTAAACTAACATACATAGATCGATATACACCAAACTCCGCAATTTCCTCAAGAAAGCCGAATTCAATCAATTCACTGGAAGTCAATTGGCACCCTCTGAACCTAAACCAACAGACTACCAACCGCACTCTTCTACCTTGAAACCTGAACAAAAGAGAAACCAATACGCCGATTGACTTGAGAGCATACCTGTCCATTACTTCTACATTCCTAGTACCGGCCAGCGTTTGAAGTGTCCAATATTTAGTGGAAGTGTACCTATTATTGCTACATTATAAACCAGTACACCGACGGACTTGGAAGCGCACCTGTCTTCATTACTTGTAAATTCCTTGTAAGTACCTGCTTGTGTTTGCGGAGTTTCTAATATTTAGTAGACGGCGTCTTTTTGGTTACACTCCCTTGAAAATTAACAATGCTGCGGGAACCACACGACCAGAAACAAATTATGAATACACCGATTAACTTGGTAGCACACCTGTCCAGCAGATTCTTCTGCGTTCCTAGTATCTGACAGTGTGCGGACTGTGATAAGTAAGTCTCCAATATTTAGTAGAAATGTTTTAATGTTTAGTCAAGTAGTTAATAACATGGTCCGAAAGAATAAACATAAGACATACTATTAATTAATATTACTGGATTGTGACTTTAGAAAATAGTAGGACTTATCTTTCTTAGAAGTAAACAAAATTAACTCTTGATATTAACAGGAGCTTTTACCTTATGCTGTTGTGACTGTTCCTTAATTACCCTAGGCTGATAAAATTTTCGTTTTTTCCTTATTATGTTAAGGCCGCTCTCTCGAAAAAAGCTTGAAAAAAGCATGCAGATGAAGCCATTTTTTGTCGGCATTTACAGAGAAATTACATCTGAAAAAAATCCTTAGTAATCTTCATGATATAATACGTAATTTGGTTTAGCCATAATTTTTCTACCGGTATCACATAATTTAAAAAAAAATCACCAAATCACCTCCAAATCATTGAGATGAAACCGTTTTACTCCTTCATTTTTTATCAAAAGAGTGTAAAAAAATATATCTACATCTTCGCAATACAAAGGAGAATAATTTGGTTTTGTTACTTTTTTAAAATATGTATTATTTTTATGATAATAAATTAAAAAGGCCTCTGATAAAGGACTGCGTCTACATCACCCCCGCACTCGTCCATAAATTTAGTGCGGGGCGCATCGTGTTGCTAGGTGGACGTATGTCGCGTTGCGAGAACTCCGCACTACGAAATAAAATCGTAAAATATTACTGCAAAAACAAAAAGTGTACCTACCCAAGCGGGGTTTTATGAAACTTATGCGCTGTCCATTACTCTGTGTACATAGGTACTGTTTATAAAATACCTACCTCATTCAAACGAAAGTCGTAAGTACTAGTAGTGAATGATCACAGAAGGTCCACGTCCACGAAATGATTCAGCCAATATTATAAATTTTACTTTTCGGTGCCTAAGTAAAGTCTATTATTCTGATGCGTTGCGATTATTTGTGACATATTGTGACACAAAACTGAAAATGCTCCTAAAGTAGGTATTAATTATGATTATAGGTTACGTACTTGCTAATAATTTGTCAATTTATTGATTATCGGCGTAATTATTTTCAAATAAAAAAATCAAATCAAATCATTTATTTGCATAAAACAGGTTCAGTGGATGTTAAAAAAGGTCAAATGGTACACTGTTAATAACCATATAAGGTGTGCAAATATAAAACAAGAATGTTAACTGTTAATTTCACTATTCAATAAAGTACGGACGCCAAGCACATCAACCTACCCGAAACTGTCAAATTTTCGCAATCAACTTTGAACCTTATGCTTTAGTGATAAAGTTGAAAATCTATTAAAGAAATCTGACAGATTGTAGTAACTTGATGTGCTGGCGTCTGTACAATGTCATTGAAAATAAAATTATCGTAAATACAGATCAGTCAACAAAATAAGGAATTAAAAATAATAATGTCATACAATAGTAAAAAGTAGTAGTTCAATAATATATATGTATATACAGGCTGGATTTTTTTAACCTCACCTAGAGGGCAAGTACTCTAAACACTGGAGATATCAAATTTTACTCAAAGGAAAATCCCTTCATTAAAAAAAAACAAATCTGCGTTCAAAGATTTTCGAAAATTCGCTTGCCGCTCTCGGGAATCGAACCGCCTAAAATCCGAAAAAATAATACCCTGTACTTTTATGGCATCAATCGATAGGGTCAATCATATGGATCAAATCTCTCTATGGCAGATCGAAAGTCGAATACTTTTTACTCGACTTCTATCGTCGCGGGTGACATCAATCAATCAATTAAATCAGCCTATCGCAGACCGCGGGTGGCACAGACTACATAAAATTAGAAAAACAAATTGGTAGTCATGTTTTTTATTATAATTATCACTTATCATTACTATCCATGTGGGCTAAAGTGGGTCAATAATATTATTCAACTAATTAAATCAAATAAAAAAATCATTACCTATACGTAGTGAATCAATTAGTTCTACCAGAGAAGTTGAAGGTGATTCTGTTGATTTGGATGTGAATGTATTTTTTTTTACAAATTATGAACCTATATTTTTGTTTTACTTGTAAATATATGTATAACTGCATTCATTTTAGGAACAAGATGATTTGGGCATTCAAAAACTACGGTCTCTATTGGATGACATGGTGACTCACAAGCATCTTGTAAGGTCTGTCGAAGAACTTGAAGATTATTCAGCTGAATTTTAGTTATAATATATTTGTTTATAAAAAATATAACAAATAATATGACATACACTAGTGATAATTATACTACCTATACCTACCTACCTACCTACCTTACCTGCCTACCTATCTACCCTACCTTCCTATCTGCCTTACCCTAACTACCTACCTACCCTACCTACCTACCTACCCTACATACCTACCTACCTATCTACGTACATGCCTACCTACCTTTCTTCTCTTCATAGAAACCTTCCTAAGACTTCAACGAATATTTAAAAAAAAACCGAATTGGTCCAGCCATTCTTGAGTTTTGCGCTTAGCAGCACATTTAGTCATTAATTTTAGTTAAAAAGATACATTAAGTTGTTTACCACATGGCAAGCCAGGCTGATTTATATTAAGGGTATAGCTTCTACTCACGGCCTCGAAAGCTTTTAACAATTTTATTCGTAACCATAGCCCGAAAAGTACATCCATATCAATAGATAATACCTAAATAAAACCAAAACAGGACCATTGTAAATACAGGGTGTCCCAGAACTCAACGTCAAGCCGAAACGGGGTGACAGGATTGATCATAACCATTACGAGAAAAATCTGAAAAAAAATCTATCCCATGCAGTTTGAAAATTATGGGCATTTTAAGAAAAACCTAGAAACCGACCGAAAAATGTTACAGTTTGATCAAAATGATCAAACTGTAACATTTTTCGGTTATTGTGGTTATTCTTTTTTATTTTTGTTCATTTGAACTTTGGAAACGTAATCCTAAATAACATTTCTAGAATCCCAATAAAAAATAATGACACAATTGCCTCAAGTTTCCGAGAATTGAGACTATTCGTTAAACTACGAATTTAAAATTTTCAAGATTCGTCGACTTTGATAGGCCCTCCTTTAAAAAAAATGTACTAGAGTGCCTTGGCAAGTGGCATTAAAAGTTGGTGCATTTAATCAGAATTCTAAAATGGTACAATACTTGTTAGTTACATACAATAAAAAAGAGTAAAAAAATTAAAACCTCAAGTAACCCGATTTTTGCTATCTCAGTTAAAATGTTTTTGATTCGCACAAGCTCTAGGTAGGTTCTTAATTTTAAGGCAAAATGATGAGAGAGATGGATAGGTATGTTTGCCATGAGTGAGCGAGACAGATGGTGACGCCACTTTTATTAAAGTGAAAAAAGTGAAAAAAAGTTAGTAAAATAATGAAAAATCTTGATCTAGTTTAATTTAGGTTTGTTGGAATAAAAGTCAGATAGAGAAATAACGTTTTTTATTACAATAAATAAGCCCATTGAGAACGTAGCCGACCTGCGTCAACGCATTTCTCAAGCAGCTGAGGAGATCAACTCTTGAAGATAATTATGCCCGACTAATAAGTAGATCTTTTTTAAGAAGATGTAGGGCTTGTATTGAGGCTGATGGTAAACAATTTGAACATTTATTGTAATAAAAATGTTATTTCTCTATCTGACTTTTATTCCAACAAACCTAAATTAAACTAGATCAAGATTTTTCATTATTTTACTAACTTTTTTTCACTTTTTTCACTTTAATAAAAGTGGCGTCACTATCTGTCTCGCTCACTCATGGCAAACATACCCACTATCCATCTCTCTCATCATTTTGCCTTAAAATTAAGAACCTACCTAGAGCTTGTGCGAATCAAAAACATTTTAACTGAGATAGCAAAAATCGGGTTACTTGAGGTTTTAATTTTTTTACTCTTTTTTATTGTATGGAACTAACAAGTATTGTACCATTTTAGAATTCTGATTAAACGCGCCAACTTTTAATACCACTTGCCAAGGCACTCTAGTACATTTTTTTTTAAAGGAGGGCCAATCAAAGTCGACGAATCTTGAAAATTTTAAATTCGTAGTTTAACGAATAGTCTCAATTCTCGGAAACTTGAGGCAATCGTGTCATTATTTTTTATTGGGATTCTAGAAATGTTATTTAGGATTACGTTTCCAAAGTTTAATTGAACAAAAATAAAAAAGAATAACCACAATAACCGAAAAATGGTACAGTTTGATCAAATTTCTAGGTTTTTCTTAAAATGCCCATAATTTTCAAACTGCATGGGATAGATTTTTTTTATATTTTTCTCGTGATGGTTATGATCAATCCTGTCACCCCGTTTCGGCTTGACGTTGAGTTCTGGGACACCCTGTATATGTGGTACACATAATTATTTAACTTTCACGATGACTTGACCTTCTGTGATTTCGATACTCTGTGACGAGACTAGGCGAGGCAAACCGTGGTGGCGGCGCACACAACCGCACATTTTCTGTTACATGCGGGTAGCGGAGTGGCGCGGAGAAGGGGTCGTTAGCTCCGCCCAAATGCTCAAGGTTATCGGCATTAATACAGGCCTTAAATATTAGTGTTTAGGTCGGTTCCCCCCTAGGGGGGAAGAGCCGCACCCCGCCACCATGCGGCTCTGTAGAGCTCGTTTCCAGACTGGACACTCTTCCACCGATTGTAATAAATTCCAAATATAAAGAAGTCTAATGCCTTGTCTCATCTATAGACCAACGAAAGGATTGAAAGAAATGCCAAGTAAAACTTAGGAATTCATAGTTCTGAACATACATTGAATGTGCTTTTAGAAAGTTAGTTATAATAGAGGGATCCAAGGTATATTATTATTATTAAATTGTGAGTAACCCATACGCTAGTGTAACAGGTATTTGATCAGTCATTACTCACACGATACCTCACATCTACACCTGGAGTACTCAGAGCAACACTTTCATACGATGACGTAAGCGGCTTTTCAGCGGCATTGCGTCGGTATCATGTTCTTTTGGAGACATGGTCCCTAGCAGTTCTCTCGAACTGATAAACGTGACCCCTGGAAGTTCACCCTTTGCACAACAAGCATATCTGCAGGACACGTGTCCATGTAAGTCTGACCGAATTATTGGCCTGAGATAAAGAATACAACATTCAAGAATTATTACATAATAGAATTGAGATTCGAAACTCACGAAACATTATTTAATAGAGTTTTGAATAATCTCTCTTAAAGCACTGTTATTAGCCAGAGGCAATGAATACAATGTTCAACAATTATAGTACTAAAATTTACTAGTTAATAGGTACGGAATCACAAATTAAGAATTACTAATTAATAGAGTCGTAGATCAACCCTCTTGAAGGTCTATAGACAGCCCCAAAGCGCCCACCCTTCAACACTTCCTAGTGTTTGGGCTGGGGAGAAGAAGTGGTACAACAAACTCCTCAGCAATACTTCTGTGTCTGATTAGTTATATAACTTTAATAACTCTATCAGCCTAGGATAATATTAGTACCTATAATGAAGGACTCACCCAGTCACACCAACAAACACACACACTCACCACTTTTACTACATTAGTCTAATCTAATCTGGGCTTTAACCCAACTATATTTAACTTAAAACCTAATACTCGTTATCTCGCGACTGCCCACTCGGACATGGCCTCTTAGTGTTCACTAAATCTCCTAACTTAACTAGCCTGGACTCGCAAGTCCGTCTCCTAAAGCGGGTGGACCCCGACTGCCTCTCCGTCCTCGTTATAATTTCTCACATCCTATATCACCACTCTCAGCCCAAATTCCCATACTTTCGCAGCATCGGCTTATCGCCTTTTTATTATACAATTTCTCATTTGTTTCAAGGGACCGTTTTGGGTTTGGGTCGTTCTTAGAATTCGTACAAAATACTGCATCTTAAGTGACGTAAAATATTGGTTTCGACTGATGGCTGGCATATATTGTGCTAGTCTGTTGCCCATAAAGTAGAGAATTTATGTGTCTACAAGTGGCAGCGCCAAGTACCTACCAGTTTTAAAATAAATATAATATTTTGTTATTAAATAGGTGTAAGTGACAGACAGTCACACTGTCACCATCCTAACAATCTAATAAGTAACCAGCATTTATGTAGGCGAGAGCCTCCGAATCGCTTACGCCCGTATAATACACGTTATCAGCAAACACATGTTTCTATGTATGCTGTCTACATCTCTCTATTTATTGTCCTATCGCATCGAAATATTCACCACCTTTCACCACCTTTGTACCTATTTTTCGGTTCTGTTTTCTTTCTTTTCTGTTTATTGTGTGTACATAGATGGTAAAATAAATAAATAAAAAATTAACACTGGGAACCCAAAATACTCATATTACGCTTACGGACGAAGCTCGCGGCGTGCAAACTTGCGCCGCTTTGCTATTTTGGTCTAAACGCCGCTCGTACTCCTGTGCGCCTAGTCATGAAATTTTCACTGGCTCTGTTTTACTCGTGTGTGGATAGACGAATTTAGTTTTGGAAAATGAGGCATTTTTTGTAATCATAGTATGTCAGTTTTTGGTTTATTTTTGATATAATTATTAGTCTACCTTTATATTTCCCTTGAGTTTCAGGTAAAGCGAATGAGAGATTCAAGCAGCAATAAGCATATATTATATGGGAGCTAACTGAGTACTTATTTATTACATGGACTTCTACAACGACTAGTCTTTTAAATATATAGTTGGTGTTTGTTACAAGAGATTATCACTATGTAGTGAATAATCGCATGCCTACAATTTGTGAATAGATACATTTATCTTGTAGAACTTAACTCGAACGACAGCAAATAATAAGACACTGCTCCTTGAGTTAAATTAATGTAATGAATGTAAATGCTTCAGCTCATTTATTTTCTAAGCAAGCTAACGTAGAATTAGATACCATTTTATGTTAGAAATAAAACATAACTATCCGTGCATGTAAAATAATGTGGCTAGAATTATGAAGATTGATGAATGTGATTGATGTTGTTGTGTTGTGTGTGTTTTGTGATTTGATTGTGATGATTATTATGATTTATTATTATTATGAATTATGTAGAAATAATAATAAGAATATAATAATAAATCTTTATTGATAATTTTCAAGCATTGCAGTACATGGGTACATAATTTATACATGGTAAAAGTACAGATTTGCTACAATTGTAGTGGGTGCAGTTCTGATCTCTTAACTAGGTTACTGTATAACCTGTATGAAGGAGTGACAGTTCCGATCCTCCTTGGACTACAAGGATTTGTATTTTTACTGTTTACGATTATGTATTTGACTGCTATAAATACGAGTATATGGTATAACTAAATATAAAAAATAAAAACAATTTCATGTGTGTGTGGTGGATGAGTAAGTGTGTGCGAGCGAGCGTGTGAGGGTATGTGTGAGCGAGCGTGTGAGGGTGTGTGTGTGTGTGTGTGTGTGAGGGTGTGTGTATGTGTGTGGGGGTGTGTGTATGTGTGTGAGTGAGTGAGTGAGTGTGAGGGTGCATTGGGGTGTGTGTACAAGTGTATGTATGTGTGTTTGTTGTGTTACACATTATGTTGAGTGTGCTATGCTCCATTTTAACTTACCCTTAAATAAGTATTTTTTCTGTTTCTTCATATGTGTAGTCTAGGAGAAATGAGTAGACCATTTTCTTACAGTTACAGTGTGTTAAGCCGTATACTGGACAATGTTTATTTATTTTATTATACAAAGAAGGGCCAAGAAAATAAAATAATATTTTAATGAAAGTGGAACGTGTACGTGGGAGAGTACAGATTAAGTCTTTTCTACGTTTATCGATTGTCCTACATGGCGTCCTTTGGTGTTGTAGGAGAACTGCTTGCATGATAAACTGTTGTCTTACGTTTAGAATATTCCATATTTTACGGTATAATCATTTTCATTAGTAGGGAATATGATGGGGCGAAAGGTAGCAACTTTTAATACTGCTCTATGTGCTATCTCCAATGGTTTTAAGATCGTTTTAGCAGCACCACCCAAACATGAAATGCAATATGTGACAATAGATTAGCACAAGGCAAAATAGACATTGCATATAATAGTTTGATTAGCAATTTTCCGAAGTGTTTTAAATATGAATATAAGTTTCCGGACCCTGCCTGTGAGAATGTTTATATGGGACTTAAAGTTTAGAGTTTTGTCTAATGTCACACCCAGATATTTTATTTGGTCTACAGAGGTTAATGATGGACAGTTGCAATGAGTTTGGGATTGATATTGCAAAAGTGAGCTATTAAGGTTATTGGGATGCATGGTTGAGAGGCTGCACTGATTGAATATGGAGTATTGATTGAATAAGGAAGTTGGTTTTGGAAGTGTTGAGTGTAAGTGTGTGATCATTAAGCCAGTTTAGTGCTGTGTTGAATGTTAGTTGTGCTCTAGTTTCTAGTTAAGACCACGTTTCAGCTACAACAGTTATCGCAGTATCATCCGGGAATGATATTATGTTACCATTCTGGATATTGAGGTCGCATAGCTCATTGATGAAGATAAGAAAAAGGGTCGGCCCTAGTATACTTCCCTGGGGCACACCGTAATAAATGGGAAGTTCATTACTATTGTTATTATTTATACGATCGATTAATTGCGATCGGTCTGTTAGGTAGCTCTTGAACATATCCAATTGAACACCTCTGACACCCACTCTTTTAAGTTTTGATAAGAGTATTAAAGACGGGGACCGTGTCGAACGCTTTTGTGAAGTCTAAGAATATGGTTAGGACTCTTTTAGTATTATTAATACTTTGTACAGTCAGCTTTACAGAAAATGTACCCCCCTTGGTATGACATCAAACCTATTTAAGTTTTTTGTAATGTAACGTTAATGGCTTGTTGGTCTAGTGGTTAACACTGTACTCGCGTCACTGTACCGGTGGCGCGAGGAAGCGCGGGCGCGGGGCGAGGGGCTGACGCAGCGCCATATGGAGCTGCGTCGGTCTCAGCTTCGCGAGGTCCTGGTGGCGGAATGGCGGGACAGGCTTTCGCGCCCTACCGCCGGCCTCGGTACCATCGAGGCGGTCCGGCCAGTGCTCGAGCGCTGGCTCGGGAGGAGGCACGGCTCCCTGTCGTTTCGGGTGACGCAGGTGCTCTCGGGGCACGGTTGCTTCGGGAAGTACCTGTGTCGCATAAACAGGGAGCCGGACGCCCGGTGTCACCACTGCGTCGACTGCCGGGAGGACACGGCGTGGCATACGCTGGCAGAGTGTGCCGCTTGGGAGGAGCCGCGCCGTGCCCTCATCTCAGAAGTAGGCAGTGACCTCTCGCTGCCGGCCGTGGTCGAGTCCATGGTCGACAGCGAGGAGTCCTGGGACGCGGTGGTTTCCTTCTGTGAAACAGTCGTCTCGCAGAAGGAGGCTGCGGAAAGGGAAAGGGAGATCTCGTCCACTCACCCTGCCCGCAGCAGGCGCACCGGGCGTCGGCGGAGGGCGGACAACGCCCTCTTCCGGCCCCCCTAAACGGGTCCAGGGGCGACGGACTCGGGGACGTCCGTCGCCCCCCACACATCAGGACCCGAGGTGGCGGCGCGATGTGTTCCACGCGCGCCCCTCTTAGACGTCACGGGGGGAGTCAAACACCTCACTGCCGCTGGGCCGGCACCAGCCGGGGGTTGCGGAAGGATCGTACGTTCCCGCGACCCCCGGCGTAGGTGTGAGATGGAACACCCGGGGTGGTTTTTAGTCAGTAAGAGTCTGACAGACCCCGCCGCCCGCCCCAGGGCGGCGGACATCCATGAGGATTTTCCAACCCGGATCAAAAAAAAAAAAAAAAAAAGTGGTTAACACTGCGGCTTAGCAATGCGATGGTCACGAGTTCAAATTCGCGAATGAGAAGATTTTTTTCATTATTTATTTACCTTTTTTTTAGTTTCTTTAATAGGTGATTTTCGTTAATTATTATTAAGAAATCAAATGGAGGTTTGTAATAAAAGCTAGGCATTTTGCATAAACAATATTCATTTATTTTTCTAATTACATTTCTAGGACTTCATGGAATCCACTTCCTGGTTGAATATACTATTAGGTTAAGAATGAGTTTCTGTACAGCTGTCATCTGAGACGTCACTCCAACGCCTATAAAAGCGGTTGTCAATTGAGCTCCGGTCCTTTTTCCTGTCAGCGCTCGCGCAGAGAGGTCGTTGGATTTCGTCTTGGATCACAGCTAAGTCTTTGTTTGGTGGTCATTTCCTTTTTATGTGCAAATATTGCCTTTGTTTATTGTGTTTTGTTGAAGTTGACTGTTTCCTATTAAATATTGCGTGATTATTTGTGTTTCTTAATTAGTTTGCTATTTAAATATAAGTTAGGCCTATTTGACAGTTGTTTTTTTTATTTAAATACCACTCCTGGTCCCTAAGATCAGAAGTGGGATTCGCCCTGGTCCACTAAATTTGAGTTACACTAGGAAACAGTCAACTTATATCGGTGTTTTGAAAAATGCCTCGATCAAGATCGCGTAGTGTGTCGTCCGAATCGAACTACCCACAGAAACGCATACATAAACGTAAACAGCACCGTTCCCGCTCCCGCGATCGAGCCCGTTCCCGTTCCCGTTCTCGCGATTGGTCCCGTTCTCATTCTCATCGCGTTTCACGTTCGCGCGCTCATCATAAGTCGCGTGAACGATCGAACCGAAGATCTCGTAGTCGGGAAAGCTCCGTAAAACAGGCATTGCAAACGATCGTCTCGCGTTTGAATGCAATCGAGGAAAGTTCCGCAAGCGTACCTCAAACTCCGCCGCGACCCGCTCGTCACAGCACGCCTCAAGATGTCAGTGTACCCTCAACGACACAAACATTAACGGAGATACTAAACATGTTAAATCCTGCAAAGTCACATGGTTATTACGTATCCAATTTTGATCCCGCTATCCATGACATTGAGTTGTGGTGTGAAGAGGTGGAACGCGCTAAAGTATCAAATCATTGGAATGATTACGAATGTCTTTCGCGAGTGTGTAACTGCCTTAGAGGCGATGCAAAAACCTGGCTTAGTGAGTGGAATACCAATGACCGTTGCTGGTCTAATTTTAAATTGGAATTTAAACCGTTGTGCCCCCGCAAACTCGACTACGCCAATGTTTTGTTTGAGGTTATGAATTCTACTTCAGATAAATATTCGACTTATGCAGAATATGCCCGGCGTTCGCTGTTACGGTTGCGTATTGTTAAAGGTCTGAGTAATGAGCTAATGGTGCAGATCGTAGTACGTGGTATTACCGACCCACATGTTCGTGCAGCGGCCGCGAATGCCGACTTAACGATTGATAATTTGGTATCGTTTTTAGCTATTTATGTCAAGCCTGCCCGTACCAAGAATGAGGCACGCGTGTGTCTAACACGATAAAAAGGTGCCATATTTCTAATGATAAATGCTTTTCTTGCGGTCACACTGGACATAGAAGCTACAAGTGTCCGAAAAATCAGAAACCTTCAGAAGATGCGGTAAAATCTTCAGAAAATCTTTCAAAACCAACATTGAATTTTTGAAAATGCCGTTTGGCTTATGTAATTCCCCCACCGTTTACCAGAGAATAATAAACAGTACTCTTCGGAAGTTGATTGAGGCGGGAATATCCTGGCGTACGTCGACGACGTGCTCCTTGTGAGTGAAACCATTGCCGATGGCATAAAATTGTTACACGAAGTGCTTCAAACACTCACCGAAGCCGGCTTCTCAGTCAATATCCGAAAATTCTCGTTTCTAACCACCGAAGTAGAGTACCTAGGCCGTATCATATCACATGGTCAGGTTAGGCCGAGTCAGCGCAAAATCTTAGCCTTGGTAAACACCCAGGCCCCGACCAACGTTAAACAAGTCCGGCAATTCTTGGGTTTAGCTGGGTACTTTCGACGTTATGTCGAAGTTTACGCAACGAAAACAGCAAGTATCTTGCGTGTAACTAAAAGGGATGTAAAGTTCGAATGGGGACTCGAACAGGAGACTGTTCGACAAGACAACCCAGGCTGCGGCGCAATATATGGTGCCGTGGAAAGGAGAATGGTGTCCTGACACCTGTTCAGCCTTTTTGAATGTGAGTAATCGTTTGTTGGTCACAGATTGGTTCGTGTATGTGATGCTTTTCGTCGGCTGCCCTAGCGGAGCTGCAATGAAACGGCGCGAGTGCGAAGCTGGCAAACCACTGGCTTAATGCGCGTTGCCAGCGCGGAGCGACTGCTCAGCCTCGCCGCCATGTGTGGTGACTGGTACTGCGGTGCTGGTTGAGAAGACAGATATGCGCCGCGGTGCTTCCGTCTTATGTGTTGACGATGGATTAGTGCTGCGGTACTCTTCCACTAGTTTTTGGACATGCGCTGCGGTGCCTCTGTCTTGCAGACACGTCTTGTACGTGTATTATTGGACATGCGCTGCGGTGCCTCTGTCTTGCAGACACGTCTTGTACGTGTATTATTGGACATGCGCTGCGGTGCCTCTGTCTTGCAGACACGTCTTGTACGTGTATTATTGGACATGCGCTGCGGTGCCTCTGTCTTGCAGACACGTCTTGTACGTGTATTATTGGACATGCGCTGCGGTGCCTCTGTCTTGCAGACACGTCTTGTACGTGTATTATTGGACATGCGCTGCGGTGCCTCTGTCTTGCAGACACGTCTTGTACGTGTATTATTGGACATGCGCTGCGGTGCCTCTGTCTTGCAGACACGTCTTGTACGTGTATTATTGGACACGCGCTGCGGTGCCTCTGTCTTGCAGACACGTCTTGTACGTGTATTATTGGACATGCGCTGCGGTGCCTCTGTCTTGCAGACACGTCTTGTACGTGTATTATCGGACATGTGCTGCGGTACCATGGTCTCGATATTGTGTAGAAATGCGCTGCGGTGCATTTGTTGCGTAAACACTTTCTAATAATGAGAATGTGTGGCGCCGGATGATATAGAATGATGTATGTAAGAACAATAAATAACTGTGATTGACTGAAAGCGATTTGATATCTTAGCTGGATTGCTTCATTGAAAGAGGGCCTCAAATGTGTGATGAATGATTGAGTAGGCAAATAATAAAAAAATAAGCCTTTGGGTCAAACTCAAACTCAAACTCAAAACATTTATTTCAATTAAACCATTTACAGGCACTTTTGAATTGTCAAAAAGTCGGTCAGTCAGAAAATATGAAGCTAGTTGCCCATTCCAAAGCGTAGGTACCTATGGAGAAGAACGGGCAAGAAACTCCATGGACACTCTTTTAAATTATAGTTGTACAAATATATTAGTTACATCAATAATGTGAATTTATAATTATATGTGAGAACGATGTACAAAAGATGTACGCGTTAAAAGTGTCCAGAGTACAACAAATGGCAAGAAAACAACAATTCAATATTAAAATAATTAAAAATATGCCGAGGCAGCTAAGTGATATGACCAGCCCCAACTGACGGCGCCCGTTCACGAACATGACGCATAGATCGGCACCATTCAGCTCAACCATTTTGAAGGGAGCTAAATGATCCAACACACACGCCACCGTCAGCGAGACATTTGTGTGAGCATGACATACTATCAGCCGCCAGGGCACATTCAAGTCAATGAAAGACACATTACCCGGTAAATGGTACATAGTGTATAGTATATACATAGAACTCACATTTGTGCTATGCAATTATACAATACAAAGGAAATTGAGTTTATACAATGCAAAGATAGTCTTACAATCTTCAGCAGCTCCAACAGAATCTTCAAGTGTTAATCAATTAGTTGTGGTTGTGGAGCAGGACCAGCCTTTCCTCCTCCTCACTAGTGTCATGATTTCAGGCGAAGATAATGGTGTCGACACGCAGGCAGGACTCTCGGCTGATCCACCTGCGAGCCAAGACAAGGAGCCAGCTCAAGATGCCGTCACATCAGACGTGCCCGAGGACGGTGCACAGTCAGGAGAAGCCGTATTAGGTTAAGAATGAGTTTCTGTACAGCTGTCATCTGAGACGTCACTCCAACGCCTATAAAAGCGGTTGTCAATTGAGCTCCGGTCCTTTTTCCTGTCAGCGCTCGCGCAGAGAGGTCGTTGGATTTCGTCTTGGATCACAGCTAAGTCTTTGTTTGGTGGTCATTTCCTTTTTATGTGCAAATATTGCCTTTGTTTATTGTGTTTTGTTGAAGTTGACTGTTTCCTATTAAATATTGCGTGATTATTTGTGTTTCTTAATTAGTTTGCTATTTAAATATAAGTTAGGCCTATTTGACAGTTGTTTTTTTTATTTAAATACCACTCCTGGTCCCTAAGAATACAGTTTTCTAAAGTATCTGTGTTAAATTGGGTTTATTTACTTAGAATATTAACTAAACACAAAATACATAGCCTGTATGAGGTTTAGAACGTTTAACATTAGATAACCGTTCGTTTACAGATATTTCTAGAAATATAACTACAATAATATTTATTTATTTAAAGTTGTGAAAACATAAATTTTTTATACTCTGTATGATCTTATCGGAAAAAAGCCTGGTTAAAAAATGAAATGTGGTCATTTGTGCCTGTTAATTACGGAGGAAGAACCAACATGCTAAACTATAACAGTATAGCAATATACATCTTTATCTTTTATCACATTTTTTGATAACCCTTATTTAACACAACATTAGAACAATATGTGAGATCAGATGATGCATCGTTAACACATTACAAGACTACTTGTAAACAAGAGTAACTGGATTGATAATAATAAAGGTTGTTTATTTTGATTAACTACGAGATAATGATCCCACAAATATTGGGAATTATTAATACTTCCTCATATATGTTCTAATGCAATTTTATGAAATAAGTTACACAGTCAATCTGCCGAGTAAATTGTCTATTAATAACGGAGAGGATGGCCGTCACTGTCTATCGTTTTTTGAAGTCAGCACTTGAACGCGTAGTTTTGAAGGGTGCCACTGAGTGAACTTTCACAATATTACGTTGTCGTTTCGATTCATTAGTGTAAGTAATTGGGCGAGGGCCTTGGCGATCACATTTCACATCACCCGTCGCTTGATACCTTTGTATCCATCTACGAACTAACTTTCTCTGTAATGAAAATATTAATATTAGAAATAGATTAAAAAAAAAAACTGGCACTCCGGTAGTGCCGACAGAAGTGAAAACTTGAACAATTACGAGTGTATTTTGTGAATCGTCTTATAAACAAAACACGCGTATTAAGATGTGTTCCTTATTTTATAGGGTTTTTTGCAAATCAGGTATGATGACCAAAGTGACTGGTTTATTCTTCTCGTGAAAGGAATTTATTCAGATTTACAAATAAGCACACAGGATAGACTTCAGTTCGTGGTGTTGGTCGCGGCAGTGGTAAGAGAAGCAAGCCGCTGGCATAGAGCTCGTCGTCAGTTATATATCCGTGGTTCAGCGCCATCTCGTCGTTGTTGGATGAACTACGTAGTTAGTACGCGAGGCCCTCGTAGTTCTTCCCGATGTGCATAGATGGCGCTGTCCTCAACAACGCGCGTCTTAAGTTTTACGTCTGACGTTAGTACGCGAGGCCCTCGTAGTTCTTCCCGATGTGCATAGATGGCGCTGTCCTCAACAACGCGCGTCTTACGTTTTACGTCTGACGTTTTACGTCTTACGAATTTTCGATCAGGGTCACGTGACCTGACGCGAATTTAGAAGTTTTTACCCATTCCAAAAAAAGTACACAGCGCCGCTAAAGAAGTTTTCACTTCAAAAAATCCAAGTTGTAAGTAATAATGCAACATGATTGCAACAATAAATAGGTATATGTGTAAGTATAACGTAAATCTTACCGCTATGCTCATATCTCGTACTATTTTCTTTATGTTTTGTTTCTTTTCCCAGAGACCACCAATTTTAGCCTTCAATAAAGTTGTTGGTCGAACCATACTTTCGGTTATTAGAATCAACTGGTCAAAAACTTAATAAATTGGATAATAATACGATGTAGATAATTACACACAAGCGGATCGGCACGAAAATGAAACCATTTGAAAAGTAATTATACCCTCAATCACAGTTTAGTAAATAAGGCGAAGAAGTATTCTAAATTCAACCTTAACTCGCAGTTCATACAGCAGATAAGTTTCTGAAGTAAAATTACGGTAGTGCAACAGTCGGAATCAACACACTCTATTCAACCAAATAAGAAATCTGAAACAAGACGGTAAGGTGCTAGTATTAAATATAACACGGAAGTTGAAATTTAAACCTTAATATCTAGAAAATTAGACCGTTAATAACCTTGTTCGATAAAAGAACTAATGCTATTCCAATTTTCGTTGAGGTTGATAACTGAGCCAATAGCCTAGTGGTAAAAGGCACGGTCTAGACGATCGGCTGGTGCCTGGTGATGCGGGTTCGTATCTTAATCGCACGCAAAGTGTCTTTTTATAAGTTATTGGTATACGGTTCGGTCAGAAGGAAGCCGAAAAAATACCATATAAAATTATTAAAAACTTGCAAATAATATTTGAGGTGGATCGGTGGATGCACTCGGGCAGAGATGTGTGCGGCGGCGGAGGAGGGAGCTGCTCAAGGCAACACGTGAAACACGCGGTCCCGACCGTGCTCGGGAGATAATCTTTAAGTCATATGGAGGTTCATTTTCTCTGACGCTGTCTGTACCACGTGATTAGTTAATTCGTGGACTGCGTCACTGTTGATAAGTTTCTGCGAAAGCCAAATTAATGAGATGATATTAGCTCATAGTGTTCCAAGTAATTAACCAATCTCTTATAAATTGAACATTCGAGCACCTTAGATAACGCACTTAGATCTGCTATGGGTCGGTAATTATTAGACAAAGTCCCGTCCCCTCCCTTGAAAATTGGATGAATAATTTCCTTTTTAAATGAAGTAGGGAAGACAGCAGTATCGAAACAAAATTAAATATATGGCATAGGATGGGTGCCAGTAGGGTGCAGTATTTTTTAAGATGAAGGGCGATATATAACATCCCATCCAGTAGCAGCGTTGGTCCGTAAGGAGAATAGAGTTGAAATGATTTCGTCATCGTCGATATGTTCTAGGACGAAAGATGAGGTGAGTGTAATTCTGTGTACTGTATAAGAAGTTGCAGTTCGTTGTAGGGGAGTTTTTCTAATATTGTCAGCAAGGTTTTTCCCGGCACTGACGAAAAAGGAGTTAACTTTGTTACAGCATTCTATGTGTGAGGTTGAGGTGGTTAATAGTTGTCTAGAAATAGAAATAGAAATAGAAATAGAAATCATTTATTTGCCCATAATGTAGGTATACAGATATGATGGTAATTTCAATGAGAGTCCCGATACATTTTACCGTACGGCATGCAAAATTATTTAACGTAAGACATTCAGTAAACAACAAAACAAAATAAACATAAAACAAAAAAAAGCATTCCATTCACTAAGCAGCATTACCTACTCACATTATTAAAACAACTCATATTAATACAAATATGAATGAATGTCAATAAATTGAATTAAAAAAATAGCATAAAATTAAATTACAATGTCAATAAATTAAATTTAAAATAAAATAAAAAACAAAAATAAAAACGAAATCTCAATCTCAATTAATTAAACTACAAAATGTCAACAAATTAATTTTAAGATGTCAGAAAATTCAATTACAATTAATGTCAATAGAATTGCACAAAAAAAATAAAATAAAATAATTAAAAAAATAAATTAATTAAACTATACAATGTCAACAAATTAATTTTAAGATGTCAGAAAATTCAATTACAAATGTCAACAGAATTGCACAAAAAAATAAAATAAAATAACATTGGGATTGGAACATAGAAATTACGCTAAAATGTTTTGTCAGTGACAAAATCTTTAATTGTATAATAACACTTGTCCAGTAGCAGTTTAGTTAACTTTTTTTTTTAAACTTTGATGGGTAATTCTTTTAAATGTAATGGCAGTTTATTATATATAATAGGTCCCATAGTTAAGATGTTGTTTTTAAGTAAAGCCGTTTGGTAACCACCTGTATAAAGTTGATTCTTATATTGAGACCTTATTGGTCCTGATCGTTGTCTTTTATCCACTACTTAGTCCAGTCAAATTAGTCCTTAAAACAGAGGTAAGGTTACAATAATTCCCATAGAGCTAAAAATTGGTATGAATGTTCAGAATACTATTATAAATGAACTGTGAAAAGTCCCCATCAATCCCCCTTGTGCAAATTTTTTTATTGATGGTGAAAAAAAAAAATTTTGAAATTTGAATTTTTTTTTTTTGTTTGCAAAAATTGGTTTTTCGCGTTTTTCAGCCAAACGGTGAGTTTTACAGCAAAAATAGTTCAAACAAAAATTGTAGATCATCCGATTCTCTACAACAAATGTATCCACACTTTTTTTCATAATTATTGCCATTTCCGTGATATAGCGGTTGAAAGAATTGAAAAAAATATTTTATTCGTAATATGCACGTTAATGTACTTTTATATACATTTTTGAACCGTTATACGAGTAAACATATGAGTCCCTGTCTTTTTTTTTTTTCCTAGCCTGCGCTGTCCCACTCATGGGCAAAGGACGCATGTCCCTCCACTCCTTCCATCTTTCGCGAGCCCGCGCGTCCTCCTTCCAGTTTTGATGGAACCTATCCAGCTCGTCCCGCCATCTCCTACGTGGTCTGCCGCGACCCCGCCTCACTGTCTTATACATACAAAATACCAGACATCTGTAAAAATTCATGTGCAGTGTCGAAAAAATTATACTCGAAAAAGTAGCATTGATACCGTGAAAAGACGGCGCCAAGAAGAAGAAGCTGGTTCATCAAAAATAAGTCCTCCTCGTACTAGAGCACGAGTAAGTCAAACTACATTTTGCTTCAATCAGTGTTGTTTATTTTGCGGCAATGAATTAAATGAAGAGTTGGAGAAGAAAAAAGCACTGCAGTACCGATGTAAGATTTATGTAGTTTCACTTACAGTAGATTGCAGTACAAAAAGCTGACGCACTGTGCATATTACGAATTAAATATTTTTTTCAATTCTTTCAACCGTTATATCACGGAAATGGCAATAATTATGAAAAAAGTGTGGATACATTTTTTGTAGAGAATCGGATGATCTACAATTTTTGTTTGAACTAATTTTGCTGTAAAACTCACCGTTTAGCTGAAAAACGCGAAAAACTTATTTTTGCAAACTTTCACCATCAATAAAAAATTTTGCACAAGGGGGATTGATGGGGACTTTTCACAATTCATTTATAATAGTATTCTGAACATTCATACCAATTTTTAGCTCTATGGGAAATATTGTAACCTTCAAAGTCTTATTTGACTGGACTATACTGACGTAAACAGGTGCTTGTTAGTTCTAACGAAAAGGGCTACTTCTAGTATGTACAACGATGGCAACGTAAGTATTCTTAAAGATTTAAAAACAGGTCGACAGCTTTCTGTAGTTTTAAGACCTGTCATTGATCGGAGGCACCGTTTTTGGGCCCTAAATATCCTTTCTCTCTCACTGCAGTTTCCCCAAAATATGACACCAAATCTTAGTGAGGAAGCAACTAAACCGTGATATGCTGTTACTAACGTATTTATGTTAACTTTTTTTGACAGGCTATAGAGTACATACGCCGTTTTACTTAATTTATTACACACGTTTTCAGCTTGATGTTTCCATGTCAGTTTATTGTCTATGTGTACTCCTAGAAATTTTGTTACTGTAGTTGAATCTACGTTTAGGTCATTATACTTTACTATCATATTCTCCGGCTCTAGCCGCTGGTAGAAATGCATGACTTGTGTTTTATTTAGATTTATCACTAGATTATTTTTATTAAGCCAATCTATTATAGTTTTAAGGGTGTCGTTTATATCTTTTTTGTATTCCGTTTTATCTGTGCGTTCAATTATAGCCGTGCTATCATCTGCAAATAATGTCATTGGATGATGAATTTGACGCGGTAGATCGTTAATGTAAATCAGAAATAATAATGGCCCAAGTACACTACCTTGCGGAACCCCAAACTTAGGTATTCTGCTAGAAGATAAATATTTTAATTCACGCTTGGTTTTAGTACATACTCTCGATATTTCTGTATACTGTTTCCGATCAGTGAGGTAAGACTTTATTAGATTTAGTACGTTACCTCTTATACCGTAGGCTTCAAGTTTATTTAACAGGGTGTCATGTTTTACGTAATCGAACGCTTTTGTCATGTCAGTGAAAATTGCACATACAGGATTTTTCTTATCAACATTATTCATGATAACCTTTAAAAGATCAAATATTGCCATGTTGATATTTTTACTTTTTCGAAAGCCCTTTTGCTCTTCGCATAAAATATTATTTTTAATTACAAATGAGTAAATAGATTCATATAATAATCTTTTCGAATATCTTAGAAAATACTGAAATTAAAGCTACCGGTCTGTAGTTTGACATGTCTTCCTTACTGTTTTTTTTATGTAGTGGTTTTATGACAACAGTTTTCAATTGATCTGGAAATATACCTGAGCTTATACATGCATTTATTATATGGCTCAATGGTTTGGCTATGATATCTGAAACAAATTTTACTGCCGCGGTAGAAACTTTGTCGTATCCAACACTTTTTTTATTTTTTAAATGTTTTATTATACGCATAATATCTTGAGGTATTACTGGGGGCATGAATAAAGAATTCCTGATATTAGTATTGCCACTTGTCTTGCCCAGATGTTTCTTAGTTACGTTCTGTATCTGGTCAACGAAGAAATCGTTAAATGACTTGGCAATTTGCTCAGGGTTTTTCACCAGTTTATTATCTTTATTTATTTGCAAAATAGGTTCATTTAACCGATTGTTATTATTAATTATCTGCCATGACACCTTTGATTTATTTTGAGAACAATTAATAAGGTAATTATTCTGAGCTTTTTGAGTGAGATTTATAATTCTTTTTAGTCTCTGTGAATAATTTTTAAATGTATTTTTATTTTCACTTGAGGGTGCTTTTCTGTATTTCCAGAGTAGGTTTCTCTGTTTCCTGCTAGAAATCCTTATTCCACGCGAAATCCATTTAACTTTTTTATCAGGTTTTACATTAATTAATTGTTTTGGAAAGCATAAATCATAAAATAAACGAAATAGTTCTTGAAACTTATCGTATGCCTCATTAGGGTTATCTGTTTCGAATACTTCAGAAAAAGACAGACATTGAAGATGTTTTTTGAATAATGCTAAATTTTCATTGGATAAGTTACGTTTATGAATGTGCCAAGAATTGATTATGCATGTTTTGTTCACCTGTAGTTTTAAAATCTGAGCCGTGTGGTCGGATAATGCAAAATCGATTACTTCACTTACACATTTTTGTCTGGAATTATGAGCAAAGTTATCTATACAAGTGCCGCTCTTGGGTCTGGTCGGTTGCTTGAATTCTAATTTAAGATTATAGTTAAGTAATAAATTTTCAAAGTCCAATGTTATGTTATTTCGTTTTAGTGTGTTAATGTTAAAGTCTCCGCACAAAACAATTTTTTTACTGGACTTAGTACACAATTTCTTTAGACAGATGTTTAAATTGTCCATGAAAGAATTTATACATGTTATATTCGGAGGTCTATAAATGCATACAACAGTCAATTCCTGTTGACATAATTCAATTGCACAATATTCAAAAACACCTGTGATAGATGTGTTAGGAAGTTCCTTATATTCGTACCTATTTCTGATAAGGATACACGCTCCTCCACGCTTCTGATGGGTTCTTGAATAACAAGATGCAAGCTTGAAATTAGGTACTTTAATTAATGATTCCTGCCCTGAAGTTACGAAATGTTCAGTTATGCATAATACATCGATGTCAATGTTCTTTTCATTGCGCAACTCTTGGATATGCAGTGTCAACATATCAGATTTATTCAGCAGTCCAGCAATGTTTTGGTGCAGAATATTCATGTGTTTATAATAGAAAAAACTGATCGCTCCTTGTTTTAATATTCTCTTGCTCATTTGGAATCTCAGTGGTACTAATTGAGGCAGAGTTGTCATGAGTGTCAATCTTCGTGATAGGCAAAACTTCTTGAGAACCGAATAATCTGTAGTCAATCCTTATCCTGCACATAATCTGGTCAAATATGTTTCTCCATCCGTATTTATTTATTTTTCCAGTATTGTAGGAGAACATTTCGTGCGATAGGCTAGCATTGCTATCGAAAAAATATGCGTACTCATTATTTTTTATGTCTGACAGGAGAAGGTTATTGAAAAGCTCCACTTTATAATTATGTATTAATGCACCTTTTACGTAAATTGGGGTACAGATAACAATATTAGTGTGGGTAACATTCTTCAGCGAGTAGTTCAGGTTATGAAGTATATTTGCATAGTCACCATTTTGCAGATCTTTTTCTCCAATGAAAATCAGGCAGTAGTCATTCATTGAGAAGTCTTTTAATTTGTATTGAATGGTTCCTAAGAAATCTGTTACGGTTACATTTGGTACTAAATAATGACAATACTCAAACTGATTAGAGAATACTTCTTCGATTAAGGGCAAAGTCCCCCTTGTGCAATTGCTGCTGAAGATAGAAAGCTTATTTTTGCGTTTCACGCCTGCAACATTTATGCAAGCAAGATTACTCACTTGTGCCGCAGTTTCACGATTTTGCTGATTCATAGATTCACAGGAATTAATACGCTCTGTCAGTGATGCTATCTCCTGTTCTGCGATCTGTAATTTCTTTTGAATTATTAGTATTTCCCGTTCCAGGTGAATTACGTATTCGCTGGTCTCCACTTTCAATGAGGCTGACGATGGAGAGGACGGTAAAGAACTCAAGTTATGTTGCTGTAACAGGGCTTGCTTTTTTTTCTTTGTAATTGACCCTGGATTTTGAAAAATGGTAGACGATTGGCACAGGGACTTTAAAATGTTGATTTCCGAGGATAATTTGTTAATGTGTTTATGTAGATCGGTGTTTTCTAGCAATACATTTTCTAATTCATGTTCCGTACTTTCCAGTTTGAGTGTCAGTTGAGCGATTGTCTCTTTCATCTCTGAGGTAGTTATTAAATCACTTACTGTTCTGTCAACACTCCTTGATAATTTATTGGGAGTTATGCTATATGATTCATCAGATGTTTCGCAGTCAGTAAGTATGTGGGAATCAGATAACATTGTGCTATTTGACTGTATTAATGGTACTTGTTCCTTAGGTGGTGTTGTCTTCAAAACAGTTTGTTTTTTTCGTAAAGTAATGCCGGATGAAGAATCGGTTTTAGCATATCTTTTGTTTCTGATACACGTCTTACATCTCCATTTCTGTTTTGCTTCTGGGTCCTTGAGCCGATATGTGTGTTCTGGGTATCCATCGCAATCAAGTTCATATCTGTTATCACATGCACAGCACAAAGCTGTACTTTTAATGTCTACCTTCTTTTTACATTTATGACACATTACTAGCGGTATTATTTTTCGGCCGCTATTATTGCCATTGATTGATGTGCTGATTGGTGACATTATAATATTCCAGTGAGAATATGTATTTGAAAAATTACAAATACGAATTTTTTGATACTCCCTAAAGTTAATGTTGGTACTTGGGTTTGAACTTGCGACCACTTGAACGACGCAAGTTAATAGGCAAAAGAAGTATGCATTCACCACTAGGCCAACTGTGCAACGGTTATGAAGTCGAATTTTTTAACTAGTTGCGGCAGATTAAATGTCTTTGCCGAAGTATGGATTAAGGTTCAAAATTGCTTTTATTTTTGTCGGTGTTACGACGGTTGAAGTTCAAACACTAATTAATCACTTTTTTTCTTTGTCTTGTTGTTATTCGTTTGTATATCACTTATTTGAGTCACAGAATGTTTTGTAGGTTGAAAAATTAGTTGTTTATTCTAAATTGTCACTTGCTTTTGTTTTTCTTTGTGATTGTTATTGGGTCGAATAAAATTATGATGTATTGTTTTGTATATAACTTCACAGTTTGTAAATAAAACTCGTTGCAAACACTGTCACTAAGTTATTGATTCAAGTTTTATATTTACACTACTTTTTATACACTTATAAACAATAATAGTATTTTAAAAAGATTTTTGAAAGCAGAGCGTTTATTTCAACGTCAGGCTAGAAACAGCGCCATCTGCCCAGTCCCATTAGAAGCATTAGGTAGGTATTAGTTTTTTTGGTATAGGTGACTCGCTTTATTGTTTCCCAGAGTAACTAAGGGTTATGACCAGCTTTGTCCAGTTCTCCTGTATCATAAAGACGTCTCACTTTCTTTAGAATTCTTGTACAGAAATTTCAGCGGAACTTGTAGATTAATGTCAATATTTCGTTTTCTGGATCTTGTTTTGCCTTTTCATGTAACGCATCCCTATTTCTGATGCAGCGTAACAAACCAATCGTGATCTATGGTTTCAGCAGTTTCTTTCTAGCAGGTACTTTCTTGGTCAAGGTGTGTTTTGTAATGGCTGAGATCACTAGTTCCAGAATAAGAAGATACAATTAAATTATTTAAAAAACAAGGGTTTGGAATGAAATAAAATGGTTCGTAAAATATATATAAGTACATAACGCAACGTTACCTGATACTGTAGAGGTTAGCTCTCCAGGGTTGTTTAAAAATATACATCGATTTATCAATATCCTTACTCATCTGCCTAGCCTTTTCCCAGCTATGTAGGGGTCCGCTTTCAGTCAAACCGGATGCAGCTGAATACCAGTATTTCACACGGAGCGACTGCCTATCTGGAAACGAAATTAACTCAAAATTATGAAATAACATTAATTTCGGAAGTCGGTAGTAAAAAACTAAAACTAAAATACGGATCCCAATACACAGACTTCCGAAATTAAAGTTATTTCATAAGTTTGAGTTCATTTCTTTTTGAAGTCGATTTAATTTTTTTTTAATTACTTTTTTATTTTCATTAATGAAATCCTCAGTACCAGTCTAGGGTCTATATTTGTGCCTAATTAATTGGAATAGGCTAGTTCCCTATAACTTGCTTATTAACAACACAAAGAAGTGTGGCTGAACGTACATATCTGCCTACCTCTTCACCTTCAGGGGATAAAAGCGTTACGCTATGTTCTCTAAGTAAGCCGTCGCGTGTATTGTGCACCGGCTGGTTACAAGCTGACGAGCCTCACATGCCAGCACGATGTCGTAGCTGTTGGGTGCACATGAATATTATGCAGTCGAGATAACCGCTCAAATGTCTTGGTATTTGAGTCTTAAGAACTATATAGTCTGTTCCTAAAGTATCAGATCAGAGTGTAAACAAACCCCGTTCAGGTTAAATTCTTACGCAAACACACCATAGGGAATAAGTAACACATTCATCTGTATTAAGAAGGTTTGTGCGACGAGTCCGACACGACCAGCCGACGACTCACCCTGTCTCCGTCTACCGTCAATGATTGAAGCCCTCTTCACTAGAGAACAGACTGTTTGTGTCCAGATTCAGCGACTGTCGACTGTCGCAAGCGTTTTATTTGAAGTCGGTCGCAACTGTTTTATTTGGAGATAGAAAGAGGTGGCAAAAGAGGGAAAGGCAGAGAAAGAATGATGGGTACAGAGATGATGGTCTAATTAAGTAGTTGAATTATTGTTTGTTGTATTGTTGAGAGTTGCAGCGACAGATGGTGTCGTCATTATGTTTGAGATTTGTTGCAGAACTCATGAGATTTATTTGCTTGTTTTCTAATGGAGTGAAGACGGTTATGGATTTGATTGGTTTATAAAATACTCGAACTGTTGATTTTGTTGGTTATTGAGATATATTATTGAGTTTCAAAAGTTCTTGCTAAAATCTTTTTTCTTCTTTCTGTTTCTTTTCACGCTTTCTATATAGAAACACTAAAACATGTCAGTATCAGTGATCTGTATAATCCCAAAATCGTCAGTATTCTATTCATCAAAACAGGGAATCTTTAGCAAAGCATTGAGCGGTTCTATTGTAAGTATCGGAGGAAACCGTGGAAGCCACCGCACCATCCCAGCCCTAACCAGTCAGGAATGGAAATCAAAGATCGTATTACGATACACCGGCCTATCTATTTCAATATTACATTTTGCCTTCACTGAATGTGAAATCTGTGTCAGACTAGAAAAGTAAGCTAGACCTAGATATTTTTACGAGCCTAAGCTACGGATGAAATATCAAGTCTCTAATATATACCTAAATGCTACGGATTTTCTGAGTCTTATTCAAGACATGCGAAAAGTAATATTGCGAACAAGAATCCTCGCACCTGATAATCGACATTAGCTACGTTTACAAATAACTTTAGTAAGGTTGAAATGATAAATAATTGGACCTTTGATATTTAACTTCCGCCCTTCGGTCGAGTTATTGTGAAAGCCGTAACCATCTATTTAACTCACTTTGACCCTACTTAAATTTGAGACCATAATATTATTATTTTTGTATTGTATATTGAACACCCTTTACTTGAAACAAATTCAATAAGCGGTACGTGTTAATGGGAATTTGATAGTCGTTGTTCGTACAATGAAACGTAATAATAAGCTTTGTAAAAATATTGGCAACACCGCCCCTTCCATTATGGTCAATAAAACGAGATACAAGTGCTCTTACAACAAAAATTCGTTTTAATTATATTTGTATAGTAAAACCCTATACATATTGGTGCCGAAACAAATTAATCATCAAGCTATACTGTGAGTGCTCGGCGAGTAGCGTTGTGCGGCGCGAACGCATGGCGTCACCCAGTCGTCTTGGGAAAAATACGACACGCTAATCGTGAACAGAGGCGAGCGACACCCGTTCAGACAAAATACCACCATATTTCGGAGTTCTGAACTTGTTCTCGAGGATTTTACAGTTCATTGTAATATCATCAAGGCATTCCATAATTGAAAATTAAATCCGCCATTTTTTCTCCAAGAAGCCAACTTCGCGCTATCAGTCTGTCATACGCTGTCATTAATTTTGACAGGAAGGAAAGTGACAGTAGCGACATATTGACGTTTGACAGATTTGACGTTTCCGATCTGTGCTTCCGATCAATCAAGTTTGTTTACATTTCGTTCGACTGGATAAATAAAACACGTAGAAAACATGGGTGGTGGACGAAGGAAAAGCTCCATGGTGGACGAAGAACTTGCAGAACTGGACAAGAAAAAATTAAAAGCACAGATGGCACAGTATAAAGGAAAATTAACAAAAGCCGAAAACTTCATGCTTGATCAACAAAAAGGACCTTTGGACAAAGAGGCAATTGAGCTGCGACTGAAGCAACTTGAAGGCGTTTTGGATGCCGCAAGTGGCATAACGCTCCAACTTCAGATGGCATGTCAGCAAACTTCAGAAGATGATTTCTGCGAGGACGATTTAGAAGATAGATGTCTAGCAGTGATGGCTAAGTTGAAGAAGCTGCTAAAACAGCCATCACCGACGTCATCCATCCCAGAAACATCAAGCCAGCCGGTGATGAAATTACCACAAATAGACATACCAGTGTTTGATGGCCAAGATTTTACGAGGTATCTAACATTTATCGAATTGTTCACTGCTGTAATTCATAATAATGAAAAATTAGATCCTGTTCAAAAACTGTACTATTTGAGAAAATATGTCAAAAATGAGCCTTTGTCTATTATAGAACATTTGCCCTTAGTTAATGAATCATATAGTAAAGCTTTGGATTTGTTAAAGAGTAGATTCGACAATAAGTTTTTAGTAATCAATCATCATATGCAAGCCATGTTAGACTTTGAACCAATTGTTAAGGGTAATGCCAGTAACTTAAGAGGGTTATTAACACTTGCTCGTCAGCATATAGGTGCTCTGTCTGCTATAGGGCAACCCACAGATAGATGGGATATGGTGCTCTTACCCATTCTTTTGCGCAAGCTTGATCCTTTCTCTCGCAGAGATTTCCATGCTATCAGGAAAGCAAATGAGCTGCCAACATTGGACCAATTCTTCATGTTTATTGAGAGACGGGCCAGCAGCTATGAGGAGAGCCAGAGGAGTGATGGTAAGTCTGATTCTTCTTCTAAAAAGATTAAAGTAGCAAATCTAGCAAGCAAACAGATATCTTCTTGTAAATTCTGTGATGACAAAGCCCATAAACTATTTCAATGTAAAAAATTCGAAGATTTATCACCTCAAGAACGAGTAGCATTTGTTTCAACAAATAATTTGTGCAAAATTTGCCTAAATCACCACAAAAACAAATGCCATTTTCATTTTAAATGTAAATCTTGTGGCAGTAAAGAACATAACTCATTATTGCATGAAGAAAATGCTCCTAAAGCTTCCTTGCATAACAATGTCAGCAATAGCACAGTACTACTGCCCACTATCAAGGCAAAAATCCTCAGCCAAGACGGAATGTCACATATTATAGCTAGAGGCATAGTGGACAGTGGTAGTCAAATTTCATTTATTAAATCTGACATTGTCAAATTTTTGTAATTGAAAACCACTGATAATAATATTAGTATAATAGCTTTAGGTCAGCATACCAAAACTACAACTAAATCTGTAAGCGTTGATTTTATATCGCTTAAAAATAATTTTAAATGTAAGGTCAACTGTTCTGTCATTGACCACATTACACCAAACTTACCTCAGCACAAGATAAATATTCAGAATGTTGTTTTACCTGATTCTGCTGATCTAGCAGACAATGAATTTAATACTTCAGGTGAAATATCATTTTTATTATCTGCTGATGTATTTTTCAAAATTATGCTACCTGTTAAAATCCCAATCAAAAATAATCTTTATTTAGTTAATACTGAATTTGGGTCAATTATTTCAGGTGAGGTAAAAGAACCTTTAAGTAATAATTTAGCAATTTCATTGCATGCCTTTGCTTCTTGTAAAGATGATCAGGTTGATCGCCTCCTCACAATGTTTTGGGAAACCGAACAGGTCCCTGAAACCAATATGGAGGCTACATCAAAGCAGGACTCCTGTGAAGCCGATTTTAAAAATTCGGTACAGTTTTCAGACAACAAGTTTCAAGTGTCCCTGCCCCTCAAAACATCTTATACAGAATTAAACTTAGGTAATACATTTCCTGTAGCTGAAAAAACATTTCTTTATTTAGAAAAAAGGCTAGATAAAGACAAAATGTTAAAAAACAAATATGTTGATTTTCTAGATGAGTACATTAAATTAGGTCATGCTAAAATCTTGCCTATTACTCCTTCTGATATAGAAAATAGATATTTTATGCAACATTTACCTGTCATAAAAAATGACAGGAAAACTAATAAAGTAAGAGTAGTATTTAATGGAAATACTAAAGCAAGCTCAAGTCATAATAGTTTGAATGAAGTTCTGTTAAATGGACCCAAAGTACAAAAAGATCTTTTCGACATATTAATATTGTTTAGATCATATAAATATGTTCTTTTGTCTGACATAAGGCATATGTATAGAGCTATTTTTCTTCATCCTTCTCATAGAAAATTACAAAATATTATATGGAGGGACAAAAACAATAAAAGAATTATTCTTGAATTGCAGACTGTTACATATGGACTCCGGAGCTCCAGCTATTTGGCTACCAGGTGCCTGGAGGAACTAGCATCAAGATATGCTGAGGAGTTCCCTAAAGCTGCATGGGTAATCCGTAATAGTATGTATGTTGATGATGCGCTGTTTGGAGGTCAAACAATTTCAGATGCTATTGAGGTAAGAGATCAATTCATTTCCTTGTTACTACGAGGCAACTTTCACCTTCACAAATGGGCAGCCAACGATTCTCAACTACTTAAAGGCATACCTGTAAGTCAGCAGCATTTTGAGGAGCATGAGCTCTGCAAAGAGAATTTATCTATGAAAGCATTGGGGGTATCATTTGACATTAAAACTGATGCGCTAAAAGTAAGTTTTCCAAACAAAACAATAGAAGCATGGGACAAGCGCACCATCTTAAGTGTCATAGGTTCCTTTTTTGATCCTCTAGGACTGGCAGGACCCTTAACAGTTAGGGCAAAAGAATTTTTGCAAAAGTTATGGAGGCTGAACCTTGGATGGGACGCTCCGTTACCAGATAATTTTTTAAAGTCATGGAATAAATTTTATGTCCAATTAGTTTCCATGGAACAAATTAATATGGACAGAAGCATTAATATTTTTAATGCTCAATATGTGGAATTGTTAGGCTATTGTGATGCATCTCAAATAGCATATGGTTGCTGTATTTATGTAAAAGTAACTCACTGTAATGAAACTAAAACTACTTTGTTATGCTCTAAGTCTAAAATAGCACCTATTAAAAATAAGCTTACTATTCCTAAATTAGAACTGAATGCAGCTGTTATGTTAGCCAAATTGTATTCTAGAATTAATTCTGTATACTTACACATACAATTTAATGAAAAAAATCTATTTACTGACTCTCAAGTTGTTTTATGTTGGCTAGAGTCTGATAAAAATTTACCAACTTTTGTAACTAATAGAATTAGGTTAATTCATTCATTAACAGAAAATTGTCAATGGCGTCATGTGGATGGAGCAATCAATCCTGCAGACTGCTTATCTCGAGGTTGCAATCCCGAAGAATTAAAATGTAATGCATTATGGTGGAATGGTATACCTTCACATTTACCATCAGGTTACATACCAGAAGTCGTGGTCACCTGCAATCACCTTATGTGTGAACGAGATCTTAATTTAAATGAGCAGCAGAGTGTTGGATTGAATGTTACCACTACATGCGTAATACCTGAATTTCTTAAAAAATACTCATCTTGGAATAAAACTGTAAGAATTATTGCTTGGATTCTAAGATTTGTGTTCAATTGTAAGAACAAAAATAATAAATTAAATAATCACTTGTCCTTGATAGAAATAAAAAATGCTCAAAACAAAATAATATCTATTGTACAAGTAGCTTCATTCTCTAAGGAAATTGATTGTATTAAAAGTAACAAACCTTTAAAAACAAATTTAAAATCTTTAGCTCCATTCATTGACAGTAACAATGTAATAAGAGTAACCGGTAGATTACAACTTGGTAATATTCCATATTCACAAAAACATCCTATAATTTTGCCGAAAAAATGTCACATAACTGATTTAATTATTAAAAACGAGCATTTAGCATTAATGCATGCTGGTCTCAAATTAACTACAAGCAATTTTATCATTAAAATATTGGATTGTTAATTGTTATAAGGAAGTTAAGAAAATATTAAATAGATGTGTAACTTGTTATCGCTTTAAAGCTGAAGCAGCATCTCAAATGATGGGGTCATTACCCTCTGATCGAATTACTGAAGCTTCTGTATTTAGTATTGTTGGTATTGACTATTGTGGGCCATTTCAGATCAAGCAGTCAAGTCTTCGTAGAACAGTGATTTCCAAAGGTTATGTGGTTGTCTTTGTGTGCTTTGTCACTAAAAGTATTCATCTAGAACTAGTTTCTGATATGACCACTCAAGGTTTTATTTCTGCTCTAAAGCGATTCATTTTCAGAAGGGGTCTCCCTAGTGTCATTCATTGCGACAATGCTAAAACATTCAAAGGTGCTGAAAATGTACTGAATGATCTGTACAGGTTACACAGCTCTTCTGAGCACCAATCTTCAATAAACAATTTTGCCACTTCTCAAGGTATTAAATTTAATTACATACCTAGTTATTCACCTACTTTTGGGGGCCTCTGGGAGGCAGCTGTAAAAAGTGCTAAATACCATTTTAAAAGAATAGTAGGTCCCAATAAATTTACCTATGAAGAATTTAATACTATAATAATTTCTGTCGAAGGAATCCTAAATTCCAGGCCTTTAACTCCTTTGAATAGAGATCCTTCTGATCTGTCATGTCTCACTCCAGGACATTTTCTAATAGGTAGGCCTATAACTGCTATTCCAGAACAAGACTGTTCTCAAATACCCATTGATAGACTTAGATTCTGGAGACGATGCACACAGATAACTCAAAGCTTTTGGAACATCTGGCACAAGCAATATTTATCCCAGCTAAATAATAGACCAAAATGGCATAACATTCAAGCCAATATCAAAGAAGGCAGTATTGTACTCCTTAAAACTGATAACTGTCCTCCTCTTCGTTGGCCACTAGCTAAGGTCATAAAGTTGTATCCAGGTCCAGATCAGATGATAAGGGTCGCTGATGTTAAAACTTCTGCTGGTGTGTCTCGTAGATCCATAAATAAAATGTGTGCATTGCCAATAGAACTTTAAACATATTTTTTTTTGTAGTTATTATTCTGTTTGATTCTCAGGTATTCACCACTCGTGAATTTCTTTGAGTTACTTAAAATAAACATTGTCATATTTATGTTATTCACTGTCATATTCATATCACTATTTATAATTATGTTCAGGTGGCATACATAGATGCATGTTGTCTTTTTGAATTATTGTTTTTTTTATTTTTTTTTATAAGAACTAAAACTTTTGTATGAGCTGCACTTAGTTGAAAAGAAAAAATCACTTTCATTTTTATTTTGAAAACCTAACTTTATATTTAATAAAACTGTAATAAATAAAATAAATAAATCTCTTGTATTTGCAAGTAGTCTAGCTTGTAAGTAAGTTACATACTTTATAAGTTATTCATATTTAAATTTCATTAGATTAGTTTCTCGGGCCTCGGGAATATGTTCGTACAACGAAACGTAATAATAAGCTTTGTAAAAATATTGGCAACACCGCCCCTTCCATTATGGTCAATAAAACGAGATACAAGTGCTCTTACAACAAAAATTCGTTTTAATTATATTTGTATAGTAAAACCCTATACAGTCGTAATACGATGTTATTAGGTTAAAGAGTACACTCCAGCTCAATTTCCTACTTATGACACGCCTTGTGAGGGAATAACCCGATCTTTTCCCAGCCTCCCTACAGATAAATCAGTCGCCTCCCGATACCAGAGACATGATTGAATGGTCCATTGCCCGACACACAATGGCCCAGTTCCCACCCAAATATAGCACAGGAATCGACTTCGAAACATCTTACACATACATTGTACATGTACAGTATACACACACATGCATATTCGTGATAGCTAATATAAAAGCTGTCAGTTACAAAGGCGCGTAGAATACCAAAATACTGTAATCACGAAACTGTACGGAGACCACAATGTTGCTTTTTCAAAATAACTTTGTTTTAAAAATGTTCAGCTTTTTTCGCGTTTCCGTCGCGTTCGTAGGTTATGTTCGCTCGCTCAAAGAGACACTATTTAGTAACGTTGTGAGCTGAAAGAGATACTATTTAGTAAGTTAGTGAGCTTAAAGAGACACTATTTAGTATCGCAGTGAGCTGAAAGAGACACTATTTAGTAACGTAGTGAGCTGAAAGAGATACTATTTAGTAATATAGTGAGCTGAAACAGACACTATTTTTATAATTGTTTTATTATAAAGAATTGTCATTTCAAGTAATACGAGTAGTTTGTCAGACGAACAACAAATAATAAACTTGTGATGACAAAGAGATGAAGCTGCAATATCGACTGTTTCGCCCAAAGTGACATTACTGCTACTGCGCTGTCACTGGCAAATTGTTACCATAGACATACTGTTGAATTGTAGCTTTAATCTTTACTTCGACGGGAGCAAAGTAAAAAAAGACAACTGCAATTTTGAGATTTTTGGTTTTTTGTAAAAACTAACTTAAAATATCATGTTCTACAACATAGCAAAAACAAAAATACAAATATCACTTTATTTTTGGTACTTTTGTCACGTAAAAGAAGACAACTACGCCTGTTTTGTGAAATTGCACGATGTAGATGCGGATAACTACCGCCTGGCCGTTTATACGCGGGACGCGCGGGGGACCAGCGGTCAGTCATATTTCGTCATCAGTCAGATGACATGTTCTACGTCGGCCGGCACGAATTTTGTTTGTTTTGGTTTGTTAAGTGATAAGTGTGTGTAAAAGTGTTATCATATTAGTAAACAGTTTGGGTTCAACACAATAGACATGGAAAGACGTAAATTATTGGTGAATTTGGGCAAAACGAGACGACAATGCTATATTATGAACCGAGAAGATCTATTTGAATTCCCACGTAGAAACGACCAAGTGGTAGTTAACACAGTTGTCATATTTTTAAGCGCAATGTAGATGCAGACAACTACAATATCTCGTAATTTAAACATAATTAGAAGAAATGAAATATACATGTGGATATATTATTAAATAATGAAGCAATGATGAAAATTTCAATAAATTTGGTTTAAAATTGACAAAATGGGAGCATTTTTTCCTATTATGCGCTCTCCTGAAAAGTAGCTGTTTTGTAGATGACTCTTTTTACTTTGCGCCCGTCGACTTATTCCTGAGATTAACAAAATCCGCAAAACAAAAATTGTTGGAAAATCTAAATTTGATTGAATTTGATATTTTGATTTTTTTCATTAGCCGCAGTTGATCTTCTACTAGAACTCTACAAAAAGCAAAATTTTAAACACTTTATAATCCAAGCTACTTGACTCACTGCTCCCGAGATTAATAATTAGAAAGTACCTGTGAGCGAGTGAGTCGATAAGTACCTATATGCCTGCAATCTCACAGGTTAACGTTATACTTTTCACTCCAAAACACAGTCGCTAACCTCAGTACCATCCCTGACGAACTGTTTCACAGAGATCTCTTTTACCAGGAACAACACAGACACATCTTACTATTATATCCAGTTTTGATTCAAACCCAACCCGTTAAACGGAGGTAAGTGCTATCGGCGCGCCACACTTGTTGCGGCGCACTGGAAGAACGTGGTGACATAATCACGTGTGCTTCTAATATCGGAACAGGTACATGATTGTACCTACTTGTCAATATCGGAACTGTCGAATGTCACCAAACTAAATGAATTTATCTGTAATACATTTAACCTATTTTACAATTTAACACTAAACTATTATACATATTATATTTTACAAGTATATAAAAACCAAAAATAACAAAATTAAATTCTAACTTAACTAAAACTATACGGAAACTAAAAAATTGCGTCGAAAAATTCATCCGTATCGCTGTCGACTGGTAATGTATCCAAGAGACTGGCGGCATTACCACGTTGTATGGCGATGCTTAGCCTCTGGCCAAGATAAAAGCCAGCCCTTGGGTCACGGGAAGTGTCAACCAGTCGTTTAGAAATTTCTTTAAAAAGACCATGAGCACTCGGACCCCTCGGACCGAGAGTTTCAACCCCAAACGGTTCGAAAATATAATTTCCTATAAGGTTATTATATTTTCGCCGCTTGAGGTTTTCCGCAGCCGCAGCAGCAGCGCCAGCACAACATGCCGAGCCAGGAAGATGGGATGGCGCAAGAGTATCGACACACGTTGCGTCCCACTCTAAAGGCTTACCCACCTTCCATGGAAATAAAGACATACCGCCCGGTCTCTTGCCATCGTCCCGTGCCAAGCCATTGGGTTCTAATACAGCTGGAACGCCGACGGTAACAAGAGCTCGTCGGATGATGTCATTAATGTTCGCGTGCTGCGCTTAGCGACCCGCACTTCGGCTGCAAGACAAGCCGTGGTGTCCGAGGCTGTTGACATCTTCGACACAGTGACAGCGATGGGGAGAACAGCAAGGAGTGCCTAGTCGTAGGGAAGCAGCGAGGCGAAAAGTAGTGTCGTCGAACAAAGTGCCTATGTTCGACGAAGGTAGTGCATGAAGCCAAAGACCTGACTCTCATCTACCTACAGCCAGCAGGCGCGCACGTTCCGCAGTAGTAGCAGACGAGTCAAGTAAATTGTTCTGTACTACTCTACAGAGCGGCTCATCCCACCGTCTCTGGGAAGATGGATTATCGGGTGGATCTGTATTCGGGCAAGCGACTCTCCAGGCATCCATAGCCTCGGTGAAACACGGCACATCAGAATTAATCAGTGTGGAGGCTAGGATTTTCCTGATTAATTTATCAGTGCCGTGGACCGAAGATATGAAAGCCGGTGATGATGATGATGATGATAGGACTCCCTTTTCCGCACTTAGACTCTCATTCGGTCCGTTGTGCGTGGGGATTCTGGCTAACAGAGCCAGCCTAGCTCCGCCCAGAAGCACAGAAGCTTCCTGGGAGCTTCACAGGCTTCGCGGAGCGACCTCATTGTTCCGAGGATTTCTTCACGTTGAGAAGCCACGGCCTCGCAATCCAGGATGACGTGGGCGGCTGATTCCTCGGCATCAAGGCAGCCCCTGCAGAGGGGGCTGTCCGTGACGCCTATGTTGAAAAGATGTTTGTTAAGGAGGTTGTGGCCCGTAATTGTACCTATTATTATTCTGAGGTTATTCCTACTCAGGTTGAGAAGTTTTTTGGTTAATCGCGGGTTTATTATTGGTAGAGCCAATTTTGTCTGTCCCGTGACCATCTGTTGTTATGGAGTTCGGTCGATCTTTGGCGAATCCACGCACGAAATTGTGAGAAAGGCAAAGGGAGAAGTGGGTACGGGCCTAGCACCCTCATGTCAGAGCCTCTCTTCGCAAGTTCATCTGCAGCATCATTGCCCAGAGATTCACTGTGCCCCTTGATCCACTGGAGAGTAATACGATTAGACGTCGATAGACTCTCCAGAGCTAGATGGCACTCAAAAATTAGCTTATTGTTAGTTTGTTTGCTTGCTAAAGCTTTGAGCACAGATAGGCTGTCGGATAGGAATTTAATGCCATAGTTCCGGATGCCTAAGCGCTTTACTGCTGTTGCAGCTTGTGTTAAGGCAACACATTCGCATTGAAAGATCGAACTATGTGTGCCTAGTGGTATGTGAAAGTTAATATTGAGGTCAAGGGAGTGTACGCCAGCACCTGAACCGTTTTGTGTTTTAGAGCCGTCTGTATAGATGCGCACTTCATTGACTCCTGACTGATCCCTTTCTTCCTGAATTGTTTGTATAATATAGTTTTTGTTGAACATCGGTTGGTTTGGTGTTCTGTCACACGGGGCAGCGATGAGAGGCTGGTACTCAATCGCCCGGTCCAGGATTTTAGCGTGTGGACTGGTAATGTTTTTGCCCCATATGCCCGATGGCGGCTAGCGCCGCTTCCTGCTGTATGTACAGGTCAAGGGGAGTTAATTGGAGGGCTATCTCCATGGCTGCTGTTGGGGTGGTTTTCATGCAGCCAGTGGTAGCTGAGCAGGCCAGTCGTTGGAAGCGTTGTAGTCTGGTAATGGTGGTCGAGAGTTCTGTCCTCGTCCACCAAACCAGAGCGCCATAAGCCAACATTGGCCTGATCAGCGCTTTGTAAATCCACAGAGTAATCTTCGGAGAGAGCCCCCATGATTTCCCTAACATTTTTTTGCATTGGTAGAGTGCAATTGTGCTTTTATTAAGTTTGTAGTCAAGATGCTTGTTCCAGAGCAGTTTGCTATCTAGAATCACCCCCAAGTACTTGACTTCGTCTTTCAATGTTAGTTCTGTGTTGAAAAGTTTTGGGAGCCTATGAGGTCCAAGAGTTCTCTTGTTGGTGAACATTATTAGTTCTGACTTCGAGGGGTTAACCGATAGCTCGTGCTTCGTGCACCAACTCTCGACTATTTTGAAGGCCTTTCTCATGAGATCACATAAGATGCCCTCAAATTTACCCGAAATCAGAATTGCTATGTCATCCGCGTATCCCACTGAGTACAGACTGCTGGCGTTGAGCTCTGAGATAAGCTCATTAACGACTAAATTCCACAGCAGTGGTGACAGCACCCCACCTTGTGGGCAGCCTCTACTCACGATACCTCGTGTGGTGGTGTTCACGGTGAATTGAATAGCTCGGTATTTTAACATGTTATTAATCCATTCTATGAGTGTTCGTGCAACACCGTGTGTGGCAAGTGCCTGTTCGATACTGACGAAGTTAGTTTTGTCGAAAGCACCTTCTATATCAATGAAGGCGCCTAGGGTTGGGTTTTTGGCTTTTAGAGCATTACCTATGCGTGAGACTACGCTATGAAGTGCTGATTCAGTTGATTTGCCTGCACAGTAGGCGTGTTGATTAGGATGTAGAGGTCTTTGTACCGAAACCTGGGATCTGATCTTCCTATCCCCCAGCCTCTCCAGTGTCTTCAAGAAGAACGAAGAAAGGCTTATAGGTCTAAAAGATTTGGGCTGGGTGTAGTCGCCCCTACCTGGTTTCGGTATAAATATTATTTTTACTTCCCGCCATTTCAAGGGAATGTAGCGGTGGGCCAGGCAGGCTCGGAACACCCTAACGAGGTAGTCGGCCAGTGCATCTTGACTCCACCTGAGCAGAGCCGGGAAAATACCGTCCAGTCCTGCTGCCTTGAAAGGTAGGAAGGTGTTGATTGCCCATGTTAATTTGTCTTTATCAATTACTTCCAACGCCACTTCCCAATCTAGGCTGTTTGTGGCCCTATCCCTATGTAGTTCCCAGCTTTGCTGGGCGGCAATCTGGCATCCTGGGAAGTGGGTGGTTAGGAGTAGTTCACTTGTTTCAGCGTCGTTTGTTGTGTATGTGTTATCTGGTTTTTTTAGGCATCCTATTGAGTGGTTAGTCTCTTGGGCAAGACAGGTTTTGACCCTCATTGCCTGGTTGTTACTTTCAATGTTGGTACAGAAACGCCTCCAACTATTCCTACCTCTGAGGCGTATCAGTTTTTTATATATTTTACGAGCTGTTATATATCGGTCCCAATCTACTGGCGACCGTGTGTTCCTAGCTCTGTTGAACAGTCTTCTCAGCTTGTGCCGGTGTCTTTCCAGTTCAGGACTCCACCAGGAATGGCGAGCTCCCTGTCTAGGTACCGTGAGGGGACAAGACTGTTCATAGCTAGATAGAAGTATGTGTGTGATGTTGTTTACATGTTCGTCTAAGTTGGTTACTGGTATTTCAGCCGGAAGGGCGGGTAATCTACCAAGTTCAGCTTCGACGAGTTTAGTGAATCTGACTTGGTCCGTATTGCGCGGAACCCTTCTTGGCTGTGGTTTGGTTAGGTTGAAGTTAATGGTATAACGGATCCATCTGTGGTCTGAGCATGATATCTCGGTGGACACATGCCACTCCTGTATGGAGTTTGATATGCCTATGGTTGCTACAGTTAAGTCAATTATTGTTTGAGATCTCGCATTTATGAAGGTAGGTTCGGAGCCCTTGTTGAGTAGAACAAGGTTATTGCTAAGAATAAAATCAAGCATTTCCTCACCTCGGTTGTTGGTTTTATCATTACCCCATAGCGTGTGATGCGCGTTGGAGTCTGTCGCGATGATTAGTTCCAGTTTCTCCTTTTCACAGTACTCAACCAGTGAGGCGAGCTCTGGCAGAGGCACGTCCTCATCGCCTGGCAGGTATGCCGAGGCTAGTACGATGTCCGGGAGTTCTTGTTCATTTCTGAAAAGCCTGACTGCTGTCAGGTCCCTTGTACAGAATTCGTTAATTAAAAGGTTAGGTACATGTTTTGGAATAAAGATGCAGGTGCGCGGGTTACTAACGGAGGTGTCTAGTAGCAACTTACCCCCGATGTTGCCAAGACCGCATATTCTGCCACCCCTGATCCACGGCTCTTGGATGAGGGCGATGGTCTTTCCTTGCTGTTTTTCCAGCACTCTGCGCAAGGTAGCCGACGCAGATTGGCTGTGCTGGAGGTTGGTCTGAAGGATCCTAGTCCCGCAAAGGAGAGGAGCAGAGGCTGCTGTCCTCGCCCTCACTACTCTCCCCTGGCGGAAAGCAATCCTCGTCCGAAGTCAGACCGGACGAGGGTGGATCCCTCGTTGAACCCGCTGCTGAGAGAACCTCCAGCGCGGCCATGGAAGTCGCCAAATCCACCGCCCCCTCAACGGTCGCTATCGCGGGAGGCGACGGGGAACGTCCAGGAGGCGGCGAACCAGGCTCCCTCTCAGGCGCACCCGAGGCTGTTCCTGATATTTTTGCGGCGGCATCCTCCCTGGTACCACCCTCCTCCAGGAAGCGGATGTAAATACAGCCCATGAGGTAGTATACCCGCCGTTGCTGGTCTTTTATTGTTTTAACCATGGACTCCGGCACACGAAAGAAGAGACAGGTACCCGGGGGCTCCTGTCTAGCCCTTTCGTGTGTCAGGGTCCAGGTGTTCATTTTAAGATTAGGGTTCTGCCTCGCCAGCATCCCAAGAAGTTCAGCTGTGTCCTCGCTGTTCTCGGGGACAAACAGCATGCACATTACCTTCTTAGGTATGTCAGCTTGAGGCCGAACGGTGAGCTTGGTCCCCGGTAACGGGGACGATATGTTGTTTATGACCCCTTTGAGCCAGGCCATTGTGAAGTCGTCCTCACACCAAGTCTTGAGGACGCCCTCAGCAAAGTGGGCCCGGCCTCTAAAGTGGATCGCGGTGCTTTGATCTGTGTCTGTTGGTTCTGTTGGTTCAGGAGCCTTTAGCAGAGCTCGGAGCTGGTTTTCTATTACCTGGCGGATCCCCTCCGCTTGCTCCTGCGTCATTTCCTGAAAGGGCTCGGTCATGACGGCAACGCAAAGCTCGTTGTTCTTGTATGACGCAGCCGCTTCAGCGTAGCTCACCAAGGTTCCGTCAACCATCCGGGAGCGAGCAGGTTTGCTCTTCTTGCTAACCCCGGTTGGTGTGACGGAATCCTCGGGACGCGAACGCTTCTGCGCCCTGGTCGGTGGTATGATGTTGGTTTTGTTTACATTTTTTCGCCCTCTTGGCCTCTCGCTGCGCTTGCGCTTAGCGCCGGTGGCAGCCTCGCCTTTTGGCCTCTCAGCCGTAGCCGACACCGCCTTGAGGGGCGTTTTCTTGTTAATGACTGTTTGCCATTTGTTGTCGTTTGAAGCTCCTGCACATGGGGCTTCGGCCAGACTCGCCAGGTCTCTCTCAGAGTCCGCAGTCGTTGACGCAGCCCGTGTTGTGGGCGCATCCACTTCCACAGTACTGCTCGAGTCGCCATGAGCGAGTGCTGTCCTTGGCCTTTGTGTCAGGGTTAGGTTAGGGGGCGCATCCGTGGACGCAGATGAGGTTGGGATCGCTCGGGACGCAGCCAGTTGTGGCGCATCCTTTGCGGTTGCCTTCCTCATCGCATCCTTGGACGCAGCCGAGCGTTTATGTTTTTTGGGTGCAACCTTAGGCAGTTGCCGCTTAGGCGCATCTTGAGACGCGACCCCTGTTTTGGACGTTGATGGCGCATCTGAAGACGCAGCCTTTGGTACAATTGTTTTTGTAAGCGCATCCGACGAGCGGGACGCAGCTTGTGGTTTAAATGTTGGTTTGGTCTCTTTATCCATAACTTTGGACGTTTATGATTCACCGTTGGAGCTCTCCACCCGCCACGGAGCCCTCAGTCGGGGACGTCGCCCGTTCAACGAGCGATCGCCAGAGCTACTCCTACGGTATAGGACCAGCCTAGTAAGAAATTGACGAGCCCGCACGCGACGGAAGATCACAGGACTGTATACGACACGAGACTATGCCGCAACTCATCCCGAGACCCCACGTCACGCCGGCTGCCCTCCCCCACTAGGCCGCTCCTCGCTTGACATCCCTCTTACGGGATGCCTCAGCCGGTTGATAGTGGGTAGCTACCCCACTACCTCCCGTGTAAGAGGAAATCCGGGCCAAAGTGGTGTGTTGTGTGCAACCTGCTCCACTCAACCACCAGGATTCCTTCATCCCTCCGTACGGGTCCCCGCGCACGGCACAAACACGCGGGAGGTCATTGCTGTCCATCATCAGCTCTTGTTTGATGATGGACACCCAGGGGCATGACCTCGCCACCCCTGAGGTAATTCGCCCAGTGATTTCTGTTACGTCTAATTCATATGGAATTAGACCAATAACGGGGAGCAACCTCGAGAAGGAACATCACCAGACTTGCCTTGAGGATCTACACGACCGCTGCGCTCTCCCTCAAGACCACGCCACCCTGCCTCCTCTGAAGGAGAAGGCAAGGTAGGTTTGCGTCTACAAAACCAAGCCAAGCAAGTAAGCAGCAAAGCGTGTTGTGGAAGCCAAACCATAAATTTGCAAACACAAACCCCCCCTATATGCTATGAAAGCCGGTAAACTAATACTAGAAATTTCGCGGACGCCGAGGCCATACGAATGGGAAGAGTAGCTTGTGCCCAAGCTCGGTCGTCCATGACCACATTTAAAATGGAAGTTAATGTATGCCTGATAATTTGGTCCATTTTGTCTAAAAGGTGAGTATGCTTCCAAAATTTAATTTACAAAATGTTATTCACAAAATAATTCTAGGAAACAGTGGTCAGATATAAAGTTTCAATCTACTATATACGAGTACAGATGAAGGTGATACTGATTCCTTTTAGTGAGTGATTGAGTAAAAATTTAACCTAAACAGGGTTTGTTGACCCTTTTAAGAAATGCTTTTGGACCATAGTTGTGGGTACTAAATCATTCATTATAGGAACAGTAATATTCACTTAATAAAGGAACGGTGGACATCATAAAGCTGGGTTTTACAGGGGTTTGTGACCCGAGTATAAAGAGTAGGCTCAATTTTTTTTACCTAAAAAAACTCAAGCCTCCTATACCGGGTGGCAGGGACATCCTCGCGCAACCTGAAGGCTAATTCCTGTGATTAAAAACGTACAAATTCGAATGTTTAACGTTAAATTATAATGTTTATAAATTCAAATTTGTTTATTCGTTGTTTGTATGCTTTTATTTTTAAGCAATACATATATTTTATGATCTCATAATGCTTAAATAACACCTATGCATATCATGTTTTACGCAAATAAATTATCTTATCAAACTCAGCGTTCTTAAAATTACGTGAATTGCCTCTCTGATATCATGGATTCAGTACATGATTCTGAACCCCCTTTTATATAATTTTTTTCAGGATGGGAAATCATCAAATGACCCCTCCCGCTCTGGGTGGAGCGGAAGGGAGTGTCAGACTCTTACTGACTAAAACCCACTCGTGTCCCTTCCCTTTAAGTTCCGGGCCAGCGGTAACCCTTTCGGACAATCCCACTGACCCGGCAGGCTTCGGCCCTGACGGGCCCCTTCAGTTGCTGCTGACATCTCTTTGATGCGCGCGTGGAACACGTACGCGCCGTCCGGCATGGGCCTGGTCCTGATCGGACGGTGAGCCCATTACTCTCCGCCCGCAGGCCCGCGCCTACGGTGGCCGGGAGTCGTCGCGCGGCTCCCGGCCTAATGCATGGTTACAGTTTGCTCGTCGGTGTCGCTGCCACCCTGTTTATTGAATTTACAACTATGTAGTAAATAATATTCCGTGAAAATTTTTATTCAAAAAGCAGGCATTTATGTAACAGCCTGACGTATGTATTTAATGGGTCGCTCACATGCAGGAATTAGATTTGCTTGATGTGACAGTCCACGCCGGGCGGCGCGCGGCGGTAGGGAACCATGACATGACAAACGTGAGACGTGATTTCCAACAGTTTGATTATTTTGTTGTTGTTTCTTTTTTTATTAAATTGGTAACTACTGGAGATCCTGTTTTACATAATTGTGAATTTCTTAAATACATTATTAATTATATAATTTGCCCAAAAAAATTAAATGATGATCATCACAATCGATAATTAATAAAACTATATTATTTTTTGAAGCAAATTAAAAAAAGCTATTTGATTGATATAATTAATAACCTAATTATTTATCAGAGCCGCTTTTGTTGACTATTAAACTAATGACATAGCTGAAGATCAAAGCGGGCCAAATTATGATATTTATTTTTTAACATATTTTAAACAAAATAGGCATGTCTTTGAAATGTCTTTATTGGCAACCAATTAAAAAAATCTCAAATGGCCACACTTTTATTAAAACAAAGTAAACTTTAAAATCATCCAATTAAAATAATCACAGCGTGACTAGCTCTAGCTGTAGTACTTAATATTTTTGAAATTCGATTTTTTGTAAATGCGAAAGTGTGTTTTTTTAATTATTGTTTTTCTTTCCCGCAGTATAGGAGCCATGCATTATTGTTCTTCTATCCCGCAGTATAGGAGCCATACATTATTGTTCTTTTTTCCCGCAGTATAGGAGTTATGCATTATTGTTCTTCTATCCCGCAGTATAGGAGCCATACATTATTGTTCTTCTTTCCCGCAGTATAGGAGCCATACATTATTGTTCTTCTTTCCCGCAGTATAGGAGCCATAACATTATTGTTCTTCTTTCCGGCAGTATAGGAGCCATGCATTATTGTTCTTCTTTCCCGAAGTATAGGAGCCATACATTATTGTTCTTCTCTCCCGCAGTATAGGAGCCATACATTATTGTTCTTTTTTCCCGCAGTATACGAGCTATGCATTATTGTTCTTCTATCCCGCAGTATAGGATCCATACATTATTGTTATTCTTTCCCGCAGTATAGGAGCCATACATTATTGATCTTCTTTCCCGCAGTATAGGAGCCATACATTATTGTTCTTCTTTCCGGCAGTATAGGAGCCATGCATTATTGTTCTTCTTTCCCGAAGTATAGGAGCCATACATTATTGTTCTTCTCTCCCGCAGTATAGGAGCCATAAATCGAAGTTTTTTTCTTAGAGATATTATAGGCCGAGGAAGTAACAAAGGCTACTTTTTATTCCATAGAACAGCTCCTAAAGGACTGAAACCCATTGCCACTCGAGCCAAGGGTTTTTGACTGAAAGGTCCTCGCCATTGTAATGTCTAAAATAACTTCAAAGTCTTTCTGACTGTATTTCAGGCACAAACAGTTGCCTCACTTCGCAGCGGGGGAATTAGATTTCCCGTTATGCGGTAGAAGTTGTATTTTGTTTTCCAACATATGAGAACTTATTATTCTTGTAATGTTAGTGCATTTTAATGTAAGCTTGTGTTTTAGTTTGTTAGGGGGAGTGCGTGCTGTTGTGTGTTTTTAAAGTACCTAATTGTAAAAAGAGCCATGGCTTGCTTTTTAAAATGGAACTGTAGGAATAGACAAGGAAATAAGGTGGGTTTGTTTACATATTCAGGTTAGAAAATTACCATTTACAGATGACAGTAAACAAATCTGACTTACAAAGCGGTAGATAAAGTAATAACTCGAATTTTGGGTATCTGCTATAACGCCTACGAAAGCGTAGTAAGCGTACGCGCGATGCTACAAGACGCTACGAAAGTTGTAGCAATACTTCCTTTGTTTGGTTATTCAACAACATTTATTTATTGATCTTTATCAATCATAATCATAGTGTTTTTTTGAAAAGATTTTTTGCTTTTATTATTCTCTAATATTAGGATCTCGTATCATCGGAAACCATTGTAGCTTACTAAATGAAACTTTACTAATAAGTCCTTAAAAATTCTAAGCGCAAAACATTGTACAAAAAGTGTTAATTTAATTCTTCAAACAATTTTTATTCTTTATCAAAATGAACCCAACGCCTGTCTATTAATAATTCTGTGCAGATTACATGAGATGAATAAACAAGCATGCTTAAAACGTTCACTGCCACAGAGTAAACATGATGCATGAAAAAACGTTGCGTGACTACGCAGTAGGCATACAAGATTGATGACAATGTTAGGAGGCTGTTGTAAAAACTTTAACTTTTTCTGATTCATTTTTAAATCCGAAATACGCGAATTATTAATAAATCGTAATGGCTTATACTGTATTGTTTATTTAACTTTGATTTTAAAGAAAACGACATTTACATATTTATTTATTAACAAGGCAACAACAATTACAGGTTACAATCACAGTATAAAATAGCTTCATAGAATATAATCGAATACTCTTCATCGGTTTCTTTTCGATTATCACCCAAAGCGTAAGCGCACATTAAGAGAACAACAATACTTATGATAATTATAATAACTAAATTAAAAAGTTAAGAGTTTAGAATATTGTAACAATTATTAATTTGTAATAACAGTTAACATAATTTGCTTACACATAAGAAATTTATTTATTTCACTAAAGGTTGTTTATTTTACAGCCAGATAACTTAAATCTGAAGAATAAATATGACAGTTTGATATATTTTTCTGTTCTGTTTTTTTCTTCTTGTCGGTTTATATATAAAAGATGTGTGTGTATAAAAAATACAGTGATATCCATAATATAAATACTAGAAACAAACACAAATTCGTTATACCTACAACAAGGCTCAAGAAAATAGGTGGCTCGTTCAGATGCCAATGTATACGCTTTTATAATAAACTACCAAGCCACGTTCAAGATCTAAGCCTTAATAAATTTATATCATTAATTAAACGTAAGATGTGCAAGAAAGCATTTTATACTGTTATACATTATATTGAGGACAAAAAGGCTTGGGATTGAGCTGCTTCCAATTTCTGCATTTTGAGTGTTTTTGTTTTGTTTTTTTTTTTTAATAATATTACATTATTACAATTATTGTGAATGTGAAGACGATGTGGGTCATTTATTTTATTCATTTTATTTTTTTTATTATTCTCTCTATGGTCTGGCAGTTTGAGTAATTTATGTGGCCTACCCAAATGTCCTTTCTTTGGTATTTTTCGTCGAATCGTTGAGCTCCTTAAGTCTTGAGTTGAGCTGCACGATTTCTAACAAATGCGTGCACTGACTGGACAGGTCCTCTCAATCTGTGTGGTTCTTTCCTCATAAGACCATCTCAGACATCGACCTACATAGTCTTCATATAACCTGACCAAGATTATGTCTGGACTTTAAAAGAGACTATGACCTCTGAGTTTGTTTCGCCCTTTCTTCTCAGAGTAGTCAGATAGGAAACGCCGACCTCATCAAGTTTAAAAAATATATGATTGACGTGTAAAAGTGTTTGTGCAAATCTACTTACAAAAATAAAATCATTTATCATTTACAAAAGTGGTAAAATAAATAATTATTTATTCCTCAGATAAAATGTATGTGGCAATTGAAAAATCATTGTACACAAGATCCTTTTCCGCACAATTTCCTCGGAACACAAAAACCTATAATTCGGTCACTGTGCCTACATCTGCCTCTCTACATATCTTTTATTTCATCTCATAGAAAATGGATAGAATAGTTGAACAGAAGAACTTTTCCAAATGTGCCTTATTTTGTAACTGTGCATTATTCTAGCTTCCATTGTTATTGTATTACGGAAGGTTGTGTACCAAATATATTCAATTTATTACATTTGTTGGAGCCGAGTTTTTGTAGTCAATAAGTAAGTTCGACAGGGTTCCATTTGATTGTGTATAATATTCGAGGTCCCATTCACATATTATTATGATACAATGTCAGGCTTCCGGCAGGTCTCGAAGCTGTGTTTGATGTGTATTATTGTGTTTGGGAGCTATTTTCTTTGATGTAATAACGTCAAAGTGGAACCTAATGCGAGGACTATTGACTCATTATTTTTATTTTGGTAAGCTTAGTTATGTAAAAATATGAAAGGCACAAAAATCTTATGATATATCAATGCCGTAGAATGAGCATTGGTAATCAATCCATAAGTAGGTACACCGCGGCGCGGGCGTTGGCTACTTAACCATTATTATTTTACTTTAAGCTTATGTTGACCCCAGCAGAGCAAAGGCCTCCTTTTCTCCTTTCCACTCCTCTCTGTCTTGAGCTAGTGTGGACCAATCCTGCTTGTGTGCGTCAAACTCGTCGCGCCAGCTTCTCCTCGATCTGCCTCGATGTCGCCGGACGTTTTCTGAGACCCACACGGTGGTAGACTTGGCCCATATCTCACTCGACATGCGGCAGACGTGTCCGGCCCAGTCCCACTTAAGTTTGACTTCTTATTGAGTGACGTCGGCGTTGTTATTTAGTGACAACATCTAGCACTGCATACGCATAGTACATACCGTCCTAATACTAATACAATTCAGTTATTATTCTCATCGCTGCAGACAACTTGCGTTCGATATCAGCATCTATTCAGTAATAACAGAACAAATGCGAGACAACCGTCTGGTCTAGGCAACTGACATTCACAATAATTTATGTTGTATTTGACAGTATTACCGACTAATGTCTGGGTATTTTGTATTTAATTGAAAAGGAAAAGAAAAGAAAACGAAAAGAAAAGTAGACCTTATCATTGCTTTACAACTTTCACAAAAGCTCTCAGTAAATAGAAACTTCACTAAACTCTGATTTATAATTTCCTAGAAATTACAGTATTATAAACTATATCTATGAAAATTATAGATGCGAACGAACTTTTTTTGTGATTTTGATAAAAAAAAGGTCGACCGCCGCTGTGATTTTAGTCTAGCAAATCAAAACTCTGAGTTTAATTAAAGATTGAAACTATCTACAGTGCGGCCGACGCGAAGAATGCGTTCTTGGTACCTGTCAGTTTCATACAAATGTGTACAAACGAATACGTGTTTAGCGAATTTAATCTTCATTAGTTACTAGAATTTATCGCACTAACAGATGTGAGGAGTGCATTCTCTCGACAGCCGGACTGGAAGCAAAAATATGTAGACTGAGCGTTTATAAAGTGCTGGTGACATTAAACCTTAGGGTGGTAAAACAATTACGAGATCGACTACACGTAAGACACGCTTTGTTGTTGGGATACAAATTGTGGAAATGGGACACAAGAAATTTCAATTGAAAAACTCCTTTTGGGAAGACGGTTAAAACGCCTCTTTTTATTTTTATGGGCCATAAATAACTAATATGTAAAAATAGCTGGTGAAATGAGTCAGTACTATAGTACTCACTGGCAGAAGTGTACCTATAGGTACACCTCTACCTAACCCTTTGGGAATTACAGGAGTGATGTTATGTGTTGTATTCATTTTTGTAGTTTGTATCTGTTGCTGATGCTTCCAAGCATAATCTTGTTTATTTATTTTTTTTTTTAAATAAACAAGATTATGCTTCAAAGTCAAAGCATTTATTTCAAATAGGCACATAAAAGGCACTTTTGAACGTCAGAAATTACAACAAATAGTCTAGTCGCCCATCCCAAAAGGTAGTTTTCGTATGGAGAAGAATGCGCAAGAAACTCCACCGTTACTCTTTTAAAATGTTTTACAATATTTTGCATACGTTAATTATATAATAATAATATGTGAAGACGATGCACCTAAAATAAAATTACTATACCACAATAGGTAAAATAATTAAAAATGAAACCATGACATATAAATTAATTATCTGATAGATACGTCATGGTGCTCACATATTTACAAACATGATGAAAGTAAACGATTTTCATTTAAATAAAAAAAAATACAAGTAATAAGTCAGGGTGTGAGTTGAAGTAGTTACAGAATGTAAATTAATTCAAATAAAAAAAGAATAAATTAACAATTAAATTAGCAACCCGTTTGATTTTGTCTAGACTCTAGATTGTCCTATGGAGCAGGACCAGCATGTTTCCAAGCGTTCTTATCTTGGATATAATCTTCTAATTTATAGTACTTATGCTTGTTTGCAAAGTGTACGTTTAAAGTGAGTTTTAAATTTTCTTTCTTTTCTTTTATATCACAAGGTATTTTATTGTAACATTTAACACAGTACCCCATAAAAGATGAATCTACCTTGGCTAATCTGGAAAATGGTTGATGTATTTTATCTTTATTTCTAGTATTAAAATTATGTCTATCGCTTATTTTATTAAAAAGATGTAGATTTTTTCTTACATATGTACTTAATATTTTCATAAATGAATTGGCAAGGTACCGTCATAATATTAATTCTTTTAAAAAGTTTCCGGCGACGTAGATTATAAATGGCTCTGACAGCTTTTTTTTTGCAAAATAAAGATGGATTCAATGTCAGCAGCTCGACCCCATAGTAAAATGCCGTACGACATAATGCTGTGAAAGTAGCTGGAATAGACTAAACGTGCGGTTTCTACATTAGTTAACTGTCTTATCTTTCTAACAGCATAAGCGGCCGAGCTAATACGCCCCGCAAGAGATGTTATGTGAGGTCCCCATTGTAATTTGTCGTCTAGCGTGAGTCCCAGAAAAACAGTTTGATCAAAAAATTCCAGTTTTTCTCCGTTCAGTATGATGCCACATTCACTACTTCTAAGAATAGGTAATTTAAATCTACCTATTCTCATATAACTTGTATAAAGTATTGTCTAGTGTGATAATAAAAACATATGGTGGTCATTATCTCTCGGCGCGCGCGGTGATTGCCGTAATAAATTAGTTCGCGGCTCATTAAAGGCAAACTTGCAGTATAGGTTAGGTACTATTATATTGATACACATAAGGAAAGTTCAAGAAAAACGTAGTACGAGTACGTTGTAAAGGACCATTCACGTCACATTAGGTCCATAGCACAATATCTGGACTAAATAAAGCATTAAAATGCTTTACGTTTTACATGGTATCATTATAGTCAAGTGTTGAAGAGTTGAAGACCACACACAAACTCGAAGATATTGTGTGTAAAAATATCTCCGAGTTTGTCATCTGCTGCACATGTCGTTACACATTTATACACAAAACTCACAAAGTAACACTGATCACCACAATTCGTCCATTATAGGTATGGAACGACAATGTAGGCCCTGTCAACAAGTACCAGGTACATAATATGGAAAATCCATATCCATACTAATATTATACATTCGAAAGTAACTCTGTCTGTCTGTCTACCTTTTCACGCCTAAAACACTGAACGGATTTCGCTACAATTTGGCAGAGTGATAGATTGCATTCCGGGGAAGGACATAGGATAGTTTTTATCCCGATATTCCCACGGGATTGACACTTATGCGGGTGAAACCGCGAAGCGCAGCTAGTAAAATATAAAATCTAATTTAAACCAAACTACATAATTGCCATTACAACCACTAATAAAGTGTTGATATAAGAATTGTAGGTATAATAATGTCAAATTAGAAGATTATGTCAAATAAAAATGTAAAAAATAAACACCGTAATTTGCGAGCAGTTAATAGTCATTAACATAATTATGCCGTTAATGAGGTGCCACAGAAGCTATATGTGCAGAAGGAATTATTGCCAACCTTCCTTGTCTTCGACGTAGTATTTAATCTTTTAATATAAATTATGCATTCAGGCGCCAATAGTTAGAAGAGGGAGAAGGTCTGCACTCTACCTTAATAATGATATTAAAGATGACGGCTGTCAAACTTGGCCTCCGAACAAAATAAATCTGTGAAGATAATGAAGATTATGTCCGTGCACATCTACCACCTCCAGACTCGTCGCTCAGCCCCGCTCCGCCGCCGCCGGAACCCAGCCCTATCGAGAGTGCTGTGACACCGGCCGTGGCAGATGCGTCGAGCTTGAGCGACGAATATTTTTCCCCGCCGACGTCGCCAATACCCATACGTTGGCAGGGGAGAGGCCGGCCACCGAGAAGCTTGGGACTTAAAGGCCATCCAACCCCGAACCGGGTCCCCGCTACCGGTGGTTGTGTGCAGCGCGTGAGATGGACTCAGTCTATGGACGAGAACGTCATGTGCGCATATTACTCTTCATGAGCCCGGTGTAGGTTTCTTAGCGTCCGTATCCTGGCTACGTTTTGGTGATCTTTTCGGGGAAACTGAAGGTTTCGTCTGTGCAATTATGGACGAAGTTATCTTAATGAACCGGAGACATATTATGAAGGACGGGACGGTTGATGTGTGTCGGGCATGCCTCCGTCCGGGTGAGTCTATCAGACATTATCTCTGGTTGTTGTCGTCTGGCTAACGGCGAGTACCTACTTGCACAGACATAACCAAGTAGCCAGAATTATTCACCGGCAATTTGCTTTGAAATATAAACTTGTGGATTCTGAGGTACCGTATTACAAGAATGTGCCCGACCCAGTTCTCGAAAATGATTATGTCACGTTGTACTGGTATCGGTCTATCATTACTGACGGGACTATTGTTGCCAATAAACCTGATATAGAGGTGATAGATCAATTAGCGCGCCGCACAATTATTGTCGATGTTACCATTCCGCATGAAGGGAACCTCGTGAAAGCTGAGAAAGAGGAATAAATTAAATATCTCGACTTAGCACACGAGGTTGTTGACATGTGGAATGTGAGCTCGGCTATCATTGTGCCGATTGTCGTATCGGCCAATGGACTGATGGCTGAAAGCCTCGATCAACATCTATCGAGGGTCTCGTTAGGCGGTTGGAGCAAGGGCTTGATTCAGAAGGCAGTACTCCTCGATACGGCTCACATTGTGAGGAGGTTCCTGTATCTGGAGCCCTAACTACCGGTAGCTTGTACCCTGCTCCCGACACCGGCGGATCACTATTTTTTTATATTTTTTAATTTTTTTATACTTATTTTTTATATTTTAAAATGTAATAAAATAAGTTAAGTAAATAAATAAGCGAAATAATATTTATACTGATCGTTTATTTGCATGAAATATGGTGCTTAAAGATGTCATAATACAATTCATAGTACCTACTTCATATTCCGCCTACTAAATTCAGCATGAAAATTTTGGATGTGCCATGATTCATAGTTATTGAAAGATTATGTTAGAAAAAGTCAATAACATTAGAAATATAATTACAAATGTTAAAATAAGAATACAGGCAAGTCAAAATTAATAAAATTACAGGAATGTCAAAATTGATTATATTACAAAAATGTCAAAATTATTTGAATTACAGAAACGTCAAAATTAATTAAATTACACTATTCATGTTTGTGCAATATTCCTATATATTATAATTCAAAAATTAATTAATAGTATAGAAGCAATTTTCAATAAGCCATGTTCGGAGTCTTTTTTGAAATATATTCTCTAAATACCTTTGGTATCTTCTTAAATAGGCATAGCTAATCTGGTTGGATCCCTCGAGTGTTTACCTATTTTATACATATCCTATTTTCACTATCGGCTTTACTAAATAGGTTAGGGTGTTTTTTTACGAACATGCCCATATCCAGTATATAAGCATGCCAGTGATAACAATTTATGCTCTTTTAATATGGGCCTGTACGATTCTAATGGCCCTACACCAAACACAGCTCGTAAGCACTTTTTTGCACAATAAAAGCCCTGTCACTGTCCGTAGAATTACCCCATAATATTAAGCCGTATCTTAGCACAGATGAGACGTACCCATGATAAGCCAGTAGAGCGGCATTTATTCCAACAGTTTTCCTAAGGTTTCGATTTAGCCTGTTGCATATTATGTTATCTACCTATATGTTTTTTCCAATAGCAATTTTTATCAATCATTCTCTGCTTTAAATGATATACCTACATGTATTCTATTCTATTTTTATTTATGGCAAGTAAAGTCATATTTTCTGACTTACCGACTTCTTGACAATTCAAAAGTGCCTGTAAATGTTTTAATTGAAATAAATGCTTTGAGTTTTTGAAAGCCGATGTCGACTATTCTGCCGGTGTCCTTTCTCTGTGACAGCTGTGCGCACTGATAACATAACTTTATTTGTGTTGTGCCCATGGAATTAATATGTACGTATGGCGCAACGGAATGATGCCATTTTAAATAATTATTATATTTTGTATAATTTTCTTCCATTAATTTTTTTTTTGTTTCGCACATACGCCGCAGCGTGCTGCTGTACGATGACCGTTATGTGCGGATGTGACGATTATTTTCCTGTTTGTTTTATTTTTGCTTTTATTTATCATAAGAGGCGCAAATAAACTTCATTTTCTGCCCATTTTCTTTTATATAGTAGCGTGCCGTTTAAATCTTTAAAGACCACTGATAAAATACATTTCTGCCTGTATTTACAACACAAAACTTCCGAGTTCTTAAATCGCCATCTCAGCGTCAATTATCTCTTAAGGAGAAGTTCTCAACTAATAGCGGTTTACTTAATCACTCAACTTTACTGAATAATAAAATCAATAACTCGATGCAGCGCGCTATACTTAAGTTTGACATCTTTCCTCTAAACATGAGAAAGTGCGTATCGATGGCCGGAAATGGGTAATGGCGCTAAATACCGACCGCACAGCTGCCGGACTAGTGGACTGTTCAATATTTAAGTTTTGAGAGTAGCCGGTGTTTCTAGGCAGGTCTAGGAATTTAGGAAAAATACTTTTTGTGATTAGGTACCTAAATGCCGGTGAAGGTGGAATTACTCTGTGTGTCGCTAAATGTTCACCGTTACAATGTAACCATCATGGAGAAATAAAAGAAGATGACTTGCGCAAGATTTTTTTTAATAATGTTTTTGTTATATTATTTAGATAATGTTCTTTTTAAATGGTTTTTGTTTTCTGTGCGTGTCCCAAATAAAGTATTTATTTATGACTTTCTTACTCAAAATTGCTTTATGATATTTACATCGTAAAAGTAAAAAAATATTAAAATTTGAGATGCACGTAATCTCCATGAGTGTTGTGAATAGAAAGCCACATTAATTAGTTTGGGTGTTCATAAATGAACACATCACATCACGCCTGTTTTCCACAAAGGAGTAAGGAGGGTTCACCCTTATTTCGTCTATCATGTGAAATTCCCATGTAAATGGGGCCGAGTCTACTGCCATCAACCGGGTACAAATCTAGATTCAGAGCTGTTACTGAGAAATTACATCGAAAATATAAGAACACTTTGCCTGATCTGGAACATCACTAGATAAAATTCAATTCAATTCAAATTCAAATCAAATTCAAATCAAATTCACATCAAATTCAATTCAATTCAATTCACCTTTATTTCAAGCAATCTTACGTCACGTAGAAGATCTTCCCATATTTCTGTACCTACTACTGGTAGTTTCTCTGACATGAAAGCGCGCCCACAATACCGGCCATACGTCCGACACTACAAGTAATGGGTGCCACACACCGCCGCGGACTGTCCACTTGTTACTGTCCACTCGTTACGTCGCTACTGAACATGTGTCCGCTGAGTGAACCTAATGGCTCATACATTATGTACACGACGATGTACAACACTTTTTTTCGTTTGGGAGATGCGAGTCGATATATTTAGCGAACTTGTGGAAATGTATACGATTGAAGATAATCAGAAAAAAAAAGAAAAGTGTGTTTCTCCCAGAAACCTTAAATTCATTTATTCACTGACAGATAACGCATAGCCTAAAGGGGTCTGCTAAGTTTAGCAATAAGACGGATTTTTGAAGATTCATCCTAGAGAAGTTAAAATAGGGAATGAAAGTTTGTACGAAAGGTGTTTTGTTTTTAACGATGGGAGCTCTCACCGGAGATACGGCTTGTTACACCATAAAAGCTGAAATGGATACTACAAACAATTAGCACATCTCCGTAGAGAGTTCGGAATGAAATTCCGTTACACCCATCTCCGGATATAAAGGCTTTACCGAAATTATCTTTCACCGATGGTAGGTTCTACGAAATAATCGCTTTCCAGATGAATAATTCCCCGACAATTTTCGTCGTCTGTTGCTTTTACGAAATAATCGTTTATCGACAGAATGGTACCTCTACGATACCCATATCAATGATCGTTTCTACGAAATTGCCTTTTGCCAACATCTCGATTCATTGAATTACGGTCGCGATACAATGGCGCAAATACAATGAAAATAATTCTACACTAACACGATGAACCTTGGTAAGTCTGGTTGACAGACTTTTAGGTTTCCGACTACCCGAAACGACTATCAAAGATCTTCGAATGACAGCTGGGACCAACGGCTTAACGTCCATTCTGAGGCACAGAGGAGTCTCGATATGTATTGGATGGTCACCAGACCGGCAACAGACCAAGATAAGAGTAGCTTAACCTTCGACTGACCCGAGCGGCTGTTATCATTTAGCCACAGAGCCCCTTCTGTGCATACACACCCCAGTCACGCTTAACAATATATTATGTTTATTCACCAATGAATTCTTGTTCTTGTTGATATCAAATATGTAGATAACTGACTGTTTAAGGCAAAGATGTTGAAGATCAAAGTTCAGACTATAACAAGCATCAAACTAACAACTAATTAACTAAAACTAGCATCTCCTCAAATACTAAAAAGAAAGCGATACGTAACACTACAATGTAAGTAGCACGTCTGTATAAAAATGTACGATAACCTATCAACTTGTCACAAGTACTTCTCAGAATATCCGTATGAATAGGGTTGTCAACACATGGCTAGAACAACGAGCCGTAGGGGAGGCGCGGCAGCCTTCGATGGGTCCGCAGTCCTCGATGGCTCCGCAGCCACTCGGGACGTCCGCTGCTCTACGGCATAGTGTTAGGGCTGGCCTTACAGAATATCGATAGATTTTCAACATAAAAACGACGTCTATATTTTCCGATGGGTGTAGGCAAATGTGTATAGTACGATCACATTTGGCCAGTTATGTTTAATTTCGTGAAATAGGGGCGACCTTATTGCCATTAACGTAATATACATGCTAGTGGGAATGTAGTAATGCAGAGACTCAATAACACTTTGTCCGACTTAAGAGGACCGAACTCAGCACTAGTTCAGCAGACTTCAGCGGTCGCCACGAGGCAGTATTTTGCTGGTACATAATTATTTTAGAACTCGAATTCAGAGATCAATTTAAAGCGCTTTTATTATCTTATTTTTATCCCTTTCTTGCCTGCGGCTTGATTGATGTTTACTCTAGTTTTCTTTCTCTTCGTTTTGGTGAATAGCACTTGATTTCCCTGACAGCAGATATTGGTATCCCTTACATCCATCGAAGGGCTCGCAATATATTGATACAGCAATAAACAGCCTCCTCTGAATCACAATGTTTGCGGTAACGACCACTCTTATCTAGACCACCCCTAGCGTAGTAGGGTTGAACGTTTGGCACAATTGATTTAGTAATAACTGTTATGCAGAAACTATTATATTATTTGGTCTCAACTCGAGTGTTCCGAGTATTTTAAAGAATATTTTACTCGTCAATGTTTTCGTGAAAAAATAAATTTCATCTAATTAGTTGATGCTGGTGGAAAGTGCCAGCTTTTAACCGACTTTTAAAATAAGGATTATCAAGTGACTGTATTTTTTAATGTGGCTTAAGAATAGTTGTTAAAAATTAAATAGTAGATTGTTTGCCAAGGGAGCAAACAACTATTTTGAAGGTGAGAGTGTTTCTTTGAGTAAACAATTACGAATGAAGGCAGAATGCTTTTCCAGCGTTTTTTATTTTTTCTGACTGTATTTTTTGGTATTTTAATGTGGATTAAGAATAGTTGCTCAAAATTAAATAGTAGATTGTTTGCCAAGGGAGCAAAAACTATTTTGAAGGCGAGAGTGTTTCTTTGAGTAAACAATTACGAATGACGGCAGAATGCTTTTCCAGCGTTATTATTTTATCACAAACTTTTTTTTTCAATTTGGCTCGCGCGCGATTTTCTTTATCATACAGCCTGTTACTTGTTCATAAAATGTTCGTGATCGATCTCTTTGGTGATTGGAACTTTTACTAACAATATTCAACATTCCAAATTAAAATCACATTTAGTCCCTAGGGATTAAAGAGCTATTTTAGTCCCTGTTTACGAAGAATACACTACCTCTTTTTGAATAATTGTGATAAAAATTAAATTATTAGATGATTCCGACCCAAAGTATTCGATAGTCAACTTTATGTGTTACATTACTTAACACCTATTTAACCAAGTTAGCAGTAATTCTGCAGTCTCATCAGCTGCGGCTGAATACTACCATACAATATAAATACTAGTATTTATCACTATTTCTCTCATTTCGAGCACTCTGTTCGTACAATACATCGCTAACGATGCCACTCGGATTCACTCGAGCTCATTCGGAATCGCTCGCCACTTGCCCACCTACAAAATACCTACGTGTTAGGGCTGACATTTTATTTGTACCTGATTTCTACAGATATTTTCAATGTTTCTAAACACTTAGCAAAATGTTTTTTGAAGTGAATACTTCTTTAGGCGTACTTTGCGCTATTATTGAACAGTGAATAAAACTGAACCGTCACGCTCGGGTCGGTGACGCTGAATCGCGTATATTCGGCTCAAGTGGTAAGTTTTCCCTTCTATGGTGTGATCATATAAGCACACACCAACATATTTTCTTAACTGAAAATGGCTTCATTTTTTGTAACGCATTATTGTTTACTAAAAACAACTATAAAGTAGAAAAAGTAAAACCAAAGCAGGGTGTTCACCGCCGTTTTTTACCGCCATTTTCGTGAAAAAATCTTAAACGCACGAAAAGGATAACATTTAAAACCACTTACTGCGGCGCTCGCTAAGCGGTGGGCTCGGATAATCCCGCGACGCTGCGAAGGGCCGAGTCGGGTAATACCGCGAAATGCCAACCGAAGCAAACATCATAAATTGATACGTCCTTGAATTATCTTTGGACTCGTTCCTGTAGAGAGGAAAACAGAAAATAAGTGATAAATTTATAAATATTTCTCTGAACAAAATATATGTCTACGCTTGGTCGCAAATGCAACCTACGTCTCTCGCGTAAGGCCATAATTTTAATTCCCGAGTTGGGCAATGAGTAGGCTCGCCCCGTTATCTGCGATTTCAGTATTGATTTTGTGATATAAAATAATCATTCACACCATTTTCGAGGAAAAAGGCCAGTTTAATTATAGTTATCTTATAGTAAAGGTCAGCCTAAACAGGTCAGTACTAGGCTACCATAAAACCTAAAGGTTCTCATGCCAATTTACTACCCAAACGGCAATTCAAAAGCTATAACTAAAGTTTAACATTCATCACATAGAAGTACCAGGACGCCATAAAACGTCGCTCATGTGTCCGTACTGTCAATCAATGAGGCTTGTTCACATAACGCCACTGGTAACAATGAGGCTCGTTCACATGACGCCACTGGTAACAATGAGGCTCGTTCACATGACACCACTGGTAACAATGAGGCTCGGTCACATGACGCCACTGGTAACAATGAGGCTCGTTCACATAACGCCACTGGTAACAATGAGTCTCGTTCACATAACGCCACTGGTAAAAATGATGCTCGTTCACATGACGCTACTGGTAACAATAAGGCTCGTTCACATAACGCCACTGGTAACAATGAAGCTTGTTCACATAACGCCACTGGTAACAATGAGGCTCGTTCACATGACGCCACTGGTAACAATGAGGCTCGTTCACATAACGCCACTGGTAACAATGAGTCTCGTTCACATAACGCCACTGGTAACAATGATGCTCGTTCACATGACGCCACTGGTAACAATAAGGCTCGTTCACATAACGCCACTGGTAACAATGAAGCTTGTTCACATAACGCCACTGGTAACAATGAGGCTCGTTCACATGACGCCACTGGTAACAATGAGGCTCGTTCACATGACGCCACTGGTAACAATGAGGCTCGTTCACATGACGCCACTGGTAACAATGAGGCTCGTTCACATGACGCTACTGGTAATAACTACTTTAGTGCCGAAGCACACGAGTATTTGTAGTCAAGTGGTTTGGCGAGTGGAATAATATTGTATTTGTAATTTTATAGTGCAGCCGTGTTTTTCGTTGCGTCCTGCCCGTCATAAGATATGGTGCTAAAACGTGGACACTGATGGTCGGGCTGGTTCACAAGTTCAAGGTCGCTCAGCGCGCTATGGAGCTATGCTCTTAGTCTCTTTGAAGGATAAAATTAGGAATGAAATTATCTGGAAAAGAACCGGAGTTACCGACATAGCTTGTAGAGTAAGCAAACTGAAGTGGCAGTGGGGTGGCCATGTTTGTCGAAGGACTGATGGCCGGTGGAGCAGACGAATTCTGGAGTGGAGACCACGTATAGGCAAGCGTAGTGTGGGATGCCCTTCAGCTAGATGGACGGACGATCTAAAGAAGGTGGCTAGGACAGGCTGGATGCGGAAGGCGGAAGACAGGAAGAGGCCTATGTCCAGCAGTGGACTCCATAAGCTGAGTTGATTGTGTTACTCTGTGTTTAAGTCCAGGTTTCCACACGATGTTTTCCCTTCACCGATCCGTCATTAATGTCCAAAATAAAATCAGAAAGTATTTGAATTGAAAAAGTCACATTGGTGCTTGCCCGAATTTGAACCCACAGCCTCGTGCATCTTAATATCTCGTGTCTCTTTGCCATGTCAAAAGGCAATTGTAGTTTTGTACAATATTAATAGGGACTCGCGACTTTTTGTTTCCTATAAATAAAAACAAGGCTCGGATAAAGTGGTGGAGTAGTTGCCGAGGCGAGCCAAATGGTCGGCGGTTCGATACCCGTGCCAACGATACGTGGCGATTAGCCAGCCCACGCCAGTTATGTCGTACTTTAATTATGATCACGCTATGCCCCGGGGTGGGCAGGGTTAGAAGTTGAATAATACGAACCGATTAGCACATAGATTCGGAGCTAAAGTCATAATATGTTTTATCACCGCGCGTTTGTCAGGTTCATATTTAACTTTACCACTTTACCTTATCAATATAGTATCGTTTCTTAAATCTACAGATACTTTTTTGTATTATTACCATTAAAATACATATATACAATGATTATAAATGTATAGCGTTTCGACGGTTCGACCCCAAACGTCTTAAAATTGTAGGTTTTGTTTTTATGTAGGTATTGTAGAATAGTAAAAAAATGTATTTGAGCTCGTCGTCAGTTATATATCCGTGGTTCAGCGCCATCTCGTCGTTGTTGGATGAACTACGTAGTTAGTACGCGAGGCCCTCGTAGTTCTTCCCGATGTGTGTGTTTTACGTCTTACGAATTTTCGATCAGGGTCACGTGACCTGACGCGAGTTTAGAAGTTTTTACCCATTCCAAAAAAAGTACACAGCGCCGCTAAAGAAGTTTTCACTTCAAAAAATATAAACTCTTGTTGGAAATCACTGAATTGTTCTAAAAACAGTGATCGACATCAAACGCACTTGATCGACTACATCAAATCCATTGGTGATTTACTAAACACTTCGATGAACCTTCTCATATTCTCATTTTGTTCATTCTCTACATAAAGCAAGCAACGAACACGCCTCAGCTATTATTTCAAGAGCATACACATTATACACGAAACACCGATATTTATGAATACTTTCTAAGAAAATACGTTAATAGCTGAGACTAATACATTTAGGAGTAAATTCTTTACATTATGTATTTACGAGCGAGACGAATTTGACACAATGGCTAGTCCTCAGCATCGCAATTTTATTATTCTCAATACATTAATTTATCTTCATATTTCATACTGAACGCTAAAGGCCGGGGTACAATTTTATCGTCTCATGCGTGTGAGCGAAAAAATGTTTTGGAGACTGGATTGACAAACCGTGTCGATGTATCATACTAATGAAATTGTTATACATAGCTAGAGAAATCTTTTGTTTTGTAAATTGTATGTACTACAATCGTAGAAGTTAATTGTTAACTTGACACCCTACATTAATTTGCCGTTATAGCCATGTCATGCAATGTAGAATAGTAGGTAGTTGTGAATTGTATATAATTGTTGCTAGTCAATTTTATAAACAATTAGCTGCGCCCCGCGGTTTTACCCGCGCAAATGTCGATCCCGTGGGAATATCGAGATAAAAAGTAGCCTTTATGTTAATCCAGGGTGTCGGTTACCTCCATACAAAATTTTATTAAAATTGGTCTAGCCGTTTGAGCGTGAAGAAGTAACAAACATATAAACACACACACACTCACAAACTTTCGCCTTTATAATATTTAGTGTGATAATTTACCTGATTTTACCCTATTGGTGGACGCCATAAGTGCCAGCGCGACTGTGCGTCTTGTCGATGCGTCTAGTCGCTGCGACTAGACGCAGAGCTGTTGTTTGCATCTGCTACTAGTCGTTACGATAGACAAGGTGCAGGAAGCGATCATTTTCTTTGAGTTTTTAACTTGAGACAAGTAGCAAGAGCGTGCGACTCCCCTAGCCTGTCGGTGCGACTCTGCAACTCGACGCCAAATGTTTCGGGGCTTTGAACAAATTATTTGAAAATTGTCAGCTGCAACCTGTCGTTGCGTCTAGTCGTTTAGCTCTCGCAGACGCAAATTGCATAGTGTACGCCATGTCTTAAAGTTGATAATCGCCATAAAGTAATTATACTTATAGAGGAGTATATTCTTTAGTTTCGATTCGTTTACCAAGTGTGGTGATTATGGCAAATATTTTTTCACAGTGACAATGGATATTGGACATCATTTTCAGACGAAATCGCGTGTAAAACTTAGTGCTCCAATATTTTTATTGTGACATGGACCTGAATATGCAGTAAGCATTATTACGACGTCTTCGCATTGTTTTTGATACATTGCGCGTTACAAGCAACTGAACTTGTAATTTCCTGACAAAACGCGCCGTGTATTACGTATTAATATTTTTGCTGATGTTTTGTTTTTCGTAAATATACAGTTTTTGGCACAAGTTTATATTATTTATGTATTGTGTATTATTGTGGTATTTAATAACGTATTTTTCTTATTACAGGTATGTAATATATGGTTGAATGCAGGTAGGCATGTGGGCGAACGGATTTAGGAAAACAAAAAAAGGTTTCATTAATAAATACATTGTCACTGGTCAGGTTTATGTTGGTGGTTTAAGGAGAAAACCTCATAATCCAGGAACCATTATATTATAATCTTTTGATTAACGATTTGCAATATGATAATGATAATTTTATTAAGGTTTTTACGCCAGAGTGTTCCCTTAATAATATTGATGGCGATGACACCAATGTTGTACAACAAAAACCTTTGCAATTAAAAAAGAACATGCGGCGGACCAGATCACGACAACAGATAAAAAATGAAGCTCAATCATTTTTAATTTTTATAAAAACTCTCTCCAAACAATATTTCACTGCGGCTTCGGTTACAAAAGACTGGCTGATAATAGGATCTTTGTTATAAAAGACTTGTCATTACCGCGCGGCGGCCATGATCGATGCGATGACGTCACACTAGCTTCCCGCCAAAATTAACGTCAACCCGCACGCGTGTGGATATTGGAACATTCCACAATACAAAAGGCGGTTTTGTTATTTGGTAGTACAGTCAGTGTCTTAATTAACTGAATAAAAAGCTCTCAAATATTCATTACCATTGAAAAGGAAAACTAATTAATTGGATTGCTCTGTTAACAGTTGATGTATAGTAGGTAGGTATAGTAAAAGTACATTAATAAGAAATAATTATGTTGCCATTTTCTTTTGTGAAAAATCCAATTCAATTTGTAAATATTTTTTTCGATTTCAGCGTCGAAACAATTTTTTTTAAATACTTTTACTAATCGATAGGTAATTAGTACCTATTTTAAATTAATTAAAACGTAGATAACATAGGTAAATGGTGATAAATTTTAACAAAATTAAAGTGTTTCGGCTCGTTTAGTAAAAAATCACTTAACTAATGTTCGGAAGAAACCTTTTAAGGATTACTTTGTTTAGAGGCTCGAGAGTAAATTAGTTAAGGCAAGGCCACAGTTACAGCGAATAGCGAACAAGAACACCCAAATATTCCGAAATATTTTATTTCCAATTTCGATGTGCCGATTTCCAAAAGTCCGAATTTCATAATACCTAAGAATTATAATGTCTATTATTAAAAATCACTGAAATTTTCATATGTTCGAAGAATCAAATGCTCGATGGGTTCTCGGTCCGAAAAACGACATTCCGATTTTCAATACACCGAATTTACTTACGTTACCATTACCGATAGGCGACGTAGGATGCAAAAGCGAGCAAAGGGCACCCCGAGGTTAGGTTTGGTTAGGTTACCTTAAACCCTTTACACAGAAATAGGGCGTGAAGCGGGGCTCCGTCGACATAGGATTCAAGAGCGAGCGAATGACAATACAAATACCTACGAGTACCGTTACCGTGCATCGAAGTCAGGTAGTATCGCAGTGAAAATCTTTCGTGGTAACGTGCATCGAAGTCAAGTAGTAACGCAGTGAAGGTCTATCGCGGTAACGTGCATCGAAGTGTAGCGAAGTGGCGTCGCAGAGACGGTCTTTCGCAGTAACGAGCATCGCAACTTCGTAGCATCGTATTAGCATTTATCGATATTATGTGCGTCGAAATTCCGTATTCTACTCGTATATTTGTCATGCTATTCAGTTTCACAAGGCGTGTTGCTCATCTATAATGCTACGACCGCCTTAAATGTATTAGTTAGTTAAAAACACTCCAATGTAAACCAAACACCTAAGTTTTGTATCGATTGAGTTGAACGTGTTGAGTTAAATAGCGATGCCACAGCTACGCATACATCTCAGTGAGCAGGCGGACAGCGGAATCATAATAATTAATAGCGATACCACAGCTACGCATACATCTCAGTGAGCAGGCGGACAGCGGAATCATAATAATTAATAGCGATACCACAGCTACGCATACATCTCAGTGAGCAGGCGGACAGCGGAATCATAATAATTAATAGCGATACCGCAGCTACGCATACATCTCAGTGAGCAGGCGGACAGCGGAATCATAATAATTAATAGCGATACCACAGCTACGCATACATCTCAGTGAGCAGGCGGACATGATTATATTGTAACATCTCCCCCACCCGACAGACGTTGTCCTGTCCAAACAAGATAGTCTTGAGTTCATACAAAAAAAAAAGTGAGCCGTCACGGGACGCCTGGCAGATGTGAAACATTGCGCATGGCGACGCGTCGCCACACAGTACACAAGACTGTGACTGTATATAATATACACCATCATATAGCGTGGCGACGCGTCGCCACGGCATGCGTCGCCACGCCAGAAATTTGTTTTACGTGCGGCTATAGATGTTTCACATCAAAATCCCACAGAAAAATGCAGGTCCAGTCTTACCAGAATTTTCCAATTTTCAGGGCTTCTGATAAAAAGCTGTAGCCCTAACACTAAAGCACAATAAAGTTTAACTCAAGTAGCCAGTAAGCTGTGAGCTTAGATACTTATTTCGTGCGGTAAATAATTAGAAAGTCAACCTCAAAGCATTTATTTCAATTAAACCAATTACAGGCACTTTTTAATTGTCAAGGGGTCGGTCAGTCAGAAAGACGAAACTAGTTGCCCATTCCAAAGCGTAGGTAACTATGGAAAAGAACGGGCAAGAAACTTCATGGACACTCTTTAAAATCAAAATAATATGGTTGCAAAGTCTTGTTTACATCATTCATGTTAAAAATATTGTAAATGACTAGTTTTTACTTTGTTTAAATTTGTTCTCATGTAAGTGAAATGTAAATTTCTTTATGAGAAATAAATGTCTTTAACCAGAAATTATGCATGTGAGAACGATGCAGAACGTTAAAAGCGTCTGTAATAAAAAGAAAGAAAAAAAACAATTCAAATATTAAATTAAATTAAGCCATGGCAGCAAAGAGATGACCAGTTCCTACTGACGGCGACTGTTCACGAACCTGACGAATGTATTAGCACTATTCAGCTCAACCATTTTGAAGGGAGCTAAATGATCCAACACATGCGCCACCATCAGCGAGACATTTGAGTGAGCATGACATATTCTCAGCCACTAGGGCACATTCAAGTCAATGAAAGGCGTACCCAGTAAATGGAAGCTTTATAGTATGTACATAGTACTCACATTTGTGCTATGCAATTATCCAATACTAGTAGATTGAATTTATATAATGCAAAAATAGTATTTTAAAATCTTCAGCAGCTCCAACAGTATTTTCCAATGCTAATCAATTTATTTGTGCGTCCTTATGGAGCAGGACTAGCGTTTAGCTAAGCATTTTTATCAGCGATGTAATCCCCCAATTTATAATATGCCTGGCTGCATAGTGTGCGTTTTATACAAGATTTAAATTTGGTTTCATTCAGTTGAAGAATGTGGGTAGGTATTTTATTGTAACATTTTAAACAGTAGCCCATAAAAGACGAGTCTACTTTAGCCAGCCTGAAAACTGGTTGAAGTAATAAAATTGGTCCCTATTTCTAGTGATATAATTGTGTCTTTCACCTCTTTTACTAAAAAGATGTAGATTTTTCCTTACGCATATGATATTTTCATAGATATATTGACAAGGTACCGTCATGGTGTTAATATCTTTAAACAGTTCCCTTAGAGAGTCACGCCTGCGGAGGCTGTAAATGGCTGTGATGGCTCTTTTCTGCAAAATAAAAATAGACTCGATGTCTGCAGCCCGTCCCCATAGTAAAATACCGTAAGACATGATACTATGAAAGTAACTAAAATAAAGCAGTCTCGCGGTATCAACATCAGTAAATTGACGGATTTTTTTCACAGCATATGCTGCTGAACTTAGCCGTCCTGCAAGGGATGTTAAATGAAGACTGATTGTCAGACTTCCGGGCTTCTGACTACCCGTAACGACTGTCAAAGATTCACGAATGACAACCGAGACCAACGGCTTAACGTTAGGAGGGGTCACGGTATGTAAAGATGGTCACCCATCCACAGACCTACCGCGGCAAGCGTAGCTTAACCTGATCGATCGACCTGTATGGCTGTTATTATTTAGCCACGAGCCACCTTATTAGGACTATAACAAAGAAAAAAAAAACAAATCGGTCTAGCCGTTTTCAAATAATGCATTTAGCACCGATAGGCATATATTTTTTTATTAAAGATTATGATCTCACACAAGTGTGAGTGACAGATACGACGCTCTACAAAGTCGAACTATTCCTAAAGCTCCGTGAACCATAACAGCCGGACACTGTTACATTTTCATTATAAGTCCACTGAACTACAATATTTCATCACATCAGCTTATAAACTTCCATTGACGTCCAGCCCACCTAAAGCCACCTCATTCTCCAGCCTGTGATTCTAATACCGTTGTCACGTACTTGCGCGTCGCCTCACTAATCCTTCGTGGGTCACATCTGCGTCCTTTGTCCGTCATACCTCCGTCAAGTCGGATCTACCTACACATAGGGTGTAAAAAGCCCCATCAGCAAGCCGAAATCTGCGCATAATGTTCGTTTTATCAACTACCTAACATTGAACTAGACAATTGCTGCAGAGTGACTTTTTATTTTTGGTATGATAAGCCGCGCTGAACAAATCTGAGCTTTCGTGTGTTTAGAACCTTATGAGTGACGTGTGGGTTTTTAGGTTAAGTTAATAAACACTTGTTTTCGCACAAAAAAACGTAAAAACGAAAACATTTTTTACGATTACTTGTGCAAAAACAAGTTTCATTTTAGCTACCACTAGCTAACCAGTCGGTTTCCAGGAATAGCTTTGTAAAACAAAATCATTGCAATATATAAACATGTGAACCTCAGCTTCGCAATGTATTTACACCCGTTATAACATAATATAACACGTTAAGACAAAGCATTACCAATTAACGACTCCACATTCATTAATTACCAATCTAACGTCTCAATCAACCCGATCCTTCAACACACACGCGTCGCTCCCAGCTTGCGGTGACACCTCGCCCCGCCTGCGGTGAGACCTCTTCTAACAAATCGTTCGAATTAAACTAATTACCTTTCCGAATCGACTAACTCGTGTTTAGGACCTCTTGAAACTAATCTGCGGATTGGCAAAGGGAATAATTTCCACTTTGCAAGCTCGTGATTGGTTCTCTTCGGCGCTGACTGTACTTGATCATTTAAAGTTGAATTACTTTGATTGTAATAGTTGGGTGTCATGTTTACCGCGTTGGAGGAAGTATTTGATTTGGTGGTTGTTATTCTAGGGATTCCTTATTGAGTCGTGTTACCTTTAATGTACATATTTCTCACACGACGCCTTTTCCGAATCTGACGTGTTTGTAACGTCTTGTGTTTTGGAAAATTTCGCTTTGTATCAGAGCATTCACTCACGATTTCCACAGGGGCTTTGCCTTGTTATGCTTTGCCTTCTTATGCATAGTACATTACTGTAGCGATCTGCGAAAGAGGCATTGATGGACGGGCGTGAAAATGTAGGCCGACACGAAGCCTAGACAGTAGACATACATAAGTGAGCCCGTCAATGTAGGCCGACACGAAGCCTAGACAGTAGACATACATAAGTGAGCCCGTCAATGTAGGCCGACACGAAGCCTAGACAGTAGACATACATAAGTGAGCCCGTCAATGCCTGGTTGTGGCCAAGGCTTGTATACACTTTTCTCAAATAATGCGTGGAAATCCAAACTAAGTAAATTAATTATAAATTCCAAAATCCATGACGAACAACAATGTTCATGCACTCTATTTACAAGTTGGTTCGATAAGTTAAGATAAGATACCTCCTTGGTTGCCAGGTTTCGAAGTAAAATTATTAGTAGTCAAAATAAAAATATAAAAATTGAGTTTGGTAGATAAACATCTCAAATTTTAAAATATTTAACACTTTTTGTTATTTTCAATAAATTCTTACGCGTAGACGACGGTTTTGCACATGACTTTATTGGGATTTTTCAGCGTAGTTAACATTTTTTTACAGGTACTAATACATTAAACTTAAAAAAAATAAATCGTAGACTTACTAATATATTATATGCCTAGTATTTAGGATTTTTTTTCAGATCGTTATTTGCTACCAATAAGCTAAAAAAGCAATCGAAAAACTTGGTGTTTCGTGATTACGTAAAAACGTGTGTTTGTTTTTTATTTTTTGGAATTTATATTAAGTAGTTATCAAAAATTAAATTCGTAGACTTACTAGATAGATAGGTGATAAATACTTGTGTATTTTTTAAAAAACTAGATAACTTAAGGATATTGAGAAATTTGCGCTGAAAAAAACAGATTTTTCTGTTTTTAGTCCGCGAAATTGTTAGGGGCTCTTAATACATATAAATTACGTGTCACGATGTTTGTCCACGATGGACTCCTAAACTACTTAACCGATTTTAATCAAATTTGTACACCGTATGCAGTTTGATACAACTTGAAAGATAGGATAGCTCACATCTCCATTTATAATCGCAATATTATTTTATTGCACAAAAACGTTAGCCACAGCAACGCGTGGCCGGGACAACTAGTGTTTTATATAAATCGCAGCACACCAACATACACAGTGACTGTTTTGTTTAATTTTAATAATAATCGAAAAGGTTACACATGTACACAATTGCCTTCGTCCATCGTTATTTGTATTGTAGTCACAAGTCTACAGCTGACTCTGACGTCCATTTTATAGAAAATAAAGTATTATAATCTGTCATTCAATTTTATATTGCTACTAACTGCCAAGGCTTATTTTTAATCTTATATTTTGAAATGTTTCTTCATTTGTGTTTTTTTTTTACATTGTTCTCGCATATAGAAGCAACAATAATAATGTACCCACGATTTGTAATATCTTGATTTAAAAGAGTGTCCATGGAGTTTCTTGCCCGTTCTTCTCCATAGAGATCTACGTTTTGGAATGGGCAACTAGCTTCAACTTTCTGACTAACTGACGGACAATTTTAATTTTGACTATTCAAAAGTGCCTGTACAAGGTTTAATTGAAATAAATGCTTTGAGTTTGAGTTTATTAAAAAGCATATTTTGCTGATACACACAATATGAACTTAAATTGTGCTTAGAATATTTTCTTACAAGAATTTCCGCATTATTTTTAAAACTATAATTTCAATTCTTGTATGAAGGTACCGTCTCTTATATTATTACTTATTAAGTATTCTTTCAGAAATATGAAACTAAAATATAGGGTGATTTACGATGTAGCGAATATAATAGAGTAAAGAGTCTGGTGGTTAAAAGGCAACCGCGCCATCTGAGAGGTTAAGCTATACTTACCGTAGTCAGTTTATAGATGGGTTACCGTTTTGTGTAGATCACGCAAGTTCGTGGCGTGTTAAAATGAACGTTAAATCTTCAGCTGTGTAAGTAAACTAATTAAGAATTAGTTTGGTCACTAACACCCAAATATAGTTAACATTGAAGGAGTGACCTAAGTAAGAGTTCGACAAGTTCTCACCTTCAAACTCTCACTTCAGAAACCGCGTTTATGATTTAGTTCTAAAAATTAAGAATACGTGCTTGACAAGAAGTTACCTTTAGAAAAGATATTGTATAATATTATAGCCACAATAAGTCCTGTACTGTTGAAGGTCTGTATATTTTAGTGATAGAGGTCTAATGTGACAGGCACTCAATATTGATATTCATTCGTCTTCGTTAAACCACAAAATGAACCCAAAAAAGTTAAGAAATTATGTTCCCATTACATCTTAGGTACAGAACAAAATCGCTAAAAATAATTATTAACGCTTCTAACAATTAACCAACAACTTCTCATCACGAAAACCACGATCCCCTAACTCAGGCACGTATGAGCACAACGTACTGACACCTCCTCCCTCAGGTCCAACAACCTACACAAAGCAAACACCCTTCTTCCGAACTCAACAAACATTGGGCCCTAGAGCCTCACAAACCTTGGCCCTAGGGACCTAAGGACCAAAGTTTGGTCCTCCGCGCCTCCACAAAGTTCCCGCAATTTGTCACCCTCGCACACTCACAGCTGTATACTATATTTCATAAGCACGTAACGTTGTAAGTAGTTCAAGGTGTCCATCATGCTTTGTGATTGTGCATATTTTATTTTTGGATTCGTTTTCGAGAGTATACATGGAGGTTCTCGCCGGTTCTTTGAATGGGACATATTATGATTGTTATTGGAGTATAATATTTTTTCTTAGTTCTTTATTGATATTAAATAACTAGGTAAGTTAGAAAGTGAGAGTTCCAGCCACTTCACCAGGATTTTTTTGTAATTGAAAGCACTTTCTAATGTAATTATTAAAAGCCTTTAAGTAAAAGAAAAACCCTATTAAGACACCCTTAACTTAGTAAAGACAGATTTGAGACGTTAAAATATTTCGCGCATTAAGTTTAAAGTCAATTTGTCTAAACATCCAACGGAATTGCTGTATAACACCACTTAAAATTTTAAGCAGCAAAATTGAAAATAATTATGTAAGTGGTCCGGACTAAATTAATAAAGTGACCCCTCCCCAAAGATCTCAGTCACTCTTGCTAAGATAATGATATCTGCCATAATAGCCCATTATCATAATAATGGCACAACCCTTAGAACCGCTACGGCGTAAGCCCGCTACGCAGCTACTATACTACGCCGCTACGGCGTAGAGCCCATAGTCGGCTGATGTTACGAACATTTACAACAATGTTGAACTAAATGATTGTACAGAACTGAATTATGTTAGTTTCCAGTATATTCGCGTCTTGTTATTTTTCTTTATTTATTGTTCTCATTGAAATAACTTAAGTTTGAAGCAAATTCAGTAGAAGTTTTGCTCACAGTACTTCAAATCTCAAATATCTGCCTAAAGATGTGAGAAGTAAAGTTGTAAAGCGTTCTTCGTCTGTTTCGTTCATTAGCGATGTAATAAAATATTAATTGGAAGCCGGGTGACTTAAAATTGGCAGAACTTCATTATTATTCTAACGGAATATAAAAAGAGGAAGGGTCATAAATTATTACTAACTATTATCAAACGGCCCATAAATTATTAATATTACGGAATACAGTGTGAAATAAAAATATGAAAGTTATAAATAAGAAGTTTCAAAAGATCGATTTGCGGACGAATGAACGAAGATTTTTTCAGCATATCAGAACAGAAGTACTGTGAGACGGATTTATGAAAGTGTTGTCAACTTTTTACCCGACTACGGCGAAGCAAAAAGGAGGGTTATGTTTTTGACCGGTACGTATGTATGTATGTTCATCTGATCTGTTCCCTCATAACTTCAAAATTACTTATAACAATTTGACAAATTAGGTATCGTTGGAAGTGTCGTGACTGTCCGCTGGTTACAAGCTATGTGACGTCACACTAAATTTAATATGGCGCCCTCTAGATGATAATATAAAGTAATGAATTTAAAAATTAATATTTTGCGATGGTGACTTGCGGGTTATCAAATGAAGGGACTTAACTAGCACGTGTCGTAAATATAAATATTTCTGAAATAAACCCCAAAATAATAATAAAAAAAATATATTTAAAACCCGTCTACTGAAAAGGGTGTAACAAGAAAGTACCTTCCCGTGGTTGGAAGCTACCATAGCTTATAAGTATGTTAGTACATGCGACCACGGGAAGATACTTTCTTGTTTCATCCTTTTTAGTAGTCGGGTTTTAGTTTTTAATTATTTGATGATTTTATATTTATTTTTATCTTTTGTATATGATTGTGTATATACAAACTGTGTCGTTAATTTCTGTAATTGATTTTAAACAGTTTTAATTAAAGAAATAAATAATAATAAATAAATTGCTTTAATAAATGCTTGAGTTACTGAATGAATAAAGTAATGAATGTAAGGAAGGAATTCTATTAACATATTTATGAATGTTTTACCTGTGTCATCAATTGAGTTATATAATTAAACATAAAAACAATTTTATCGCAAATAAAATAATCAAACGAATAAATATCCAATAACTCACTCAAAATCAAAGCATTTATTTCAATTTTGAATTGTCAAGAAGTCGGTCAGTCCGAAAATATGAAGTTAGTTGCCCATTCCAAAGCGTAGGTACCTATGGAGAAGAACGGGCAAGAAACTCCATGGACACTCTTTTTAAATGATATTTTACAAAAATATTAGTTACATCATTACTTTTGATTTTAAAATTATATAAAGTGAGAACGATGTAAAAAATTAAGAAAGACGTACGTGTTAAAAGCAAATAGTAAGAAAACAACAATTCAAAATGAAAATTATTAAAAATAAGCCGAGGCAGCTAAGTGATGACCAGCCCCAACTGACGGCGCCCGTTCAAAACATGACGCATAGATCAGCACCATTGAGCTCAACCATTTTGAAGGGAGCCAAATGATCCAACACACACGCCACCGTCAGCGAGACATTGTGTGAGCATGACATACAATCAGCCGCCAGGGCAAGTCAATGAAATACACTTTACCCGGTAAATAGTACATAGGGTATAGTATATACATAGAACTTACATCTGTGCTATGCAATTATACAATACAAAGGAAATTGAGTTTATACAATGCAAAGATAGTCTTACAATCACACACACATAAAACAAACACATTTAGTATGATGTAATTACAACAGTTACTCATGTCAACGTATAATATGCGTGTGTGTGTGTGTGTGTGTGTGTGTGTATACTTTCGTTGTGAATGAGACACAGTTGTTCCGGCTGCTGTCAGACCGCCGTCACCGGTATTATCGGCGCGGTATCGGTACACAGGCGGCACACAAGCGGTAAACAAGCGGTAAGCAAGCGGTACGGGAGCGGTACAATACCGCAAGTATAGGCTGTTGTTCTGTTATTGTGGCTGTGAGGATCCTGATTGGCTGTCTGATTATTTCGAATGTGTTGATGTTGTGGTCATGTTCGGCAATGTAAGTGTAAGTTATGCTTATGTGTGATGTAAGTTTGTAAATTAATTCGATTAGTGATCCCGCAATTCGATTAAGGATCCAAAGTTTATTTGTTCTTTACAGTTAGTAGAAAGCTCCAGTCCAGACCAGTCTTACCATGGGGTATCGTATTACCCAGTAACTGGGTTGTGGAGGTCAGATAGGCAGTCGCTCAATGTAAAATACTGGTATTCAGCTGCATCCGGTTAGGCTGGAAGCCGTGCCCAATATAGTTGGGATAAGGCTAGGCAGATGATGAGTCAGTAGAAAGCTGCGTTTTTATATTTTCTATTTCTATATTTTCCATGATAACTTTATTGTTCTTATCACGACACCCACAGTCGATAGGCATTGAATTAAGTTGAAAATTAATGTTGTTTCATATTTCAAATATGACTTAATTCAGACCAATAAGAAAGGCTGAGTGCCGGAGTTAGGAGCAGCCTATTGTACTGAACTGTAATTAATCTAACTACGATGTCAAAGTTTATTAACAGACAGATAGATTGAGAAGATTTACAACAAACTTATCTTTAATCCCAGAGGAAGTCTTAAAAGTTTTCAGCTGTTTGACATAACAAGCTTTAACTGTTTAAGTATCTTAAGATTCTGTCAGTCAGCAGGTGGACATTTTAGGGCTAAGTTGGCCCTCGAGAGCAGCTGTCTTAAGAGCAGGTGTCCTGAGAGCAGCTGTCCTGAGAGGGAAGTCAGAGGAGCTCATATTCCAATGTAATTTACGATAGGGTGTTAAGTTGGCTAGTTTGATGGAAGATGTTTTGACTGGCTTCGAACTATTTATTCATATACTGCGACATGACAAAATGTTGAAATTTCTGTGCTATGTCTAAGTTGAATATGAATGTACTAAACACATAAATCTACCAGTTCATATACTAAAAAAATAAAAGTCAAGGACGTTAGCAAACAAATAGTCACGAAATCGACTTTGTTTGACATTTATTTGCAATTTTGTAAGGAAGTAGAAATCCTCAATCTGTAGCCTAGAATCGAATCGCTCAGCCATTGCCGACGAGCACATGCGCAAAACCAATAAAACCGTTTTCAATTCCATACCATATTCACGAAACTATTACTACATTCGCTTTTTTCATTCCAACCTCAATCGTGTAGCATTTTATTCATGCCGAATTTAAAACGGACAAAAGTTCCGACCGCCGAACTAGGTAACAAAGAGTGGCCCACTGTGTACACAGCGAGTGACCCACGTCAGACCAGCAAACATGACCCGCGGACCTAAAGTCACACAATGCGTTTCAACCCATTGTCAGGGAAAAACAGTCGGTTTGACAGCGCGAAGAGGGTTGAATCTCATCTGCCTTCACGTGAAGGGTTACTTCTGGTCCTTTTACCACGAAGTTGTGTACAGTTGAGGGTTAACGTGTCAATCAGTGTGAGCTGGCCGGAATAGTTGCTTTTTAATTAACTTTCTTTTGTATAAATGGGTGTGTTCTCTAAGCTAAAAAAATACCAGTTTATGGCATTATACATTTTTTATTGGAAGTACATTATTATTGTCAGTGTGCGAAATTAAAACTTGTTAGTGGCCAGCTCGATAAATAATAATTTTCAAACGTTGACCAGAAACATTTTGATGAGCTACCATATTGCCTTCTTTCGCAATGAAAATAGAAAAATATCATGGTCATCATAGAAAAACACTTTGTCGATGTTAAATGAACCGTGGGACGAGTTGTCGTTTCATATAAAAATAAAATGAATAGCTGGTGGCTTTCGATAAGAATCTGGCGACATCTACAACGCCACATTCGAACTACACATCTCACTGATGTCAGGTAAAATCGTGCATCGCGCAAGCAAAGTTTATCGCACCACTAGCATATATACAGCATTCCGACATTAATCGCCACGTAGTAGCCCACCAGACACGACACCCACCTGGTCGATGGATCCTCCCTTTTCTACGGAGGATGAATGAACTTTACACCTTGTTTCTCTTACCTTTATAAAATTATCAATAATTATTTGCGGAACTATTCTTACATGTTTGTGCAGGCGGTTTGATAAAATACAACGCCGTATTTTTCTGTGATAAAATCCCTCGCATTCAAACAAAAACCTATATTCAATAGTTTGTTTATAATACCGAGAGTAGATTTTATAAAGCGAATGCACATTGTGTACCACAAGGCTCGATATTAGGTCCTTTCCTCTTTTTAGTACCTATATAGAATAGAATAGAATACTACTTATTATGTACACCATATAAATTACAGATAAATATAGAAACTGTACAAACTGTACTGTATATCGCAGGTTTATGACAAAATCGTTACTTCCAAATAAATTAAAACTATTAATAAACGTTTAAAGGTGAAGTGAATAATCGTAATCGTGGTGTTTTAATTACTCTCACAAAATAATAAAATAATATATATTTTAACAAATGGGGTCACCCATTTGTTAAAAACCCAACTACAAATTTGCTGACGATACTTCCATGATTTTTAAAATTAATAGACGTGCATTAAATTTTGACGACATAAATAACGCCCTACTGTAGATCCAAAATTGGTTCACTGCTAATAATTTAGTATTAATTGAAAAAAAAAAATGCATAAGATTTTCTTTACCAAATCCCAAAAGTAGTAATTGTGACATAGTATTGAATCAAGAGAAACTAGTATTCGTCGATAGAACTGTTTTTCTGGGGATCACCCTAGACTCAAGGCTTCAATGGGGTCCTCATTTAACATCCATTCCAGGCGGCTAAATTCAGCAGCATAATTATGCTGTGAGAAACATCCGTACTGATGTTGATACCGTGAGACTGGTCTATTTTAGTAACTTTCATAGTATCATGTCGTACGGTATTTTACTATGGGGACGGGCTGCAGATATCGACTCTATTTTTATTCTGCAGAAAAGAGCCATCAGAGCCATATACAGCCTCCGCAGGCGTGACTCTCTAAGGGAACTGTTTAAAGATATTAACATCATGATGGTACTTTGTCAATATATCTATGAATATATCATGTACGTAAGGAAAAATCTACATCTTTTTATTAAAAGAAGTGAAAGACACAATTATATCACTAGAAATAGGGACCAATTAGTTCAACCAGGTTTCAGGCTTGCTAAAGTAGACTTGTCTTTAATGGGCTGTTTAAAATGTTACAATAAAATACCTACCCACATACTTCAACTGAATGAAACGAAATTTAAATCTTATATAAAGCGCACATTATGTAGCCAGGCATATTATAAATTGGGGGATTACATCGCTGATAAAAACGCTTGGCTAAACGCTGGTCCTGCTCCATAAGGACGCAAAAATATAATTATATTGATTAGCATTGGAAAATACTGTTGGAGCTGCTGAAGATTTTAAAATACTATTTTCGCATTATATAAATTCAATCTCCTAGTATTATATAATTTCATAGCACAAGTGTGAGTACTATGTAATACTATAAAGCTTCCATTTACTGGGTACGCCTTTCATTGACTTGAATGTGCCCTAGTGGCTGAGAGTATGTCATGCTCACTCAAATGTCTCGCTGATGGTGGCGCGTGTATTGGATCATTTAGCTCCCTTCAAAATGGTTAAGCTGAATGGTGCTAATTATACATGCGTCATGTTCGTGAACGGGCGCCGTCAGTAGGAACTGGTCATCTCTTTGCTGCCATGGCTTAATAATTTAATTTAATAATAATATTTTTAATTTAATATTTGATGTTTTTTTATTCGTCTTTCCATTACGGACGCTTTTACCGTGCTGCATCGTTCTCACATGCATAATTTTTAACATGAATGATGTAAAAAAGACTTTGTAACCATATTATTTTGATTTAAAAGAGTGTCCATGGAGTTTATTACCCGTTTTTCTCCATAGGAATCGCTTTGGAATGGGCAACTAGCTTCATCTTTCTGTAATTGGTTTAATAGAAATAAATGCTTTGAGTTTGAGTTTGTACCTATGTATGTAGGTATGTTATATAGAGTATACAAACAATTGAATACAGTCGAATGGAACTGTATGCTTGAACTCTAATGGATCGAATCCGGAATGAGGTGCTCCGGCAGAGAACCAAAGTTATTGATGACATAGCTTATAGAGTGAGCAACTTAAAGTGGCAATGGTCCGACCATATTGGCCGTAGAACCGATGACTGTCGGGTAGACGTGTTCTTGAGTGGAGACCGCGAGTCGGCAAACGTAAGGTAGGACGCCTTCAGGCTAGCTGGAGGACCGATCTTCGCAGGGTGGCTGATAGCAGCTACATAGATGAGAGTTGAATTAATCCAATTGCACGCCATTCAACTATGTCTATCATGTTCCCCAATATTTGTAAAGCGGCATTTATCACAATGTAATTAATCAGTAAAACGTTTCCACATGTCTGAAAGATAAACTACAGTGATTGTTAGCTAGACTACCAAGCGACATGCTGTGCGGTAACAACTGCAGTGTCAGTTCATTACACCCCTAAGCATTTTGAACATTTTAATTTTGGTTTTTTTTCATTTTCATTTTCTCTTAATATAAATTATATTTTATTCACTCATTGACAGACAACGCGCAGCCTAAATCTCTGGCTCTAGAGGCATAAAACTTTGCACAAGAGTCCCTAAGGTGAGCACATTTTCCTGTGTTTTGTAAATTCATCCTCTAAAAGGGTAAGTGTGGGATGAAAGTTTGTCATAACCGTCAATCATAAAGCTTATAACAGATAAAAGTTAAAACGTGTAATGTTGTTTCAAAATAAATACTTACGTGAACAATTTTTCTCTTAACAGGTATTTTTCGAAACTGTGTAACTGTATAAAATGTTTGACCAATCTTTGTCTAACATGTAACACAAAACATACCGACATGTTCAGACAATGAAGCGTCATGTTTCACTTAGTACGTGTAACCCGAGCGGCGCAAGCGGACGCACTTAGTGCATCCTATACAGAGCTTTATATTACGTGATATTGTGTTATCTTGCGTGGACACTGTTGAAAGACTCGATGGAAGAACTGTCACTTCGAAGGTACTGAGGTTCATGTATTCAGAATTCGTTTTTAACCTTTCCTAAAGAGCAAATTATTTTAAACCTATTCAGTTAGTATACTAGTGGGCATAAGCCTCTTTTTGGTAATTGCCATTTATATAAAAGATCCGCCCGTGTTTTGCATGGTTTTTAGGACTTGACAAAATAATGACATTTCTTACAAATATTAATTTAATATGAATGTATTATACACAATCAGCCTGAAGAATTGCCAAACTTAAGTGGCAGTGTTCAGTCTTTTCACTAACAAAGCCCGCTTTCATTAATTTCCTTTTCTTAGAAATAGTTCAAAAAGTGTTGATTTTTAATACAAACATACCTATTTGCAGAAGATGCCGATCGCCATATGGACTACATCTCAGTCGAGTACGTTGTTTAATATTGCACATTGCCGAGTCTGTACAATTTATTTATTTATTTGGTACACCGACGGCAGTAAAACAAAAAAAATAAATGAAATCAATAATTAAATAAAAGTGCTGGAATGTGTGCCTATTACAGGTATATGCAGCATTCATCAAAAGACAACAGCAGCTGAACTCTATAGTTTTATGATGTCATTAGATTGATATGGAGCCTTCTTAATGTGAAGTAACGGTGAATGTTTTGATTGAGATACTCTGATTTTTTTGAGATTGTCTGGTATTACAAAAAAGTGATAATCACGCCTTTTGAAAACTATGAATCCAATCCCAATTATTTTTTATTTGATTTGATTTAAATATGGAAATCATTAAGTAAGTACACCGACAACAAGATTAAAATGGGATGGTCATAGCAAATTACTAAGTAGTGTAAAATAAACATGTACCAAACATACCATCTTAGCTAAACCGACCGATTTGACCAAAGTCTATAGTACCAGGAGCATAGTTGCGTTAACAGTAAACCTAATTGGAAAGGTTAATGTTTCCATTAGTGATGCTTCGGTGACGGTTGTAATGACGTAGTTGTAGTGTATAGCTCCGAGGATATCATGTTTGGCAGGAGGCCATATTGACGCCGTATTAGTATTTACAATCATGCATGGTTCAAAGTAGACGACCCACTGATCGATAGCTCATAGAATAGAATAGTTTTTATTACGTACACAATACGAATTTTACATAGAGTGACACAATGGGCGTTCGTTTCGCTACTACTTACCGATCTTTTAAAGACAACGTTTGGATGGATTTAAAGGGGAGACAATAGTGCAGGAGATTGCGAAGTTTAAACGCAAGGTTCCAACTAGCTGAAACAGTGCCTAGTGAAAGTGAATACAAGCCAATCCCATTTACTTAACGGGATTATGCAGCAAGTTTACACGCAAGGTATTAGTGTGAGCATCGAGTACTAAGCATTAGGTACTAAACTATGCAGTCATGTGCTGAAATCACCGCCACAAAGTGGACAAACGAGGTGATTAATGATCGTTCCTTCTCCGCATAAGAAAAGACTTTTGGCATAAGTGAGACAAATGATAGCTTGCCACAATGTGTCTACAACTACGTAACAAGGCCCACAAAAACAAGCAGTCATTACTTCCATACCTAATTTTGTTCCGCAAAGACACTACTTATAATAATTCAATGGCGAGCTTATCTGGAAGTCCAGCCGGATATGGTGGCGGCCGGCGGTGTCCGGCGGTGTCCGACACCGATAAATAGTGTCTACTAGACACCGGACACGGCCCGGGCACGCTATTGTCCGGCTCTCAGCGCAAACGGATCAAATTGCTTTAACATTTCTGTGTCTCTTGCTAGTGTTTGCTTAGACATTGTGTTCTTGCATTTGGCATCGCAATTTTCTGTAAGTGCAATACGTAACAAACATACGAATGACGGTAAATGTATATACTAAATGTGCATAATATACTAGCTCTTTCCCTCGACTTAACCAGGGTGAAGGTCGAAAATTATCCCATAGGAATGTACTGCTGCAGTAAAAAGTAATGTCTTAAACTTGGTCATGGTCCACCTTGTGGAAACCATTAAGGCGTGAAAAGGTAACTGACATACAGACAGAGCTAAATTTATTATGTTAAAATAACATAGTTATGTCACTTTAGCGGCAACCACGGATTTAGAAAAAGTGACTACTACGTAACGTTTACGTGATCTCTACGCGGCATCTACTCATCTACTACGCAACATTTACTGAACATCTACGCAATGCCCGCTATGCTTAAAACACATACGCTAGAAAATGCCAATATGAAGACACTCGCTCAACAGGTAATATAGAAAAACAAGAGAAAGCTACCAAAATTAAAAAGATCATTAATTTAATAAACCATTTTTGTCAATTCGCGACGCGCCGCAATCGGCTTGCTCGCTGAATATTAATTAATACACAAAGTTTTCTTTAATTTGCCAACTAAACTGATTCGCGGACATTTGTAACTGTCTCCTTCTCCTTTATTAACATTCATTTAAAAATATTTAGGCTTTCAGGGAATATAATTTAATGGTGATTATAATTTGTTTGTGTGAACTGAGATTTCAATTATGAAGGTAATTAAACTTTTTATTCGACATCCTACAGAAAACCTAATGTAGCTTACTAAAAGGCGATGAAGATGAAGTGTTAATTATGTTTCAATGACGTGGCTTCTAATATAAATAGCAAAATATGCGCACACTATAAACCACTGCTTTCCTTCTCGGACAAAATGTGGGATATTATATTTTGTGAAAATAAATGCTTATTGAATGTCCGCGATACTGAATACAGCAGGTAAAAGAAATCAATTCTTCACTGAACCAAATCACAAACATATTTTCATCCTCCAGTATAGGTCAGCCTAGACCTAAATCAATACATAACTGGAATGCCGGCCGCCGGATTTCTCGGACTACAATCACGTTTTTATCAAAAATCCAATTTTCCAGTATCTCAGTACAGACATCCAACCCTCCGCTGCTATTAAAAACGCGCCAATATATTATGTTTTTATCTACACATTGTCATCGGGTCCGTGAGACCCTCGCTTTTCATTTATATCGTTTTATTGTGCGATTGTAATGGAGTCGGTCGCTGATACGTTGGTATAAACAGCGCGATCAATTATATCGCCGTTGAGAGGGTTAGGTCGCGGCTGATGTTGTGTTAATTGAGACAAACTGCTGTGATTTTTTTTTTGTTAATTGATTTTTATTTGGTGTAATCAAAACCCAATTTTTCATTAAAATCGGTAAGGTTTAAAATTGAACATAAAAGTAATCTTGAAAGTCACAGTGTTAAAATTTTGACAAAGGTTTTAAACTCATAACTTGATACTTAACAAACCTTAAATAACGTCTTAGCTTCAGCCTTAATACATAAAAGAATAAATAAATAAACACGAGTCCCCAGTGAATATTCGGCCTTATTCTTTGTACAGTTTTTATGACTTCGAAGTATAATAACAAAAAATATGAGTTCATTTGAAGAAGTCTGAGCTTTCTCCAGCGAGTCAGTTAGTATTCCACTGAGTTGAATTATTTACTGCTGAGAGAAAAGAATGGCCAACAATATGCTAACGCTCTCTTTTACATGGAATTATTAAGATTTAGTGCGCTGTGCCATAGATTATATTACAGTTATGTACATATTTTGTGAAATTATAGTAAAAACAACCTGGTGAAACATTTTACATAATTTTGGAAAATATGTTACAAGCGCCTCGTTGGTTCAGTGGTTGCGAGTGCGGTGCTTCTGATCAGACCATGCCCCATTTGTTGGAGTGTCCTAAGTGCCCGTTCACCTGCCCCTCGGGTGACCTACAGAATGCCACTGATGCCACAATCAACGTGGCCACGTATTAGGCTCAAACAATATAAAAACGAAGAAGAGTACCATCGACACGAAAGGAAAAAGAAGAAGTCGTCGTGAGAACGACAGCTAAGCGTGGTGTCCTGGGGTCCATCCCTGGATCGGGAAAAGTTAGTAAGATTTCGCAGTAAACATTTGTCACCAGTTACCTGCAATAGATTCGTCGCCCTCTATTATAAGGGGCTAGTTGTGCCCCGCGGTTTCACCCGCGTTAAATTGAATAAAAAACCTACTAAAGTATATTTAAGATAAGATAAGATTATTACTTAGTCTATTACTTTAGGAAGCTATTTTAGGTTAATCACGCTATGGAGAATGGAACTATAGCAAAAAATGTCCCGGAAACTGGAATAATAAAGCAACGCTGGGTAAAAGTACTGGTGTCTTATAAAATGTGGGTATGTAATCTATACTAATATTATAAAGCTGATAGCTCATGACCGGCAGCCTTGCGGAGTTATTTTAAAACTATGATAATTATCTCCTAAGAAATTCATTGAAATCAAATGATATCAAGGGCAATTTTGTTCAAAATGAAATCATCATCATCATCAGCCTATAATGTTCCCACTGCTGGGACACAGGCCTCCTCTCAGTGAGAGGGAGTGGGCCGTAATCCACCACGCGGGCCCAGTGCGGGTTGGTAGATGTCACATGTCTTCGAATTTTTGGTTCTAGGACATGCCGGTTTCCTCACGATGTTTTCCTTCACCGTTTTGTGAGCAGTGGAAGCAGATGAAATAATTTACACACAGTAAAGCGCCTGTCTGGGTTCGAACCTACGACCTACAACTCGTAAGTCGCGGCCGTTACCACTTGGCCACCACTGCTCTAAAAAATACTTGTGATAAATAAACGTATTTATTTGGATAAGGGTTAATATCATGTTTATAAAAACACCTTCGGAAATAATGCATTATTATTACCATAAAAAAGGTTATAGTGAGTCAACCTTAGAAACTAGACATAATTATGCTGTCGCGGAACTTTTTTAACTTTTAAAGGGAAAAAATTCCGTCATACATGATTTTTCCGTAACTTTAACCGATTACGCAGCGTACGTAACGGAAGCTCTCAAAAGGAATATTTTTTCCCGTTTTTGTAACATTTTTCATTGATGCTCCGCTCCTATTGGTTGTAGCGTGATGTTATATAGCCTATAGCCTTCCTTGATAAATGGACTATCCAACACAAATAATAATTTTTCAATTCTTACCAGTAGTTCCTGACATTAGCGCGTTCAACCAAATAAACAAACTCTTCAGCTTTTTATAATATATTATAAGATTTTATAACATTACTGGAGGAATATGTATGGCGATTATACCTCTACCAACCCCTTCGGGGAACACAATCGTAATATTACGAAAGCTCGGTTCCCCTCGAAGAGCACCGTCAACATTCGGGACATTACAGCGATATCTGCAGTAACTACAGTTAGCTACAATAACCGTTACAGATAACCGATAACGGCGATATTAACGTGTAACTTCTATAACGTTACCGTCTATTGAATCATGAGCAGACTCCGCGACTATACGCGCGCACATTTGCTTGGGAGGTGCGTTTTAACTGATAACGGTATTTTATTAGCTATGGTGGTTTAGCATATCACGGAAGTGGTTGCGTTTTTGATGGTTTCAATACCATAAATTCATCTTTCGCTGTTTTTTGCGCATCTACATATATATAGATGTTCAATTGTTGTTGATTGTTTATTGTTATTGTTGACTCTCAAATTGTTCTCGTGACTATGTTGCGAGTCATTACATCTTAATTAGACCAAATAACTGCGATTCTTCCGGGTACTTTTGCCTGTCGTGCTAGAGATATTTATTTTACGCGGAGTAGCTGACATTTTACTTTTACAACAATCACTGTTACCTTATTTATTACCTTGTAGAAGATGGTGGAATGAGCTGGAGAAAACAAACGACCAGTGATCCACTTTAGCCCTGGATCGAAAGAGCTGAGAGGCATGGGGAGAGGCCTTTGCCCAGCAGTGGGATGCTGCAGGCTAACAGTAACTATACTATGTACCTATTATTAAATTATCATACTTTCAGATTCCTGCAAGCCTGTAACAAATACTATGGATATTTATACCTCCACCAATACAAATTCTATTAATTATATACAAATAACTCCTTGTCCAAACATCACAACAATAACAGCTGTTGCCATAACGTTTCGTTTTAAAATTACAATTTCACAAGAATCTTTCATTATACCTTCAGAAACGAAAATCAACAATTCAAAATGCCAGAACGAAACGCAATCTACCTCAAATCACTGGATTCCGAATAAATTAATAATAAAACACAACGCAACCAATTATTGAGGAAATTAACCAAATCATTGGATCCGCAATCCGAACTAATTGAAAAAAGTTTTAAGCGCGCCGCCGCGCGCCGTCAAATTGTTTCGCCGAGATTTCGGCGCCATTTTAATTTGCGAGCAATTTGTATAAAAATTAAATGTTTAACGTGCTCGCTAATGGGACGGGGGATCGCGGATGGGGGCCGAGGGGTGGGGGGAGGGGGCCCGTCCCCATCATATGATTGGGTTCCGACACAGCGCTTCATTTGCTTCATCCCGCTACATTTCGCGCGCATTCTTCCCGCGCGCTACATGACATTCTCTGTTCATTCGGTTTGGGATCGCGGGTAATGTGTCCCGTGTGTTCATTTATGCCACTGATTTTATCTTTTATTTTAGCAGGATAAATAAAATATTTCAGTAGAACACGCAAACAGCAGTGAGCAAGCTGGGTTATCAATGCTCATTTTTTTTTTTCCTGAAACGGTAAGGAATGTTACCCAGTAGGGCTACTAATAAATAATGAATACCGCCCAAATGTACAGACAATAGAGTGTGTTCCAAAAGTATCTGATGAAAGTGTAAACAAACCCTGTTCAGGTTTCATTCTTACGCAATCACTCTAAAGAGAATTAGTAACACATTAATGTGTAGAGGGTTTCAACTTTATATCTCACCAGTTTTTCCAACAATTATTCATTGAATAACAACGTTGTAATTGAAAAATTAATCTCAGCTGTCAAATTAAAACTTAAAAGCTTTTCATTTGACAATTTTGGGATCAAGTATTGAAATAATCTAATTAAAGCACTCAATTTGTAAATTGGTATCCTCAGAAATGTTTTCTGATCCATTTGTTTACATTCCCACCAGTTTGGAACAGACCATACCTCAACTTACCTTTTTTACAACACAAATACCAGTTACAGAAAAATGTCTCCGGCCAAGCAAGTTGTCAGCCATGTCAGAAGAATTTACGGAAGCAGATGAAATACGAGCGCCGCCAGTCACCGGAGTTCCTAACTTATAGACTGCAATCTGTCACTAGTTTATGACAAGTTGTGATCCGGGAACCAATCAGACACGAGGAAACGATTTATGTAGCATACCTTGTAGGTAGGCTAATAAATCAAATGATGGAATATTGTCTGGGAACATGATTGTAGTGATTTGTAAGAGATACAAGACAAATGAATGACTGACTGGTTCGTCAGTGGCTACATTTTCGAAAAATTTTGAAAATCATTTACACCTTTGAGACAAAAATACCAAGAAATGCCGTCGATCTCAATCTACAAGTTCCTCTTGCCCTTATCCCAATTTATTTTCATACTTCTCTATTAGTCATCATCTCAATAGTCACCTTCTTTCTAGCTATACTATCTTTCACATAGGAGCTATAAGACTAAATTCCTATTTTATTTAAAAAGTCTAGCAAACGATGAAAACAACATTTTAGAGCAATAAGCCATAAACAACATGTACAAAAAGACCTAGATTTTTCTTCAAACTCAAAGCATTTATTTCAATTAAACCTTGTGCAGGCACTTTTGAATTGTCAAAATTAAATAGTCTGTCAGTCAGAAAGTTGAAGCCAGTTCAATTTTCACAAAAGATTTATTCAACTCTAATACAAAACATGACTTGCTATTTCCTAATATTTTCCGCCATTGTTTCAACACATTACATGCTCAATATATTCATATTGCCGTTCTTTCGAACCACAGAGTAGCCGCGTGTCGTACATCACGCTGGGTGTACTGCTGCCGGCCTGTCAATTTGCTGGCTGTTTACGCAGCATGTGGATCTATCTGTATCAGTTAGGATGGCTGCCAGACGTATTTCGCGGCGCGTAAATAAGAGAGCGGAACCAGTTTGGTAGCAGCACTTAATAATAAATTCCTATTCAAGGGCGGTCTGTGACGTAAGATGGAGGCGGGTACATACATAGATTCCTTGGTTTTCTTAGTCAAGGACGAATCAGATCTTTTAAAAGAGCCTTCCTGCCTTCCATAATCACGCTAACTTGCTTTTTTTATAGGCACGTATTTTTCCGACATTTTTTCTTTCTTTTTTTTCATTCGTTCATGTGGTTAGTAAGTTGACCCGTACGACTTCATTTCTAATAAAAAAATAGGTAAAAAAACTTTTTCAGTTAAACGGTTTTATGTTAAACATACATTGCAATGTTTAAGATAAATGTACTAAAAACCAAAAAATAATAAAATAGTACAGTCGTGGGAATTATAAACATATGCATAGACTAGACTAAAATAAAACCGTGGGGCACGTCACATTAAGTCGATAATTTGTAGACAATTGACGTGCCCCACGGTTTTATTTTAGTCTAGTCTATGCATATGTTTATAATTCCCACGACTGTATCTATTTTATTATTTTTTGGTTTTTAGTACATTTATCTTAAACATTGCAATGTATGTTTAACATAAAACCGTTTAACTGAAAAAGTTTTTTTACCTATTTTTTTATTTTCTAGTTTTTAGTTTTTATTTCGCATTCTGTTTAATTCATTTAGTGCTTGAAAAAAAATTGTTATCAGCCATTTGGTAGCGGCGGCCATCTTAGATTTCAATTTTGCATAGTAAATTGTATTCTACTTGTTGAGACCTTTCATTTGATACCCATGTTGATGGGATTGATAAAACCTAAGTTATCCGCCATTTTGTAGAGGCCGCCATCTTGGATTTTAATTTTATATAGTACATTGTATTATACTGGTTGAGCACTTTCATTTGATACCCATATTGATGGGATCGATAAAACCTACGTTATCCGCCATTTTGTAGCGGCCGCCATCTTGTATTTAAATTTTGCATAGTAAATTGTATTCTACTTGTTGAGACCTTTCATTTGATACCCATGTTGATGGGATTGATAAAACCTAAGTTATCCGCCATTTTGTAGAGGCCGCCATCTTGGATTTTAATTTTATATAGTACATTGTATTATACTGGTTGAGCACTTTCATTTGATACCCATATTGATGGGATCGATAAAACCTACGTTATCCGCCATTTTGTAGCGGCCGCCATCTTGTATTTCAATTTTTTATAGTATATTGTATTCTGCTTGTTGAGCCCTTTCATTTGATACCCATATTGATGGGATTGATAAAACCTACGTTATCCGCCATTTTGTAGCGGCTGCCATCTTGGATTTCAATTTTCTATAGTATATTGTATTCTGCTTGTTGAGCCCTTTCATTTGATACCCATATTGATGGGATTAATAAAACATAAATTATCCGCCATTTTGTAGCGGCGGCCATCTTGAATTTATAATGATAATGAATAAACATAATTGTATTGTCACCAAAATCCAAAGTGTATACAAAATTTCAGATTAATCGGTTGACAGGAAGAGGGTGAAATTTGAATTACTAAATATGACCCAAGAATAAATAATAAATAATAAAATAAAACAAACGGGGTGAGCTAAATATAAAACCGTTTAAAAACCGTTTAATAAAAAAACCGTTTAATAAAAAACCGTTTAAAAAACCGTTTAAAAAAACCGTTTAAAAAAGTAATAAATAAAGTTTTTACAGCGACTAGATGTAGACATTTCCATAAACTCCTTCTAGAATCTAGACTTTTCCCGTTATAGCAAGTTGGATGACTAATGTTGCCTTAATCTGTTGATAATTATAGATTTCTCATGCCACGACAGCGAAACACATGTCGCGCTGAGACTGACAAAGATTTAGGGAAAAAGAAAAGAAATGTCATTCCCTTTTGGTTTAATGCATTAGTTTTTAATCAAATCGTACAAATACCATCGCTTATTCATATTTACTACTGCACCCTAAAAAGGAGCAACAGTAGTCCAGTTTAGAATATTCAATAGTAGAAAATATCTACAGAAAATAAAAGCTTTAAAATCTATTAAAGTTTTGGCAAGAACGAGACTATTGCTGAATGACTACAAATCGAATACTTCACTGAAGTCTAACTGTCTCCTATTCCTGATAGATTAAGATTTTACGTATTATTAGAACATTTCTTTAGTCCTTTTTTTTGTTTTGATTCAAATTAAAGTATCCACAAACCTCATTCATATAACAAAACATATTTTTCTCTAACACGTACCAATAAAACTAAAAGTATTAATATATCATTCGCCCAAGCATCTATTTTTAACGCTTTTATTCGAAGTGTCCTTTTATTTTCCCACTAAATGTTATTACTTGAGCGTGTCGTTATATAAACTCGCTATCTCCTCTCACTTGGACCACCGCCACGACGACTGCCTTTGGTCCGGTGCCAAGCGTCTCGTGCGAACTGACTTTGTCTCAAGAAAAACTCGATTTGTGTCCCGTATAATGACCGAAACGAATTGTTATAGTTTTTCTTGTCCTCGTTTCTTACTATAGTGGGGTAGCCCTGCTTTGGTTCATCATAGAATAGTTGCGGCAGAAGGTTTGTTTTATCGAGTAAAAGATGTTTTGAGACTAAAGTAAACGTTTTATACAGCTATTACCTTGATAGTTGATACATGAATATCTTTGCGTTCGGTCCAATAGAATCGTGTCAATAATCACGACTAATAAAATGCTTGAAAATCTGAAATTTGAATGACAAATATATCATGCTTTGACATGCAAAGACAATGCCTGAAGGGTTAGCCAGAGCTAACCTAGCTAACAGAGTTAGTACTATAGTACACTCACATTTCGTCAGTTCGCCAGCCTCGCCCCCTCATACCCATACGTGGCTACTTAAACATAACTATGCCCCATACCTACAAGTTATGCTTATGTAAGTGTCATCACCCGGGCACAGATCCTGACTGAGCTTTCATTTTCACACCACCGACCGGGCGACCCGGGAGTCGATTCCAGGATTTGAATATTTTTGTGAAAATTATAGGTGTTATAAGTTGTTAAACCATTATTTTTAAGCATTAGACGATTATCCGCAACTTATTGAAAGCGACGATGTTAATGAAAAGAAATGTCGTACGGCGTTTCTCAAACTCAAACTCAAAGCATTTTTTTTATTTATTTCAATTAAACCTTGTACAGGCACTTTTGAATTGTCAAAATTAAAATAGTCCGTCAGTTAGTCAGAAAGTTGAAGCTAGTTGCCCATTCCAAATCTCCAATTCCATTGGAGTTTCTTGCCCGTTCTTCTCCATAGAGATCTACCTCTATGGAGAAGAACGGGCAAGAAACTCCATGGACACTCTTTTAAATCAAGATATTACAAATCGTGGGTACATTATTATTGTTGCTTCTATATGTGAGAACAATGTAAAAAAAAAAACACAAATGAAGAAACATTTCAAAATATAAGATTAAAAATAAGCCTTGGCAGTTAAGAGATGACCAGTCTCAACCGACGGCGCCCGTTCACGAACATGACACTACGTGGATCAGCACCATCTAGCTCAACCATTTTGTAGGGAACCGAATGATCCAACACACGCGCCACCATCGATGAGACATTTAAGCGAGCATGACATGTTCTCAACTGCCATGCTCTTTCAAGTCAACATCAGAAAACTAAATGACTTCGTTTATAGTGAACCTACTGTTATATATATACTCAATGTCCTCATTTGCTTAAACAATTACTGTGTGTAACAGTATTAGTGCGCACATATTAACATTTATTGTGCCGCCATTTTGTAGAAAAGTCTTGTTTTTTCGCAACGTAACGTACGTAACGTTTACTATTCATATTTTAGTTTTATCTCTACGATCGTTACGTTGTTTAGCTCCGCAATTGTTTTCGCTATTTGTTACTGGTTTATGTATGGAATCGTTTAATGCTTTGCTTTGGGTGTAATGTGCGAGATGTTTTCGTATTATTTTCGCTTACTTATTTGGTTCTGTGTTATATATGGCCGATGATATGATATTTTTCTCGGTCGGCATTGCTTTTGGAAATAAATGGGAGGCATTTTTCATATTTTATATGATTATAGTATTTATTCAGGGTTGTACCACTTGCATTGCTACATGTATTGAAAAATATTTTCTACGAATTCTATTCATGAGCATGAGGAATCACCGTTCCGAAAGCAACATAACTATAACGCACTGCAAGCTCTCCGTAGCACAACGTGAGTTACGGCGTAGCACTGGGCGGGCTACGCCCGCGCCGTAGCACGCAGAATACACGGAGTGCTAACCAGATTTTTACTTGCATCTAGGTAGCAAAAGAATTTAGAATAAAACTAAGAAAGTGTGTTTTATTACATAATAATACGCATTTGTGTTGTTATTATTCTTTCTTTTATTTATAAGTATTTTTTCAGAACGATTAAGCAAAGGTAACACAAATAAAGAAAAAAAAAACAAAGATAGAGAGCAACCTTGTTCGGAACTATTTAGAGCATTGATGGAAATAGAAGGCCAAAGCAATGCCATTACATTTGGCACATGTACCGCACACATTATCTTATGTTACGAGGTTAATCCCTTAGACCTCGATAAATACAGCTTAAAACTACAAGCAGAGATATTTTATAGTTACACAATAACAACAGCGACAATTTTGTTAAACACTAAAGAAAGACTGCTGAAGTAATAAATTAATTTATTCAATCACTTAAAAGTAATTACAGTTTAAATCAAATCCAAGCGACACAAACCCGAAGCAACCAACAATTTCCAGCGACCGGTTGAAACCAAACACATTTAATATTTCATACTTCGAACAATCTACCTGCCACAAACTTCGTCACAGTTCGGCCGCAGTCGGAACCAGTCCGAACCGTTCGGGTGCGTTCGTCCTTCCGCTAACTCCTTCCGGATAATAACTCATCAGCGATAATTTGATAATAAATTCCGTTGTAGGATTGTTGCCACGAGTTCTCTTTAATTAAATTTAATTTGGTTGGCTATTGATTTTGATGTATTCTACTTATATATATTATATATTATACTTCATTGAGTAAGGTAGCTTCAAGGTTTTTGTTGTCAGTTCAATTATTTGCTAAGTGTCGGATACAATGAGGACTTGATATTGTGAGAGCCTGATGATACTTTACATTTAAAATAGGTACTTTCATGTGCTTTCTGGCAACGAGTAAACCAACTCTTTTTCGCTAGAATTTGACAACAGGGCTTGAAATTATTATTGGCAATAAAATTGACGCCTTCATAATTATGAGGAGTCAATTACGTTTAAAAAACTCTGAAAACGAATTTTAAATCGTATAATATATTTACACCTGTGTAATATTTGGCACTATTATTGATATGTTAGGTCTAAAGCACGGCCATTAAACAATGACGATGGGAGACTCTAAGTTTCCTTTAAGTAGTCCAGTGTCTCACTAAGTGTGTGTGTGTGTGTGTCTCGGGGTGTGTGTACGTGTGTACATGTGTACATGCACCTCTTACCTACTTTTCTGTGAGTTTAAGGCAAATAAATAAAAATATATTACTATAAAAAAACTAAATTGAACAAAACGTAAGTATAATTGTATTGTTTTTGGAAATGTCTCTTAATTTGGATCCAACGAACAGAACTTCGTTAAACTTATTGACAATGAATAATCAAACAGCTTGCTACTCGTATGACACTCAACATTTTCAGTTTTAAAAAATGACGCGAGAATATCCCCACTAAAAAGATACATCCATTGATAGGCCCAGCATATAGACTTCAGCAACGCTCAACGTAGTTCTAAAGCCAATACTGCTTGCTAAAACTGATATAAGCGACACGTCGAGGTTCGAAAGCCAATACCACTTGTTACAACTAACACAAGTGACCCGTCGAGGTTTGAAAGCCAATACCACTTGTTACAACTGACACAAGCGACCCGTCGAGGTTCGAAAGCCAATACCACTTGTTACAACTGACACAAGCGACCCGTCGAGGTTCGAAAGTCAATACCACTTGTTACAACTGACACAAGCGACCCGTCAAGGTTCGAAAGCCAATACCACTTGTTACAACTGACACAAGCGACCCGTCGAGGTTCGAAAGTCAATACCACTTGTTACAACTGACACAAGCGACCCGTCGAGGTTCGAAAGTCAATACCACTTGTTACAACTGACACAAGCGACCCGTCGAGGGATCATTCGGTATTAAGGCATGACTAATCAAAATTCCAAGGGTTATGGGTTCCGAGTCAATATCCCTTCCAGCCACTTAACAATCTGATATCGCTGTTTAGTAAGCGCTGAGGTACGCCTGAAAAGTTTTTTAATATGTTGCAGTTTTGATCAAAGCAAAGTTTTACGGTAACTACTGGGAGGTATGCTTATTGTGGAACTATGCGATAGATGTAGTTCATATTTTATTTTATTTTATTTGGGAAACAAACAGATGCAATAACAAACATATTGTGTATACAAATAGTTCAATACAATCCAGAAACAGATTACTATACAAGTAAATTATATGTACCTAAGTGTAACAACAATCAGAAGTTCACACCGTTAAAGTTTACAGAATTTACAATTTAATATTCTAGAACTTAAAACATTACTATTATTTAAATTTCGATCCCAAAATATTTCTTATACAAAATTTGAATCTGGGTAGAGAAAGGTAAAAAATATCTAAATATTGATTTGCTTTTAATGAAATTGTGTCGTTGTACAGACGACATGTTCTTTTAATAAAAGTATTCTTGCCATAATTGGTTTTTGCGTGCATTTATCCAAAACTTATTTTGAGAATATAAGGGGAATCCAATTGGCCTCTAATAATTTTATATAAATAAACTAGATCTCGCTCTGCACGACGTTCCTCCAATTTCTGAAGCCTAAGTGTATGATCAGTTCCAAAGTTAAATCGCCAATTCAAGTGCTTAATCAATTTATTTTGCAATTTTTGGATTCATCATTTCAGCCAAAAGACGTCCAACATAGGCTTCCCCCAAGCACCTCCACTTCGACCGGTTCTGTGCTTCTCGCATCCAACGGGTTCCTGCGGCCTTCACAAGGTCGTCGGACCACCTTGTGGGAGGCCTTCCAACGCTACGTCTTCCGGTACGCGGTCGCCACTCCAGAACCTTTCGGCCGCATCGGCCATCTGTTCTGTGAGCGATGTGCCCTGCCCACTGCCACTTAAGTTTGGCTATTCTTTGGGATATGTCGGTTACCTTGGTTCTCCTGCGGATCTCCTCATTCCTGATTCGATCACGCAGGGAAACTCCAAGCATAGCTCTCTCCATTGCCCTTTGGGCCACTTTTAGCCTTCTTATAAGGCCCATTGTGAGCGACCCCCTTTTTTGGCCATAAGTCCTCACTGGCAACACGCACTGGTCAAAGACTTTCGTCTTGAGACACTGCGGTATGTGGGACGAGAAGATATTGCGTAACTTCCCGAACGCAGCCCAGCCGAGTCGGATTCGGCGATTGACCTCTTTCTCAAAGTTAGACCTACCTTATCGAGCAAGGGTCGGTGGGGGACCCCTCGCCGCTTCGCTGCTTGCTCTTTTATACTGGTAGCAAAACTTACAAGTCGAGCAGTGGGGCGGTGGGAGAAGTCGAGTGACGTACTTGTCGATGGCGTGATCGGTGCACGTGTTATTTACAGCTTAGAGAAATGACGCACTTCAACGCCGCCGATACGGCCATACTGACTACGTCCTCGTGCGTTTACAATTCATACATCTGTAATAAGCATAAATCGTACCAACAAAACCACAAATAGATGTTGTCAGTAAACAAACATATCTTGGACTAATTATAGACGATAATTAGTTTAACTGGAGTTATCACATAGTACGTATTTGCGATAAACTTCTGCAATTTCTTGCTATTATGACCATATTACAAAAGCGCCTGTCCTTCAAAGTGAAGTTAATGTTTTATTACGCAATGGCTGAATCTTACATCCACTATGGCCTTATGGTCGTACCTATAAAACCTACCTTGAGAGTATTTTCAAAATTCAACTTCAAATTTTAATTATTATAAAAAAAAAAATCAAACCAATCAATCAAAATCAAAAATCAAAATCAATCTTCAAATTTTTATTTTTTTTTTCAATTTTTTTTGATAGTATCTCCCAAAATTAGAAATCAATTTTACGACAATATAAATGGCTTCTTAACACACTGTAATGTCTTACCAGTTCAAATACAAAAATCATTTTTGTTATTAAAGGAACAGTTTTATAGTCTTAGATTTAATAGAATTTTTCCGAGTCGTAGATTTAATGATTGGTGATCAATACTCATGCCTTCTCTGTAAGAGAAGAGAGGCAGAAATGCAACTTCGGGAGGTTCCTGTTCCAGATAAGGCGGGAGGAAACGCCCGTGTGTCACCATTGTGTGGATTGCCACGGTTGTGTGATGGACACGGTGGAGCATACGGTGGTGGTCTGCCCAGCTTAGGCAGAGCACCGCCGCGTCCTTACGGCGGCGATCGGCGGAGGCGATCTCTTACGTCCGGCCTTAGTCCAGGCCATGGTACAGAGCGAGAGTGCATGGGAAGCCGTCACCGACTTTTGAGAAGCAGTAATGCTGGCAAAGGAGGAGGCGGAGCACGTGAGGGAGAGGCAATCTTTACGCCCTCACACCCCTAGTCGCAGCAGGAGACGCCCTGGGCGTCGGGAATCGACAGCCGATTCCCGGCCACCATAGGCGCGGGCTTGCGGACGGCGAGCAATAGGCAGCTCGTCCGGTAAGGACCAGGCCCGGGTCGACGGCGCGTTGTGTTCCACGCGCTCCTCAAAGATATGTCAGCACTAATTGACGGGGTCCGCTAGGGTTGATGCCTGCCAGGGTCGCGGGTTATTCGAAAGAGGTACCATGGCCCCTGGCACAGGCAACTGAAGGAGCACGGGTAGGTTTTAGCCACTAAAGACTAAGCGATGGTTAAAGTTAAGATACCGCTTCGTCGATGTGTATTGCTTAGTGAACTTATACGGGTTACCAAGCTACAGATTTCTAACAACATTGATAGTTTAGAATCTGCCTTAAAACCACGAACAACTGTCAAATGTAGAATTTGAAGACTACGAGTTGCCTACTGAGAAACGAACTTGACGTTAGAGTCAAAGTCTAGTCATTTATTTTAAATTTTCCATTAAAAAGAACTTCATAGTCGAGTCATAAGGAAATAGAAAATAGAATTGATTCTAGTTGCCACGGTCATGAAGACATGTGTGCATGTGTTTTCGCTCATCCTTCTGTTTCTATCTGTTTTGATTTGCTGGCGACTGGGAATACTAATCTTAGAGATGGGTCGCTGTCCGCTAGAGTTGCAACTAACCCTGATTTTTGGAAAGTGAACCAGATTGCGGCTTAAACGTACTGGTGTTTAGTCTTGTTTGTTCAGTATGGTGTTGAATTAAGTTTGTTCAGTATGGTGTTGAACTAAAGTTTGTACAGTATGGTGTTGAACTAAAGTTTGTTCAGTATGGTGTTGAACTAAAGTTTGTACAGTATGGTGTTGAACTAAAGTTTGTACAGTATGGTGTTGAACTAAAGTTTGTACAGTATGGTGTTGAACTAAAGTTTGTACAGTATGGTGTTGAACTAAAGTTTGTACAGTATGGTGTTGAACTAAAGTTTGTTCAGTATGGTGTTGAACTAAAGTTTGTACAGTATGGTGTTGAGCTAAAGTTTGTACAGTTTGGTGTTGAACTAAAGTTTGTACAGTATGGTGTTGAACTAAAGTTTGTACAGTATGGTGTTGAACTAAAGTTTGTTCAGTATGATGTTGAACTAAAGTTTGTTCAGTATAGTGTTGAATTAAAGTTTGTACAGTATGGTGTTGCACTACAGTTTGTTCAGTATGGTGTTGAACTACAGTTTGTTCAGTATGGTGTTGAACTTGTTGTGTCTCATTGTTCTGTTTTCCTAACTGACTGTCTGGACTGTTAAAGTCATATAGTCTATGCATTTTTTCCCTTCCTACCAACTAAGCTTAAAAAGCATATGATGACTCCAGTGTTCGGACACAGGCTTCCTCTCTGTGAGAGGGAGTGGGCTATAATCTACCACACGCGACTAGTGCGGGTTGGTAGATGTCACATGTCTTCAAATTTTGTTTTGATCCTCACAATGTTTTCCTTCAGCGTTTTGAAAGGAGTCGTGATAAAATTATTTACACAAAGTAAAACGTCTGTCTGGGTTCGAACCGACGACCTACATGTCATAAGTCGAGCCGTTACCAGTAGGCCACCACTGCTCGCCAAGCTGTATGATAATATGCTGATAAATTAATTTTGAAATACATAAGTATATTGAGCTTACAGTGGAAACCTAAGAAAAATAAAAAAATAATTTGATTTGAGGAATCTGTTTTTATTAAAACAATCAGTTTCAACAAAAACTTCGAAACGTTTTACGTTTAACGTTTTCGCCGAACTTGTCTCTAATCTTCAAAAATTTTAACTTTTAGAGCAACCAATTGTGAAGATACAATTTTTGTATAAAATTGTATTATTTTATTTTCAATCATGTTTAAGGACCTAATCGATAGCCGTTTTGTATTATGTAAAATATACGCTGAACTTCTACTTGCAAGGTAAACAAGACCTCCGACTCCAACGTAGATGTTGCCTGAAGCTGACTTACCTCCCTGAAGCTGACTTACTTCCTTCAAGTTTCGTTCCGTGTACTTTGCCCACATTTCAAATAATAGTGTGAGAAGAAAATCTCCTGAAAATGAGCTCAAAATGATTAACATTTTCGAGTCTAAATATTTTATTACAACAAGAGCCGCAACAAAGCCACGATCGGAAAACTTCAGATTTTCAGAGTCAATAACACTAAAAGTATCGCGACGACCAACTTTACATAGATACCGGCAACAAATAACTTTGGACCTCACTTTTACCTAATCAGGGGCAACGGTCAAAATTGGCATAGTTCAGGATCGGTGGACCAATAGGAAGTGTATCAAAGAAGTATTTGGTCCTTCGAGCCGATTGAGAGATTTAGAAGGCCACGTGGGGCCTACGGAGGGAGGGGTGAGGGGAGGTGGAGGGTTTGCTTAGAATGCCGATCCATTTGAGTATAATGTCGTTAGTAATTGACGTAAGTGGAGTTCTGAATTGTTATTTAATGGACATTAATTTCAGGGTAGTTGTTTACGAATTGATTTAGGTGTTTTTTTGGTAGTGACCGCCAACTACTCCGTGAGCGTGGGGTTTTGGATTCATAGATCGATTTATTATTTGTATCATAGATTTATCTGTTATATTAGCTGTGGTCAAAATTTCGATCGCTTGTGGTGATTGTTCATAACCTGAATGGCATCTGAGAGTTTTTAAACTTATTCAATTGCGTTAACGTAAATTTCAGTTTGTATAGAAACTGAAATATCCTCGTGACAGAAAGGTCCAACATAATTCCAACATAATCCCATACAAATAAACTTGCACATGCCACTAGGCACTCTGGCATGTTGAAATTGATTTTTCGACAACATCAGTAAGAGCCTGGAGCGGATTTGTGCCCAGTAGATTGCAATAGTTACGTGGGACTTAAACATAACGGGCAATGTGTGAGATTACTATAAGTACACCTCTGTCTAACCCCTTCCTTTCCTTTCCCGGGAACATCACGCCTGTAATCTCTGCAATATGATGTAGATACATTTTAAATCGACAAGATGAAAGTCATTGATAGCGTTCAAACATGGTGCACTACAAAACCATGATGATCAATGATCCTTCCTTTGTATGTAAAGAAATGGTAAAAATATAATGTACTTACAAGATATTTCGAGCGGGCCTAAAACATAAACAATAATAATTTTCCATATACTTGCCCGTAAAGTGGTCCATAATGTAGTGTATTAAACCCGTGTGTAAACTCAAACTTAAAGCATTTATTTCAATTAAACCATGTACAGGCAGTTTTGAATTGTCAAAATTAAATAGTCGGTCAGTTAGTCAGAAAGTTAAAGCTAGTTGCCCATTCCAAAACGTAAATCTCTATAGAGAAGAACGGGCAAGAAACTCCATGGACACTCTTTTAAATCAAGATATTCCAAAATCCTGGGTACATTATGCTTGTTGCTTCTATATGTGAGAACAATGTAAAAATACACAAATTAAGAAATAATTCAAAATATAAGATTAAAAATAAGCCTTGGCAGTTATGACATGACCAGTCTCAACCGACTGCGCCCGGTCACGAATATGACGCGTGGATCAGCACAATCTAGATCAACCATTTTGTAGGGAACCGAATGATCCAACATACGCGCCACCTTCAGTGAAACGGGCTTTTTACTTTATGTAGCGGTAACGCCACAGATGACTATTTACTATTCGGAGATGTGCGCTTTTTTTAATCTCATCAAAGAGACTTCGTGCCAAAAGGAATCCGCGGGCCATATTTCACTTTTTTTTTAAATTCTGAATTGTCCTTGGTCCCAAAATGAACTAAAATGTATTTAACTTAAATTGTCCGCGGTCCTTCCCGGAACCAAACGGAAAAGACCCTGACTGGCGTTCTATTATTGAGAATTCTCATGCCATTAGTAACTAAACTACAATTCCATACTAATTCCATACTAACTAAACTACAGTTTGCTATACGAAAACACTACGATCAGTCTAAACATTATCTTGTGTTCATTATATTTTTATATATACTGTTTTGCCAGTGCTTTTATTTACACATGCGCGCGCAACACTAGCGCGGATCTCAGAAAAACAAAACCATTTCGCCATTTTCTATAAAAAATAATAACAATACAGCCGGTCGATTCTGTAAAAATCTCACCGTGAAAACTTAGGTGAAGTGAGTTTGTTTTTGCTAGGAATTAACACTATTGACAGCTCACTCCACGCTCACTTCACCTAAGTTTTCACGGTGAGATTTTTACAGAATCGACCGGCTGGTCTGTCTTTTTCCTCGGAAGTGCGTTGAAAAACGTCGTATGAAACGGGTGTGCATTGATAATTACACACTCGGCTTCCTTATCGCGCCTCGTCTGCAATGACCAACATAGCACACATTTGTATCACGATGTACTATTACTGCATTACTTTTTACATTATAATATAAATGGCTGTAGCATAAGACAGTGATCGCTTTGGGCCTCTCCTGGGAATACAAGGAATAATAAAGGTTATATAGGAATATTTATTATTTGTTCGGATGATACCTTATTTCGTGTGACGGCTGTCTCTGGAGGCCTGGGGCTCGAGGGCTGCCTGGCTTCGATGATGTATGACTACTACAATATATTGTATTATTTGTAAAGATACGAGTATGAACGTCGTATTGGAATTTTATGCACAATAATATAATGAGGTAACTTTTTCTGTCAGACTGTCTGTTACTTTTTGACACCTTGACGACTGAACGGATTTCGATGGATCTAGCACACAAGTAGACCATGAATTAGATTAGGACATAGGGTACTTTACCCGGTAGTACGATCTCGGGTGGTAATTTCTTAGACTTAATTATGTGCGAGTGTTCTCAAGACTTGTACCGGGAAGTTATATATGTCGGCGGCGTTGCCATGCGTCATTTATCTAAGCTGTGAACAACACGTGCACCGATCACTCCATCGACAAGTACGTCACTCGACTTCTCTCACCGCCCCACTGCTCGACTTGTTTTGCTACCAGTATAAAAGAGCGAGCAGCGAAGCGGCGAGGGGACTTGATCATTGGACATCGTACGGACAATATTGTGCTCAGAAACTGTCTCGCGTTCCGTATCTGGTTGTATCGTGTAGGTACGTACAGTGTATGATTTACTAATGTGATTAAATTGTTCATGAAATTATAATCTGATTTGAACTATTTGAACTGCAAACCGTTTTTCCATTGCGCAATAACCAACACTACCCACATAATACGCCCACAGTTATTAAAATATGCCTGAAAATAACGAGACACACATACCTTCTCCGTCATGTATATCCGATTCTGAGATCAACAATAAGATATCTTTTATATATACAAGAGTGAACTTAATATGAATTAACCTTTTCCTGTATAATGCTAGTCGCACGATTTGAATTAACCTTTTCCTATATAATGCTAGTCGCACGTTAAACTCTGCTTACGCGATGCAGGATTTTGCATGACGTAGTTCGCATGTGACGATGTAGATGCCGCCAAAAGAACATCATGTTTCAAAAACGCAAAAATGGACGAGTTTAGCTGTCTGCGAGCAAAAACAGTTCATTCCAGATCAGGCTTTGTCTTTCATATGGCCAAAGTCTTTGACTTCATGAATCATTAACGTCTCTTTACTAATCGATAGCGCATACTGGGTTTACAGGGACAGGTTTCAGATTGAATAGGTTTCTTTAGTAGGAATCCTAAGACGAATATACAAGTTATTTAAGCATTTAATCGACATCATTGTAATAAAATACTCTAAATAAATAAATTAATTCTAATTAATTTCTTCATAGTTCTGGTGTGCCTAAAAGGCAAACCCAAGCTTAAATAGCTTTGAAGCTATGTTTTTACCAATTTGTCTTCTTCAATAGACGATATTGCCAAAATGTATCTGCAAAAACTACCATGAAAAATGCTTCGTTGGAATTTGACTTTGTAATAAATACATCATCTAAATAAACATTAGGTATATACGCACAATGGTCCATTGTAGGACTAAGTGCGGAAACCAAACCCATAACATAGAACATTAGGTAAATGGAATGAGATAGTACTCATTCCGAGTTACAAGAATCCCCTTACTACTACGAACTAAAGCGGTCATATCAACTTGTTGAAGCAAGACAAGACAAGACTATGACCGGAAAATGTGTCCCATAACTAAAATAATATTCAATGACATACGCCGAGTATTGGTTGAACAAGCACAACACAAACCCTTCGGAATGCCAAGAGAGACTCTCAAAGCCTATCAGTACCCAATCCTGTTACGAATTGAAAATAAAAAGAACATTATAATAACGTACACACAGGGGCCGCAATAGTCCGCAAAATGTTCGCTTATCGCTGCCTTTCATTTAAAAATAAAGCACCTTCGATGCTCCGCAAGCCTTTGAGACGCGTACCTAAAGACCAGATGCTTCACACTAAAAGAAACTCTATTCCGATACACCTAGAGTTATATTTTGAATAAGGGAAGGCCTATGGATTGGTACGCTTTGCACATTTGAATTTGGTCCAATGAATATATTCTAAATCTGTAGATAAGCAAAATGGATCTAGACAGACTGATATTGTGAGGGTCGGGAGTCAGGAGCAAATGGTGGATTTGTAACCGGCACTGTAGTTGGCAAGGACGCCTGCTAGAATATCTGTGTTGGAATTGTTCAGGTAGGGGCAGACGGCTGGAATTCGTTTGTAAACTTAACAGATTTGATCACGTTTCAATAGCTTGAGCTTCATTATCTCTTTTTGTTTTGTCTCTATTTACCGAGTTTTTTGTTTTACCTGAGTTTTGATATAGTTTAAATCGTGTAAATATTTTTTCAGAATCTTATACACATAACTATTATATTTGCTAAAGTAAGTTTGTTTGTTTGTTACCTTTTCACGCCTAAACCACTTAACCGATCATCCTGAAATTTTTCATATACGTTGTCAGGTGTACAGAAACGGACATAGAGTATCTTTCATCCCGAAAAAAAGTGCTGTTCGCGAGGAAAACAACAATAACGTTATTATGATAATAGATAGTGCCACGTGTCTTTCGAATCAAAAACAGGACAACGTCTGTCGGGCCAGCTAGTACTCCATAAAACAAAAAAAAAATGTAAAATAGCCTCCTTATTCAGAATTACATTTTAAAGTTATAGTATTTATGCATACTTACACTTTACTTTCATCACGCATAATACTATTTATCACCCTTTTTATTTGTTTATATGTTTACATTATACTTTTAATCATTCTTCTTCTTCTCTTCGAAAATATACTTCTTTTTCTTTTTTATACTTTTAATCAATTTTCATGTTGTGACACGAATTGTCAAACTGTCAGTTACTTTTTTAAATGTCTTTCTGGCTTAGTCTACCAATTACTTTTTGGTCTAAATAACTTAAATTATTTTTATTAATATGTTTAGCTATTGTATTATAAAGATTATTACGATTGTTTAGGCCAAATAACTTAATTTTAAATTATATTTATAAAATTCTTTACGCACTCGTGGATATGTCTTGGCCTACCCCTGGACTACACTTGTCAGATGAGATGGCCTCAAAGAAGAAAACTAACATTTGAAAATGGAAGACGACTTTGAAAACGAGCTCACGAACGGTTGGAGGCATTCGAGTCTTGGGTCTGAGACGATAAGCATCAATATAATGCTTGGTTTTGCTGTGACATCTTTAACTAACCCAGGGGATCCAGCTACAGATCCCACCTGGGACCTTCTACTTCCAATCTTCGGAAGCTATCCACGTATAACTTGCTACCCTGACGCCTGATTCCCGTTCCTACAGTGCTGAGCCGATTCCAAAACGTGAACTATAAAACTCCAGAGAGTGCGCGCGTGTGTGAACTATAAAACTTCCGAGAGTGCGTGCTAAGTAGTCCTTTTTTATAACTAGCTGTTTTTATAACTTGCTGTATTTTGTCTTTCCCTAATAAAAATTTATTGAACGGTCTGCTTACCCTCTATTTAAATAGGAGCAAGTAGACTTGTTACAAAGTTTTACTAAGTTCATAATTCACATTTAAGAAAATGGCTCTAGACATTTTGTCTAATGAGTATTTTAAGTTAGATTAAGCTAAGCTAAGTATCACAGCATTATTATTGTGGCAGCGACTACTGTTTTACTTTTCTCTTTCTTTTTTATGTCTTTAGCACTCCTAACCTTTAGTTAAAACGTGGACAATGGTGTGGGTTACATGTTTGTTATTCTTATTTTAGTATTTTTCTGTATTTTGTATCATGTAACTGTTTTTTGTCCCTAATAAATAAATAAATAAATAAATAATTTTGCAGTTCATCATGAATTTCGTGTTTCTTTATTTTTCCAACTATGTCTATTTTTTAATCCAGACGAAAGGCATGAATAGTACGTTTATGATATAACGAACAGAGTTCAGCCCTCAATGCACAGCCATAAAGAAGTAAAAACATGTCATGTCCCTATATATTTTACTGTGTGTACATAAATTATAAAATAAATAAATAAATAAAAATAAACATTCAAACAATTCCTCCGTACGACAATTGCACTTAAATATTTTCGAAGATTGGCCGTATCTCTAAAATATCAATAATACTCACTGCTGTAGAAGCCAAGATCACATTCCCGTACGGAAATGTGATCTTGGCTTCTGGTGGTACCACTTCCACCATGAGATTGCAGTTAAACGTCAAGAAAATGTTTCACACAAACCATTACGCGCAACACACAGGGGACAATCGACGCGTCTCTATTTTACGCTTACATACTTCGAATATTTTTTTATTTGTGAAAAGGGTCTCTTGATGATGAAGGAATCAGATTTTGTGAAAATGTGGTAGATGAGCTAACAATAGGGCTGTCGAAGTGCCACTACCCTACTCGAAAAGTTATTTCTTTGTGGATAAAGGTATTGGACTACAGGAAATTATTTTAAGAGAGTGAGATACTAGATTTACTTAAGTATTGTGTTACAGATAGTTTTTAACGGTAAACACTTCAAAATAACATATTTTTCTAGACATTTCACAAAAAAACAATACACATAAGTGGACATCAATTTCATTAATTGCATTATCTCCACTGAAATAGGCATTATTCCTCGTCGTGTTATCAATTCGAAATCTTTCATTACAGCAACATAATAAAGGGGATGTGTTATGTTATGCTATACATTATGCCGAGGCGCGGAGTTTATCTGGTAGAAGAAAACACATGACAATATAAAAACAAAACAAAAGTTGTGCTTATAAATGACGCAGCATTTTCCTCCCTTTCTCTTTGAGGCTATAGTTTTCGTTATTGCTGTTATCAATACACATAAAGTTGATCAAAGACGTATTTTCAGACTGCGTGATAGTGCAGTTTAGTTGAACGTATCGATTTTTACTGTGTTATGTATTTAAAGTGGGGCATAATTGTGACATTTACGACAATTATTACCAAACACGCTCTTTTCAGATATTTTTATATCAGCCTAGACGCTACCCCACTGCTGGTTTACGACAATGTTACCAAACACGCTCTTTTCTGATATTATTATATCAGCCTAGATGTTACCTCACTGCTGGTTTACGACAACATTACTAAATACGCTCTTTTCTGATATTATTATATTATCAGCCTAGATGCTACTCCACTACTGGTTTACGACAATATTACCAAACACGCTCTTTTCTGATATTATTAGATCAGCCTAGATGCTACCCCACTGCTGGGCAAAGGCCTTCTTCTCCTTCTCATATAAAAAAATAATGTCTACCTGAGGGCAGATACGTGGCAATCGCTTTTAAAGCGTTTTGTGTTTCTACAACGACTTTCAACAGAATTGATATATTAATGTTTTCGGTAGCTTGTGTCAATCCTACTTATTCAGCTTTTTGGTAGCATAAAATAATTATGTCAATTCAATATATTTTTTTATTTTTCATCATCTTTATCGCTGATATAATGTCACTTCGTCTATGTCCTCTGCTGGTATTTATTGTCCTGCTTTAGAGCAAACGACTCTAGTACAGAAAAGCGCGCTCCAGTACAGATGAGCGTTCATCTATGATGCCTTATATCGCAAATATAGATTTTGGATCTAGCAGGCAATTCAATTTAATTGGTAATGTAGAAAATATAATAATCATACAACATGTTATGAGCCAGTCAGCCACAGCCCTTTTAACTGTTCCGAGCCACAGCCGAACCACTACTTAAGTTTTGGTTTACACGTGGTTTACAACATTTATAAAGAACTGGTGTTGCGCTTATGTTCACATTATTTTGCGATCGAAAAACTACCATTATGACATACGAGCTCAAAATGAAAAGAATCATGTTTCGTAACTGATGAGCAGACTACGTGAGATACATGCATATTTTGCCATATACCTAATGCAACAAAGTCTGGCCCTTATCAATCTATCGTGCAGAGAAAATAAATTATGAATGATGAACACAAATTATAAAATGAGAAGGAAAAAAATAAAATTAATATGTCAAGATTGAGCATTCATATTAAAAATAGTGTGGGCAGGATAAAAATAAAAATTGAGAAAAAATATTGAATTATTTGAGGAAAATAATAATACTTATTAAAAATTAACACGTCAAGATTGAGCATTAATATTAAATTATTGTTCAGTTTAAAAATAATTATAATTATTTCACATTTCGGAGAGAAGTAACATAGTTACATACTTACTTGTTGTTTTGCGGTGGCTAAATTATTTTTGTATTTTGAAATGGGCAGGGTTATGTCCAGGTCCCAAAGCTTTGACAACTGATTGTATTGCCTGCAGAGTCTCGGGAGAACGGCGAACTGTCCCAAATTAGTTTTAGATCCTGAGAGGCAAATTATGTTTTCTAGAACATATTTTCCATACATCGGGAAAAAAATATAGCCTCTGTATCTTAAATTACATCAATATTTACATTGGAAACGAGCAATTGGAACCGTGCTTCCGTCGTATCCACAAGTACCCATGTAGTTTTTCATTTGTTCAAGTTGGTCTTGATCGATATGAGTAAACCTAGTATTACCTGAGGCACAGTTTTAATTCAAAAATTATCTTCGTTTTTACACGCATGTTAAGAAGGCATTTAAATAAACAGCTTTTTTTGAATTCACTGTTTTTTAATTAAAATGATAATGATATTAGTCTCAACCTCAACGGCTTACACTTTATCTGCCAGATGTATACCCTCCTCTACAATTTGTTCAGCTCTACTCAGTACATATTCATGTTGCTCCGTTTGTATTCTCCATTCACTTAACAATTTGTTTTTAATAAAAATGTACGTTTCGTCCGTACACCGTAATACGTTAAAAGCCTTTTGTTATTTATCACGTAGCTGTTACGAGTATATCATTCTCGTTCAACATTTTGTACGTTTTCATATGAAAAGTATTCGTATAGTTGCTGATCTCGCTGTGTTCCTTACCAATAAGTGATACAGTACTGAGACAGCAATCACAACTGAAATGTTAACATTCAAATAACATAAAAGCACTCCTGTTCTCCAAGAAGGGTTAGGCAGCAGAGGTATGCCAAAGTACACCCACTTTGTTAGTTATGTTCAAGTGACATGTCAGCGGGTCGAGCCTATTGCCATGAGCCGGGCACACAGGTATCCGATGACCGGCCACGAATCCAGACTCTGTGCTGCTCACGGATATCGAGGTGCTGCTACTGAGAATTTATAATGGAAAAACCCAATAACACTTTGCCCGACCTGAGAAACGAATCCAGGACCTCATGCTCAACAGCTGCAGTGCTGGCGGTCACTACACCAATAATTTTTATTATTTTTTTTTATTTTGCCATGTGGCAGTCGAAAATACATGATATTACAAATAAAAATGTTTCATGGGACGTTTTAGTTGCGACAAACATCATCCCTTTTCCTCATATTAAATTGTGTTCGAAAAAAGAGGATGGACCTCTTTTTTCGAATACAAAAAGCCTCAAGATCCCAGCGACCTTAAGATCTTTTGTCGAATCTTTCAGTCCCTAAATCTCATGCACTTTGGGACACAATCTAAACAATTTTTCGATTACACCCCGTCCTTAATAGCCGAGCTACGAAGTGTAGCAAGGTAATGTCGCGCGGGGGTAAGCATGAGTATTAGTGAAGTTACCCCCTCGGGCGCAGTACTTAAAAGACTATTATGTTATCCGGAGCTTAATAAGAGTTGGGGCGACGACGGGCGAAGACATGTGGCCTACCTACGTGTCGTTGGTTTTTGATAAGTGAGGCGAATACAGGGGAATAATGTTGAATGGATCGGTAAAGAAACGAGGTATATTTTAGACTAGCCTAACTGAATGAGTTTATTATTTTAACGTTATAAAAACTTAGTGACACAGGTTATAATCAACTGTATTGATGATGAGCAGGGTCCGTGGTAGCACCAACTCTGTCCTCAGAACGTCAGCATGCTAAATTGATAGTCAATTTAAAATTTCTTAGTAAGAGCCTGGAGTTTGGAAGCTGGCGGTTTGATACCCCAGTTCCTCGGAAAGCACGTTAAGTCATTGGTCTTGCCCCTGATCTCTCTCCGGTCGTGTCAGATTGCCGTATAATATCTCCCGCGTAGACGGCTATTTTCCGCTGAAATTAGCTGCCCATGGCTGACATTTGGTCTGGCGGTCTACTCTCGTATTACTAATTTTGTATAAGCATATTAGAAGTCAAAATTCTGTGAGCACCGCCGCCGGCCCGTAGCTACATCTGTGTGTGGAAGTGATCAACACAGAATGAAGAAAGATCACTGGCTAGCGTCGAACGAAACAAGAAACGTACCGTCGCTTTTACACACAGGATACTACGTAATTACGTATAACCTTGGTGGGTTCATACGATTGCTAAATTTCACTTCATCACAGAAAGTACAAATAGCTAGTGGGGTAACATACTAGTTTAGCAAACGCGAAGGTCTCGGTTCCGATCTCGAGATGAGATCATTATTTTTCTTTTCAGCAATTATAGAGATGTAGATTAATAAACGAGAATAATAATGTAATAATCATTATATTTTATTATTATACTGTTATGCTTATGTTATAAGGGGTTAATAATAAAAATATTTTATACTTAAATGATTTCGAAACGTTTAATCGTTTTAATTTTATAAATAAACTTCTAGTTAAAACAGTTCATTTTCTCCTAAAGAACAATTTATTGAAGTAGGTAAAGCAGTTAATCAGTGAACTACGACCATTACACTTAGTAATATAATAATATTGTGCTATAATTGCTGTTATAGTTTAAGTAGGTATTTGTTTTAATTATGGAAAGAAGATCGAAACTAAACCTCAAAATAATCCTTATTACGGAGATGACACAATATTATTTTAATATTACTAAAATCAATTTGAAATTTATAACTTAATACTTTGTATGTATAACCCCCTTTATTATCAATGCTATCAAGTAACCGCTGGCGCATGGATCCTATAATATTCAAACATATAGGTATCTATATATTTCCATGCAATGCAACTTCAACTGGTAACTGGTTGGTTAACCACTTGTTTCTTATTCCCTGACCAGCTGGGGCCTTCCACTTCGCTTTCGACTGGCAAGGCTACCATCTATTTTGACCCTCCGACTTACAGAAGATAATTTCTCTAAAACAAAAAAGGAATACTGTTACGCAACAAAATTATAAAATATTATTACTACATATTTTGAAACAAAATTATTTTGAAAATAGAAATGTTACAAAATGCATATTATAATTATTATACTTCACATTTTCATCATCCCAAAAGTAAATAAATAAACTTAAGGAAATATAATTTTTTTCTTCTATTTAGACCTTAAGGTATAAATATAAAACGTTTAATAAAATAACTACAAGGATCAGCAGTTATACTTTAATTGGATAAATTTTCGATAAAATAATTTATTTATTTTATTTATTTCCCAACTTACATATTATATCCTTACAGGGAAACCCAAGTAAAATAATAAGTCCACTTTTACACAGCGCGATAAAATCCGCTTTCATCTCAATATTTAAATTTGCTTGCATTTGAAAATGAACAACACCGCTAATAGATTAAACACACTTCACTAACCCACAATATCAAATTATTATCAACCAACAAAGAACCACAACATTCTAATTAGTCGCGGTGAATGGTGCATCTGTCGACGTTATAATGTATAACCATAAAGTTTTACGAACTAGGTGAACAAGACGAACATGACACGGAACTAACAATAGAGTGATTATTCGAGTAATATGCGCGTGTGTGTGTCTAATTGCTCATTAAAAGCTATTTCTTTGAGACTTTGCCTATGGAGTTTCGGTCGACACTGTACTCCTGCCCAGTAATAGGAAAAAGTAATGATTGTGTAACTTGTTTTGTTTACTAACAAATTACTAACATCTTTTATTTTTGTTTGTACTAGGTACTAACAATATTATTCTTTACAATTATTTTATGGACTCTATGGTCTATATTCAAGATAAATAAAATAAAATAATCAATGATTTTAAACAAAACAGTTAGCGAGTCCACTACATATTTTTTGTAGGTATTGCCAATATTCCCTCACGTTTAGTACAGTTTGAAAAATTAAATTAACAAAAACAAACTGAAAAGCAAAACATAAACCTTTTACTAACTAAGCTCCTAAATTAATGTAAATTACTAATGTTGAGTCAGCGCCAAACAAACAATCAACGCACATCAATCAACGAACACCTATCCAGCTGCTATCATTTTACTTGGCGTCTTTATGTTTGTCTGGCGCCGACTCATTGAGTATGATCTCACAGCTAATAGGAGACGAGGGAGGGAAGGATGGATGAAGATGAATGAAATAAGCCCAAACACGATGTAACTGGTGTAAACTGTTGAGGAGTTCTCTCAACTGTCTTCCGTCTCCTTCACCAGATGAACTCTAGGTATTTATTTTGTCGAAGCGTCATCATAACTACATACGTGTGCCAAGCCTCAACACAATCGGTTCATAAGTGAACATTCAGTAGGTGATAAATCAATCTCATATTTTTCTACACTTAGGGGTGGATTTTGATTTTCAATTTTAAATGGACCAATTTCGAAGTTATACCCTTTTCAATAAAAAATAATTATCAAAATCGGACCATTCTGTAAAAAGTTATGCGTGGGCTTTCTTTTGTTTCGTTGGTTTAAAAAAAACCTACTAACGAAATAACGTTACGAAAAATTTATACAAAGACGATGTTAAGGCTCCTACAAAAAGGCGCAACGCGAGACGCGAATCGCGCGCGACACAAAGGCACCGCTCGTTGCGCGACTTGCGGTGCCTTTGTGTCGCGTGTCGTGTCGCGCCTGTTTGAAGGAGCCTTTATCGTCAAAGTACCGAGTAAAAAAAACATCATGGCAGGTTTACGCCTAAAGTTGAAGGATATCCGTTTGATGTAGCTATTATATGTAGGTATACTCCAATCTTATGGAAGTCCAATAAAAATGAGAACCACTCACAAATACTAAAACCTTCCACTTCGGAGCACATAAAAGTATTACATAAAAACAAAGCCAGTAACGGGAGAGGCATAGACTGCTTTATGGAGTGTGCATGCGATAAAAATTTAATTTACGTGGACAGCGACGAGAATGAGATGTGACGGGCAAAAAGGATGCGACGTCATCCGGTTAGCTGTACCTACTGGATTGTGCTTGTGTGTTGTATAACTAGCAAACAGTATAGATAGGGAAGCTGGTTGTTTCATCAATGCGAAAAAACTGGTTGGGTTTTGTGGAGTTTAAATTAAAAACGTAAAATTACATTATGTCTGTAGGTATGCCCGAAGCGATAGGCAGATGTATATTGGACGTAATTCGCTAGTTATGTTTCTCTCACGTCCTATGTAATGAGGTGCGAGGAAATTGACATTCATCAGGGTTTTTTTTAAATGGGAATTTTCTAATGGAAAAACCAAATAACTCTTTTCCCATCCCTAGAATCCAATTAAGGACCCTACGCTCCGCATTCGCGACTTGATCCTGGGATCCTGTTAGAATATCACGATGTTAACAGCGTCAGTAATCTATTTTTATAATAGAATCTATCACCGAGTGCTCGAAAGGGATGGTAACATTCCGTGTTTCTGTCTGCTGCTACAAAAACTAGCAGCTTCAGTAAAACACAAAGAGTTGTCAATAAGCGCGCTCCCACAAAGTAGAACTGACAGAATATCTTCCTTCACCTCCAGTTAGTGCATCGTATCTCACACCACTTCAATCTATTTTCTGTCAAGCTAGCTTTAGTCTGAGCTATATCTGTCTTGTTACCTCCAGTCTAGAACTTTTCATATACGAATGTTTTTAGCATAAAAACATTTCAATATTTATCTATATTAGTTCTATATGTGCTGGGAGATTGGTATTTACGAATTGAATATTGATATTCACTTGCATAGATGGTGATTTATTTTTCGTTTTGGAAAACGTTTATCTCGTATTAGAATTCAGCAGTTTGGTTTTATCAATTTATATAGTTTGTCTTATAAAACACTGACAACGATGATGGATAAATTAAAATTATTTATTATTTTGTTTACAGGTACGTACGAGTCATAAGCGGGAGGAACTTTAAGAAAGAGGATGGCTGGATGGATGGATGGATGGATGGATGGATGGATGGATGGATGGATGGATGGATACCTCAAAGAAAACCGAAAAGGAAAGCGTAAGGATAACAAACCTACCTTTAACCATTTAATATCTCGGTACAACACCGCTATAACATTTTCTATCATCATTTTCAGGAATACAAACATGAAGCATATAAAAACCCTGTCACTACCACTATACACTAATTCTATCAACATTAAATCGTCCACAATATTTATCCAGCGTTTCCAAACGCTTTGCAACGTAAGTAGGTACTGTTATCGTTGCAAACCGATGCGTAGTTGAACACAGATTACTGCAGCAGATGATAAAACGTGAATTATTTGTTTAGAATATTTGTTTATGTTGGCATTAAATAATAACGCTACATAATAAATGAGTTATTATTAAAATTATGTTCAATTGTGTTATTAGGTTCTAATCCTTCTTTTTCTGTGGGTACCGCTCGAGACGATTTGTGATCAACCAAAAAGATGCGACAACTGCTTTGTATCTCCTGTCTGAAAATGTAAAAATACTTCGTTAATGTTTTTGGTTTTTATTAATTTTTGTTATCCCATTGCTGGGCATACATCTACCCTATAATTTTTCAATTTTCTTTTGTGTTTGGTCTACTCGGGTCAATCGGTCAGGAACGAATTCAAATTGTCACGCCAGCGGTTCTGAGGCCTCGGTGTCGACGCACGTCTTCAAGCACCCATTTTGTGACGATCCTGGCTCATCTATCCTGGTCAATCTTGTAAGTGTAACCCACCCAGTCCAATTTCAGATTCGCAGACTTATCGCCAATATCGGCGATACATATTAAAACTAAATTAGTTTTGCCTAACCTAGAATCTAGTAACGGTGCCACAAACCCGGTTCTACACCATTTTTGTTGCTATACACTCATCTCCAAAACTCACATATTTATTCTTTAAAATATTCATCTGGAATATTCCAGTACGTTCGAACTACATGGCACAACACAGCTGCATACCCAAAGCGATGCAACTTTGATCAGCTGACCGCATCGCGGATACTAAAAAATTGATGCCGGAGCACAATTTATTGCACAATTGCACAGTTTACGCGTCTGTGCATGCTGTGGCTTTCTGTGAGTGCTTCTACGCTTTATAACACCTATTGTTTGTCTCTTTCTTGTGTCTGTCGTAAAAGGCGACAAAGATTATTGCTGGTGAACAAAAGCAGCAACTGTGTGGCTACAACAGTAGAGTAGATATACCGGGATTGCTAATCCGAGCTTTAGTCAAATGACAGAAATAATTTACTAAATATATATTAAGTACACACTACTAAATAATAAATTTATTTATTTCAGGTTTTCTTTTTTTTTCAGGTAATTTTTATTTTCTTCAATAATTGTTCTTCGTTCTTCTATTATTTTAACTTCTTGCTTCACTTCTTTATTACTTATTTATTATTCGTGTTATTTACGGCAGGCACAGGAAACGCAGGTAGGTTCTTCTCCGGATCTAGTGGTCACGCGGCGAAAGGACCGTCTCAAGTTTTGTGTCAATACTTCGCTGCTAATCCAATTCTGATGACACTTTTTGTACAAAACGTATAGTCCGTAAAGTCCTGCAATAGACAGTATTGTGCAGATGACGAACATCACGACGCTTATGTTTGAAAGGTGATATTCCGCGCTGCTGTTTGATCCTCCGGAAGCACTCTGAGTGATGAATACTTCGTCCTTCTTGATATCTGAGCGACACATTTTAATGTAGGTACGTTAATTGTCCATGTAATATTTAAATAATGCCAAAACGTGGTTGAAATCCTGGCATCTTCTGATCCGCAAATTCGACTGGCAGGGTCGCCATGTAGGATTGGTCTGAGGGTTAGCTAGTACTTTAAGGAAACGTCCGAATGTCGTGCTATCCATTTATTAACTGATTAAACATAATTACATATTTCCTATACTACGTAAACTGCTTGCAAGCCATTACTGCAAGCTTGCACATCATATTACATACCACAGATTGCAATGTAACGACATTACAAAAAACAAATTGAAAAAATAAAATCAACTGCTAAACAAGGAAACATTCATAACATTAAAATGGTCTTCAACATTATGTATCACACATATTTATACGGCATACCCTTTTCACTTTCAACTTAAATTGTCCGTACCCTTTATACGAATCACAACTATCATTCAGTCGCGAAACACCGCTCTTTGCAATGTGTCAGTCTGCGAAACAATACATTTCTTTGACTGTACACGTGTTCAGTCAGATGTTTCACCCCTTCACCTCAACTTGTATCATTCATGAACACAGACCTATGTACTGAGTTAAGTTTTAGGAGATTGTGTGCGTATTCCGCGAAGATGATTCTAGCAGTAAAAATATATGTTATCCGCAGTTCTTGCACAGTTGCACATTTGCACAATTCATGCGTTCTGTGGCTCTCTGCTGACGTCACAGTTCGTGTGCAAAAGTTTGTACTTTTGATAACAATGTAAAGTTATGTGCAACTGTCGGAAAAGTACGGAACTAAGTTGTTCGGCTAAGTTGATGGTTTAATTTTATAATATCGTTCAAGTGTTTCGGAAGTGATAAGGATTTAGATTATGAGGGGTATGAATATCTGAAAAGTTTGAGGTATTCTGTATAGTTTAAGTTGAACTCGTTAAAGGTAAAAACCGATATTTTTATCTCTTCTTTTGGTTATTGGATTTGTAACCCAGGAAGGCGTTTTATTTTGTGTAAATAATTTCATCCCCACTACTCTCAAAACGGTGAAGAAAAATATCGTGAGGAAGTCGGTAGGTCTTAGAACCAAAAAGTCGAAGATAGCTGTGTGGAAACAATATAGACTGATTATGATATTTCCTTTTGGATTTGTTGGTATTTCAGAATTAGACAGGCTTTTCACAGCAAGTCATTGGAACACACTGGGCATAAATATGACACATCGAGCTTTAGGAAGATACTGTCACACAGGTGTGAGTGACAAACACTAGCTCTAGAAAGCCAGCTTTTTCTTAAAGTCTACGTTTACGGTTGGAGACTGTACTTGCATGTGTTCTACTAGATTGAGACCCTACTCCTTCACAGAAAATAAAGACTAGATTGAAATAAAATCATCCCCAAAAAATTTAAAATATGTATCATCGCACAAGGAAACCGGTGCAGCAATCGCAACTCCGCGCCATATCTCACACGAATTTCCATATTCATACACATTCACGCGGCGACATTGTTGGCAGAAGTCGCGACAAAACGCGATTATGTCGCGCCTCCGCTAATGTGCGACACAGCCCACACAGCCTATTTACCCGTGACAAATAGCCGCCAGTGTTGCCAATACGCGCGACTGACATCACGTTTGACGGAAGTGGGAGTTTTATGGCTGCAGTGAGGGTGTTGGCATGACGCGATTTGGCTAGATTTATTTAGACTGTGGCCTTGACATGTAATTATTTATGGAATTTAAAATTATTTATGTTGGTCAATGATGCCAACCAAGCCATTTTAAGTTAAAAAGTCTTCAGTTTTATTTATTATTTAATACTTCAAGCACATAAATGTACAGAGGCGGACAAATTATTAAAAAAAAATAGAAATAATAGAAAAAAAAATAGAAAGAAAGAATAAAAATTAAATAGAAATTAGAATAGAAATTATTTGGAAAATAATACAGACCACGCAGATCGCAGATATCGGTGGGAATCCCGATGTTGCGGAGGTGGATGTAGCTCCACGCTGAATTTTAATTGTATATGTTAATCTGTGTCAATAACCGACTGGTATTGGAAGGTAAGTAAAATTGTTACTAACCCCCTTGTTACTGTTAGATTCCTGTCTGAAATAAAAGTTCTCTATTCTATATATAATCCGAGTTATTGAATGAAAATCAAAGCAAAGACACCTGTATGTTACAGTCTTCATTCTAGTTTAATGCCATTTATTTTCAAGACAGATTTGTAACTCCCTAGTAGATCACAGCCTACTGAAGTCCATTGCAAAAAAGAACCGACTTTCAGATTTGTCTTAATACTACGTATAATGTAGGTATGTATTGTACATGTACATTTTAAGACCCTTCTAAGTTACGCCTGTCCTATGTCTACTATATAATAGAGCTTACACAATTCTTTACTTCCTGTTTGCAGCCAATCACAAGGCTCCACTGTCCTGTATCTTCAATACCTCCACTGCGCTCCATTCCATGTCTCGCTGATTAGATTGTCGTCTCTCATATCGGCTTTCATATCGTTCTACCGACTGTAGGTACTCGCATGTATGTATGTGGCGCTTCTTCGGTTTCCTCATAACATTGTTCTATGGTACTTGTCTTGGTATTGCACAGTGTGTTTGGTTCTGAAAGTATGTTGATAAATATAGTATTAGTATTACACGCAAAATACGCGCGTGGACGTGGAGTTGCGGGCACCAGCCCGTTATACAATTCTATACAAGAAAGTACTATTGGCCAGCATAAGCATAATCAGCATATAATATTCCCACTGCTGGGACGGCCTCCTGCCTCCTCTCTGTGAGAGGAAGTGGGCCGTAATCCACCACACGGGGTTCAGTTGGTAGATGATCCATGTCTTTTAATTTTTGGTCTTAGGACATGCCAGTTTCCTCACGGTGTTTTCCTTTACTGTTTTGACTGCAGCAGTGAAGGATGATAGGAATGGAACTACTGCGAATAACAGGTAAGTAATAAACCGCACACAATGATTTCTTATATCGGACTTTGTACTTTTTTTATTTTATTTTTGTTTTATCTGATGTACGACTATTATCTAACTATCTGGTGTATTGTGTTTCCTTTAGTATGTGCTAAATAAATGTATTTTCTTTCTTTCTTTCAATGAATGCAATTATGAAAGTCTTTCCAAATTGCACTATAAACGAATGCTATTACCACTGGGTACGCAATATTTGGAAGAATGCTAAATCTCAGAAGTTCCACATAACTCAAACAAGACCTGAAAGGAGAATCATGGCAATTACTGCCGCCTTGCCGCTTCTGCCTCCTGATAAAGTATTACTAGTACTAGGTTATAAAAAAACAGAAAGCGAAAGCTTGAAGCGGATGCACAAGTTCATAGGCTACGCTTAACGTTTTTGGCTACAAATACGTACTCCTGACGTATTCAGGGTTTACGGAGAAAGACATCGGACAACCAATGTTTTAGAGTCATTTCATTCAAAATTAAACAAATTACTAAATAAGAATACAGTAACTTTGATGCTATTGTTAAATGTCTTACACAATATTCATAAAACAAAGGTTGCTCCTGAAAAACGTCGAATGGAACAAATTGTTAATGATGATTTATTAGAGAAGTCCAAATGCAGTTATTGCACAATGAAATCACCATAGGGTATTCATTAGACAAATAATAAAGAACATAGGTGATTATAAATTTGAAAGTGTTTTTAGTTTAAGTTAAATAATAATAAATTTGTATTTGGACCGATATTGTTTTACAATTTTTCAACACTACTATGGTGGTACGGTTCAGCCCCACCCTACCCCCAGGGATATGGCCAGGGGTATGGTTGGTCCGTGGTGGTCGGCGTTACCACTGGGCAACCGATAGTCACCACAGTCGGTGATACTTTATTCACATTACAATCTAGCCCATTGGCTAACATGTCATGTAAATATAATCTAAACTCCTACGTAAGTTTAAAATTAAGAAAACGTCTAATAACGTCTTTGTATGATTTGACGATTGCTTTGGCTGGCGCAGCCCACAGCTGAATACATAAAAGGTCCGTACAGGCTTTAAAATTTGTTTAAATAACAAATTAAGTGATTCCTACATTAACTTTATCCTATTTTAATCCTACATCTAAGTACAAAACACACAAAAACAGCAAAATGTTTGCTTAGCACGTCTCCTCGGAGTTGGTGATTTTTAGGATTCCTTACCCAGAGGGTGCCAACGGATCTATACCTATTGCTAAGCCACCGCTGTCCGTCCGTCCGCCTATCTGTCTGTCAGCGGGCTGTATCTCATGAACCGTAATAGGCAGACAGCTGAAATGTGCACAGTGTGTATTTCTATTGGTGCTATTACAACAAATAAAATAACGTTAAAATTTTGAGGGGTTCTCCATACAAGAAACGTGTTCTTTTCGGCGTATTTTGTGGTGTAATATGCCTTGCTGTAGCAAAAGTAGTAAAACATAAAACTCCAAACGACTTAGAGATACAAACTTCCGATAATTTCAGAACATGTACAATAATTACGAACACCGAAACTAACCGCACATATAATAATAATTTGCGACAAACAAACGAATAAAGCTAAAAGCCCGGCGCTGTCTGTGGAACTTCCAACAGTGGCTGTGATAGCAACTTGCTCTATTTCGGGACTACTTTCAGGCGCTCACCGAAATAGTTTGTTGATGGTAGCAACTATGTGCTCCACTTCGGACGAGTTTTAAGGGACCCTGTTCATGTCGCGACTGTTAGGTGGTCGTGCCGTCTTCTATAGGTACTAATTACGTCTTTTTTCGTTAGCGGGGTCTTGCGAGGTGTGCGAATGACTGCCCAAGTAACACAAAATCGATATAATGGAAAAAGTGATGACCAGAAACTTTCTTCTAGCTTCGTTATAGAATTTGAAGGGTTATAGCAATGTCTTGCTTCTGTATAACAGCATTTTATTAACTTTGTAGTTCCTAAAGCTATATAATCCTCTTTTTCAATCTTTTGTGCAGCTAAAGGTTTTATTTTAGATATAATTTATGTCTCTATACAGCTTCTAATACAGCTGTAAGCATTATACAAAAGTGTAGGCCGTATGTTAGCATTAATTACGGCTTAGGCTATTAAAAAGCATTTTAAAATTCTTTAAAACTGCTCTATGTTTTATAACGACCTTTCGCATGGGTCACAACTGTTTAAAGGTGTACATTGGTGCTGTTTTAATGCCAGCTTTTTAAAAGCATTTCATCATAATATTATATAGCCTTTATCTATACAAACGTATAATGACAAGAATTTTAACAAGCAATAAGTCGTATACCGGCCATCCGCATGCCTAAAGTTTTTAATTATGCTTACGCCATTTTGCTTTTTGTCTCGATAATATTTAAAATTTAATTTTATGGTAAATAGTCCTTTAGAAAGGACTTCAACCTATGGTATTGACCGGCCGGTACAATACAGGTATCATAATGACTAAAACTAAAGATTTCTTCGTAAGAGCATAATTTTTTTTACAATTCCACATATTTTTATAATATTTTTGTAATAAATAGCTCTTTAATTTGAAGGCGCATGAAATATTTGATTCAAATATATACATACTTTCACAGTAAACTGATACTCGCAACCTTAATTCACTCATAGAGAACAAAAACAAGAGTTTAATTACTTACCTTGTAGCACTTATATTTTTTTGTTGAAATTATCCATGTTCTTTTTACACAAGATTTATTAATAATAACAGAAATTAAAAATAACATTTGAAAATGTTTTTATTTTGCCTTTGTAATGGTACAAGCTGTATAAGAGCCGCATTTAACATATGCGCACTGCTTTAACCTGTTTTGACAGCCCATTATAATGCGTTTATCATTCCGGTAGACAACCAATATAATGCTGCTAAAATGCCATTCTAACACTTAAGTCTGTATAATTTGGGGCCCAAATTAGCATTACAAGAGCTGTATAGTGGTTTATAATGCCTATATGTAACTTCTTATAAAGCTATAATAATATGCTAATTCTGTTATCCATCGATTATAAAGCTATTTTGTGCTACTTGGGTGGGACAGGATTAGGGCGGTTACACAGGGGTTCTGAATATGTCAATATTACATGGGCTATAATTTAGTGTTGTTTTCCTGGTAGATATCAGTACTAACACTAGCATCTTATTTATTTTTTTTGGGTAACCAAATGTATTTTGTCTATAATAAAAGATTATTTATTTCTGATAAGAAATAAATCCCCTTTTTTAAGGAAAAGAGATAACTTTTCCTTAAAAAAAATCAAAGCTCTCAAAAAAATCAAATCTCATTTCCTTAAAAAATATCACTAAAGACACATGTTCGAAAATGTTACAATTAAGAAATGAAAGAAAAAAAACGTTTCATAGTCACAGAAACACAAAAAGAATGCAATGCTGGAAGTCTTGGGGAACGATTGTCGCAGTAGAATGATGCAAAATTACAGTAAACAGTAATAATAATGGTCTAATTGAAAACTACATAATATAAGGGGCTGATTCGACATGTGACATCTACGACCGCACTGGGCCCGCGCGGTGGCCACTGCCCACTCCCGGAGAGGCGGCCTGTGCCCAGCAGTGGGAACATTATCGGCTGATTATAAGGGGCTGAGTATAGTAACAAAGAAATTGCTTGTATAAGCTAAAAAATTCAAACATGGAATACTAGCCAGCTGTCATTTGTTTCTGTAACAGTATAAGATAATCGCTGCGATTCAATCGCTCCTATAAAGGGCTCCTAATCTTTATGATGCTGTGGTCGGCTCAAAGGGTTGTAAACCAAAGTGATATTGTATTACTTGTGCCGTTAAACTCAGCAACTGTTTTGATTAAAATTGTTCCGCAAGATTTTAGTAATAGCTCCAAGTTATATTCGTTGTCAGCCGATACGGAGATAACATTCAATGAGGAGTATAAAACATCCAAAGGAGGAAATAATAATAAATATGGAGTATGTGACCTGAGGAAGACATTGCAGGCATATGAAGTACGCTAAACTTCATAAGAAAAATATTTAAAACTCAAAACATCACGCTAGTCCCTTAGGGTCAAGCAGACGAGAGGTGATTGTATACTATAATCATTCCGTCAGTTTTCACTGTACTTTACGTAAGTCCTACGTAACCTTACACCGAGCCTATTGCCATGAAACGAGCACATATTCAGACTGAACTCTTTCTACGCGAATTCTGATGGAAAACCCCAGTTACACATTGCTCGACCTGAGGATCGAACTCGAGCGAGACCAAGCTCAGCAGACACGCTTGCGACCACTGACACAACAAAGTCAGATCATAAAAACCCGGTTAAAACTGACTTTTCTGAACTCGTGTACATAAATTATTCATCTTACTCAGTTTTAAGTAATTATTGAGTCCGACCACATTCTTAATTATTCAGCAAGAGAGAACTTTACAAACAACAATTTGGAATCTAGAAGTGTAATTTGTTTGACCTAGTTATCCACAAGTTTCGGTTACAACTTGTTAACACCTCGGCAGCATAGTTCTAATTACTTTAAAGTTTTAAACTTTTGGTAGACACAAAAATATTGCAATATCCTAGCTAGATGGTAGAGCCACAATTACATTTCCCCATAAAACTCCACATGATACTCTAAGATCGATGAAAATGATTCGATACATTACTTTTCAGCATAATCTTACATGTTCAGATTTTTTACAAACATTACAAAAAAAAAAAATCCTTGACAGCGCCGTAAGTGGTGCCGTCTTGTTGTTGCTGTTTTGTTACGAAGTTACTGGAACGTCGGATAGGAGTGACACTGGCTGGTGATCGCGTCGTGGTAGTGGTGGTCGCGTCGATGGTTGCGCGGCGACTGCACATGTCTTCTGATGACAAAGATGATGTCTTCTGATGACTGAAGCCGCTGTCCTACCACGTCCACGACGAACTGCTATATTCCGGCACAATCCTGATGATATTGAAGCTGCTGAGCCACTAACACAATGTAACTAACACTAACACTATCCTGCACCATTATGCTGATTAATTAAGATTTATAAAAGCTAAAGTGTAAATCGACCTTTGTTGATGACCGTACCTACTATTCATATATTAAGACTTACCTCTGGAATTTCGCTTTCACATCGTAAGTTCTTCAAAAATCCCTTTGAGACTATTCTTGATCAGCGGGATTGTCCGAAAGGGTTACCGCTGGCTCGGAACATAAAGGGCTAAGGAAGGAACACGGGTGGGTTTTAGTCAGTAAGAGTCTGATACTCCCTTTCGCTCCACCCAGAGCGGGAGGGGTCATTTGATGATTTCCCATCCTCAAAAAAAAAAGGACTTCTTGATTTTTTTTTCTATTACTAATTGGGCCCCACATGAAATTCATGTCGTCTGCAATGTAAATAAATACACAATTCCCCGAAGGGTTCAGCACGGGGGTGTAGTAGCTACACTCATAGTTCGACAGTTATGTTTCAGATTCATCTAATAGGGGGCGAGCCCATAGCTACTCTGGGTCTGGCTACTGGAAAATAATACTATAATAATAAATAATAAATAATACTACTACTGGAATATAATGAAAAAACCCAATATCAATTTGCTCGACCTGGGATTCAAACTCAAGAGGTCTAGCGTCCTGTAGATCAATCAGGCAGTAAAGCAATAAAGTTACTGTTAACAAAAATGGATATTCCAAAGACCATCACTGTTCCATCTCCATTGTTTCTACTACCAGCTACCTTCACAAAAAAGAACAAAACACGTCTACACCACGAAAATCTATTTACTCAGTCAGGGCAGGTTGCCGAAAAACTGCGCGAGGACGAGTGGCCTAGTGAGTACGTGAAGGCACGTGAGCCGAATGCCGAGAGCCGAGAGCCAAGAGCCAACTGATACCGCAAAAAATATTACATGATCGCCTTGAAGAGAAATGAGGAACGTTTTTCTGGTATTTTGTTGTAGATAGCTTATTGTGAAGATGGAGGATGAGTAGTTTTGTGTTTGGGTTAAAAATACATTTAGATAGGCATAGTTTTTTTTAGTGCGCGATATTATTATTTATGGTTTTATTAAGTGCATTTATTTGGTATTTTTGACTAGATAAAATATTAAAAAAAGATAGGCAATTGTGAAACCGAGAATTTTTTTTTCAGTTGTAATATTTTTTCTAAATTTAATCCAATCTTTTTTCTAAATGTAATCCCATAAGATACAGAGATAGTTGCGTCTGTCGAAAAAAATCTTTTGTTAAAAGGGCATAATGATGATAAATGAAATGATTAAAACTTAACTGGACTAGCCGGGTAATTGTGTAACATACATGAAATGGAAATTAGTCGCCTTTCAATTTTATATTCATTGCTGTGTAGATTTGTGAGGCTTGTGTGGGGCCTGTGGCTAAATAATAGCAGGGTTATCGTATTAGCCAGTAACTGGGTTGCTGAAGTCAAATAGGCAGACGTTTCATGTAAAATACTGGTACTCAGCTGCATCTGATTAGACAGGAAGCAGACCCCAACATAGTTGGGAAAAGGCAGGCAGATGATGCAACACAGGTTTGTCAAATTCATACGCTCAATAACGTAAATAACGCAATAAACGTTGCTGAACGATATAAATGAAAGGCATCGAAATCACCTGGAGCTGGAGCCACACACAGCATTGTGTAACTGAAACACCACAGGCCGATAGTCAAATAAAGCAAAAAATAACAATAGAAAGTCACACATCACGAACAAACTGTAGGTTGAACACTGGACTAATTAAAACTTTTACACAAAACAGAATTCATTTCAATATTTATTAACAAACTAGTCCGACAAGCGAATACGCACTTTTAATTATCTCGAAATGTAAAGAAAATAAGTACATTTCTGCTGAAATTTTCTAAATGATTAGGTTAAATTAAAAACAAAAGTCTAAGCCAACACTGTCCTATATAAATGTTTACATTCGTGTTCCTAATTAGTAAAAAAAACGACGGAATTTAACAAAATTCATTAAAGAACTAACGCAACGCTTTTACACCGTGCATCGTCCCGTTTCGTATGGAGGTTGTTAAGGCTCATTTACATGTGCCCGGTTTTCACTAGAATGTGAGTTGAATAAATCAGAAACAAAGTGTTTGGCCAAAGTCACGTAACACACAGGAAATTATGTAAAATTTTGGTTTTACTGTAAATACAACTCTGCCTTACCCTTTCGGGATTACAGGTGCGATGTTATGTTATGTACAGACGCCAGCACATCAAGCTACTACAATCTGTCAAATTTCTTTAATAGATTTTCAACTTTGACAATATTATTTATTTTAAGCATAGGTAAGGTTCAATGTTGATTAGGAAAATTTTACAGTTTCGGGTAGCTTGATGTGCTGGCGTCTGTAAATTCGAAACAAGACAATATGTAGGTAGGTGTTAAGAAGCAGAGAGAGCCGAGATGAAAATTGAGTAGCAAGAAACGATCTCGGCAGGAAGTGCGATTATGGCTTCATTCGTTCTTCCTTCCTTCTGATAAAGATTGATAAAAAATATAACCAAATCTAACCAAACCTTTTTTTTTTATCGTGGAGCAATGCTCATTTATTCTGCACTACCACGGGGAGATAGTGCAATTATGTGAGACTCTAACCCACTAAAACTCCACGGTGTCCTCCTCTGCCGCTTACGGCGGGAACACGGGCACGCGTTAGCACTCATACGTGAACCCGCCGCGGCTGTCCGTTACCGGACCCTCCTCTGGGGAGTACTCCCCATCACCGGCGCACCAGAACACACAGCACGCCGCGACCACCCCAGGGACCACACCAGCACATGGGCGCCAGACGACCTTTGGTCCCCCTGCGACGGGTCAGGTCATTGGCCCCGCCACCTGCCAATTTTCGGCTGCAGAGGATAGGGAGAGCGGCCGGAGGAACCTAACCTAACTACCCATACGAATACAATAACTTTGTAAAGAATTAGATTTTCAAAATCCGGACCTCTAAACTAACCTTTAAATTAAGTAATTTAATCTCAGCCGGCTCTAAATAAAACAAAAGCGACCTCCCAGCACAGCATATTTCTCTAGGTTACCACTTCCCAGTATGTACCAGAAGCTCAAATTAACTTTTTTTAAACAAAATATAACCTAACTTAATTGAGTTATGCACTACTTTCGCGGCGGCTCAACTTAAGTTAGTCAGCGAACTTTGTTTAAAAATTCCTGTATAAGTTGAGCCCTCGCTAAAACTGTGATTATTTTGAATTTAAATTCTTTGAGAGTTCCGTAATGTTTATTTTATTTAGCGTCTTGTAACTAATTCTAGCCATGTTAGTAAAGTCTAACCGTGTGATCGAAAGAATATCGATTACAAATGCATAAAAAAACAAATGAACCTAACAAATGACGTTTATTTCAGGCTACAATGGCCCATATATATAATTCCTTTCAAACTAACATAAATATATAAAGTAAAAACAATGATATAAGACATCTAGTAGCACTTCACTTTGCACTGGCTTGTTGAAGAAACGGAACAATAACTATCTGTGGCATACAAACCTTTCGGCTTATTAACAAAACTGATTTTCACACAACCCGTAAAAAGCGCACCCGTGATCGAGAAGTATTGTGGAATTGGTTGTTATGCATATGATATGGTGAAATGGGGCTGGAAGAGTAGAGGAAGACTAAAGAATCAATGGATGGATCGTGTTAGATAATGTACGGTTAGAATGAGGGCAACAACAGAGATGACGGCTCATGGAGATGTATCGAAGGGATAGACAATACCTGCTGCGATCACATTTTTATTGGGAAAGTGACAGAGGGTTGAAGAAAGCGGTGAGCATTGAAGAAAACCTTCAGCGATGAAGTTTTACTGAATTATTACTGTGCCAACCGTGTCGTCATTATTGGCAGGTCCACATTATGATAAAACTGTAGAATCTATCGGTCCGTTTAATAATATTAATTAAGAAATCTACAAATTAATTTAAAGTTTAAGTTTATATATCTCATAGAGATTATTCATTTTAAATTATGAAGATTTACTTTGAAACTTTCTGTTTTATTTTAATACCAAGTCAAGAGTTAAATATAATTTTACGATTTCTGGGAATCACATGAATCTAAGATTCTACTGGTGTTACAAAATGTTTTAGAGCTTAATAAAATGTATTATCATGATTTATAATAATGTTTTGTATATTTATGAAAACATCCGAAAAAAAAAATTTTTTCAATAGATGTATAAAAGGCCTAATTCACTTGGCAACAATTACTATTACTATCCAATAATTATGAACAGTGTTCAAAAGAATTTGAAGACAACCACGAAGGAAAATATTTTCGTGAAGAAACCTGCGCTGACAACGAAATGGATTATGTAAAGATACTATAAATCTAAAATTCTTGTCCTGTCACACTGTCTAAACTTGCTAACAGGTACTGTATTAGAAAAAGATAAATTATTTATATCGTTTCTGAAAAGACAGCAATTACAGAGACGATTTAGGCGAATCTTTCAACAGGAAGGATAAATTAAATTTCATTTCGTGATCCTAAAATGGCTAGAAGTTAAAATTAGCATTATATTAGCAAGTTGAAGAGAACAGGCACAAACTCGTGACCTTTCCACTCGGCGTCCATGACACCCGGTATAAATCTGACACTTCCGAACTTTGCAGCTCATCGTAACGTAACGCAGAAGACACAGAAGGTTTACTAATCTCCAAAGCTCTTTACAAACATCAGTGTAATAAAAGATAAGCCAATTCCTTCACAAATGTCTAGTGTTAAGGCTACACACACATGACACACATAATTATGATAAGTTATAGCAACCGATCCTCCTCGACTACTAATTAAAAACTTGTACCGTGTATGGTTGTTGAAACGTTGACGACGCCTCAATAGCACGCCAATCAGGTGACCTGATCGTTCACTCTTCAAGCAAATCGTCAGGCCAGTCAGGTCGTTCTGATGCTGGTTCTTTTGTCAGACTTGCTTCTCCAAGTACAGCTTTTAGCTGGAAAAAAGACAAGGCAGTTCTCATAAAGTTCTTAAGACAGTAAAAGTAGCAGAGTGAATTTATTGTGACACTTCCAAGCCCTAGTGATTTCCTCATTTTCTAGTAAAACGGAATGAAAACTCTATGAACATCAGTTTCTAAAAGGAACCAGATTGAAGGCAGTACTGCAATCTACAGGCGACTCTGGTGCCCTTCTATTTGCAGGAAATCGTCGTAGATGAGCAGTCAGTTTGTTTAGTTGGTAGGTAACAAACATAACGTCACGCCTGTAATCCTCTAAGGGTTGGGCAGAGATGTTAAACCTGTCAGTAGTACACCCACATTTCACCAGTTGTGCTTAAGTCCTATGGTCAATGGTAAGTAGGTATCTACACAAAATTGAGAGATTTTCATGCTACCATCTGAATAGACCTTCTGCCTTCCTCTACCCTATGCTGAACTCCTCCAACATGAGTTCTCAACACATATTAGCATCGTGAAGGTGGGCACGCGCTCGGAATACGTTAATAACGTATTCCGTGGCGCTTCTATGTTCTGCATCAATCAGGTTATTCGTGTCAAAGATTAATAGTAACTGTTCTAGGTGCTAGCTTGTTGAAATTTCTCTGAAAATTACTCAGATCAGAGAGCAGTTTTTAGTTTTTAACCCTTCATATGATCGTGAACGTGGATCCACGCCAGACACAATGGTTTTTTAATTGTTTCTGTAATTATCGCATTCAACAGTTAAACTGACTGCCTCGTTGGTTTAATTGTGGTCGCAAGTGGGACTGCTTAGCGATCCCGAGATGGGTTTTATTTTAAGAAATGATCAGTAGACATCTGGATTTAGATTATGCTAGTTGGTGGCGGCACAGGTTCGCCCTTTACCACGTGGGATGCAAACACTATTATCAAAATATGGGTGTGTATTATAAAGAAAGAAAAAAAAGCACAGACTAAAAGGAACACAATATAATATACATCAGATAAAAAAGTGCGATATAAGAAATTAGCAGGAAAGTGTGCCTCACAGCTGTACCAAAAAGACCCAGTTCAGCAAAAATGCCAGACAACTAGTGCCTGGCGTTGATTTTCAACTGGACCTGAATTGTGAGGTGACGGACATAAATCTGTATTACACCTACCGCAACGTGACGTGTGTAAGCATACTATACACTTGTTCCTATCTCTTCTGGTAATATAAAAGCGATGATGCAAACTTCAATGTTCACGCCGTAACCTCAGCAACCCAGTCGGCAATTTGTCTCAAGGTTTTCCTGTCTAATACAAAAGAAAAAAATAGATTTCATTCAGCACAAATTTTATAGGCAGACAGATTGAAGTAGGTACTGTTGGATAATGAACGATAACCCCTTACCGGCGGCCTATTTTGGAACTACGAGTAGATATGTAAATAAAGGCTAAAAGGAAAGTGATGTAGGTACTGTGAAGTTCTTTTTATAATTTGGGATAAACCCCTTGTAGCTAAATGATTCATCATCAGATAATAATAATATATAATAAGCTAGCAACACCAACAACATCAACACGTAATATCTTGTCATCTCTTTATATTTTTCAGTTTTTCAATTTTCAGAAGCTGTACCGCAGTCATATTTATAATTTTTGTGTTTAATGTGAAACCAAAGCAAAGCAAGGAGCTTCACGGGTGCTTCTATCGGGCTCTTCATGAGCCCGGTGTAGATTTCTTAGCGTCCGTATGCTGGCTACGTTTTGGTGACCTATTCGGGGAAACTGAAGGTTTCGTCTGTGCAATTATGGACGAAGTTATCTTAATGTTGTATATGTGTAGCTACTGATATACAGTGGCTGCGCCACCCGTCATTCCCTAATAAAAGTCAGTGCGTATTCAACCGCTAAGTGTTTCACTTGTCCTCTGTCTCACGTATTTAACAGTGGCGACGAAGTACCCTCGCGATTAAATAAAAAAACAGAATTGCAGTACTATGGCACTTTTTGGGTTATTAACCAGTTTTAACCATGAATCACAAGCGTGGCAAGAGTATAAGGGGCGGTTAACACAATGGTTCATCGCCAACGACATCAGCGGGACCAACGATTCCGCTGGCGTCAAACGGCGGGCGGTCTTGTTGAGCGCACTCAGCGAGCCTACATACAAGCTTGCAGCTGATCTGGCGCTGCCTAAGGATCTCCAGCTGGTGCCATTTGAAGACATTTTGCAACTTTTGGACAACCATTTCACGCCACAAAAATGTGGGTTTGCCGAAAGGTATAAATTTTATACAGCGGGGCAAGTTGAAGGTGAAAGCTACCCTCAATGGGCAGCGAGGTTGCGCGGGTTGACTGCACATTGCGGATTTCTAAACGTGGAGGAAGCATTAAGAGACCGTTTCATAATGGGAATGCTGCCGGGAGCGGAACGAGAGAAATTATTCACTCAAGATCAGAAGACGTTATCGCTGGCAAAGGCCGTGGAACAGGCGGAGAGTGTGCGGTGTGCGCGCCTGGCGGCAGCGGCTACGACGGCGGCTGCAGCGACACCCGCGCCCACTGATCAGCTCTTCAAGATCGCGTCGAAAAACGGTGGCGGTGATAAAGTGTCGTGCTCAGTTTGCGGTTACAAAAATCATACTTCAGTGCAGTGTCGATTTGCTAATTACAAATGCAAAAAATGTAATACAAAGGGCCATTTGCGGCGTATGTGCAAAAAAATTAACTATGTAGCAAATGAGGGTGTTGATGATAACGGCGATGACGGTGAGTTTTATAATATTTGTACTTATAACGGAGAACCAATGACTGAAATAGTAAATGTCCGAGGAGTGCGAATGAAGTTTCAGATCGATAGTGGCTCAGCTGTCACTGCGATTGCCGATAAAACCTATTCAAAACTTTTTAATGATGTGCCATTGTCCAAGACTAATAAGCGTTTATTTACATATACTGGAAATAAGATCGAGTGCATAGGAGTCGTACGGTTGCCTTTCACTTATACAGGCAATACACATACACTAGATGTATACATCATTCGCGGCGGAGGCCCTCCAATCTTAGGTAGGGATTTCATATCGAAGTATAAATTAACAATGCTGCCGGTAAATTATTGTGATTATTCAACTAATATTAGTAAACAGTTACAAAGTAAGTATCCTAGTGTGTTTTCGGATGAGCTTGGCGCATTCAACAAATGTAAAATTAGATTAAATTTGATGAAAGATGCCAAGCCAATTTTTTTCAAACCACGGCCGATAGCTTTTGCCTTACGTGATAAAATAGATAAGGAGATAGACCGTTTGGTAAGCGCCGGTGTATTAAAACCGGTTTCGTACTCGGAGTATGCGTCACCCGTAGTGCCGGTGTTAAAGCGCGACGGCTCGATACGCTTGTGTGCCGATTATTCAGTAACGATTAACAAACAGCTGTTAATTGATCAATATCCTTTGCCTACTGCACATGAATTGTTTACAAAGTTACACGGGGGACAGCAGTTCAGCAAGCTGGACTTGTCTCAAGCATATTCCCAGTGTATTTTGGATGAGGAATCACAAAAAATAACATGCATTAACACTCATAAAGGTTTGTTTATGTACACACGATTGGTGTTCGGCCTCGCTTGCGCACCAGCTATATTTCAACGAATTATGGAAGGCGTGCTGTCGGGAATGGATGGAGTGTTGTGCATGTTGGATGATGTGTTAGTTACGGGGGAGAGCAGAGAGATACATTTAAATAGATTACACGAAGTATTGCGACGGTTGCAGGACGCAGGGCTTACGCTTCAGAAATCCAAGTGTGATTTTTTTAAGGATGAAGTAGAATACTTAGGATATATTATAGACAAACATGGGTTGAAAAAGTCACCCCAAAAAGTTACAGCTATTTTAAAGGCCCCAGTTCCGAAAAATGTTGGCAACTTGCAATCTTTTTTAGGTCTTGTCAATTATTACCGAAATTTTGTCCCTAACGCGTCATCGATTCTTAGCCCTTTATACAGTTTGCTTCAAAAGAATTGTAAATGGCATTGGGATTCGAAACATGAAAACGCATTTAATACAATAAAAAAAATTCTTGTATCGGATATGGTTCTGGCACATTTTGATACAACCAAGGAAGTTATCTTGACAGTGGACGCGTCTCCGAGCGGACTCGGCGCTGTGTTGTCGCAGGTGGATGTAAACGGGATGGAGCGCCCGGTATCATATGCTTCACGTACATTGAACGCGGCTGAACACAGGTATTCCCAGATACAGAAGGAGGCAACAGCTATCATATTTGGTGTACGCCGATTTCACCAATATCTATACGGTAGATCTGTTCCATTTATACTCCGAACTGATCACAAACCGCTCATCTCAATTTTTGGGCCTCATCGCGGTATACCTGAGGTGTCCGCTAATAGGCTGCAGCGGTATGCAATGTTTTTAAGCGGTTATAACTTCAGGATAGAATACATTCGTAGTGTTGATAATTGTGCCGATTACTTATCCCGCGCGAGCTTAAGCGACGACATGGAGGGCCGCGCGGTGAGCGGATTATCAGAAATCGAAGATAGGGCCACTTATGTCAATTTCGTAGTCGACGCTAGTTTGCCTATTACACGAAATTCATTACTTGAAGAAACACAAAAGGATGAAAAGTTGGCTAAAGTGGCAAAGTATATTTTAAATGGTTGGCCTAGAAAAATAACCGATTATAGTATTTCCCCTTATTTTTTATGTAAAAGCCAACTTTCCGTAGAGAATGGTATAGTCATGCGTGGCCACAAAGTGGTCATACCAGAGGTTCTGCAGAGTAGAATATTGTCCGAACTTCATCAGTCACATTTAGGCATAGTAAAGTGTAAAGCTGACGCGCGAAGTAGGGTATGGTTCCCGGGAATTGATAAAGCAATCGAAACAATGATCGCGAGCTGTAATATTTGTGTACAGCTGAGACCATCTCCAGCGCGTGCACCGCTTGCTGCGTGGCCGCACCCTCATCAGCCTTTCTGGCGTGTGCACATTGACTTCCTCGGCCCAATCAAAGGTCAGACATATTTAGTGATAGTGGATGCGCATTCCAAATGGCCCGAAGTTTACAAAGTAAACAACACATCTTCGGCTGTAGTCATAGCAAAACTATATGACTTTATGTCAAGGTTTGGCCTATTTCACACGTTGGTCAGTGACAATGCTACATCCTTTGTATCGGAAGAATTTAAAAAATTTTGCAAGTCAAATGGAATATCGCATGTGACATCTCCCGTTTATCACCCAGCTAGTAATGGCCAGGCGGAGAGCTACGTGAAAGTAGTGAAGAAGGGCATAAAGTCATGTTTAATGATGAGTAATAACTCGAACGATAGTCATAAAAATTTATTGAAATATTTATTTGACTATAGAAATTCGATACACGCTACAACGGGCTCTTCGCCTGCGCAATTAGTGTTTGGCCAAAAACTTCGTTCGCGCTTGGATTTGTTAAATACAAGCACGCCACCGCCGTCATCATCTGACACTCTCACTAATGTTGTGAAACACAATCAGTGTTTGCAGAGTAAAGCTTACGGAGGCACAAATAAACAATGTTTTAAGCCTGGTGATGCCATTATGTTTAAAAAGTTTTATATAAATAAAAAGTTCACTTGGAATAGGGGTGTTGTTATAAGACGCATAGGGAAAACAGTTTATTTAGTCAAAGACAGTGAGACATTAGGTCAGTTAAAAAAACATACTAATCAGCTTATACCCTACAAGGGAACGGACCACGGTGCTGACAATCAGTTTCAAGCTAGCACTGTGGACAGCCCCGATCCAACACCGGATTATGACTTGACGACGTGTGAGGACGAGTCAGCCGCTGAGATGCAGGTCAGTGAAGCGCATAATCAGGAGGGGGAGGGAGAGTGTGACCAAGTCTTGTTACCATCAGAAACACCACGCCCAGAACCCGTGCCAGCAGAAGGAGATGAGGATGAATTCTACGAAGCGGAGAACGAGCACGCTCGTTACAGATCGGATTCGTCAGGCAGAGCGTTACGTCCGATTCCTAGGGTTAATTATAAGCCTTTCTTTTGTATAGATTTATAAGGGAAACATATTGTTATCTAAGGGGGGGGAAATGTTGTATATGTGTAGCTACTGATATACAGTGGCTGCGCCATCCGTCATTCCCTAATAAAAGTCAGTGCGTATTCAACCGCTAAGTGTTTCACTTGTCCTCTGTCTCACGTATTTAACACTTAACGAATAACTACTGGAGACATATGATGAAGGACTGTGTCGGGCATGCCACCGTCCGGGTGAGTCTATCAGACATATTATCTCTGGTTGTTCTCGTCTGGCTAACGGTGAGTACTTGCACAGGCATAACCAAGTAGCCAGGATTATTCACCAGCAACTTGCTTTGAAATATAAACTTGTGAATTCTGAGGTACCGTATTACAAAATGTGCCCGACCCAGTTCTTGAAAATGACCATGTTACGTTGTACTGGTATCGGTCTATCATTACTGACAAGACTATTGTTGCCAATAAGCGTGATATAGTGATGATAGATCGATTAGCGCGCCGCACAATGATTGTCGATGTTACCATTCCGCATGAAGGGAACCTCGTGAAAGCTGAGAAAGAGGAACAAATTAAATATCTCGACTTAGCACACGAGGTTGTTGACATGTGGAATGTGAGCTCGGCTATCATTGTGCCGATTGTCGTATCGGCCAAACCGAAAGCCTTTTTTTTTGTTTCCGTGGTGGAACATCCTCATGGATGTCCGCCGCCCTGGGGCGTGCGGCGGGGTCTGTCAGACTCTTACTGACTAAAAACTACCCCGGTGTTCCATCTCACACCTACGCCGGGGGTCGCGGGAACGTACGATCCTTCCGCAACCTCCAACTGGTGCCTGGGCCCGCCACACCGCTGCGGGCCTCGTCTGGTCAGAGGGGGAGTGAGGTGTTTGGCCCCTGGACCCATTTAGGGGGGCTGGAAGAGGGCGTTGTCCGCCCTCCGCCGACGCCCGGTGCGCCTGCTGAGGGCCGCGTAAGTGGACGAGATCTCCCTCTCCCTTTCCGCAGCCTTCTTCTGCGAGACGATTGTTTCACAGAAGGAAACCACCGCGTCCCAGGACTCTTCGCTGCCGACCATCGACTCGACCACGGCCGGCAGCGAGAGGTCACTGCCTACTTCTGAGATGAGGGCACGGCGCATGACCGAAAGCCTCGATCAACATCTATTGAGGCTCTCGTTAGGCGGTTGGATCAAGGGCCTGATTCAGAAGGCAGTACTCCTCGATACGGGTCACATTGTGGGAGGTTCCTGTCTCTGGAGCCCTAACCACCGGTAGCTTGGACCCTACTCCCGACACCGGCGGATCACTATTTTTTTATATTTTTAAATGTTTTTTATACTTATTTTTTATATTTTAAGAAATATTTAAAATTTAATTAAATAAGTTAAGTAAATAAATAAACATAATAATAATATCTTTATTTCTCCCACAAAAATAACACTAATAATATTTAAAAGCAATTTTCAGTCAAGTGTATGTGCGGAGCTGGTGTCTATTATAGGTATAAACCTGTATTACAGATCACCAGGTCCTCACCCCACGAAATCAAGTATAACATAACCATAGAAATGTAAAATGTAAAAAAAATATGTTCTCCAAAATATCAGTATCAGTTAACTATAACGTAACTTAACACAAAACCAATTAAAAAAAAAAAAAAAAAAAAAAAATAACAATAAGAGAAGGAAAAAAAATAAGATAGCAGCTGTATACAAAAGTTGTACTATTGACTGATTTTTCTGCATTGTGACAGTGGGATCGCACTCTGTATCTCAAAGCAGGGTAGTTATGCATAGTGGCGCAGTGTTGGATTTTGGGAGTACCCGCGAACCTAAATAATTCCGAATTCGTAATACCTACTAATGTAATATAATAATAGTCGAATACGTCAGGTAAATTGTAAGTCCGAGTGTCGAAGGACAATGACTAGTTTTTACTTTGTTTAAATTTGTTCTCATGTAAGTGAAATGTAAATTTCTTTATGAGAAATAAATGTCTTTAACCAGAAATATCTATGAACATAACAAAGAACTTAAATAGGGACACGTATAGAAGAATTTCGTTGAGACAAGATTATTGATTTAGTATCTTAACGCCAATTCGCCTCTTAGCGCGAAGGTTTGTGTGTTAGAGGTGTGGTGTGTATAATAATATGTGTAGTGTGAGGGTTTGTGTTGGATGCGTGTGTGTGTTTCGTGTGGGGCTATGTGTGGGGGTACGTGTGTGTGTGTGTGTGTGTGTGTGTGTGTATTTACCTAGTTTTCTAATTCTGTTACTCTATATCATTGAAGTAGGTCTTCCGTGGAACTATAGTCCAAATGCAACCATTCTCTAACTACCGCCTTAAATTTGATTTTTGGATGAGGGTAAATTGACAAGCACCTGTTAATTTATTGTACAGATTACCTACAACCTTGGTAGTGGAAGAAACGATGTGCAAAAGTCTTTTCTACGCCTTTTTTCAATCAACTTGGGTTCAAATGATAATAAGGAATGTTGTTTGGAAACAATGTGCAGAATATATAGCTGACGAACCGTTACGACCTTACTCTGCTTATATGTATACATCAATGGTGTGATGGTAAAACGGTAGAAAGAGACTTACTTCTAAAAAAGCTCTCTGAGCTCTTTCAATTTTCAGCATAGAGGTTTTTGCTGCTCCACCCCAGGCTGACACGCAGTAACTAAGTTGTGACTGTCCAAGAGCTAGGTAAACCGTTTTTATTAAATCCTTTTTAGCCACATGTATTTTTTTAAATAAAAATGTAGTTTGCGTGTTCTTGCTGTTAACTGATTAATGTGTTCCTGAAAGCTTAATCTTTTGTATTACAATACCCAAATACTTAATTTTGTATGTCCTTTCAATACAAGAACACGAACAGCTGGAATCATTGCAATCGGCACATTTATGTGATATTATTTTATGTTGGGTAATGTCAGTCTCTGCATTTCTCAAAGAGAACTGAACATATTTTGTTTTACCCACGTTAAGAGCGAGTATATTGTCACTCAACTACTGTGTCACAATAATGACATGGTTGGGAAAAGGCTAGGCAAACTATGTTGGAGTCGGCTGCCAGTCAAACCAGATGCAGCTGAATACCTGTATTTTACATGGAGCGACTACCTACTGACCTCCACAACCCAGTTACTCGGGATACCCTTGGTAAGACTGGCTGTGAGACTTTTGGGCTTCTGACGACCCGACTGTCAAAGATCCACGAATGGCAGCCAGGACCAACGGCTTGAGGTATTTTCCTAGGCACGGAGGGGTCTTTGTATGTAAAGATGGTCACCTACAAGGTATATAGTTACTTATATTTTTAAAAGGTCTGTACTTTAGAATGTAGCGATATTTACAACGCAACATGCGAACAACGCGTCATACTGACGTCACGCAAAATCCTGCATCTCGCAAGCAGAGTTTACCTCGCAACTAGCATAGATACACCGGCCCGACATGAATCATCGGGCAGTTGTCCGCCAGACACAACACCCGTCTGGTCGGAGGATCCTCCCTTTTCTATAGGGTATGAGTGAACTTTACACTCTATTCCTCATACCTCTATAAGACCTTTTCTATCCGTGGCTAAGGATAATCGAATCGTAATCATATTCGTATGATGAAATTGGGATTGGGATCACCCAATCCCACTTTATTAGTTTTCTTCTCCCAAAGTCCTCCGTCATCTTAAAAGTCACCCCTCATAGACCTGCACTATTGTTAAATATCTACTAAATCAATAGCGTACCTAACTTATCTCGCAAAGCTTCTCTATTTTATTAACTTTCCTTTATTCCTTCCAAACAAACAAACATACTAACTTCACGGATCAACATCCTTCCAAACTTCTAATAAGGTCTGCCGTTCCACTTTTTTATCGCCGAAGATATCCGAGCACTGCCGAGGATTGCCGAAGATTGTCGAAGATACAATCTTTAGTGGGACATTTCTCCAACTATTCGTAAAAAGTTGAGGGTAGACTACAAAGGGATGCGTTCGCCTTTTGTTTCGTAAACAATCTAATTAGTGTTGCCAAAAGACGTCCGATGTGAATAGGGGTGGGATCTTGAGTCCGGAGATTTCCCGGACTTTTTGTTTTTCTGCTAACGTTATTCGTAACGTTTTTTTCTTGTAGATGAAATAGATGGCTTGAGGGTTTAACATGTTTGCCAAGCAAACATGGACTGATATAGTGCACTATTTTAGAAACATAAAAATTAAATTACAATAGTTATTTGTGAAATGTATCATTTTGACAAGCATAAAATAATTCTAATCTTTACACTTAAGTTAGTCACAACGCGCATCCGCTGAGTAGTGCAACAAACTAATACATACGATTTGCTCTTTTCATTAAACCGTCTAATTATGCATACGATACAACAAAGCAAATAAACCGACATCCTCGTCTATAACAAGCTTAGCAAAACAAACAAAAGAAAAAAATCCTGCGCATATGCCGAGCGAAACAAAACAAAGAAGTAAAAATCTCGTTTTTTTTTTCGAATCCCGTATCGTTAACAACACTAGTGAGGGGACAATTAAAAAAAATGGCAGACATCTGGAGACGAGTTGTCGGGATCAAAGCGGCAATAAATGCTGAAGTTAAATGAATGACATTGATCCTATCTGTCAGGGCTTACTTCGTTCACTCATTCGTAGATTCGTTAGCCGTACTTGGTCTTTTGGCTGTACTAGTGCTGTTTTCGACTTTATGGAAATTCTTGCAGTTCCTATTATAAACTTTTTGGGTTCGTCGGTGTTCCTGAATGTAAGCGAAAGAGGAAAACAAGGTCTTTGTGAAAGGAAGAGATAAGGTTGTTCTTTTAGATTGAGTTTGTTAAAAGTTTTAGTGATAAATAAACTTTATTTTGGGGTTATTGTAAATAGAATGGAGACGGAATTGTCTTCGTGACTGCTTAGATGAGCAGATTTTCCTGCATCGTAGGTTTTACAAATTGTTTTATTTTCAGAATGTTTCGAGTCCGCGTCAAAATTAGATGCCGAGAATTTTGAAGTATTCTCAGGACGTATTTTGCCAATGTTTTTTTTTGCTGTTTGAAATTTTTGTACCTATATTTTTGGTTTATAAATTATGCTCAATGAACATAGTAAAATTATAACTTTTGTTGTTTTGTCTACCCCTGTACACAAAATTAATACAAAAGAGAAGTTTATCAAACTTTCCCATGTAAGATTGTTTGGTACAGTTAGCTTCATAGTAAGGGTACCCCCCTTGGTAATGACATCGAACCTATTTAAGATTTTTGTAATGTAACGTAAACGGCGTGTTGATCTAGTGGTTAACACTGCGGCTTAGCAATGCGTTGGTCTCGAGTTCAAATCCGCGGATGAGATTTTTTTTTTAAATTTTGTTTATTTTTATTTATTTATTTATATATACTTTATTGTACACCAGAAAATACATAACAAAAAATACGATTATGAATACAAAACATACAGTGGGCGGCCTTATCGCTTGCTGCGATCTCTTCCAGGCAACCTTGGAATGGACAGTGATTGCGTGGATATAAAAAATGGGGTTGTCAATGGTGCAACATAATATACTATAATAGATACATAGATATGTAAGAGCGAGAGGACTCGGGGATCTCAAATTATAACGATCAGACATCTTGTAAACACTTTTAATCACTCACAACCAGTAATGATTCACTCTATTTAATATTTTACAACGAGATGTTCACAGTTCAAAATACAATTTAATACTGTGCTCTCTACGACTAGAGCGAGCCTATTTATACGTTTAAACAACTGTCAACGTCAGACAGCAACGACTTCCGTTGACACCTGTTTTAAAATACTATTTAGATTGTACATATTATTTAATAATGTAATTGCGCACAATATTTGATTTGTAATTGATAACACTTTTTAAATACTTTAAATTGTAAATTTAGTTTAACAATGTTCCAGTTTCCTTCGTAGACTTTTAAATTATCTTGCGTCATCAGCCGTTGTGACGTTTGTTTTAGTCCATGGTACTGTTTTTATTTGCCAGCGCTATCACGGCCATACTGACGAGCGGACCTTGCTAGGGCCAGCGAATATCTCTGAAAAACACAGAAAACGTTTTTTTAAAAATCTTGCACACATTTTTAGACCAGACTCAGAGGCAACATTGCTTGTTCTGGTGAAACTGTCAAACTCAGAGGTCGCAGATCGTGGCTTGATCATAAAGATTCAGAGGCCCGTCTTTGACTTGGCTTGACTGAAATTTATTTAATCAATCAACTGAAACCATAGCCATGACCAAGGCCTTTGAATAAAACCATTTTACAACTCAAAATCAAACTCAGAGGTCGCAGATCGTGGCTTGATCATAAAGATTCAGAGGCCCGTCTTTGACTTGGCTTGACTGAAATTTATTTAACCAATCAACTGAAACCATTTTGCAACTCAAAATCAAACTCAGAGGTCGCAGATCGTGGCTTGATCAGAAAGATTCAGAGACCCGTCTTTGACTTGGCTTGACTGACTTGAAAACCAACCCACAATGATACTTTTCACATAATTTTATCCCGTAACTCAACTTTTCAACCATAAACAATTTTTTTAAACAGTTTCTCACCTTATTCTCGCTATCACGGTCTATTCATTCAGTTAAATTAGGATTAGGCACTAATCTCATGTGTTCATGTGTGACTACAGTATTTTTATTTCGCTGAGACCGAATGTTTCTTACTTATTTATTATTTATTTATTTAAACTTCTCGCACAAAAAGGTACAAAGGCGGACTTAATGCCTTAGGCCTTACGTGCCTTACTTCGTATCTATGATTGTCTAGGACTTTTATTATTTGATAGGGTCCCAGATATTCTGGTCCTAGTTAGTTACCCGATCGCTGAGTGTCTTTACAAAGAACAGTCTCCTTCTAGAAAGGGTTTAATTTTGGCGCTCTTAAAATCGAAATCATTTTTTTTTTTTTGCTGTTTCGGCCATTCTGTGCTCAGCGTTTAAACGGATTTCATTTTTGTTTATATCTTCGGTAGATAGGGATATCTGTTCGATTGCAGGGGGGGAGCATCTTTTACCTAGCAGGATTTCTAAAGGGGAATATCCCGTAGCTTTAGATTTCGTACAATCCAATGCTAAATAATATAACAATTGTAACATCTTACACACTGTTGGAACCTATGTTTACAAATAAAGACTATTGATGGATTGATTGAATGCAATTCACTTATTTTATTAACCCAAACTCTCTATTGCGTTAGCGATATGGCTGTAAGGTGATCTTTAAGAGTGCGCATTTGTCTTTCAGCTTGACTGTTAGCTCTAGGTGTACTGCGGGCAATAGCATGATGTTCAATACAAAAAGATTAAAAAAAAATATCTTGAATATCTGTGCCCATAATAGCAGATTCCCTGTCAGAAATAATTCTGCATGGGGTGCCGGAAATATTAGGAGATACAGAAGTATAAATTTAATAAATGCGTCAATAGCTACCAGAACGTATGCTTTTTTGTTTGTGCCAGTAAGATTATCATAAGGTGTATATGTATCATATGGAAAGGTATGTTTATTTTATCGATGGGGTGCAGTTCCATTTGTTTTTTTTTTTTTTTTTTTTGTCGGAAGGATCTTTGCCAATTTTGCATTGTAAACAGTTATTGCAAAACTGCCGTACTCCATTTGTCACGTGTTTAAATCAAAACTGTTCCCGAATTTTATCCAGAGTACGTTCCCACCCCGTATGCAAAAGATATTCGTGGTATCTATTCATTAATGAACGAACAAGTGATTCAGGGACTACTGTAAGAGTTAGTCCTTTTTGGTTTTGTATGGTTATCACAAAGAGATTGGATCGAATACTAAATTTTCTGTCATAGTTATCTTTATGGCATCGCGAAGACTTGAGTTCTTTGTCCCTTTATTGCTCAACTACAATCCACGCTGGATCTTTTGTTAAAATATTGATTTGTGGATTTCTACTCAAAAAATATACGTGGGATATTTGTTTCCCCCTTACGGTAAATAACATTGAAGTCAAAATTTTGTAAGTATGCCCATAGCCTATGAACCCGAGGTGTAAGTTCTTTTTTTTATGTTTTGAAACTTTAAGGGCATTGCAGTCAGTTGCAACTGTAAATTTGCGCCCATACAGAAAATGTCGAGTGTTTTAGGTGGTTCTGAAAATTTAAGTGCTGTCAATGTTGTTGGATTTGGCTTCACTTCACCATTTTTTTATGTTACCGAGATATTCTATGAACGTCTTGAGGAATTTACATTTTGAGTGTTTTATCGTAAATCCTGCGTCAGATAGTCTTTTTAATTCAAGTGCCAGCCTTTCTAAACCTTCTCGCTCACTAGATGAGGGAATTAAAACATCATCCATATATACTAGTGCAATATTGTCGCGATAGTCGCCTAAAGTTGCATTATTGGCGCGCTGATATACTGTTGGTGCATTACTTAGAGCAAATGGAATTGATAAGTACTCATTCTGGCCGTCCGGCGTAACGAAAGCAGTTTTTTCGATTGATTCTTCTGAAATTGGTGAAAAATTTGGTGGAACCTTGATTCCATATCAAGGCTTGAAAAGAATCGAGCTTTACCAAGTTTATCAATATGATCTTGTATCAGTGGCAGAGGATTGTGATCATGAACAGTATTTGAATTTAGTTCGCGGAAATCAACACAAAGTCGGTCATAACCATTTTTTTTTTCTCTGTCTACCTGTGCTAGTCGGTAGGGCCTTCTTTGGACTATACGATTAGGATCTTTTAATCTGATAGTTAATTGGCCCGTGCTCACTTTTTTCATTAAATAAATCTGTGTTTTTCTAGGATACCTACTTATTAACAGAGACGTACCGTTCAAATCAGTATCAATATTAGCCAAAAACGATATTTCGTAATTAAAAATGTAACTTACTCTTTCTATTGAAGTTTCTTCATTTGTAATTGAAATTTTAATCCCCGGTATTTTGATAGAGTCTAGTCCTAAAATGACATCATAATTTAAATCATTAACAACATGAAGTTTTACTTCGAATGTTACACCATTAAATGTGGCTATAGTGTTTATCGATTCACTCGAAGGTATGCTACTGCCCCCAAACACTCGTAATTGCAGAAGTTCTATTTGGCGTTTACCCTTAATTGACCCAGAAACTTTTTTCTTAATAAGCAAACATTCGGCACAACTATCAATTAAATAAGAAAGAATGATATCACCTATTTGTAGTTGAACTTCGTTAGGCGCCTTTTCCTTCTGGATTGTATCGACTTCTCGGCGTGACGGTGGTGGTGCAGCTATTGAGTCAGTAGCAGGAACAGAAATCTTCTCGGATTGTGATTCATTTTTCTTTTTATGCCAGCAGCGGTCAGATGCCTGGTTTCTTGCAGATTTCATAAAGTCTGTTCCTTGTTTTGCCGCTAAATTTAGCTATGAGTTCCCTTTGAAGTGAATCCCAATGTGCAAGAGAATGAGCATTAGTGTTTGTCTATTGCTTGGCGCGTCCTTGCAAGCATGCTAATCCCTTCATCATAGCAACAAACTGAATAACCTCGCATGGTGATTAAAGAGGTAACTTGTTTACACTATCCCTCAATTGTTATTTTATGCTCGTCGGGATCATAATTTGGTAAATAAATTTACCTTAACTTGTGGGTACTTGTGTTTTGGTTCCGGAAAACCATCCTTTCCAGCAACTTAATCTGGCAGTGAAGTAAATTTAGCTCTTCCAAAATTCCTGGTCGGGAGGTCGGCAGGGTAGGCGAGTACGTTGATGGGTCCAGTTCAGGTGCGGGATCATCCCTTTCTTCTGATGTAAGAGCGAGAGGACTCGGGGATCTCAAATTATAACGATCAGACATCTTGTAAACACTTTTAGGGTGTTTCTCAAATTTCGTGCATATTACATGTCCAGATCAAAAAATAATATTTATTAATTAAATATCTCTATTCCTTGTATAGGAAACCAAACAAAATAAAGTTGTGCTTACATGCATGGAACGTTTACTGATCAAAATAATACAATTATTGAATTATAAATGAAAACCTTCACTAATTGTCATTTCCTTCGGTGTCCATTTACTAATTTCCTAAATAAATTTGCTTTTTACCAAAATATATCCATACTGAAAATAAACAAAGTAACTAACTATCATATAAAACTACATTAAAAAATACAACGTTTTCACCTAAAATAAATAGCAATAACTCAATAATATAATGAAAATTTATTTTTAAATATTTGTCATATATTTTTTCTGATTACCATCGGTCAGAATGAAAATTTAAGTTATAGTGTGCGTATAACCTTATGTGCGGCGCTACCGTCATCTGCTCCCCCGCGCACGTCTCAGTCAGCCAGCAAACGTCTCAGGGGGTAGACGCTTGTTCTTAATAAAAAAATATTTACGTGTAAAGTTTCACGTCAGGTGAATATTTTGGAAACGTTCTCTTTCTTATCGCACGTATTATTGAGTAAATATTTATGATTTTGTAAATTTTATTACCAATTATTAATTTAAATAATTACCTTCGTAGTTTAGAATATGCATGTAATTCATTAAGTTGATATTATTTAAGAAAAAAATTATAAAGTTCTCAAACCTCATTACCTTCATCCTCACTGCCTTCGTTTACCGTCGTTTTTTTTTTGAGCGATAGTAATGAGGTCAAAACGATGGCAATTAGAATCTTCAACAAGAAAATTCATTAATATTTTTTATTTCGCAAATATTTTAAATTAGTTATATCTGTCAAGTATATTGGCGTGGGTTCTATTCCCGCCCGTGAATTTGTTTTTTTTTTCTTATTAAAACAAGCCTGTGATTGTATATTTTAGATTGTTATACCTATCCTTTCAATGAGCGACTCAATATCATTACCCTCTCTAACACTCTCATTACCGTCGCACCCCGTAATTTAAATACATAATACTGATTTCTTTATTACCTATAGAAAGAAGGTATAATCCACAAAATGATGAAAGATTGTCTACATATTAATGATATTAGAAAAAAAAACAATGTTATTTGACAATAATTTGAAATTTAAAAATATCATGGAATATGCACCAAATACGCGAAATACCCTTTAATCACTCACAACCAGTAATGATTCACTCTATTTAATATTTTACAACGAGATGTTCACAGTTCAAAATACAATTTAATACTGTGCTCTCTACGACTAGAGCGAGCCTATTTATACGTTTAAACAACTGTCAACGTCAGACAGCAACGACTTCCGTTGACACCTGTTTTAAAATACTATTTAGATTGTACATATTATTTAATAATGTAATTGCGCACAATATTTGATTTGTAATTGATAACACTTTTTAAATACTTTAAATTGTAAATTTAGTTTAACAATGTTCCAGTTTCCTTCGTAGACTTTTAAATTATCTTGCGTCATCAGCCGTTGTGACGTTTGTTTTAGTCCATGGTACTGTTTTTATTTGCCAGCGCTATCAGATATATATAATGCTGTATAATAGATACATAAATAAATACATACTAAATATACATAAGAAACAACGAAAATAAACGATGACTATACATTATTGCAGCTACGAAAAGAAAATCACAACAACAAGTAATGTTTCTTCACGAGTCTCTTAAATACAGCTAACGATTGCGCGCTTTTTATTTGAACTGGCAATGCATTCCATAAACGAACGGCCTGAACAGAAAAGGATTTGTCGAAAAATGTTGTAGAATGCATGTTTATTTACCTTTATTTTATTTTTTAGTTTCTTTAGTAGGTGATTTTCGTTAATTATTATTAAGAAATCTAATGGAGGTTTGTAATAAAAGCATTTTGCATAAACAATATTTATTTATTTTTTTAATATTAACTAAACACAAAATAGATACCCTAGTTTGGTTTAGAACGTTTAACATTAGATAACGGTTCGTTTATAGATATTTCTAGAAACATAATCACAATAATATTTATTTATTTATTTAAAGTTGTGAAAACATACATTTATTATACTTTGTATGATCGTATCGGAAAAATCCTGGTTAAAAAATTAAAAGTTGTCATTTGTGCCTGTGAATTACAGAGGAAGAACCAACATCCTAAACTATAACAGTATAGCCATATACATCTTTCTCTTCTATCACATTTTCTGATAACCCTTTTTTAACACAACATTAGAAAAATATGTGAGGTCAGATGGTGCATCGTTAACACATTACTAAACTACTTGTAAACAAGAATAACTGGATTGATAATAATAAAGGTTGTTTATTTTTGATTGACTACGAGATAATGATCCCACAAATATTGGGAATTATTAACACTTGCTCATATATGTTCCAATGCAATTTAATCAAATAAGTTACACATTCAATCTGACAAGTTGCCTATTCATAACAGATAGGATGGCCGTCACTGTCCATCACTTCTTGAAGTCAGCACTTGAACGCGTAGTTTTGAAGGGTGCCACTGAGTGAACTTTCACAATATTACGCTGTCGCTCCGATTCATTAGTGTAAGTAATTGGGCGAGGGCCTTGGCGATCACATTTCACATCACCCGTCGCTTGATACCTTTGTGTTTGATCTACGAACTGTTTTTCTCTGTAATGAAAATAATAATATTAGAAATACATTAAAAAATCCAACTTGTAAGTAATAATGCAACATGATTGCAACAATAAATAGGTATATATAACGTAAATCTTAACGTTATGCCCATATCTTGGGCTATTTTCTTTATGTTTTGTTCCTTTTCCCACAGAACAACAATTTTAGCCTTCAATAAAGTTGTTAATCGAACCATACCATCGGTTAATAGAATCAACTGGTCAAAGACTTAATAAATTGGATAATATTACGATGAAGATAATTACACACAAGCGGATCGGCACGTAAACGAAACCATTTGAAAACTAAAAATACCCTCAATCACAGTTCAGTAAATAAGGCGAAGAAGTATACTAAATTCAACCTGAACTCGCAGTTCATACAGCAATTAAGTTTCTGAAGTAAAATTAGGGTAGTGCAACAATCGGAATCAACACATTCTATTCAACCAAACAAGAAATCTATGCTAATTTCAACCTTATATTTTAGTTAATTGAGGAATTGCGTATTGCATTTTATTAAACAAGACGGTAAGGTGCTGGTATTAAATACATATAACATGGAAGTTGATATTTAAACCTTAATATCTAGAAGATTAGACCGTTAATAACCTTGTTCGATAAAAAGAGTAATGCTATTCCAATTTTCGTTGAGGTTGATAACTGAGCCAATAGCCTAGCGGTATAAAGCACGGTCTAGATGATCGGTTGGCGCCTGGTGATGCGGGTTCGTATTTTAATCGCACGCAAAGTGTCTTTTTTGTAAGTTATTATTGGTATCTATACGGTTCGGCCAGAAGGAAGCCGATAAAATACCATATAAAATTATTAAAAACTTGCAAATGATATTTGAGGCGGATCGGTGGATGCACTTGGGCAGAGATGGGTGCGGCGGCGGAGGAGGGAGCTGCTCAAGGCTCACGTGATACACGCGGGCCCGAGCGTGCTCGGGCGATAAACTTTAAGTCTTGGGGGGGTACCATTTCTCTGAAGCTGACTGTACCTACATAATTAGTTGATTAAAGCTAAAAGCTCTTCGTCGATGTTACCGAATCTATGATAAATACGGGCCATAACATGGTCTTACCATGTTATGGCCCATAAATAGTGACAAATGGCCACATACTTAGTGTTACGGTCTGAATTAATTTCACTAAGTGTTTTACGTACTGATATTATCGTATTTTGTCATACTTATTAGTCCGTAAACGTCTTCTGCCGAATATCACCAGTACTAAAAATAATAGATATACATAATGGAATATTGTCATAATCACCACTCTTGCTAAACAAATAAACAAATCAGTAACAAAGTATGTGTCATTATCATTATGCAACGAAGACTATACCTATCTAGTTATACTAATTAAAATTATCCACGACTTACGCCAATTTATTCATCTCTAGAACAGAACGTTACATTCCATATTTTTTTTAACCAGTCAGAACCAAAACAAAGTTACCAAATATTCAAATATTAAGTTATTAACCGTCTATTTGATAATAAATTAAATTAGTTTATTTACGTTTGGGACGTTCGTGTAAGTTCGGTCGAAATTCCGTCATCACTCGGCGCCTTGTTGTTTTTGAGCTGCTTCAGAGCCATCCTAATCTTGTACAGGCTGACGTCCGGGATGTCTTTGGTATAGTGTCGGGTCAATCTAGCTCTTGGGTCGTATGCCAGATTCATAACGGGGTTACTTGCTGACGTGAATCTCTCGATCTCTCAACAGCTCAGGTTTGGCGTATACGATCCTGCCATCATCGGTCTTCAGTTTCATAAGCTGGATCTGCCCAATAGACAGGTCTCTAGCAAAGACCTCGGAGCCTTTATTCCGCTTTTTATAGAGCGGAATATTATAATAAAAATAATATTATACTATTTATTTATATTTAATACGGTCTGTATTAAAGCGGCAAAGGTCGCTTTTGAAAGACTTAGAGATCCATCTATTGAGCTGCCGGTACCTGAGCGCATCATCTGAAGACTGCAGGATCACCTCACGCCTCTCCTTCATGAGCCGTAAAGTAGGCAGAGAGCCTCTTTTTTGTATTCGTACGACGGGTCTTTAAGATCTTAGACCCGACCGTATGGACAGTTTCCACAAATCCATCGTTATAATCGTCCACGGAGCTAGCTCCCTAGGCACTTGAAACGATTCTGAAGTTCAAGCTGAAAGCTCTCGGGGTTCTGGATCTGGATCGTTGCTGGGCGGAGCGTAGTCTTAATCAGTCGAGATCTTTCCAGATTGATATTTAATGGTGATCACTTTCGGTTTTCACCGCGTTGATCACAGAGACATCATTAAATATTTGCTTCTTCGTCGACATAATGAAGTCAATCTTATTTTAAGTTGCACCATCCGGGCTCTGCCAGGTTCACTTTGTGTGCTCACGTTTTCTGAAGAAGTAACTCATCATAAAGAGGCCTTCCTTCTCCATAAAACTGGCCAGTAGGTGGCCCCGGTGGTTCTGGCACCCAACTTAAAATTGCCCCACTCGCAGCTTATCATCGTTTCGTTTGCCCAGTTTCGCGTTAAAGTCCCCCATGACAACGGTGAAGTGAAAACCCGTTCTTAAGCCCTCCAGAAGCTGTTTGGTTCCGTCATACTCAAGTGTAAAACACCACAAGCATGGAACAGAAATGTGGTAATACTTTTTTTTAAGAAGGTTGGCAATGCCCTTCTCTGGTAATAGGTAATACGGGCTGGTGTCCGCAACTCCACGTCAATGCCCTTCTTAAGAATTATAGGCCATCTCACTTCTGAGGCATGTCTACAAGATGTTTTCAAGAGTCATCACGAACCGTCTCGCGCGCAAGTTTGACGACTTCCAGCCTCCCGAACAAGCCGGATTCCGTAAAGGCTTTAGCACCGTAGACCACATACATACGCTACGACAGCTTATACAGAAGACTAAAGAGTATAACCTGCCTCTCTGCTTAGCATTTGTGGACTACGAGAAACCTTTTAATTCGATCGAGCCATGGGCTGTACTGTAGCCTCTTCAACGGTGCCAGATCGACTGCTGAAGGTGGTCAGAGGTGCTAAAGTGTCTGTACAAAAACGCCACTATATAAGTCCGGCTCCAGGACTATACCTCGAAACCTATCCTTCTGCAGCAAGGTGTGAGACAGGGAGACGTTACTTCTCCGAAACTGTTCACCGCTGCACTGGAGAATGTCTTCAAGGTTCTGGACTAGAAAGGGGCTGGCATTAACATCAAGGTGAGTAACAAGGTAACCGACATAGCCCGAAGAATTGCCAAACTTAAGCGGCAGTGGGCAGGACACATTGCTTGCAGAACAGATGGCCAATGGGACCGAAAGGTTCTGGAGTGGCAACCGCATACCGGAAGACATAGCGTTGGAAGGCCTCCCACAAGGTGGATCGACAACCTTGTAAAGGCCGCAGAAACCCGTTAGATGCGAGAAGTACAGAACCGGTCGAAGTGGATGAGCTTGCGGGAGAACTATGTCCAGCAGTGGACGTCTTTCGGCTTAAATGATGACGTTTGGGACCGTGGGACCCAAAAAACAGCACAGAAATAGAAAATTAAATAGGTCATTCTTAAATTGTTAAAAAACTTCCAAAATGCAAATACTTCCCCGACAAATTAATGAATCTACCAGGACAACATATATCTAAGACAGTCTCGTGAACGCAAAACATTAATAATTACATTCCCCGAAGCTATCCGATCTTTCCCGAAATAATTACAAACCACGATTCATTAAGCCAGGGTTGTGTACCAACCAAGGGTAGATCTATGATCGCCATAAAATGGAAAACAAACAAGCAATATAACTACAAAACGCTTACATGCAAATATGGAGAGAAAACAGCAGGGTGTTATTATAAATATACTCTATGAGGGAGCAAAACTTTATAATGAAATACCTGATGATGTGCTTAGCAGTAACAGATGTTATACATAAAAAAACCCTAGAAGAATACGTTAGGACGAAGTACTAACACCTGAATGTCACCTATTAAATTTTTTAATTATGTTGTTTTGAGTAACTGTATGTGAACACAGAGACTGTATCTACTTTTATTATATATTTTCTATACATTTCTCAATATGTAAGTGAACCGTAACGTTATTTTTTTGAGAAATAAATGTCTTTAAACCGATATAAGAACAGAGAGAAAAGCCAATGTCATATCAAAATTATGCACAAGAGTTTTGTTTTTTCTATGCTACCGTTCTAAGGGAAGACTACACCTATGTTCGGGTCGGCATGATTCGGCACAGCCGGGCCGGGCGTCGGGTGCCGGGCGGCAAGATCGAATGTATAATATGATACCGCCTGGCTGTGCCAAATCGTGCCGAATAATGCCGACTCGGACAAGTGTGTAGCACGTCTTACTACTGTCTGACTGACTTTTCCATAAAAGAAGATCATCTTGCGCGTCCAGTATAATAATGTGTTCAGGGCTCTGTTTCGGCTCCCTCGATATTGCAGTGCATTCGGCATGTTTGCTGACGCCAGTGTAGATGACTTCTACGCAATTATGCGTAAAAAAGTTGCGCCTGTGTTGCGACGAGTACGGGGGAGCCCGAATAGCGTCCTAAGGATGATTGGCGAGAGAACCGATACTGTTCTGCTCAGAAGGTTCACTGAACTCCATGATTGTGTTGCAAGACCGAAGCGCATACTGTGCAGGGGTGTACGGTGTGTCTAGTTTCTTCTTTTCGGAGTTCCGTACCCAAAGGGTAAAAACAGGACCCTATTACTAAGACTCCAATGTCCGTCTGTCTGTCTATCACCAGGCTGTATCTCTTGAACCCTGATAGCTAGACAGTTGAAATTTTCACAGATGATGTATTTCTGGTGCCGCTATAAACACAAAAAACAGGATAAAATAAATATTTAAGGGGGCTCCCATACAACAAACGTTTTTTTCGGCGTTTTTGCCTTGTGGTACGGAACCCTTAGTGTGCGAGTCCGACTCGACGCACTTGGTCAGTTTTTTTACTTTTTAATTACTAACATTAGTTACAAGTAAAATTATTGTTACTAACAATCTTGCCTTGCCTATGGACTTTTTTGTCTGAAATAAATGTTTTTTTTTTTATAATATCTTACTTAATATCAAGGTATATTCGCTATATCTCAGCCTGCCAAAAACTTTAAACAAGTCCTAATATAAATGATTCCTGTTCAGTTAATTAGGCAAGTTAGAAAGTTTTTCGCGGTAAAGATCTTACACTCGGAGAGCGCTGGTATGTTTGCTATTCGTTAGTTTTAATTAACGAGAACACACTTTGCGTCAAGGTAAGTTTACCGTAGCGTGAGGCATGACTAGGAAGAAACATAATGAATGTACGTAGATTTACGTGGTATTTATTACAACTGAATTTCTTTGTTGTCCTGTTCTTCTTGTTTCATTTAAGAGCTGTGCTCTTGTCAGTGTATAGTCTGTTCAAAAGTATCTGATGGAAATGTAAATAAATGGATCTGAAAACGCACTGTCGATGCCAATGGGTAGGGCCACAACTCGAAATTCTAATTTTGAATTATCAATGATTTTCGTTTAACAATTGAGGTTATTTTTATAGCCTCAATTTTCGTCTATGATTTTTTAATTACAATTTAATAATGTTACTCAAATAATAATTGTTAGATGAACAAACAAAAAAAAAAACAATAAAAAAAATTGATGAGAAACCGAGAGGTTCAGAAACCTGCTAAATACCGATGAATGTGTTACTTATTCCCTTTGTGAGTGATTGCGTAAGAATTTAATCGAAACAACGTTTGTTTACACATCGTATTACCCAGTAACTGGGTTGTGGAGGCCAGATAGGCCGTCGCTCCATGTGAAATACTGGTATTCAGCTGCATCCGGTTAGACTGGAAGCTGACCCCAACATAGTTGGGAAAAGGCAGGCAGATGATGACTACATTCTCTCTCTAGTCTCACTTCAGATACTTAAATATAGGTACTATAAGTAATATAGTATGTGATGTAGCTTACTGTCAGTCTACTTTGCCCCTTTCTTCCTTAATTCAATCTTTACCTCCATAATGTCCTCTATGATTGCGGCGTGACGTACCCACTATGTAGATTTCAATTAATCATTATTTCTCTATTAGAATTTCAACTGTACTGTGTCCTTCAGGGGCGATAGTTTGTAGGTCGTGAGTTCGGGCCCAGCCAGGCACTTTACTTTTGTAATTTCATCACCACTGCTCCCGAAACGGTGAAGCAAAACACCATGAGGAAACCGGCATGTCCTAGAATCAAAAATTCGAAGACATGTGACATCTACCAACCCGCACTGGGCCCGTGTGGTGGATTTTAGCCCACTGTCACAGAGAGGAGGCCTGTGTCGCAGCAATGGGAACATTTTACGTTGATTATGCTAATACTATACCCACATGTAACTTTATCGCCATAATTATATTCATTTCACAACCATTTTTATCTTCAACATTTCTACAAAGAAGTTCGCATCAAGTTCAAATGACACCCTCCCACTCGTTACGTAACAAACAGTTAACTCGATTCCTTAAAACATCATTAAATGCTCGCTCGATTCTCTAATCGATGTTCAAAACAGTTGGTATTACAAAGGCGTCTAATTAAACGATATAATTTAGATTTGTACACAATAACCGCGCAAATTACTTGCGGACCGTCAAACGGAACATTTTGTGTCACAAAGTTAAGGTGCGGTTCCACTACACGAACGAAGAATAAGAACAGAGCGTCTTACGCTCTGTTCTAATTCTAAATCTAAATCTCTGTTCTTGTTTCGGAACAAAAAACGTTCCACCTTCTACATAGAAGAAAATGACTGTTATTACCAAGGTCTGTTTAAGGCTTTTCAATCGCATTAGCCGCCTGCGCTATTTCTTCGTTTGCTTAGCGTTCATTCTGACATTTTTTCAGTTTGCTCGCTCCTAGGGATCGTAGCGTGATGTTAAACCTTCCTCAAGAATTGGGCTATCAAAGGCAAAATCCAATTCAAAATCCAATCAATGCAATTTTTCAAATCCAGCTGGTAGTTCAAGAGATGAGATATTAACAACAAAAAAACAAACAAAACCTACAGAATAATTATTAGTATCTATAGATGGATAACATCTTAACAGTAGGAATTTTTTGTAAACGTTTGAAACTGATGGGTTTGTTTAGGCACCGGGTGATCATGACGCATGACTATGATCACTATGTGTCATACATTTGAATTTGTTTTCTACCTAGCTTCATCATCATCTGCCTAGCCTATTCCCAACTATGTTGGGGTCTTCCAGGGTGCTTCCAGTCTAACCGGATGCAGCTACAGCAGTACCAGTATTTTACATGAAACGTCTGCCTATTTGACTTCAGCAACCCAGTTACTGGCTAATACGATAACCCTGCTATTATTTAGCCACAGGCCCCACACAAGCCTCACAAACCTACACAGCAATGAATATAAAATTGAAAGGCGACTAATTTCCATTTCATGTATGTTACTTAGCTTAGCTTATTTAATTTAAATAGATTTCCTAAGAAAAAAAATTGGTTCCTTTGGGATCTTCCTTGGTTCTTCCTCGTTCTTTATGTCGTTCGCATTCAGTGCAAACACCCCTTAACAAGCATTGAATTAAATTACCGAATTCATTTCGCTTCTCTTCACTCGGAGTTCGCTTGATTGATTTAAAGGTCGTTATCGAAAAGTTTACGCGAACAATTCCAATTTTAGTGTTACGTTATTAAAACGATAAATAAGGCACGTTTTAGATTTTAATTTGTTGTTTCACTGATGTGATTGAGAGGGGATTTTTAAAAGGCATTTGTTTTTTCTGGTAACATTTTCAGTTAAGTACCTTAATTATAAATTAATGTAAATCCTCAAATAAAATAACTGCCTCGTTGGTGTAGTGATCGCAAGCGCTACTGCTAAGCGTGAGGTCCGGACTTCGATTCCCAGGTAGGGCAAAGTGTTATTATTGGGTTTTTCCATCAGATACATCTCTGATCCTTTAACTGTCTAACTCTAATCCCCGAAGGATTAGAATTAGACAGTACAGGCTTGATTTTCGGTATGTTGTATTATTACATTTAAAAAACTTTGGCAAACTTTGCTGGTAAATTACCAATAAATGTAGGTAAGTATACCTATTTCCCGTGAGTTTGTACCTATGTATACACTCATTGACAGGTGTCCTATGTATACACTCATTGACGGGTGTCCTATGTATACATTCATTGACGGGTGTCCACACTCAAACATAATTAAAAGTAGTTAGTCTAATGAGAGCGAATTAGCCAACGTTTGTGTTTGAGCACCAATCAGCCGTGAGGGCAAATAGAACTGAATGTGTGATAGGGCAGAGTTAGGGGTGCAAGGGGGAGGATTCGGACTTATTAATATAGCCGTTATCTTTTATTTTGAAGGATATAAGTAAAAAAACTGACTCATGTACACACACAGTCCACCTCGTAACAGCATATTATGCAAGTTTACTTTACTTTTAATTTCACTTAATAAAAAAACCGGTCAAGTGCGAGTCGGAGTCGCGCACCGAGGGTTCAAAATAAACTACTCTTGATAATAAGACACTAGACGCGCGGGGCCGAGGTTTCCGGCGACTGGGACCGCAATTAACTGGAACCGCAGTCCCAGTTGCCGGATCCATTTAATTTTAATATTATTCTTCCGGCGACTGGGACTACCCATAAATGAATAAAAAATATCTATTGTTCAAGCCAAAACAGTACAGTCAAACGAAAAAATGTTTAAAAAAACATGGTTTCAACAATTCAATACAAACTGTATGGTATTGTTACTAAATAATCACAAATTAAGTTTAACGTTGATAAATACTGAAACAAACAAATAGGTCCCACTGCTACAATGTTAATTGTGTATGTTTAAAATACGTAATGTAGAATACGTGTTTTCAATTAATGTTAAACCTAATCGCCACACTCTGTACTTATAAACACAAGAAAAATAATAAAAGGGAAATTCAACCACTGTTTGTTCCTCAAAAATAGGTATTAAGAAATTCCATTAACTTTCTACTACTAAACCATTAATTACCGACGTGTGTCCGTTACTTATGCGACCTCATTAGCCATGATACTGTTTTGTTTACTTCTCTTTTTTACTACCAAATCATATACCTAATTATATTGAATTAACTTTGTGCTTTATGTAAGCAACATCGCACTTACATTATAGTCTCACTGATGGTGGCGCGTTGGATCATTCAATTCCCTACAAATTGGTTGAGCTGGATGGTGCTGATCCACTCGTCATGTTTGTGAACGGGCGCCGTCGGTTGAGACTGGTCATCTCTTAACTGCCAAGGCTTATTTTTAATCTTATATTTTGAATTGTTTCTTCATTTGTGTTTTTTTTTTTTTACATTGTTCTAAAATATATATAGAATAATGTACCCAGGATTTTGTAATATTTTGATTTAAAAGAGTGTCCATGGAGTTTCTTGCCCGTTCTTCTCCATAGAGATCTACGTTTTGGAATGGGCAACTAGCTTCATATTTTCTGACTGACCGACTTTTTGACAATTCAAAGTGCTTGTAAATGGTTTAATTACAATAAATGCTTTGAGTTTGAGTTTGAGCGACGTCAGTTGACTTGTCTTCGTGCAAAATAGGAGAACTCCTTACAAAGTAGATTGGGGGACGACACAATTAGGTAATACTCGTACAATTTGTTTCCCTTAGATCGTTATTTCACACTCCAATTGATTTTTTGGCAGAAAAATGTCTTATGTGCCTATAATTACACTCATACTCTTCAAATGGAAACGCAGCATCGCTGCTTGGGGGCAAACATAGATAAATATAGTGTTAGTAATTTTCCGGACGAGCTCCTTTACAAAGAACTTGTTTGTACCCAAGAGAATCTGGATGATATTTTCTTCCCCAACATAGCCAGCAGGAATTCAAATATACACTTAATATACCAGGATATCATAAAAGACTTGTTATATACTAAACATGTTGTATGAGCTACTTTTACGCGCTCATATAAAAAGGTTTTGTGTCAGCTGTAAAACGTACGCGAAGGACGAGGGATTCTTTCATATTATGCGAATATTTTCACTAATAAAATAAAATAACCTTGAAAAGGTCTTAAAGGAATCCGTACAGCGGAGTTATTTATAATAAGTCTTTACTTCCACGGAAGCTTTGATGGAATATATTTTTTTAAAGAGAAATTCGATATTTTCCTTGAAATCGGCTTCCAGATTTGAACGCGGTGACACCGCTATTTGATGTTAGCAACATAATTGTTGGGTAGTATTAATAATAATAATAATAATAATAATAATTTCTTTATTGCCATAAAAACAGGTTACAAAAAAATTTAGACCCTGGCTCCAGAGCTAGGTTAGAGTACCTGTATTTCAGGAGCCAGTGACTTCTTCCATTTAGGTTACAATCATGCAAGTTTTATGCAGCCTAAGGTGATTAAACTAAATAACTTAAAATTAAGTCTATTAGCAAACATTTAAAAAAGTAAAATATTATCATTAAATCAAAAAAACTAAATTAGAACAAAATTAAAGTATTGGTAGGTATACAAAGGTTATGTACCTAGCTGGCACGCCCTTCCTGAGCACAAAATCGTTTGTTTTGGCTGAAGTTACGGGCGTATCCTTTACGGACGCAAGGTTAGTTCGGGGCGCGAAATAATAATGAATGACAAAACGATTCGGCGGTTGACTACCGAAGTGTTCCTGCTGTCCGATAAATTGAATTGAACACTTGTTTGGACGGATTAACTTTTCATCGTTGTCAGACTTAGAGAGTAGACGCATTGTTGTCAGATTGTTGGTTTTGACTGTTTCTTTATCGACTGCTGTGACAACCTGTTACTTGATCCTGATAACGCGACATACCTAGATTTACGGCCGAACCCAATTACGTATCTATCACCAGTTTTGGCGCACTGGAGGTAGTAAAACCTATCTATCTCTGGTTTTAACGTCCTAATAATCTATATCAGTAGCGATCTGTATGATTATATTATATTATACTGGCAGTTATGATTATATTGGCTACCATTAGTAGCGATCTGTCTTTAACTGAAAATAGGTAAATAAATAAAAGTTAAATAAATTAAAGTTATCTTTCACTTTGTAGTGTTTTTTTTTGGAAGTCGGTTTTTTTTTGTTAAAAAGTTTTTACTTCTCGCTTTTTAGTGGGTCTGTTTATAATGTATCCATGTTACAATAGCCTAATGTAAATTTGCCCATCTCCTTTTACAAAATATTGCTTTTTCCGATGCAGGGACGTTAATTGTTGAGGAGTTCTCCTGGTATTCCACCATCAGCTGTATTTCACCATTCGCATTGTGATAAGCATAAATTGCTTGGCAACCGTATTAAAGTAGGTAATCGAATCGCAACTCGTGAAATACATAATTGATTAGTTCCGGTGGCCATCTGTGGTCTTCTTCATCAGTTCCACTTCACCAATGGTGGTTTCCGAGAGCTAGTGCATGAGTTACTATATAAAATACCCAAATCACTATAGGTGTGCCTATAATATTTGAGGAGTTCCCTCAATTCCTCATGGATCCCATCATCGAACTGGATTTTGATAAAAATGGGACCAATCTGGAAGTTTAACCCATTAAATAAAAATATAATTTTCCTAATCGGTTTATAAAATGATAGCGTACTGAGGTAACAAACATAAAAAAAATTACAACCGGATTGAGAACCTCCTCAACCCATTTAATCATTTACTCGATGTAATATAATTTCTTAAATTGCTAAAATGGAAGCGATTATGTATTACGCCATTAGAGTAGGTACTAGAGCGGTTTAGCATTTTACAGTCCGACAAAGCCCTGCGAGATACTTACTAGATAGATTGATTGATTGCAGCACAGGTTAACTTGGCCCAATATCAATCATTAGGCCCCAAAATACCCTTCTATGTACATAATTTGTACGAAGCAGTAGGTAAGTATGTGGAACATTGTATATACGTATAAAGAGTTCGACATTATGACGTCGTCTCTGTTGTCACTCATTCCTGTGTTAGAGTCTCTTTTCTATCCACCCACACCACACACCGCCCCATACATAATATTGCAAAATAAATTCAAATTCAAATTAAAAAAAAATATATGCGAGAACAATTTAGTGTATCAAGTGTGTCTATTACTTCTTCGCGCCATAACGGCTGAACGGAATCCTATGAAATTTGGCGCACAGGTAGATAATGACCTGGGTCAGGACATAGGATACCTTTTATCTCGATAATACGAGCCCATGGGATAATTTCCGACCTCCACGCGGGCGAAGCCGCAGGCAATAGCTAGTGTGCCATAATTATCAGCGGCCGTGTAGTGTAATCATATTATTATAGCTACATATATCCAGTAAGAGAAACTGAATACTAACCTCGAAATGTCTGTGTTTGTCATACAGAAAGTTAGCAGGAGTTGCGTCACCGAGATCCGTAGTTTGTTTGTTTGTAACATTAGAGCACAAATATACACATATTAGACGCGAGTTAGCTTGTCACACAGCCCGAGTTTGATCGCACTTGCTTCATGAATTTATATTGCGACGCAGGGAAAGAGCATCTACGAGTGGCGACACTTTTGAACTGACAAGTCAAGCCGTGCTACCACAAACCAAAGGATTTTGAAGGAAATTCATAACCCATTGCTTTGTATGTTTGAAGAATTTGTTCGCTCGACAACGTAAGTTATGCAAAGATTTTTATTGAATAGTCAAAGACATTGGGATTGTATGTGTATTATACAATTACCGCACTGGACCACCACCGACTCACCGAGTGTGATCTTTTTTTATTAATATAATTCCATCATCACAACATTTAGCATTCTAATGCACCTTGATAATTATTACGTAATCATTATGTGAAAACTTCAAATATAGGTATAGTTTTTTGACAGCTGCGCGCACAGGTTACTAAAGGCCGGCGGCGCGTGAGTCGTTACTCGGATTTAATAAAACATTTACAATTATATTTTGTTGTGTATTTATTTTAATTCTTAGTGTGTTATTTTTATCTTACGTACACTGCATCGGTTGACGTCATCACGTCAACGTTGGCTGTCGCTGAAAACTAGCGCTGGGGCTCTTTCTCGCATAGCGTCTCGTAGCATTATGCTGAGCGATGATCGTTTTGCGTGGATGTGACGCTTATCTTCGTCCAGCTTGTTTATTTGTGTATGAGCGTTTTTTCTCTGAGTCATGTTTACCGAAAATATATAAGTATCTTCTTTCTGGACCGCAAGTCAAGTAGGTATGCGACCACTAAATCATCGAGGCAGTATCTAAAGAGTCTGCTAGAAGAAACTTATAAAACACTTGGAAGTAATAACTGGAGATTGATATTAATTCCATCGGAATCGAGCTCAAGTTAGATTGAAGAACTCGCTGATTGGAGATGAAACAAAAATATTTCCATTTCAACTAGCGCCGCGAGTTGTTGAGTTGCTACAAGTAGAGGGCTTCAGTAAAGCGATGGAGATGAACTTCTGTCACATTAACTATAATAGATAACTGTAGACACAACAGGGTTAGAAAGTTTATTTGTTAAGAAAGTAGGTTTACTTATTAGTGTATCTTTATGAAGTCAGGGAAATTAATTGATAATCAAATTGAATACCAACTTAAACGATCCGTATATTCTAATCACAACTGTCATTCTTTGACATTTGTATGAGATGGTTCTAAGATGACAAATTGACGTAGTGTGTTTCAGTCACCAATACAGGCACGATGATTACAGTTTTAATGTAATTTCGAGTTTTGCTGATGAATGTGATACGTTTAGCAAAATTTTTGATGCATTCAGACATTTATCATTCAGCATTCGAAGAAGATAGTACCTACTTTTTCCTGATTCTGGCCTCCTGGTAGTTTAGACCTTACCGCTCATTATCCTCATCTCCTAGTTATCCGTGCTAAACCACTAACTATTCTTCGAGTGTAAACTCACACAGTAACCCTTTTTTCTGCAACGCACGAAGTAAATATGAAAAGTCGACTGAGTTTATAATCTGTGTCCCCTTTCAGCACGCACATACTTGTTAAACATCGCATTTCATAAGCCACTAATCTTTAATTCTCATCAAAAACTTCCACCCTGAAACCAGTAATTCTTCCTCAACCTTCAGATAATTCCATCAGCACTTGTATTCAACCCTTCCCCACCTGACCTCAACCCTAGATCACCGGAATACATAAATCTCCCCGGCGGGGTATAAATTTGTTTTTTTTTTTTCATTACCACCCCGTACATTTCATTACGGGGTCGTGCGGGGGGAGGATAATTTATGGCACTCAGTTTGCTGGCAAAAAACGGTTAATTACGTATATAGGGGATGAAAGAAGACCTCGTTTGAGAATTGACCTTGTGACTTTTTTGGTATAGATTTTAGTATTTGTGTCTATGTTGCATTGAAACACCCTCCATGAGTCGCGACGAGTCAGGAAAATCCTGAACAGTCGGCCCTGCTAACAACCGGCAAAGCGTAATCAGTCTATAACGTTCCCACAGCTGGGACACACGCGTCCTCTCTGTGAGAGGGAGTGGGCCGTAACCTACCACGCGGGCCCAGTGCGGGCTGGTTGCTTGTCACATGTCCTCGATTTTTTGCTTTTAGGACACGATGTTTCCTCATCACCACTTCTAGCAACGATGCTGACTGGCTATTGTTCACCTGCTCGGCATTGGCTATTTTTGAAGTGAAAACTTCTTTAGCATCGTTGTGATTTGATATTATATGAAACGAAAAAGCAACAGTAAAAAGAGACATATAAGATTTAACGTGGGAGAAAATGAGATAGGAAGCATTATACGGTGTTTTTGTTTTTTATTAGTACAAATGACTTCACATTTAATGGATGTGTGGATGTGGATGTGGATGTGGATGGATGGATGGATGGATGGATGGATGGATGGATGGATGGATGGATCTATGTATATTCTTGTGAAATGTCTCTATGTATGTGAAAGTTTATGAAACGAAAAAGCGACAGTAAAAAGAGACATGTAAATTCATAAGATTTAACGTGAGAGAAAATCAGATAGGAAGCATTATACAGTGTTTTTGAAGGTTTCACTTCTACCACGTGTGGATTGCACACATGCTGTTTTTGTTTATCCTGATTGGGGAGCATAACTAAAACTGCCATTTCATAAGCCCTTGCTTTCTTAAAATAAACTGTTTCAATCTATTTGATATCAATCTATTACGTCAAACAGACTATTATATCCTGTATTGACCACAGGATCTATAGAAGTGGCACTTCCTCAGATCCGCTAATAAAGACCTATTCTTCATAAGAAGTTTTTCCTCGAGCTATTTACAAATCACTGATGCACTATAAATAAACCAGTGCTGGAAAAACTATTTCTATTTATATACCTCCACATTATCAGAAAAAAACGTTGTCAATACTACCCTTCGTAACAAAGGAAAGTATATATTATCAACACTTTTCACTTTGAATTAATTATTCTAGTCACGCGGATTAATTAACGAGATTATCCTCTGTTCTTCTCGGCACCCATACACTGCCTGATCTAAAACGACAGCTCCGCAAAACTCCTTAATCAAAATACATTGAACGCTCGCTGCGCGGGAAACGGAGCGTGGCGTAATAAAAACAAGAAAGGGATGAAAAATAATGGCAAAGAAACGAATGAAGCGAGAATATCTGAGTAATTGTTGCATGGAAAGATCTCTAACGAGCACCTCGGGTAATAAAAAGGTTTGTAGGGCCACGGAGCGAGCGATTGTTGAGTAAGACCGGGAGGAATTATTTTTTTTGTTTTTGTTTGAGTTTGACAATGGAGGTGGTGAAATTGAGACAGTTTTAATGAAGGTGCGGCGCTATTGTCACAATAATTTCATCAAGATAGTAAGGGGCTGATGAGCAAGCCTTTTGAAGAAAGAAAGAAATAAATATGAAGGTAAAAGATTCAGAAAAACAAAGAAATTATCATCGTTGGTTTCTTTTAAAATGATATTGTATACGGGGTCTAAAAACATTGAGGCGTTATTCCTATATCGATGTATTGTATCAGCATTCATCCTTTTAAATACAAATTGCAAAGAGACTGCTTTGTATTTTCTTTCTGCAATTAATTAAAATATTAATCCTCGCTCCCCGCATGGCCGCGACACAAAAAAGATAAAATTTTACAAATAAAAATGGCGTTGGTTTATGAAAATAAAAAGCGCTCCATTCATTATCGGGCGCACTTGCATAGCTCATTTATTAAGTTCTGTAGTGAAGTGCAAGCACGGGGGTGGCGATCCCGGGGTGCCGCGGCGGGGCTTATGCAATGTGGTTGTAAGAAATAAGCTTGGCTTAGCTCTTATTATTTTGAATAATAATGGATAAAGCTAATGGAATATAATTATTTAAAGGGTTTTTCTTGCTTGTGGTGATAATAATCCTTGCCATTTTATTTTCTGTGCGAAGCCATTGACAAAAAAACAAAGGCAACCTTCAATAGGATCCTGAAGGCCAATTCCCATATATTAACATAACTTGTCAAAAATGTAGGAAAATTAGAGTTTGAGACTGAAACGAGAATGCGTCCATTTTTAAAATACTGGAATTACCCCTGGTAGGTAGTTTATTAGAGAACGATGCCTTTTTTAAGTTGAAAATGATGAAGTAATTTGGCTAGCAACAAAGTTACTAGGCAGTCTCTCAAATAACTTCCAAAGTAAATTACAATTAATCGTTTAAAATTCGATTAAAAGTTTATTTCTAGTGGAGCGCCGCAAGGCATAAAAATTGTAAAATCTCGGAATCCAGGGCCTGTCAATGAATTTTCATAAAAGCTGTTCTACTGCATTGTTAAGAGCTCAAATAAAAAAGTTAAAAAAAAAAATTGGCCGATCTTGATTACAACAATTTATAACAACGATTTACTGAAAAATGAGAGGGACAAGGGAAAAAATGTAAAGATATGATATGAAAAAAGTAAAGATTTCAATTTTATAGCGAATAAATTATATTTGCATAGTAACTTTAATGTTAATTTATAAATATTTAGCAAAAAATAACGAATTACGAAAAAAAAAAAAATTATCAACTATATACATTTCTAAAATATTGTTCATTATTTTCGTCGTCATCGTCATCGATCTCATTGATGTGGATTGTAAGTGAAGGATTAGTACAGCTGTTACCATTGCATTCTAAGCAAGTTACAGTGCAATTTAATCCACTTTTCCTGCACCCGCAAGATGCTCCGCATCCTGTTTTGCATGCGCAAAAAATCATTTTTAGTAAGGCTTCTGGAGCGGGTAGCTGCGTCATTGTTCATTGCATCAGTATTCCGCATTCATATTTCCAACCCCATTCTTCTGGTGATATTTCTCTTCCGAGCCATGTTTGAATTTGCAGATATACTCTTTTGAAGTGTCCAAAAGCGGCATCAGCGGTAGGTGGCAAAGACGATAGTTTAACGCAGGTATTTTTAGCAGTTGCTTTCAAAAAAGAGTTATATCTTAGTACATATATTGTATTAAAAATTACTCGATCTAACAAGATTGTAATTAAACTTTCAGATGAGAACAGAATAAAATCCAGGTACCAGGAACACAACTTTATTTCTCACTCGACCTCTCTTCCACAATCCCACAAGTCAGAATGTCTAACCGACCTTTTTCCACTTCCCAGGTTTCTCTCATTTACGCGGTAAAATCGAGTTCTGTGATTGGTTATTTAGTGTCAGATGACAATAACCAATCACAGATGACCATGTCCTGACCTCTGATTGGTTTGGCCAATCAGAAGCATACAACGACCAACTGACAAGCCAAAATGTTGCCAGTACAAAATATTCGAATCAAATAGTTACTGGCCTGGACACTAGTCTTTTTGCGTTTAACTTTAATGAAATTATAATGTAAATTAGCGAACCCTAACAATCGACCATCCTGATATCGTGCGCGTCCCCGCACACGGTACCGGGTGGAACCCTAACAATCTGAATCAGGTCAGTTAAACAAACTTCACAATCCATGTACACAATATCTCAAAATCAATTCAAATTATATTGCTAATATCCTACATAATGGTTAATATTCAAATCTTTATAATTAATATCTGTTCATAAATTTATTTGACTCATTTGTTTACTATTTAGAAATTTATAAAATAATACAGCATATCGGTGTAACTAAAAGAATATGAAATACCTACTTACAGAATAATATTTGACATAAATTAAAACTTGTGGTGCTGTTTGCTCCTTTATTTATTATTGAAAGCTATTTGCTATTTACTTAATTCACGTAAACAAAAACGAGTAATACAATGATAATTATCTATTTGAATTTAGTGAACAATACCTATCTATTCACAAATTATACTAAATCAGTTATTAGCAGTTATTGGTCTACCGTTTACTAATCTTAAACAAATAATCTAATCTATAATGGTTTGAGTGTACAAATTAAATCAACACTTAAGGCCTATATCTAATACCTATTTACAAAATTATTTAGCTTATAAGTATGTATAGACTTTTACGGAAGAGCAACTCAAATTTAATTACAGGCAAGGTGTAGAAATCACAACGATCGATTAGTTGTGTTTAATCAATTAAAGAACTCTGGTCCCAATGATCGATTAATCGGGATACCTGGTGATCGACGATCGATTAGTCGATATACCTCAAAGATTACCTCGACGATCGATTAATCGAGGGAGCCCTTGCTAACTATTCGCTCAAGCCGATCGATTAAGCTTGTGCAACAGGAGCAAGACGAACGAGTAGCTCTGGCATAGTTGATCAGACGCGAACCAATCGATTCTCGCATCCAATCTGAAACAACAGACCATTCTGTAGTTACATGCCTCATAAGGGACACCAAAACTTAAACTATTTTATCTAATCATCATCTGTGTCGGAAGCGGATTCAGAGTTCTCGTTCACATCTAATGCAGCCACGTGGATCCAAGGCATCATGCGATCCGCAGCAACAGTAGTCGGACGCTTGCCTTGTGTACTGCCTAAGCCGGGTACTGGAGCTACTACATATCGGTCAGTACCCAAGACCTTTGTAACCCGATAGGGACCGATATACGACGGCTGGAGCTTCTTACTCTGACCTTCATTATTAAAGCAAGTTTTAGTAATTTTGACAAGGTCGCCTTCTGCGTATGTGCGCGCAGGTTTCCTACCCTTATCATAATACCGTTTTTGCTTGATCTGCTCACTATCTATCCTACTTTTAACTTCCTGGCGTATAGTGGGTAGATCAGTGGATTCGCGAGTTTCATCAGAGATCTCATTAAGAATGGGATTTGCCGAAACATTCATAGAGGTACCAAACATCACCTCGGCTGGTGTCCTGCCGGTCGTTTTTTGGATAGTGTTGTTTAGTCCCCACTGAATCCTTCCTAAATGGCAATCCCATTCTTTTTCGCCATATTTCACGCTTAAAGCCTTCATAGAGCCGAGAATTGTGCGGTTATACCGCTCAACTTGACCGTTTGATCGGGGACTAGAGACAGCATTCAGGATATGTCTAATGCCTTCGTCTAGACAAAACCTTTTGAACATATGCGACGTGAAGCAGCTGCCGCGGTCACTCACAAGGCGATCAGGAGTTCTAAATGTCCTGAATATGTCTTCTAGCACCCTTATTACGTTCTGGGTGTGTGTGTTCCGAACCGGTTTGACAAAACAAAACTTTGTAAAAGCGTCAACTACTACTAATAGGTAAGAAAAACCTCGCTTGGATTTCACGAAGGGTCCGAGATGGTCAATATGTAGTGTGTGAAAGGGTACCTCCACTTTCGTTATAGGGTGAAGCAGACCTTCTCTATTACTTTGATTATTTTTAGCGTATGCACATTCAATACAGGCGCTTACGTACTTTTTAACGAATCGTGTCATTTTTGGGAACCAATAGCTTTTCTTTAATCGTTCCAAAGTCTTTTCAACCCCAAAATGACCTATATCGTCATGATTCATCCGACATAATTGCCATCTCGCACCCTTCGGTACTACCCAGCGCATATCTCCCTTGTCTTTACCTACACAACGAAATAACTTGTTGTCCTTAACGACGTAATTCTCCTGAATATATTGCAAACCTTTCTCATCTAGACTACTATCTAAAGTTTCCCTAATCCTCCTAAGTTCTGAATCTCCAAGTTGAAGGGTATTTAGCCAATCTACGCTTGAAATGGCCATTACGGTGGGAAGGTTATCAGAGTGATTGTCCTCAGACTCGACTACAGGATTACGGGATAGCGCATCGACATGTCCCATTTTTATGCCGGCCCTATATTCGATTGTGCAATTAAATTCTTGCAATTGCAGCCACCAGCGCGCTATCCTAGGAATAAGATCCCGTTTGGTGAAAGTAGACCGAAGAGCGCTGCAATCTGTAACGATTTTAAAGTCTTTCCCCAGCAAATAAACTCGAAACTTTCGTAGGGAACAAACCACTGCTAAAGTTTCCAGTTCATAGGAATGGAAATTCTTCTCTTCCGGCGATGTTTGTCTGCTATAGTATGCAACCGGTCGCAGCGTGTTATCCGCTGAACGCTGAAGGAGTATGCCTCCAATACCTATCCTACTCGCGTCAGTATGCAGTTCCAGCTCTGCTGATGGATCGAATATTGCGAGAATAGGTCTATTTGTCAACCTAGCCTTCAGATCCTGAAAAGCAGTTTCCTGATTATCACCCCATTCCCATGGTACAGCTTTTTTCAACAATTTGCTGAGTGGAAAAGCTATCAAGGCAAAATCTTTCACGAACTTCCGGAAGTAGCTTGCCAGGCCGAGGAATTGGCGAACATGATGTACATTTTCAGGGCGCGGAAAATTCATTACACTAGAGATCTTTTTCTCCCCAGGTCTTACTCCAGCTGCTCCGATTTCGTACCCGAGATAGTCGATTTTATCGCGCAGAAAATCACATTTCGATAAATTCAAGGTAAGGTTTGCCTTTTCTAACAATTGCAATACGTCCTCAAAATTTTTCAGACATTCCGAAGAGTCTTTCCCAAAAATTAGAATATCGTCCATATATGCGGTTGCTTTACAGAAACGAGCTGACCCTAAAATTGTATTCATCATGCGCTGGAATACGGCAGGCGCATTTGCCAGGCCGAACGGCATGCGATTAAACTCGTATTGGCCGTCTGGCGTGACAAATGAGGTAAATCGCTTACTTTGCTCTACGATTGGAACCTGGTAGTAACCTGACGCGAGGTCTAGTGAAATAAAACAGGCCTGACCAGAAAGGCGAGCTATCTCATCCTCAATTATTGGCATTGGATATCTCTCCTTAAGAGTTACAGAATTCAGCATGCGGTAATCTATGCACATTCTAAGAGATCCATCTTTCTTGCGTACGAGCAGAATAGGACTAGCATAGTCGGACGATGATTCGCGCACTATACCTGCGTCTAACATCTCATCTATCATTGTACGCACCTGCGAGCGCTCATGATGTGATAGTCGATACGGACGGTATACAACGGGACGTTGACTGTTAAGCTCTATTTTCATTTGGGTGACGTTAGTACAACCTAGATCCTTCAAGGATGACGCAAAACAATGCTTGTACTTCCTGAGCAAATCTAACAACTGTTTCCTAGTATCATCAGGTACCTTTTGACAAATGCGAACCTTGCTTTCATCGAATTCATTACAGACAGCCTCACTCATCGGTTCAGGCGACTCAACGACAACCCTGTTGACAAAATAGACCTTTTCAGCTCGACTAAAGACATTGTCCTTTGGGATCAGACAAAAATTAGCATGGGGAAAAACAACTATATTCACACAGCCATTTATCGAATTATAAAGTCCTCCGCAGACTGAAAATTGCTGATTGGGTTTTCCTGCAATACTATTTTTCAGTAAAATACTGCCGGTAATGGTAGGATCAACGCTGGCTCTGATGGAAACAGGTCCCCAAAATTTGACAGCTCCTAGAGTGCGAACCTTTGAAGAGTTTACACTCTCAATGTCAACATCAGAAAAGGGCAATTTGTCGCCGTTGTCGAAGAATTTCAATTCAGAAACATTTTTATGGGCAACTATATGGGGAAGTTCCGTGTAAGTCTGACCAATTAACAAAGGCTTTTCCAAAAATTCGTCACTCACAACCTTACAAATAACCCTGGCGTTGACATTGTCTACACTCAAATCAAGCGACAACTCTCCAAGAGATTGCACAACACTATTACCGAACCCTTTCATTTGAGAGGGCGTGTTATTATGAACCAAGCCTAGCTCCTTGGCTACCGATTCCTTAATCAAAGTAACCTCGCTCCCGAAGTCTATGAACCCCTGTAAGGGCACCTCATTAACAATAACCTCTTTTATAAATTTGGAGTTCGGGGTTTCAGTACCCTTTTTGACAGAATCTATGCGCATTGTCTTTGAGACAGTAGCGCTAGAATTCGTCGGCTTTTCCCTTGACTTGATAAAACAGGTTTCTATAGTATGACCGAGTTTATTGCAATGTTGGCACTTCAAGAGAGGTTTAGGACAATGTAGGAAACTATGCCCCTTCTCCTTACAATTATAGCAACCATTAGGCTGACCCGATCTAGCCATAGACTTTGGAGCTTGGTTTTGGTTATTATTCTGATGTGTATGGTCTACAATTTTATTACGAAAATGGCCACGGTCTGCTGTAGGCTGATGAGCATCTCTATTGCTTAATAAGAACTGTAAGAGTTGGTCAGGGTGATTGCAACGTAATGCCAAGGCACTCGATTTTAGCGTCCTGTCACTCAAGCCGTGAATGACACAGTCCACGGCACGCTTTCCTACTATATCGCATTGATTGACAAGAGCAAGCTTTTCGTAATAATAAACTTCGATGGGCTCATTGAACTTGCTCTTCCTTTTCAGCATGTCCTCCAAGGTCTGGCCGTAATTTTGTTCACAAGGAAATGCATTTATCAATTTATCTTGCCATTCTTTCCAGCTGAAAAGAATGGAGTTCAAGCTTTCGTACCACATTTTCGCCAGACCTTGGAGTTTCTGCATGGCGAAATGAGTGGTAGTTCTGTCGTCCCAACCATATACTGACGCACATTCGTTGACCTTTTTCAGCCATACATCAATACGTTGATTCTTAGTTGAAGGATCAAAATTAGGCAATATATTTTGGTGGTCTAACTTTTGAGACGATTGTGCATTTTGGTTATGTGGCTGTGACGACAGATCCTCTTTCAACAGTTTTAAAACACTAACGAGATCGTTCTTAGAAAAAGATGGACTACGTGACCTTATATATTCTCCCGCGTTGCTACGTTGCTCAGCACGTGGCTCTGCCCGACGCTCAGCTTCCCGACGTCCGAAGGGCTCGTGACGCTCGCTGGCATGTTCTCCCGCAATGCTACGTTGCTCGGCACGTGGCTCTGCCCGACGCTCAGCTTCCCGACGTCCGGAGGGCTCGTGGAGCTCGCTGGCACGTCGCGACGATGATCGTAGACGGTCCTCTGTCGTACGAAGTCGTTCACGCTCTCGGCGTAATTCCTGCTCCAGCATCTGTACCCTCTGCCGTTCCAGCAGGAAATCTTGCTCATTTCGGGATCGATTCGGGCTGCGCATACGAAGGCCGCTTCGACTTCGTGAGCGATCCTCCCGACCAGGTGTCTCTAGTCTACGCAGACTGGAGTCTCGATTTGAGCGTTCTCTGCGTCTTGATGGTTCGTCCATGATCTAAACACTCGCAGAAAAAAGGAGGTATGTTAATACCAATGACTAGAAATATGGTGAATAACACCACATTATTTGGTTTCAATGAAAGATGAAAAATGTGTCATATCTCGGAAACGGTGCGTCCTACGCCAAAAATAATCAAATTTTCGTACCCCTTTTAGAAACCGCGAGAAGGTAATATTCTATCATTTCAGACACTTATGACGCGCGCGCGCACACATTAAAAATTTAAGGCACAAACTAAACCGTTACAAAATACTGTAGGTCGCATTACAAAACAATAGAACCGTTTAGAGTTGCCATTTGGATAGGCATGGGTCCGATATAACAAAACGAATTCAAAATCTGATTTCCTACAAAAATCACTGGATTTCATCACCAATATAAGTAAATTTGAATTAAACATAAAATTATAATAAATATTATAATGCCAAGATAAACCACAAAAAGAAATATAATTCTGAATTTAAATAATAAAAGCCATGGGCGTGTACTTACGTTTTAAGTTTGGTTAGCGTGTCACTTCTGATATATTAAAAATTACTCGATCTAACAAGATTGTAATTAAACTTTCAGATGAGAACAGAATAAAATCCAGGTACCAGGAACACAACTTTATTTCTCACTCGACCTCTCTTCCACAATCCCACAAGTCAGAATGTCTAACCGACCTTTTTCCACTTCCCAGGTTTCTCTCATTTACGCGGTAAAATCGAGTTCTGTGATTGGTTATTTAGTGTCAGATGACAATAACCAATCACAGATGACCATGTCCTGACCTCTGATTGGTTTGGCCAATCAGAAGCATACAACGACCAACTGACAAGCCAAAATGTTGCCAGTACAAAATATTCGAATCAAATAGTTACTGGCCTGGACACTAGTCTTTTTGCGTTTAACTTTAATGAAATTATAATGTAAATTAGCGAACCCTAACAATTGAAATCTTTTATTTTTTGGGGGGTAGCGTATAAAGCAAGATCAGTGCATGTAACACCAGCGTTAAAAATGTCATTAGCATCTTTGCATTCATTTTTGAAAACTGTCGCAGCATTTTGTAAGTCCAGCCGTTTTTCGAAATTTTTTGCAAACACATTTTTTGAGAAAAAAAAAAAATTGAGATCGGGCAAAAATTTTTTTTTAACATTTTTCTATATACTGTTAAAAACACATTTCAAAAATTTATATGAAGATTCATTGACAGGCCCTGGATTCCGAGGTATAAATCTTACGGCGCTCCACTATTCAGTTTAACTGTGAAATAATAATTGTTCTCTCGGCAAATTAATTAAAATTATAGCTGTATTAAAATCCAATTTCCTTTGATTTACACATCGTTTACGTTTTCATTTACAGTATACGTATGTAAGTATTTTATTAAATAAATTATCTGTGGTAATACGAGTACATGATAAGGTAATATTTAATGATTTAAGAGTTCATTTACGAGTAACGATATAATTATACTATATAAAGCTCGATTACCACTCACTGACTGACTGACTCACTGACATAATTGTTCTCCCAGATGGTGAAGGGGGAGGTGGGTATATTTTTACAGATTCGTATAGAAGTAACTCTCACGAGTATGGGAAAAATCCCAAACCTCCCCTTTTCCACCCCACTCTCCCCCCTCCCTATCGTATCTCGGAAACTAAGAGACCCGTGTTTTGTTGTTTTACGGATTCGTATAGAGGAGGCTCGGAAAAGTAAAATCCATTTTTCAAAGTTGCCCCCTTGCCCCCCTTCTCCCCCCCCCTCTAGGTAGATCTCGGAAGTTAAGAGACTGTGAACATTTTTTTTTTCAGATTCATATCAAGGGGCCCAGAGTTGGTCAAAATCATTTTTCAAAACTCCCCCCTCTCCCCCCCTTCCCCCATCGTATCTCGGAAATTAAGAAACCTGGGTTTTGTTTTTTTACGGATTCGTATAGAGGAGGCTCGGAAAAGTAAAAACCATTTCATTCTCTCCCCCTTCTCCCCCCTTTAGGCGGATCTCGGAAGTTAAGACTTGGAACATTTTCCTTTTCAGATTCATGTCCGTGGGCCCAGAGTAGGTCAAAATTTGTTTTTTCAAAACTCCCCCCTCGCCCCCCCTTCACCCCTCGTGAAGGGGGAGGTGGGTATATTTTTACAGATTCGTATAGAAGTAACTCTCACGAGTATGGGAAAAATCCCAAACCTCCCCTTTTCCACCCCACTCTCCCCCCTTCCTATCGTATCTCGGAAACTAAGAGTCCCGTGTTTTGTTGTTTTACGGATTCGTATAGAGGAGGCTCGGAAAAGTAAAATCCATTTTTCAAAGTTGCCCCCCTTGCCCCCCTTCTCCCCCCCTCTAGGTAGATCTCGGAAGTTAAGAGACTTGGAAAATTTTTTTTTTCAGATTCATATCAAGGGGCCCAGAGTTGGTCAAAATCATTTTTCAAAACTCCCCCCTCTCCCCCCCTTCACCCCTCCCCCCATCGTAAGAAATACTCCTCAAAAACACGACCCCGCGAGCTGCTTGCAGCTCGCGCAACGCCCAAATACTTTTTACAAGGGTAAGAAATACTCCTCAAAAACACGACCCCGCGAGCTGCTTGCAGCTCGCGCAACGCCCAAATACTAGTTATGATTATGTCTTGTAAACATCACGTTGTATTTCCCGAACGGTTTGGCAGACTAGAACTTAAACAAAATTGGCGTAAAGTGTGTGTAATACACATCATTACACCCACTTTACGCCAATTTTGTTTAAGTTCCATGTGCTTGGAGGCTAGCCTGTTGGCATTCGAGTAGTGGTGGTCTAGTGGTCACGGCCCCGACTTAGGTCGTGGATTCGAACCCAGTCAGGCGTTTTACTTTGTGTAAATCATTTTATCACCACTGCTCTCAAAACGGTAAAGGAAAACATCGTGAGGCAACCGGCATGTCCTAGAACCAAACATCAGAAGGCATGTGACATCTACCAACCCGCACAGGCCCCGCGCGGTACATTACAGTCCATTTCATGTACCAGGCACAAATCTGGTCTCTGACTTGCTACTGAGAAATTCTTGATGAAACTGAATATTATACCAGTCGTGCTTGCGACCAAAAGACTAACAAGGCAGTCAATTTTATCTTATTTCGACTTATTTGTTTTAATTAAAGCAGCGCATAATTCTTTCGGAATTAAATCTAAAACGCTACTCTTTTTTCAAGCGACAGTCACTCTCCTTAAATCCCGTAAAGTAAAATAAAACGCCACAACAGTGCCACTTACTTTGACAAATACGGGGCTTGCTCCAATCCCGGGCGATAATAAACTTATCCCGTATTTTTATGACGGCCCCGCCTCGTCGCCGTCCCGGCACGACACGGGGGCGACACGGGGCCGATCCCGGACGCTAGTGACTCTAATGGGCTCAATTTGTGGAACACTTCGTTTCACTTATGACTGCGGGGATTACTGTGTTCGTGGCTTATTTTGGTTGAAATATTTTTTACTGTCTCTGTTGTTGATATTTATCGTTCTCTTTCACCTTACTCATGTATCATTAACTAATTAGGTTCTAAAATAGTTTAACTGCACAAATTAAAAGCAAATTGGTTTGTTTAATGTGTGTTTGTGATATTTTCCATTAAATTTCTAAATACAATAATAAAATACTTGTCTATTCATCGAGGTCGATCTTTATTTGTATCGCCCACAATGTGATAGATACATGGTGCTCACATATTACAAATTAATAAATAATTTGTAAATATTGTAAAAGTAGATGATTTTCCTAGAATTTTTACAAGTGTGTGAGTTACTGTAGTCACAGATTGTAAAAATCAATGTCATAAATAAAAAAATTAATTAAATTAGGAACCAGTTTGATTTTGTCTATACTCTAGATTGTCCTATGGAGCAGAACTAGCATGTTTCCAAGCATTCTTATCTTGGATATAATCGGATTATATCCACGGAATATAATATATATACACGGAAGTACAAAGGATTATAATAATCCTTTGTACTTCCGTGTACTTTTAATATGAGTTTTAAATATTCTTTCATTTAATTGATAAATGATAAATGATTTTATTTTTGTAAGTAGGTTTGCACAAACACTTTTACACGTCAATCATATATCAATGGGGATTGTCCAAAATTTCTAACCATTATATTTTATTTTATTTTTTGTAAATTTAGAGCATTTTGAGAAACTAATTTGAATATTTTGATGATTGGCTCAATACTTATTTTAATAAAAATTATTTAATTATTTTAAGTTTTTAAGGTAGGTGACGTCATCCAGTGGCATAAAGATTAAGTGCCGTTGCCTTACTAGTACATAATTAAAAATTTTAATCTGTCAACACAACGTCAACAATGTCACATCTGTCAAAGTGTCAATAGGCCGAATAGACGTCTTAAATAATCGAATCCTAGCTTAGCGTATTTATTTACAAATGGTTTTTTATGTGTAAGTGTCCTCCAAGGAATATACTACTCTCTATCGTCACTAGAACAATCGACGCGGCGACTTAGAAATAGAATAATAACGCACGCGGCGACATTATTACTATTATTGCTGCAAGTTGGAACAAATCACTTCCTGTAGGTATTCCATAACTCTTCCAGTATATTAAATATTGTCGAGTGTTGAAATAATGTATGTAATGTAATGTAATAATGAGATATAAACAAGAATGTTTATATTTTTGACATATTATTTACAATAATTTGACATTTGACAGATTGTAGACAATACTTGCCTCTTACTTTTTATTTTCTGAGGCAACGATACAAAACTGTACGGCCAAAGTCGTACGTAATTTGAAGGGCAAAGAAGGTCAATCGTATTTTATCAAAAATATCAATAACATTTATGAATATTTTTCAAAATTAATTGATAAATGATAAATGATTTATTTTTTGTAAGTAGGTTTGTACAAACACTTTTACACGTCAATAATATTTTTTAAACTAGATGAGGTCGGCGTTTCCTATCTGACTACTCTGAGAAGAAAGGCCGAAACAAACTCAGAGGTCATAGTCTCTTTTAAAGTCCAGACATAATCTTGGTCAGGTTATATGAAGACCATGTAGGTCGATGTCTGAGATGGTCTTTTGAGGAAAGAACCACACAGATTGAGAGGACCTGTCCAGTCAGTGCACGCATTTGTCAGAAATCGTGCAGCTCAACTCAAGACTTAAGGAGTTCAACGATCCGACGAACAATACCAAAGAAAGGACATTTGGGTAGGCCACAAAAATTACTCAAACTGCCAGACCATGGAGAGAATAGTAAAAAATATAAAATGAATAAAATAAATGACCCACATCGTCTTCATATTCACAAAAATTAAAATAATGTAATACTTTACAAAGTAAGCAAATGTCATTGTTTTTTTAAAAAAAATATTAATGTCAATGTGTATATTATATAAAAAATAAACAACAAAAGAACAACAAAAACACTCAAAATGCATAAATTGGAAGCAGCTCAATCCCAAGCCTTTTTATCCTCAATATAATCTTTAACAGTATAAAAGGCTTTCTTGCACAACTTACATTTAATGAATAATTTAAATTTATTAAGGCTAAGATCTTGAACGTGGCTTGGTAGTTTATTATAAAAGCGTATACATTGGCATCTGAACGAGCCACCTATTTTCATGAGCCTTGTTGCAGGTACAACAAATTTGTGTTTGTTTCTAGTATTTATATTATGGATATCACTGTATTTTTTGAACAATTTTATATTTTTATGGGCATATAAAAGATTTTCATAAATATACTGAGAAGGCACAGTCATTACATCAATCTCTTTAAATTTGTCTCTGAGAGAGTGTCTCGGACTTAATTTATAAATTGATCGAACAGCACGCTTCTGCAAAACAAAAATAGTCTGAATATCGGCGGCATTTCCCCACAATAGAATGCCGTACGACATTACACTATGAAAATAACTAAAGTATACTAAAATTAGTCCGTAATGATCAGTAACGCTATTCCTCGAAATGGTTTTTCAATTACAACTTTTAAAAAAATATGAACAATGCCCATTGCAATATGTCACAAGGTATTTTGTTGTAGCATTTAACACAGTACCCCATAAAAGATGTATGTGCTTTAGATACGCCGAAATGGCGTTCAATTCCCAGGCAAGTTAAATGTTATTGCTTTTGGAATCTAGTCACCAACATATCTTTATCTGATAAAGGGAATGATAGTACAAAGACATATTTTCTAAATTGAATTAACCAGAAGTCGAACTAGGTATAAATTATGTTCCATATAATACATAATATTCGATTACTATGCCGCGAACAATGCAACTAAAAACTCCACGCTAATTACCTTTTTACAACAAAATCCTATAAAATGAATAACGATATCAAGCCAAGATATAATTACATGTTTTCTCTTTCAGGTAAGTATTCGTCTGGATCTCGGGAGTTAGGATGAATATTTATGAGGCCTGTTAGCCCCCTAGCCAGCTGACTACCTAGCCTGATTCTGAAGGTAAATATAAGCTGAGAAGTGATTTAGTACCGGGTCAGGTGGACGGCGCTTATCATGTGAGTACCTTATTGTTATTTAAGTTACGTGGCTATAAATATGACAGTTTTATATAAATAAGATGTCTACGGTCACGGTATTTGAAATTATGGCCACAACGCGTTTTTTGCATTATTTAAGTTCCTCATGGTTGTGTCGACTAACAATATGAATCTTAGTAGACAGTTAACTGTTAAGTTAATCATATCAAATTCCATGGTAAAGGATTTTTCATTTATTTTTTTTGTCTGTGCTAAAATACCAATCAATCCAATCCAAATCCGATCCCAATCTCTTTGATTATACCTACGTAGTGCAGCGAAAAAAAGAAAAACACGAACTGTCTTCACCATCATAATGACCACCTTTTATGTTTCTGCCTTGGCTTTTTAAGGCCCCCTGGTATCATGGATTCAGTACATTCATGTTCATGATTCTGACAAAAAATTTCAACGCAGGAGCGTTATTTTATGGCAGGGGTTGAAATTTATTGTCGGTTATTAAAAAAAAAGTTGATGTTGCATGCATTTTGACCGCGAAGGTAAACTTTTCATTTTTCTATAACCGGCGAAAATTTTCTATGCTACCCCTAGCGTAGATTTCTTTTTGTATAGAATCATGTGTTGAATTCATGGTAACAGTTTGCGCTTCGATGTCCTGCTGCCATGCCGGAGCCAGCTTGTATTAAGGCTCCTTCACGACACGACACGCGACACAAAGGCTGCACCGCAAGTCGCGCAACGAGCGGTGCCTTTGTGTCGCGCGCGATTCGCGTCGCGCGTCGCGCCTGTTTGCAGGAGCCAAATTATCAATTATTAATCTTTGAAAGAACTGTTTAACGGATGTTAAACAAACAGTTCGACACGTTCCGGAATACATGCATTCTGAAATACTGAAATGTGCAAATGCGTTATATTTAGGAGTAATTTCTGTATTTTAAAGATCGCTTGTATAGCTACTCATAGGTACTCATCTCAGTTTCAATCTACCAAAAATACGTCTATTTTTGACACTGTTGTCACTGAGATGTGATTGCGACTAGATTTTGAACGTTTTTAATACTAATTGGCCTTGTAATGTTTTACAACTGACAATACTTATTACATTAGAAAAAAATCAAGAATGTAATCAAATTTGCATGCTAGTTTTAGCGAATTGTTTTAGAAACCATTAAAAAAAACCGACCTTCTGTAATGTACTACAAACCCTTGCAAAAAAAAATATGGTTTAATTTTTTTTAATCGGGGTTCTTCGAACCTACGCATGTAATCGATTAAAAATAAATAAACAGCTATTTACCAATTATCCTGTTCCAAATTCCATTGACTAGAAAGAATAACAAACTCCTTTCCTAAAACCGTAGCTAGTCAGTTTTCCCAATCCGACAGTAATCCAGCGGTTAATATTCCGACCTCGTCCCGGATAAACACTCGTTATAATCTGTTTATTAGCACAAACCGATTACACAGACTTCAATTACAGACTGCAAACTATCCCATGCTTTTATAGCTTATTATTGGCTGGTTTAAAAGGAAACGGGTGGAGATTTATTCTTAGATTTCATTGTCTTAAAATGAGTTTCTGTAAGTGGTAAGAGACGTACCCAAGAGTGATTTTGTTTACACAAGTCACACAAGTGTATTTTCAAACAGTGACACATTACATTTTGTAAGAAAAAATACAAATAATAGTCCTCCAGACCGTATTTCGGCCACGGCGGCCAATCTCAACCGACACTAGCCTTCGGCGCGAGAGATATTATAGTAGTGCATAAGAAATTTCTAATGGAAAAACCCAATCACACTTTGCCCCAACTGAGAATCGCAGGTTCCATGATCAGCAGTAGCGCTTGCGACCACGAGATCAATGGTGCAGTCCTAACATTTTCCACGGAATACACATAAAAATTAATCTTTACAAACCACCGCAATTTTTTTTTAATTAACTGGTGATGGTCATTTGGTGTTAATAGCAAACAAGAAAGCACTAAGCTGTCCATTCTCTTAATTTCATCCATACATGTACCACCATGATTTTATCTATTACTGCAATCACTGCTGTTACTGCGGGAGCTGCATAAGCCCCCTGAGAATTTTATCAAACCATTTGAGAGCCTTTCGCCTAGACACGCGGTACCGTGGCTGACTTCTCTCAAAAAGAAATCCGTAAATAGACTTCGAACCCAAGTCGGCCGGAGCATAGACAATCTCCACATATTTATGGGGGTTCACGGACGACTCAGGTCTCAAGTGCGCATGCGGCACCTCCCCGTCACAGACAAATTACCCACCTTCCATCCTGCGCCGCATGCTTTGTCACCTGATGATCCTATGACGGCGCCAGTAAGCGGAGTTCGCACAGCTGAATTTTGGACCAAAGATTGGTCTGGTCTTTTTGCCATCGATACCTACGCTAGGCTTGTAAAATGGTTAATTACGAGTCATATTTTTCAATAGGTACCTACTTAAGATAGGGATTCCGTAAAGGTAGGCATAGGGATATAGTCGATACTAATTATATAAAATCCTTTAGTTTCAATTCTTCCTATTCGGCTGAAAATGTTTAGTTTTCTTTATCTCTATATCTATCTCTATCTAAAACTTTTACCGCCACAGCAAAAAGTACTTTCTGACCAGTCAAAAACTTATTTCATCTCCAAGAACCGTGCGGTTTCTCCTATTACCCCCAGTCCATTATCGACTATTTCAATATAACTTGTGTGGATACCTTAAAAGCTTCACAAATTGTTGAGACTGACCCTGTGAACGGTGTTAGGATTTGATGCGATTACAGCCATCTGTGAAGATATTAATTTTGTTGACGTATTTGATAATGTTTTGGTACCTATTCATTTTAGATATAGCTGTGAAGGGTGAAGAAAATAAATTAAGCAACATATTTTAGCAATTCGTCTTCTTTTTATAATGTGAAAGTATCTATACAAGTTAAATGAGATATAAAAACTAAAATAATACAATCCATATATTATTTGTAAATTTTTGATGTGAAACATCTATAGCCGCACGTAAAACAAATTTCTGGCGTGGCGACGCATGCCGTGGCGACGCGTTGCCACGCTATATGATGGTGTATATATACAGTCACAGTCTTGTATACTGTGTGGCGACGCGTCGCCATGCGCAATGTTTCACATCTGCAAGGCGTCCCGTGACGGCTCACTTTTTTATTTTAGATTTTTCTCTTAGTTTTCATTACAACATAATTATTCGGGTTTATTGCATGGTAATTCCGTTTTTCTGATAGTTTAGTTAATCCAAAAGTCCATTATGACACAAGATATTCAAATATTTACTCTCAGATAGAAACCCAAGCAACGGTTGAGGAACTGATTGAGTAACACTTTAAAATAGAAGGCCACGTCAAAATCTTGACAGTTTCACAACACACTACTGAATTTCTCAAAAACACCAGACATTTACTCTTCCCTCCCTCAATCCTCAACCGGAAACTTTCTTCAAAACACGACGATGATAGTCCCCCTCTCAAATAGCCACAGAGTTGAGATATATGTATAAGTTCCTCAAGTGCCATTAGGGGAGGATCGTGGCCTGAATGGCGATATTACTTCAATTACAGACGGCTATAATTGGAGGCATTCGGTTCAGATTAATCCTTCAACTGCATCTAGACTGGGGCATGATGGCGGTGGGCGCAGAATGACCAGCTCGGACATACATGAAGTAAAAACTCACATAACATAATGAGCTTATCGCTAGCCAGCTAAAATAAGATAATAAACCTCTATCCTTTTACGCATTGGCTTATTTATTAATATATTTATAAGATATTTCTTTTATTCTGTGATTCAGACGACACAGTAAATCAAACACAACTGAGTTTCTCTGTAAGAAAAGATTTATTTTGTTTATTTTACATTGTACTATTATGATTCACATGAAATGAGTGTTTATGTTTAGTAATAAAACCTTACATACCTGTAAGAAAAGAAACGACATTTAATGTTATCAATCACAATGTCAGTTTCTAAATCACTACTAAAATATCCTACGTAATTAATTAATAATGGTATGCATAAATTGTTTTCACGCAACGATGGCGAGATGCTTTTTAGGTTATCTTTTTCATAGATAACTTATATTATTTTGTCATGTTACGGTCCGACGTTATGACGTTTGATTACGCGGGAAAATTTAAATTAAAGAAAATTATATTTTTCTTTACATCTCCCCTACCGGAGAAGATAACAATGTATCTGCTCATGCATACTCTTCAAGTGCAGGCAGGAGCTGGTGTCAGTTTCGAGATGTGGAAAAAGTTTGACTCTGATTTCTTATGGTCAGTGTTTATCTTGTAAATTGAGTTTGATATTTTCTCTATAATTTTGTAGGGTCCGAGTTTCAATTCATCGAGCTTTTTCCTATTCAGTTTGTTTCCATGCTCCACAAAAACGGAATCTCCAACTTTAAAGTCTATATGTCTTCGTTTTTTATCGTAAATTGTCTTGTTGTAATTATGTGATCTGATTGTATTTTCCAGAGCTGTCTTCCTAGCCTGAATTAAATCATATTCGGTTTTCTTCTGTTTCAGCTCATTTGGCAAGATTGTAACATCTGTGCCATAAAGTAGGTACTTTGGAGCATATCCAGTAACAGTGTGTTCCGTTTCATTGTATTTTTTTACACAGTTGTGTGCTATAGTTGTCCATGCTACATTTGTGTCCTGTTCATTTATCTTGCACCTGATTTTATTGACCAATGTTTGATTCAGTCTCTCGTTTAAGCCATTTGAGAAAGGAGAGTTTACTGCTGTAAAAATTATTGGAATATTCTTTTCATCCAAAAATCTCTTGAATTCCTTAGAATTGATACCTGGGTATTGGTCTGAGAGTATCAAGTCAATGTCATCAGTTTCTGCACAGTTTTTTATCAGTTTGATGAAATCATTTGCATTTTGAGTACTTGACGTCAAAATATATGCGTACCTAGTGAAATGATCTGATAGCAGGTGTAAATATCTCTTCGTTGATCTGGAACCTCCGAAGCCTCCAATGGTATCAATAGAGCATATCTGAAAAGGTTTTGTGGCGGGACCCAAGTGGGACATCAATCCATATTTATTTTATCCTCTTGATTTATTCTTTAAACATACTATGCAGCTCTCGCAGATTCTTTTTATGTTCTTCGTCATGTTTTCTGCTGTATACACTGAGCTAATCATTCTTTGCATCTGTTTAATTCCTATGTGACTTAGATCTGTATGTACCCTTTTCATGAATTCTATGGAGAATTTCTCTGATATAATTACTTTTTCTTTTTTCTTAACTTTCTTGTAGTAAACATTGTTTTTTCTTAGTAGCTTGTCTTTTCTGCACTGTATATATTCATTATTAACTTGATCGCTTAAGATATCTTCCAGTGTTATTGTGTTAACCACTTTCAATTGTTCCTCTAGGTTTTCATTTGGTTCAAGGACTGGGTTCCTGCTTAGGCAATCAGCTTCGATGTTGTATCTTCCTGGAGAATATTTAATTTGGAAATCATATTGGGATAAGTAGTATGTTAGATCGCCTAATTCTTCATCTGTTCTAGACCTTATGTTCATATTCTCCAATGGCTTGTGATCTGAATAGACAATAAATTTCCTACCTATTAACAGATGCTGCCAATACTTTACACATTCTTTAATTGCCAGGCATTCCAAATATATGGCTTTCTTCCTTTTTTGCACTTCATTCAATTTTTTTGAAAAGTATGCCACTGGTTTTTCTTCGTTGTCTTCTTGTGGCTGTTTTAGGACTGCTCCTACTCCTAGTATACTAGCATCTGTGTATATGTGAATAGGTAGGTTTGGATCAAATATTGTTAATACCGGTTGAGAACATAATATTTGTTTCATTTTATCAAACGACTCTTGGCATGCTTCAGTCCAGTTAAAGGTTTGTCCTTTTCTCAAAAGGTTATGTAATGGTTCCAATGTTATTGCTATATTCGGCACATACTTATGATAAAAGTTTATTTTTCCCAAGAATTGTCTCACATTTTTTTGAGTTTTTGGAGTCGGGAAATTTTTTATTGATATTAAGTTGTCTTTCAGTGGTCTGACAGAATTATTCTGTATTACATGACCCAAGTATTTAACTGTGTCTGCTGCAAACGTGCATTTAGAGAATTTCAGTTTAAGGCCTTCGCTTTTAATTGCTTGAAATAGTTGTTCCAGATGTCTGACATGATCCGAGAAACATGTTGAAAATAACAAAATGTCATCGATGAAACATACTGTGAACTGTCCGAGCTTGTGCTTCCTTATTATATTACACATTATTCTCTGAAATATAGCCGGGGAGGTTTTTAAGCCAAATGGTAAAGTGGTCCATTGATAATGTCCCTCTTGTGTCACAAATGCAGTTTTGGGTCTATCTGTGATACGCAAAGGTATAGACCAAAACGCAGAGTTTAGGTCCAATGTTGAGAAAAACTTGCAATCTCTTGTTTTTACTATTAGGTCCTCAATAAGAGGGAATGGCTGTGATTGAGGTACAACTATTTTATTTAGGTCTCGAAAATCTATGCATAATCTTGATTTTTTATTTTCATCTCTTTTATATGCTAATGTGACTGGTGCTGCGAATGGGCTATATGATTCTTCTATTATATTTTTTTTCCAATAATTTTGCAATCTGGTTTTCAATCTCTTTTTTATCTTCCATTGTGCAACGATATGGTCTTTTACTACAATATTTTTCTATTAGTAGATCAATGTGTGCTTCATAATCTGTTACTTTTCCAATATCATATTTGTCCTTTGCAAACACAAATTTATTTTTCGATATTAATTCATCAATCACTGCCTGTTTTTGATAGTCTAGATTATTTATACAAATTTTGAAGTTTTCTCCATTTAAGTCTTCATTGAAGTTTACTAAATTGTCAGATTTTATTTCCTTAGAATGTATATCTGTTTTATTTTTCTCCTTAGAAACTGTTTCACTTCTTTGTATAGGTATTTTCTGATTAATTTCTAGCTTTTCGTTTTGAACTAGATAAAACTCTTTTATAAAATCTAGTCCCACTAAGAAATCGTAATCGAAATTTTCTTTGTCTATTACAAAAACATTCATTTTTTTTTCCATATCAAAAATGGCTACATCAAGTGTGATTATTCCATTTGCCTTTTTAACGCCATTAATCGTTTTTAAATTAGTATTGTTGGAATGACCGGCTTCCTTATTTTTTATCTTTAACAACTTTGAATTTATCAATGAGACATTAGACCCCGAGTCGTAGATCCCAAATACTTCAACATTTTTGTTGAGTACTAATTTCACTTTGATCAATGGCGGCACTATTAGTTTTTTTGATCTTCACACTGCAATTCACATTCCAATTCTGAATTGTTGATGAGTTTTATTTGTTTTTTATCTTTTTCAGTATTTATTTTTGTTTTAAACCAACAGGAATCTTCCGAATGATAGCGTACACCTTTTTTTAATTTTTCACAAATACTACACTTTTCTTTAATCGGCTTAGTATCTTCTTTTTTTTTTATATATTTTTTTCTTGTGACCAAATGTTCTAATCTGCCAAGTTCATTAAATAAGTCCTTTGTGTGTAATATTTCTTCTTTGTTAATTCTATCTGTTATAAAGTCTGGTAAGCCGGCAGCAATTATATCGATGAGGGTCCCTTCATCAATTGTTTTTCTGACTTCTAGTAAAAGTTTTTCTTTTTTTACTGCATATTCCAATAAAGATCCTGATTGATACTTGAAAGATAAAGCATAGTTGCTAGTAGTCCAACCTTTATTGGCATAGGTTTGCAAAAAACTTGATTTCCATTCTGACCACTCGGAATGTAAACTCAACTTGATCATCATAGAAGAATACCAATCAGTGCATGATTTCTCCAGAAATAATCTAAAGATTTCAATTTTTTCTTCCTCTTTTACTATATCGAACCTTGCACATTCTTTTTCAAATACTTCCATCCACTGATATGCATTTGAATTTTTTCCATCAAATTTTTCAATTACAAACCTGTCGGCTAACTTTTTTATACTTTGTTTTTCTTTGTTTTGTTGACCTTCAACTAATTTTTCCAATATTTTCACAATAGGATCTTCTAAATACTTTTGATTAGCAATAGGCAATTGTTCTTGGGTAGTTTCCTCTAGAAATTGGTCCTGAAAAATCATGTTTCCATCCTCATCAACATATGTTTGTAATATATCCTTTGTAGTTTTTATCCAAACATTTCTAGTTTGGTATCTTTTTTTTAATGTGTTTTTCATTGTAACGAAGGTTTTCGAGGTTTGGATATGTTTATGAAGCGGTACTGCTTGATGCTCTTCAGGAAAAAGGAAAACTTTGTCATCTTCTGTGGCAATTGAGGTTATGGCGATAAAGTTTGACTTTCCGTCTATTGTTGGTTTTACTTGAAAAGTAAATTTTAACTTTTCCATTTTCTGACAATAAATGTCGTTTTATAAGATATTTCTTTTATTCTGTGATTCAGACGACACAGTAAATCAAACACAACTGAGTTTCTCTGTAAGAAAAGATTTATTTTGTTTATTTTACATTGTACTATTATGATTCACATGAAATGAGTGTTTATGTTTAGTAATAAAACCTTACATACCTGTAAGAAAAGAAACGACATTTAATGTTATCAATCACAATGTCAGTTTCTAAATCACTACTAAAATATCCTACGTAATTAATTAATAATGGTATGCATAAATTGTTTTCACGCAACGATGGCGAGATGCTTTTTAGGTTATCTTTTTCATAGATAACTTATATTATTTTGTCATGTTACGGTCCGACGTTATGACGTTTGATTACGCGGGAAAATTTAAATTAAAGAAAATTATATTTTTCTTTACATATTATTATAAGTGTTCATGTATCATCAATTCATCACGTAGAGGATTGCCACTACGTGATGATGCAAGCACAATAATTGTGCTTATAACACAGATAATTATTATCTTTTATGAAAATATTCTAAAAGTCCATTACTGTCTCCTATTGGCTGCTACTTTATCAGCCATCCGATGGTTAATAAAGAAGCGATGGTTACCATCGTACTTCGGTACTTGGTAAGTCCTGGCTCTAATTTATTTTGGTTTTATTTGTCGTATAAAGCGTATGGTCATTATTTTGCAAACTGAACTGTCACTATCTTTATTGGCGATATCCTTAACGTCAGGTACTAGTACACTGTACAGTCGTGCACGCGTCACGTCTGTGGGCTAGAGCTTAGCTTAGTACGGAGTTCCAAAAGAATAAATGGCCAACTGATACTGGTTACTGATACTTGTACTGATAAGAGTAAAGCAAAATCATATAGTAAGAATTGTAGCAGTTGGCATTCAGTAGGTAGTTTCTGCCTCGAATTATATAAATGTTTATATCATTTGCAACAGACAGTAGTCAGTGGACCTTCTAAAGTTTTCACTGTTGTGTCCTGAAGCTGTAGTTGGCTGTTTATTGATGTGGTGTTTAAGTTTATTATGATAATGAGAGCTTGTTCGAGTCATATGAATGTGTCCCTAGGACAAGCTTAGGGTCAAAACTTGGAGTATAGGCTCGAATTATTATGAACTACTTTGGGATCCTTAATTATCCTGATGATAACGAGGAATAAAATTATACTGAGAGTGAAAAATATTTTTTTTATACCGTACAGTCTTCGTACCTTACGGATTTGGTTGGACGTGAATACATGTCAATGTATGGAAACAAAATTGAGAAAGTCAAAATATTCTTGCACCCCAAAATTGATGCTGTTAACGGAGTAGAAAACCCCACAATTCTATAGGTTTATAATACATTACGGACCAAAACAAATGAGCCATGTTCAAGGGTCTCTTCTGCATCAATAAAGCCTCGTATTTATGTGTCTGTCGGTAATCGGACGGTTTCTTTTGTTTTTTCTCTGTGCGTTCATTAGGAATAGTTTGTGGGCCGTTAGGTTTACGTGGGCACAGGTAGAAGGCCGATAATTGTATAAATTGAGGGTATGTGTAGGTTTTTATTTGGTTAATTTTTTTTGTTGGTGTAGTGTATGGGATTGGGATCTAAGGGTATGGTTTAAGTGGCGGAAGCGGGGCTGAAAGTTCACTGATCGTCCCACACACAGTTGTAATCGTCCAGGTTTTCGATAGTATTGATGAAATTCATATAAGTAGTTTATTTAATAGTTTAGTGGCCATCCACAAGAGGAAAAAATGAATTTGATAAACGTGATGTATGCGTGTGTGTCTCAGCGACGCGCCGATGTCGCGTTTAATTTCCAATTTCAATGTTATTGCTTCTGGAATATAGTCGCCTAATTAAGTATAGCTTTCAGTCTGACAAAGGAAAAATACGTGTTATGCTACACACGTGGCAAACAAAGGTGGTCCTCTTATAATCCTATATTGTTTTTTATCAATACCTCCTAAAGAAGGCGTGAATCTATTTGATTGAGAATCCATCATCACAACATCACGCCTGTCTTCTCGAAGGGTTGGGCAGAGGTGTGTTTATAGTAGTCCAATATTCTGCTAGTTATTTGGAACCTCATCATCATTCACCAACATCTCAATTTATTTGATGTCGGCACAACATGTCTCTTCTTTATATACAAATAGAAAAGTATGAACTTTTCTATTAGTCGTTCTTAGTAATAATATCATTACCATCATTTCAGCCGAAAGACGTCCGGTGCTGGACATAAGCCTCCCGGCTTATGTCGAACGTCTTTCGGTCGAAGTGGTGATGATTGGGGGACCAAGCATTACTACTTCGACCGGTTCTGTGCTTCTCGCATCAAGGGGATACGTGCGACCTTCACCAGGTCATCGGACCACCTTGTGGGAGGCCTTCCAACGCTACGTCTTCCGGTGCATACCGGAAGACGTAGCGTTGGAAGGCCGAAAGTTTCTGGGGTGGCGACCGCATGGTCGCCACCCCAGAAACTTTCGGCCCCATCGGCCATCTGTTCTGCGAGCAAAGTGCTCTGGCCACTGCATTTAAGTTTGAAAATTCTTCGAGATATGTCGGTTACCTTATTTCTTCTGCGGATCTCTTCATTTGTAATAATATCTGGTTATTTAGAATCAATGTATACAAATATGTGTTGTCATAGATTATTCCAAACAAGGAGCTGCACAGTGCCGGGACAGCGCAGCTATCAGCAATTATATTAATTTCTCCAGAGACCTCTCTGTTCAGCGGATTATCATAATTTTATGGAACACTCGCTGCAAATATTATTAACTTGTGTGGTTCAACAAACACGTTGTTTGTGTGCAATCAGCTCAGGGAATAAATGAGTTGATTTAAATTTTCTTTAGTGTTTTATTCATTTTTTCAGGCTTTGGGTTTGTTTTCTAAAAGAGCTTTCTTAATCTGTTGTCTAGCATGTACCACAGCTGGTACTTAAACTTTTCATTTTTCATACTCGGAAAATTGTGTGTGTTTGATCCGAATAGCGGGTGGACGACGCTATTTCCCACCTTTGGGCAGAAAGACTCATAGTAATTGTTTCCCTCTCTAGGGAGGGAATAAATTAAAAAATAGAATTAAATTTGGTTAAGTAGTCAGCTACGAAATGTTTTACATCTGCGGTCTTGTGAGTGTATAAACAGCGTCAGTGTGAATTAATAAAAATACCTACTATGTGGAAGGGGCCCGCGGCGGTGTGTTCCATATTTAAAATTAAAAAAAGACTATTGTATAATAGCTAACTCTGTAAGCTGAACCGAAATTCAAAAATTTGATTTTAAAGACTATAATATTTGATTAAAAATGAGTTCAAGCGATTCTGAAATGTTGACCCCAGATTCGGTTAAAGACGAGGCAAGTACAGTACCTAATCTTTTGCCGAAATTCTCAAAAGAAAGATACTTATTTAAGTATCTTCATGCATGCTTGTATGTTTCTTCTTCTTCGTCATGTATTTACATGCAATGATTTTATAAACTGGCGACCACACGAGAAAATATAAATATTTTAGAAAAAACTCAATTTTTTACTTTCCTTAATTATTCGAAATAAAGAGTAGTGTTTAAAACGGGTGAAATTTATCAATTCCTTTCGATCCTTATATAACAATCCACTATTTCTTAAACTTTATGCAACTATCTTATGAAAGGCATATACATATTTAATCGAAACTCAAATAATTCTTATTTTACTTTCACTCTAATAAAATGCATGTGCCTTTTTTCGGGAACCTCAAATAATTCCTATGTATATTATACATAGGGATTATTGGGTCCTAAAATACGGAATAGCTAAAAAACTACGACCAACTTGGATATAGCGCTCGCGCGGCCGCTGGGCTACCGCGGCATCGCTTCACTTGCTTGACTTGCGCGTGGTTGGTTACAGTTCTGACCTAATCTAACCCGTCTGGTCGGGATAACCTATGGGATTATATGTTTCTATGTCTTGAAATTCTAGAAAAATGTGCTGAATTTACAGTTTACGAGTCGATGTATAGTGTTCTTACAGTCATGACTTTGTAAATAAATTAGTGTAGTACTTGCTTCCAGTCAACTCGCGAGATAATGAAACTAATACAAGAGAACAGGGCCCGCTGTAAGGGGGCGGCCACACTAGCGGCTCTGAGTTACGTATTAGGAACGCCTTGACGAATTGTGTCAGGATGCAACTTAAAGTCTCCTTCAAACAGACGCGACATGACACGCGACACAAAGGCACCGCAAGTCGCACAACGAGCGGTGCCTTTGTGTCGCGCGCGATTATATCGCGTATCGCGCCTGTTTGTAGGTGCCTTAATATGTTCAGTTAGAAGTAGACTACATAACATTGAGTAGTCATTTGTGCAAAAACCGAGTAATAAAAAAATTGGACTGGGGAATGAAATTTCATAAAAATTTCATTACCCAGTCCAATGCCACAGCTGGTGCCCCAGCCGCTCTACCTGCGTCGTCTACCCCTGCAAAGGGGAAAAAGCAGCCAGTCAAACTACCTCGTGTTCCCGCTTCAATTTCTTCAATTCAATTTTTTTAATGATTGTTATTTGAAAGCTAGCCGCGGTCTTTTCGTGGATTGGTAACCATACATTACATTTCAATACTCCTCCGTGCTTCGGAAAGCACGTTAAGCCGTTGGTCCCGGCTGTCATTTTTCCATCTTTGACAGTGGTTACGAGTAGTCAGAAGCCGAAAAACCTGAAAACCAGTCTTACCAAGGGGTATCGTGTTACCCAGTAACTGGATTGAGGAGGTCAGATAGGCAGTCGCTCCATGTAAAAAATTATATTTAGCTACATCGAGAGAAAAGGTTAGACTGGAAGCAACCCCAACATACTTAGTTGGGAATAGGCTCGGCAGATAGATTGTTATTTGAAAATCGGCCCTAAAATTAATGTAATTAATAAACGATTCCATCAACTTCTCCATTTGTAATTCGTATAGTGTTCGATTATAGTTATTAAGTAATTATATATAACATTGCAAAACTAGGGACGCATCCATCATAAATGAACTCCCATATTATTAGTTGTGTTAACGAGTTGGTTGTCATGACCTAATGTTTTACATAGTTACTAGATGCGCCCCGCGGTTTTACCCGCGTAGGTTTCGATTCCAAAAAAGCTCTGGAGGGCCACCCTTATCATCTAGGGGTATAAAAAATAGCCTACGATCTTTTCTGAAACCTACCAAATACACAAAAATTTCATAAAAATTGGTCAAGCCGCTTTGGAGGAGTTCCATAACAAACACAGTGACCGAGATTTTTATATTTATGCAGAAGATATGCGTTACATGTTAGTTTTAGAATAAATAAATTAATAAAATCAAAACAATGCATTAGTGAGCTTGAGTAGCTGTGAATGTGATATGTTGGACTAATTGATTGATGCCTAATGTTTTGGATAATTATTATAATACTAGCTTCTGTTCGCGGATTCGTCCGCATGAAATTTTGGTTGTTGCATCGCATCGCCTACCCGCGCTATTACATCGCCTACCCGCGCTATTACATCGCCTACCTGCGCTATTACATCACCTACCCACGCTATTACATCGCCTACCCGCGCTATTACATCGCCTACTCGCGCTATTACATCGCCTACCCGCGCTATTATATACCGCGCTCAATGGTATCCTGCAAACAATTCTACTTAACGACAGATTAGTAAGTAAAACAGCCGGTAAAGTGATATTCTATCAGCGATTACGGATACGTTGACAGAAAAGAAAACAATGCGTGGGACTGATACAAGCTCCCGAAAAGTTTAAGTCAATTCCGTTGATGCTCGTTCAGATACAAGACGCTTTAAAAACGATAACCCTCTGTGCAGCATTTGAAAAAAACCATCCATTACAAGAATATTTCTCTGGGAATCCTAGGCACTCTGTTGGGGTTATTCAATAAAAATCTACTTAAAACTTTCAACATGGATCGATTCTTTCAGTCTCCTTAAGAATTGATTCTACACGGATGCACACAGCTTTGATTCACATTTTACAAATTAAACAAAGCATACGATTTTATATTATTTAAAGTGTATCCCGAGAATGCCTGATTACTTTGGAACCCTTTATACTTTGCACATCAAATTACACATTCGACCAAAATGTCCTCATAATGTTACAAATGCTATCCACAACTTGGTGATTTGATTACGTTCCTCACGCACGAGAACACTTGGTTTACAGACAAATTATTTCTTTATTTAATTCCCCAGAGCGAAGGACTTTGGTAACCAAGTTATTTGAACCTTTTCGGTTTTTACGTTGAATTTTAAACGTATGTTATATACCTAGGTACGTTTGTAAACATGTGGATAGAAAGGTTTGTGGAAGGCTGATTATGGTCAGGAAAACTAATTATTCAAATTCATTTTTTTTATTTGTGGAACACAGTCATGTAAACAAAAAAGTAGAGATATCGATATTAATAAAATGAACGCTGTGATTTGCCGTCAACAGCGCACACCTCATTATATTTTCCAATTCGTTTGTAATAAATACAACAATATATGTATTCAAAATTAATAAATAAAACTAAATTAATTTTATTATAACAAATGAATACATAAAAACATTCGTTATTACTATTACATTCAATTATCATAAGAATATATTTAATCAAATTAAAAACATTAAAATGAATTTAACTACAAATCAAATTCAAATAGTTTTATTTTCTTTTCACAAAACAATGGTATCATAAAAATAAGACAAGCTTAGAAACTAGTTTGTGAGAGACTGGTGTCTGCACTAGGAATACCTATAGCAGATCACCAGGGTCCCACCACACGGTATGAGAACATAAATTACTTATTTAGTAAATTTGAAGGGATACAGGGCATAACATAAACTCAATGAGAAAACACAAAGATTAAGAACAATAAAACGAAAAGAGAAGTACGTCGAAAAAAGGTGATCTAATTATTATGTGTAGGGAAAGTACGGGGTTGGACTATTTTGGATGAGTTAGATCTACAACTGAGTGAATCACGCCGTATCTACCATGTCAAACAATTCTGACTTACAATTGTTTTCACTAGAAACTGATAACGTAACTCTCAGAAAAAAGCAAAGCAAAATAACCGTAAGTACAGAAAATTCTTTTGCATCCTTGTCAGTGGACGATGACAACGAATACTCATCTATACCATCTTACGACAAACATAACTTAAGTTGCCCCCATTTACAACTTAATGAAAATGAAACAATAACAGAATTAGGGGCATTAGTTAACACATTGCGAGAGAAATTAGCTTCTGCGGATAGTGAAATTGAAAACTTAATAACAGAGAATACTTCACTTAAAAATACCATTGTTAACCATGAAAAAGTTATAAACAACCTGAAAAAAATATGTAATAGTACACCGAAAAGAGTTTCAACCGTAATTAAGAGGAAAAGTATAAATAAAGGCAAACTTAATTTTTCCCAAGAAGAAGATTACTTGCTTCAAAATCGAAATAAAGCCGAGAACCAAAGCAAAACTACAACACCTAAATCTGAAACAAAAACACAAAAGCTCAACAATAAAGGGACCATAGCGGAAAAACAACAATCAAAAATCTCATGCTCCACAAACACAAAACAAAATAAAACAACTCAAAGCACAGAAATAGAGGATAATAATGTGATATCTACCAGGAATAGGTTATGCATTGTTAGTGCTAACAAAACAAATGATATTCTATCCATCGCAGAAGAGACATTCCAAAACTTACAGATCTGTCACTACATGTCACCGAAATGCGGGTTGTTACAACTTATCAGTAATTTGCACCAAAAAGTTGTGGATTACTCGTTGAATGACTACTGTGTAGTTTTAATAGGAGAAGAAGATTTTCAAAAAACCAAAAACTATGTCGAAATCATAATAGGATTAAGAGAAACACTGGCGAAAATTGAGCACACAAATATTATTTTGTGCCTACCCACATTCAAACTAAGCGATTATTCAACGATGTTCAACTGGCGTATCGAAACGTTTAACAACTTACTGCATTTAGATTTATTGACACATAATTATGTAACAGTACTAGACTCTAATTTAAACTTATTCTACGATTTTACTATGTTCTCAAAATACAACAGAAAATTAAATAACCAAGGAATGAGAAATATTTTCCAAAATTTGCTGGTACTTATGAATAATAATAATCTCTACTTATGTCAACCGGAACTTGAACCTGATCTGACTAATAATGTTAACACGAACGCGGTCACACATAACGAGTTTTTTCTTTGATCACATGTATGTTATGCATCAGAATATTGCCGGACTTATAAATAAATCTGATCTATTAACCGTGCACATTCAGGAGCTACTAAGCAAACAAATAATTGTAGACGTTATATGCATAACCGAGCATTTTATAATGTCAGGCCAGGAACACCTTCTTCATATACCCAATTATAGGCTCGCTGCATGTTATGCAAGAGGCAACATAAAACGCGGTGGAGCCTGTATTCTAGTCAAAAAGGGTCATGAGTATACAGAATTACCTGACATAATGAAACACTCGATTTCAGGAATAATAGAATGTTGCGCCATTAAAATGACAAAACATAATTTAATTATATTATGTATTTATAGACCGCCAAAATTGTCTAACTTAAGTGAATTTTATGAAAATTTGGAAACTATCTTAAAAATCATAACACAAAAATAATTCTGTGCGGCGATTTTAATATAGACACTTTGAAAAATAATAGAATTACTTTTGATTTTAAATGCTTTCTCCAAAGCTATAACCTTATTTTGAAAATTAACGAAGCGACACGTCTTGTTAGTAATACCTGTTTGGATAATTTTGCACTCAACAGTAGACAAAAATGTCACAGTCAAGTAATAGACTTTGGGCTTTCAGATCATACAGCTCAACTAATTAATATAAAAGTAAATAAATCATGCAAGATTAAAACTTGGAGAACTAAGATTCGAGATACTTGTAAAGAAAACCTCATTAAATTTAATAAATATCTTCAGAGTCTATCGTTTTCTGACGTATATAACACAGAGGATTCGAACAAAGCGTATGACAATTTCTTTGAACTATTTAAGCTCATGCATGACTTATGTTTTCCCTATAAGTTAGTGACAATAAAATCAGAAAAAAGAATCAAGTGGTTATCGCGTGGCATAAGATTATGCAGTAAAAAGCAACGAAATCTACTTTGGAAACATAGACTAAAGCCGTCAACAGAAAATAAAAACGCCTTTGTTAACTATTCTAAGAGATTTAAAAAAATTATTAAATTAACTCAGCAATCCCAAAATAATTACTTGATCAAGAACTCGAAGAATAAATCGAAAACCTCCTGGCAAATAATAAACAATAACAAAATTAATAGGGAACCAATTTTACAAATAAGAAATAATAATCAGACAATAACGGATCCGAAAGAAATAGCGGAGTCTTTCAATAATTTTTTCATTAACCAAATCAATAATATAACTAATAACCCGACGCACGACGTTAAGAAAATTGACCATAATCCAAACTCAATATTTGTACCACCAGTCATACCTCAAGACGTGATGAGAATAATTAAATTATTAAAAAACAAAAAGAGCGTAGGTTATGACGGAATCTCCACTCAGGTCATAAAATTTGTTGCTAATAGTATAGCTGGCCCTTTAAGTCATATTATTAACGTTAGCATATCATCAGGATATTTCCCTGATAACTTAAAATCCGTAATTGTAAAACCAATTCACAAAAAGAACAGTAAAGACAATATGTCGAACTATAGGCCTATAGCTTTAATTCCCGTTTTTTCCAAAATAATAGAAAAAGTCATATATGAAGCAATATCATCTTTCTTGACTAAATTTAATATACTTTGCAATGAGCAATACGGGTTCAGGAAAAACAGAAATATAAACATGGCAATTTTTGACTTGTTGAATATTATTATGCCGAATGTTGATACAAAAACGCCTATATGTGCTATATATACAGATATGTCAAAAGCTTTCGATTGTGTCAATCATAACACCCTTCTTCAAAAACTAAACGCCTATGGCATTAGAGGTAATATCCTGAATCTAATAAAATCATATTTATCCGGTCGCAAGCAAATGACAGAAATTTCCAGAATATGTTGCAAGTCTAAATTAGAACTAAAGTATGTGTCTTCCGGTAGAGAAATAAAATTCGGTGTACCACAGGGAAGCGTCCTCGGGCCCTTGTTATTTTTAACTTATATCAACGATCTCCCACGCCAAACCCACCATCCCATGGTTCTGTTTGCTGACGATAGTACAGCACTCTTAAAATGCGACAATAATAATAAAAAATATGAAAACGATATAAATAACACCATTGAGATTATAATAAACTGGCTACATAAAAACAATTTACAAATAAACGTACAAAAAACAAAGATAATGCATTTTTACCAAAGACTACGTATCAATGACCTAAATATTAATTATAACAGTCAAAATGTGGACAGAGTAGATGTAACGAAATTTCTAGGAATATTGATTGACAGTCAACTGACATGGAAGGCACAGGCCGAAGCAATCTGCAAAAAACTTAGCTCATCTGCATATGCACTGTATAATCTTAAAAAAAAAGTTAATATCAAAACAGTATTACTAGCATATCATAGTCTTGTCGTTTCTACTTTAAGGTTTGGTATTATATATTGGGGTAATTGTACAGAAAGAGAGAGTATTTTTAAGGCCCAAAAACGCTGCCTACGAGCAATTTTTGGTCTAAAAGTAACTGACAGCTGTGTTCCAATATTTAAAACGAATAATTTGTTGACATTTCCTTGCCTTTACATTTTAGAAATTGCTCTCTTTGTTAAATGTAATCAACATTTATTTTTAAGTTTATCGGAAAGCAGACATCGAGATGTAACTTTGCGATCTCAATACCGAAACCTATTACGCACAGGTAGATACAGGACTGCTTTGTTGAGGAAAAGTGTTTTTGGTATGGCACCGACCATCTTTAACCACATTCCTAATTCCATAAAAACGGAACCAGTAACAACTTTAAAAAAAAAACTAACTTTATTTCTTTTAGATAAATGCTACTACTCCGTATCCGCTTTCCTAGATGATAAATTTTAGTTGTTAATATATCAATGTTTGATACTTACTTTGATGTTTGAACTGCATCAATATTTGCATGCCAAAGTGGTAGAATGTACAAGGATTCCTTAAATCACATAATGTAATAACCTTATTGTAAATACCTACATTCTGAGCAAATAAAATAATATTCTATTCTATTCTATTCTATTCTATTCTATTCTATTTAGTAAATTCTCAGTTGCTTTATAATCTAAACTAAGGAACCAATCAACCAGAGTAATCTTACACGCCTTTGTTGTTAGATGATAAATTGTTGTAAGACGATTTAATTTATTATATGTATAAGTACGAGGATGATGAATTCAATTTTCTATGTAAATGTCCATGTAACTATCGAAGGGCCTTTAAGACTTGATTATAGTAGTTTATCTTCAATTTCATCAATTTCTGTAACATTTAAATTATTATTTATACTCAATTTACAACATCGGATGGATGAATCTGAATCAATACTGTGGTACTTGACTACTGACATTCTAGAGTAAAATATAGTTATTTCTTTCAAAACTGATTGTAATCCCTGCGTACGCGCACCTACACTCACGAACATCATCATCATTTGCCTAGCCTTTTCCTAACTAAGTTGGGGTCCAGTCTAACCGGATGCAGTCGAATACCAGTATTTTACATGGAGCGACTGCCTATTTGACCTCCACAACCCAGTTACTGCGTAATACGATACCCCTTGATAAGAGTGGTTGTTAGACTTTCAGGCTTCTGTTTACCCGTAACGACTACCAAAGATCCACGAATGACAGCCAGGACCAACGGCTTAACGTGCTTTCCGAGGCACGGAGGGGTCACGGTATGTAAAGATGGTCACCCACACCCATCCACAGACGAACCGCGCCAAGCGCAGCTTAATCTGATCGATCGACCTGTGCAGCTGTTATTATTTAGCCACGGGCCGTCTTAAATTTTCTCCTAAAGTATTAAATTTTATGATGTTACGAATATAGTAGGTGTTCTCGAAGCCATCTATTATGAAATCGGTATTTTACATGTTGCTATCATTGTATCACAAAGAAAATTGTTTTTAAATTTTAGCTTTTTATACTCGTGACTGTACTTTATATTATCGCTCCAAGCAACTCCTTATTAAAAGCTCGTCCTCAAACAAACCATTCCATCGTATCTGCGCACCCATCGCGGCCTGCCACCGGTCTTGTCGCGGCTAATCGACGCCCGATGCCATCAATCATCAGCTCACTCCGTCAGTGATGCATCGCCGGATTACCAGCAACAGACGCTGATTTAGAACCAACAGCTACGAGCTTTTTTGGGTGAAACAAGGTTTTTGTTTGTGAGGTTTTGAGAAGTAGACTGTTCGGTTTAGTTTAGTTGTCCATATACAAGAAACAACATGTATTGTGTGTATTCCTCAAAATGGGGTATGCAGAAGTATGAACAGTTTACCATAATTTCGTCAATTTATTTTAATTTCCTTGTATGAGTAGGAGCAGTAGTAACGGCCCCGACTTACGAGTTGTAGGTCGTGGGTTCGAACCCACGCAGGCGCTTTACTTTGTTTAAATAATTTTCATTACCAGTGCTTTCGAACGGTGAAGGAAAATATCGTGAGGAAACCGGCATGTCCTAAACCAAAAATTCGAAGTCATGTGACATCTACCACCCCGCATTAAGCCCGCGTGGTAGATCACAGCTCACTACCTCTCACAGCTGTGCCCCAGCATTTGGAACATTTTAGGCTGGTTATAATGATGTAGGTAATAGGATATCCTATTACATCGATAGAGGAAAAATATAAAGTAACGTAAGTGACGATTTGCCGTTAACCAGGCACAAATCCTGACCTGTGTCTGTCCTGACAAGTTATTAATGGAGAAACTGAAATGAATACTTTTCTGCCTTGAGGATTGAATCAAAGACTCTACTGTATTAATTGTTCACGTTACCAGTTTATCGCCCTGACGGGAGAGGTACATCTGAATGACGAAGACCATTTCAGAGATCGCATATTCAGTCAAATTTAAAGCCTTTGGACTTAAACATCATTGGCTCAGTCTGCGCACGGTCTCATTCAATTCATCTAAATCCTAGTACAACAAGATATATCTAAGTATTTCTAATACGAGTGCAGTAAGTACCATCACTAGAGTAGCGTGTGCTTACAACATGGACGGACACCACAAAGACGGTCACATTAGTGGACAAAACCTCTAGCGAATACAGTGATACTCATTATAACAAGCTACTGGTTGCAGTTGTCATTGTGTAATGTATACACAGTACACAATGACAACTGCAACCAGTATCTCGCTTCTTACAATGTTAATAAAATTCAATGCAGTATTGCAGTGAACTTTATTACTTAAATGCGCGACAAAGAGTACGGTTTAAAATTTTCACATGTATCTATGAATCTAGATAATAGTCATAAATAAGTTATATCTTAAAAAGTACTTTAAAATTAATTAAAAAGAAAGCCGACTGCAACTAAAAAGTACAAAAAAGCTGACTTTTCAAGCATCTCGGTTGGTGTTTGTGTTGGTGGCATCAAATTTGAAGTTGAACTAAATGAACTGCCACGAACTGCATCAGAAACATTGTTCAAGAACGAACTTGTTTAAAGATGAAACTAGAAAGCCTTACCATCTTGCTTCTGTAAAACATTGTTGCGGTTAGTATACTTTTTTATTGTTGTACTTTCAGATTTTAATTAGGTATTCAGCAAGTTTAGGAGGTCCAAGATTCTCCGAAGGTACTGTGTTTGTTTTGATTAGGGATCAAGCCAAAGACCTTGTTCTTTGAAGCGTTTGCAGATAATAAACATTTTAGTCTAATGATAAATGCCGCTGAAAGCATTTTATTACACTAACAAAAGTACACAAGCATCAATCTCGTGTGATCTCATCAGCAAACATCAGCAAATCAAACACAAAACTTGCATAATTAAGTAAATTAGGCCGTTCACACATGACGCGACGCAAACACAACTTATCTTACGCGACCGCAACTAATCCAAGTCGCAAGTTACACAATAACCCGCGTCCTCCATTCTCCCACCGGGGTAGTGTGAGTCCCCTATGGAGGGGGGAGGGGGACGTCCCGTAATGGTGTTTGCGGACAACGTCCCGTTCAACGCTCGTGCGATTTAATTTATGTCAATAGTATCATCAGTACTCGCAGTGTTTGGGATAAAAATAAGAGCCTCGTCGATAGTAGGACAAATTGGAGAGAGTTGATTTAGCTTTATTTTTGAAGGAGCACTATAATAGAGTTTCCTAGAAGAGCGTTTCCGTCATATCTGTAAAGGACGTCATAAAAATCTGTAATTTTCACCAGTATTTGGGTGTCAAAAAACGCTCTGTATTGGACATTACGGCCGCATGTGACTCATTGCACTTCTAAGAAACCATAGCTTAACTCTTCCTACACGTGGCACAGTGTGATAGCTGCCGATGTCGGGTACATTGAGCCACGTGTTGGGGGATATTACACAACCATATTATATTGATGAGTCAAGGATCTATTACAACACTAGCTTCTACGGCTTCGCCCGCGTGGATGTCGGAAAATATCCCACGGGAACGTACTATCGGGATTAAAAGTAACCTATGTGTTGATCCATGTTATAAACTATATCTGTGCCGTTTTTACCCTAATCTATACTTATAATAAATCTGTAGAAGTGAAAATTCTGTACATTGAAAATATCAAAAAAATAAATGGCAGGGGGTGTTACTATACCGACACCGAACTCAAAAATGTGATTAAAAACATTTTTGTCTGTCTGTCTGTCTGTCTGTCTGTCTGTTTGTTCAGGCATCACGCAAAAACTACCGGTTAGATTACGATGAAACTTGGTATAATTATTCTTTAATATCCTGGGCACCACACTGGGTACTTTTTATCCCGGAAAAGTATATAGGTACAACAAAAAACAAACTTAATTTTGCGGTTTGATCCCTAGACCCGATTACTGTACCAACCGCAAATAATAAGTTTGTCGTAGCTTACGTCACCCGCAGTGGAGTTCACTAAGGGGCGCTGCACACGGCTAAGATACTATAATATTTTATCTTAAGATACAAGAACGCTCGCCATACAATTCAATGGACTATCATGCAGTTATCAGTATCACACACGATGAAGATAATAAATAATATTTTATATTTTCGTATCTTAAGATGAATTTGTAAATAGTAATAATAAAGCAGAAGAGTTTGTTTGTCTGAACGCGCTAATCGGTCGGATTTTTCTCGGAGTCGATTTTAAAAAATATTTTTACATTTGCTAGCCTAATTCTTGAGGAAGGCTATGTAACATCACGCTATAACCCTTAGAAGCCGAGCAAAAAGAATAAAAGTCAGAAAGATCGCTAAGCGAAAACGAAGTGACAGCGCGGGCAGGCGATGCGATGCGATGCGACGGCGTGGGTCGGAAACAAGAAATTTCACGCGGACGAAGTCGCGGGCAGAAGCTAGTCCAGAATGTATATCCAGACACATGGACAAAAATTCAAATAAAATTATATTTTTGGTTTCAGTCTCGTTCCCACATTTCGGAGCATTTACTTTTTTCAAAAATATTCAATGTACAGTTTTGGCTTTGTTACTTCTTTATTTTAATATAGACATACGAATTATTTGTGAACTATGGTATAATGTACGTTTCTTATAATATTCTATATAGGATAAGAGATTCTGATAAGATCCTAGATTTAAACATGATAGTGTAATATCCACCTCTCTCAGGTAATGTCAGAGCTTTAGTGGTACTCTGCGCGACCGAAAAAAGTGTAACGTATATAATTATATGTATAATACTTTTAGCACAACGACGGTGTATTATTGAACAGAGTCACGTTCGTAGCGAAGTATTTTCTAAGACTTAACTGTCACAGTATGTTCTACCCTATTTATACTTTACAATTTTAGTCAAAATACAATCAAGTAATTATTGGAAGTTGTATAATATAATATTGAATTAACTATTTATACGTAAATTTATAATAATCGAATCATTTATAGATCATTTCTTACGTAAGTAGTAACAATTATAATGTGATACTTATAAGTATAACAATCAGTGAACGATACGTCAAACTATATTATTTTAATCTTTGCGAACGTGAAGACTGTGGGGTTTTTTTTTTGTTTTTCTTTCTCATTTAGTTTTAATCATGGTCTGGCAGTTTGAGTAATTCATGCGGCCTGCCCAAATGCCCTTTCTTTGGTATTGAATCGTTGAGCTACTAAAGTTCTGAGTTGAGCTGCACGATCTCTGACAAATTCGTGCACTGACTGGACAGGTCTACTCAATCTGTGTGGTTGTTTCCCCAAAAGACCATTTCAGATACCAATCTACATGTCTTCACATCATGATATGACCAAGTCTGTTTCGGCCTTTCGACTCAGAGTAGTCAGTTTGGAAACGCCGACTTCATCTAGTTTAAAAAATATGATTGACGTGTGAAAGTGTTTGTACAGACCTACTTGGAGAAATAAATTCATTTATCATTTAACCCTGGCGGAAACTACTTGGTGTTGCCAGCAGTCGTTAACACTTGGCACATAGAGTTATGGAAAAAGTTCGGCATTGTAGAACTACTTTGTGAATCATGCCTCGGTCAGACGGATAGAATACTCTTTATTACGTACACCATATGAAATACAGTCTCTTTCTAAAACTTATATAAACTCCCGGGAATCATGATGGCACTAATACTTCATAAGAGAAGCCCCTGTAGGCTGTATTATGAAATAGATATTAGTACCATCACGCTTCCAGTCCGAAAAAGGGGTGGTGCCAGAGCAGTTCAATAAAATGTAGCACCTTATCAAAACCTTTTAAACTTTCTTTTATTAAGGCGGGCTTTAAACGATCAATTATATCGCACAATATCACGAATTGTGCGATGCTTTTGAACGTTTAGGGTTAATATTGAAGATTAGGTACGCAATGATTAAAAAAATTTTAGGTGGGTTTAATTTTTATTGCACCATATTTTAATCGCACCGTGTACGATAAAAATTGCGCAGGACTTCTCACGGGTAAACTTAGCGTTGTTGCGTGAAAATAGTGGATCGTTTGAGTGCATGAGATGATTCAATCATATTGCGCAATATAAATATTGCCCAAACTTATTGTAAGTTTGGGGGCCGCCTAAAAGAAACGATTTTGTCAATGATGATCTATAGAACGTTAAATCGAGACTTAAAAGCCAAAGGTGACATTTTTATAATCACTATACTCTCTCCGCGTATAGTGGTTACAAAAATTTCACCTTAATAAGCAACAGCAGAAAAAGTTATACATACTTACAATCTTGTCACAAACGTCTACCAACAAATTCTTAGTATAATTATCAATTATGACGTAATAGCTTAGTGTCCTCGTCTAGTACTCTCGGTACTAATAGTGACTAATGTTTCTACGTCAGCCTAATTGAGATTTATATGAGCGAGGACTTGAGCTGACGGAGGTACGCGCTGTTGTCGAGGTTCTTGAGGTTAAGTGGACGTTATTAAGTGGAAGTGGAGGCTCCAGGACTGAAATGAAACAGAAACAGGGTTAGAACTAGAGGTCTATTATTAAGAATAATACAATGCTGCAATATGTTGGGGCTGGAGATAAAGAGAATAATATGTACTAAATCTATTAAATAATATTTATTTATCCAAAGTAATACATAGAAACAAGTTGGGCACAGTGGTAGATATAAAATTGTTTGTACAAAAGTTAAAAGGCTACAAAAATCTATAATAACAATAGTTATTTGTTATACAAGAGTGCAAAGTTGCTTTTTAACCGCGTGCTCTATTTTGATGACCGAGCAAGCGAAGGATTCTAAAATTGAATCACGAGCGTAGCGAGTGATTCAAAAATTAGAATCCTGAGCGTTAGCGAGGGAATCAAAAGAGCACGAGGTGAAAAATCTTTGCACTCGAGTGCAACACGTAACATTTTCATCCCACCTCAGCGAGGAAATGATGAGGCTCTTTTTAAAAATGCCACTAATTTAGGATAGGTGTCTATATATATGTATTGTTCATCTTTATTGTTGCTTTTAGCATTGAATACGTACTCCATAGAGTGCTTGATTTCTTGGTCTCGGATAATTCAATAAAATATGCCAGCAAAACGTTTTCTGATAAAGTTTTGGCTCCTTTAGCTAGTCGCCACGTGTTAAACATCGTACTGTTTCAAATACTTCTCGCGTGATTGTTGAGGGAGAAAGCTCATTTGCGCATTTTTTACAGTTTCAGTCAATTCTGTTGGCGTCAAATAAACTTCGTCGTCGCTAGATTATATCATTTTAGATTTTTTACTTGTTTACAAGTTTCTTGTTTTTATTTTTAACCTAAGGTTTTAACAATATGACGTGAAAAGAAAATTGCGCGCGCAAAGCAAATTAAAAAAAGTACACCAAGAAGGTTCCGAGTCTGAGTTTTAAAAAAATAAAAAAAAGTTGTATGATAAATTCGGCACCATGGAGGTAGAAGTAAATAGGTTTAATGATGTTTTGAATTCACAAACTTAGTGCACACGATGTTCTAAATTCAATTTACTTTATCCTCTAGCGGATAAAAACAGCTTTTGCACTCAGATATCGAAGAGCAAAAATACTCTTTCCGAGATGGGGGGATGAAAAAATATAAACCCTGTCTCTTAAATTAGGAGGCCAGTACCTTAAGAGACACTATCAATATCAATAGCAGTGCATCAGCGTAAGCAGTATAACTGATCTCTGTGAGCAGTTGTGGGCCATCATCAGCGTCATCATGGACTAATATTATTCAGTGATAGGAAATGCGTTTTTAATCGTGAACAATGAGCATTCTAAGTTCTCCATTTACTAGAACAACAAAATTTCTCGCATCATTCGTCCCAACAATTTTTTCTCTGCTTTCCAAAAAAGCGATTACTATCCGGACAACTTCAAATTCTACACGTGCCGGTTATTTATTCTGACGTAATGTGGGACAACAGTGTATTGTCTGAAAGGTAAACGTCGCAGAAAAGGACAGGATACGTTACGGGTCATCAGAAGCCCAAAAGTCTGTCAACCGGTGTTACGCAGTAACTAACTGGCTTGTAGATTTCAGATAGGCATTGTCTCCATGTAATATGTTGCTATTAAGCTGCAGCTGGATAGACTGGAAGGCGACCGTAGTTGGGAAAAGGTTTAAGATAGATTTTATTTGATCTATAAAGTTTTTGTGGCACTTTTTAACTGCCCCGTTGGTCCCACGGTCGCAAGCGCAACTGCTGGTCCTAGGTTGGACTCCCAGGTCGAGCAAAGTGTTATTGGGTTTGCCCATTAGGAATTTCTCAGTAGCCCAAAGTTTGGGAGTTGGTGCCGTTACACCCCCGTACCTCGGTAAGTACGTGGCGCCGTCCTGTAGAGTCCTGCGCCTGACCTCTTGCCGGTCGTTTCGGATTGCCGTCCCATCGGACTAGGGGTGTGAGTGAACAGGGAGCGCTCCTGTGCTTGTGCGCACACTTGTGCACTTTAACATCTTCTGCGTACTTGGCTAATCTCTGTTGAGATTGATCGCTGTGGCCGAAATTCAGTCGAGAGGATAGGTATTTTATTAATGTTTCTTTAATGAAATTCCTTGGATTTTCTTATACATTCACACAGCGGAATTTGAATTAGGTGTGTGATGCGTAAACAGGAAGTTCTCTTGCTGCAGCGCTAATTAAATTCTATAGCCACCTAGTAAGACTCATTTTAGCATGTATTGTAACCGATACAACTGCTCTACCAGAGTTGGCTTTTTTCTGTAACTGCATTTTCTTGAATAGCGTCACCGCATTTTTTTAAGATTTCCGTAAATTTTTGCGCTGTAGTTCATCTATACAGGTCTTACCCCATTATATGCATTAAAATGTCATGTTTATAATAATACTAACTGTGCCCGCGACTTTACTCACATGTCTACGTATTCTTTTGGTATTAAAAATAAAAGGAAGCTTGAAGTCATCGCCATATTCATAAAAAATATCCACTGGCAAATGATTTTAAATCGACTTCTAAAAGGAAGTTCAGTATTGGACTTTATGTGTGTATGTTATTATGTTCGCGGTTTTCCTAAATACAAATGAACTGTTTGTGACAATATTGTCCAATGAATCAATCTACTATATTGTTGCATCGAGCGCAAAGTGGGTTATTAATGCACGAGAGATATGTTGGTGCCCGAGCGCATGCGAGGGCACTACATTAACACGAGTATGCACTCGTGTTAATTTGCTAAAGTGAGTAATTAATGCTAATTACTCACTTTAGCAAGGGGCGTTATCTACTTTTCTTTCAACTACCAATCTACCTACCGTGATAAAATATACCTATTCAAAATAAAAACGTAAGATAATGAAAACAAAGTTTTTCTAAGCTTTTAAATATTTATCCCGCGACTTTTGCGGCAAAAAGTTATTAACAATTTCGTTTGCAGCTGTTTTTATACTTTCTGGAGTTGCATTCATATCGCTATCGCTATTTCCATTTTTTTTTATCTTTTCTTGCTAAATATGAAGTTTGACAATGATACAAAATGCGCGCCACTTGATTTTTTTTCACCAAATCGGTTTTATTCAGTTGATTTTTATTTTCAGCCAGTATCTTTTTGATCTAATGCATACATTTTATATTAAACATAATAGGAGACATTGAACCTCTGTGGTAAATTTATATCTAAATAAAAAATAAAATAAATTCCCACCACTTTGTATTTATTTAAGATATCATTCATTCATTCCAATTCTGAAATCAAAGGTTTGGTGCGAATTTCCATAGGTTTTAATTTTCACGTGAAATATTAAAATGATGCATAAATTGTGATTTTTTGTAAGAAAAACATTGTTTGTGCCAGTGGAAACATTATTTGCGCCAGTGGAAACATTGTTTGTGCCAGTAGAAACATTGTGGTGAGCGAAAAGGGTATAAGAAACTAGCCTTTTTGTCTTTCCGAATATTTTCTACGCTCGTTTGTCACCCCCCTTTCAGGGATGAATTGTGATAAAAATGTGAAATATTCCTGCAGGATGTACCGACGTGTGCCTTCACACCCGCCACGCCAAGTCAATACAGTCAACTACACGGGTTTGATAACAATTTGCCTTTGACAGCATTTTTATTTGGTAGCAGTAAGGGCGGTTTTTGTTGGTCAAGTGTGACTTTGATGTACGGTTGACTGTACCTGCAGGGTTGAGTTCCTCTCAGGATTGAAGGTGATATAGAGTGGAAGAGTGGGATTTATGTATGGGTGTGAATTAAATTTTCCACGTGATTCTTAGATAATTCTAGGTCTTATTACTGAAAAATCCCATTTAAAGAGCGTCTGTCTTAATACCACATTAAACAGTTTTAATGTGTATTTTATAGTTCTACGCCCGCTCAAAAATAATGAGAATTGTTTGTTCTGTATACGTAAAATCTTATTTTACGTTCTATAAGAAATTCCTTCAAGTTTTTATAATAATTAGAATTGCGAATGAAAACTAAATAACGTTCTGAAATATCGCATCAGAGAGACCACAGATCACATAAGACAGGGAGGTTTGGAAGAAACAAGGAGAGGCCTTTGCCCAGCAGTGGGAAACAACCCAGGCTAACAAAAAAAAAACGCTTCCGAACAGCAAATGCCTACCCCCATGTGCAATAATACCGCACGCCCCAATCCAACATCCATCTTCTCAATGACCTACTAACTTATAATAAACACACATTTTCCTACATCTAATGACTTCTTAACAAATATATCCCACACAGCATCTAAATCTCTACAACCACATTACAAGACAAAGTTATCACCACACTTATACCATAATTCTCTTGAACCAACTTCCTACTTAGAACATACACTTTTCCTCTCTACGCCATATTTGAACGCAAAATTGGGACAATTTTAGTCAAAATTACGAGTCCCTATAATGCACGTCACTGTAATGCACGTACCAGCAATGCACGACACTGGATTGTACAACACAGGAATGTACAACACAAGAATTGGCGACATCGCGATGTCTCCAATTCCTGGGGTGTACCTTGATGGTCCGACCCGAGAGTGTACAACACATGAATTGGCGACATCGCGTGATTGGCCGATTGGTTGGCCAATCAGGTGACTCGAAATTTTGGGACTTGGATACTAGGTAATTGAGCTAGATAGTGCTGTTCCGAAAAACGATTGATTGCGCGATTGATAAGTTTTTAAGCAGAGAAGTCTTTATAAAAAGAGTTTTGTACAGCATATTAATTATATAAGCTGCAATCAGCTGCTCATGTTTAATAAAATTTTGGTAAGCACTCAGAGTGTAAGATAGGTCGACGGAGCCCCGCTTCGCGGGGCTCCTACTTCTGGGTGGTTTAAAAAAAAATAACCACGAAGGCTAAGGCGGGAGCTCCGCTACGCTTCGCTCCCGCCTTAGCCTTCTAACCTAACCTATCCGAGTCGGGGTACTCTGAGTCGGGGTGTTAACCATAATGTAGCGGCACAGTACATATCCTTCTTATCCAGTTTATGAAATATCTTTTAAATTGGTTCAATATTGGTGAAGAAAATAGGCGAGAGCCAAACCTCGAAAATGTGACTTTTTACTTAGGCTATTCAGTCGGATCTGCAGTTGTCCTTATCGCACGCATTAGAGGGCGGGGGCTCGCAGAGCGACAGCGATAGTTTCTTCAAATACCTAATTTTCAAAAGTCGTTCCGCCCGTATTTCCTCTTAACGAATAGTTCACAGATTTACTTCAATAATAATTGATTGAACGTCAACCACACGTCAAATGAAACAAAATCAATCAAAATCAATCCTTAATCAATCAAAATCTCATCCCTAGTTTCACATGGCTTTTTACTTTTTTATTGTGACGTCACTGTTTGTTTTGATTCCAATTCCCGTGCTGTACATTATCAAGCCGGACACTCTTGGTCCGGGCCGAGAATGCGCGACATGACAATGTACGTCATTGGAATTCAAAACACGTTCATTCCAATGTCGTGCGTTCTCGTGCCGTGCATTGCTGTGTTGTGCATTGCTGGTTCCCAAAATTACGCCCAAAACAGACTATAAATAATCGCACACATTCAGACGTACCACTTAATCTCCGAAATAAGACAACCCCCTATATACATATTTTAGCACAATTTGTGTGCACACGCATGTCAATGCGTGCAGCAGACCACTATGTAAGTAGTTTGCCAAATTGCCTTACTGAAAACCCAGTATTTACAGCAACTGAAATTAATTTTAAACCTTATTTGGCCAACAATAGAGACGATGATAACAATTTTGGAACGCAATTTGAGATAGTTCAGATAGAGATTTTGTTTTGTTTTAATGTGTTCTATCACAATAGTCATAAGGTTCATAATATTCTAGTTAAAATTCACTAGAAGTTTGTTTCAAGCTGCATTCTTATGACATAGCAGACAATTTGGACACAACTGAAAACGATTTACAACATTATTTCAACAGCAATAAAGTCTACTATTCGAAATCCTGAGCGTTATTTCAAAATTGTTCCAACTTGCATCTCTATTTGCGTTCAACAAAGCCTTATTGCTTTACAAATAGGGTTGGAGATTCTAACATTGGGGCGCAAATAAAGCATTGTGCATTGTTCACGCGTAGGGAGTCTGAACAATTGTTTGGAATCTTGTCGTTCGTACATTTCGTTGGCTCTGGTAATAATTTCAGTTGAAAGGTGTAAACGCAAGCCTGTGTTATTATTTGGCACAATGGCACTACAATGTGGCACAAAGTACCAGCCAGCGATGGCGGGAATTTTGAGAATGCTGTGTTTAATGCCATGATACATTGGTGTGTTTGTAGATTTTGTTTTGTGAGCAGTTTGCTTTCTCACGTATCATGAGAAGACATAGCATCCAAACTGCGTAACATACTTTCAATCCATTCTGAATCATATTGAAGGATATTAGATAAATAATCCATTGCTTTATATGTTCGAAAAATTTGTCTGCTCAACAACAAAAATAATGCAATGAATGTTGTTAGACTCTCAAAATGAAAGCCATTGCGTTGGTGTTAGACAGTTACCCTGAACGTTCAGTATTTAGGTGAACTAATTTTTAAATCTGGGTTCATAATAAACTGTCATTTATGTTTGTGGAAAAAGGCCTTGGAAACAACATCTTTTTTTTTGTCTTCATTGCTTTTTTCTATAACCAATGACAAGTGATGTTATTGGTTCGTCTACGACTTTCTATAACATTGCGCAAACATTACCCTCCCTTCCGGCTTCGCCCTAGTCAGGTAAAAAAGACAAGTAAAATAAAACCTCCCATCTTTCACTTACACAAACCACAGCAACGTTTGGCAAGCAATTAGTCAGAACTGTCACCCAGCACATGCTACAGTCATGCCGCTATATCGCGTAACATGCTACAAAACACGTTACACGTTGCGCAGCGCTCATCAATTAGTGTCTACAGCGAAGTGGTTATGACGATGCTTTGACAAGGAGCTGAATTATGTTAATTATTGTTATAACGCAGGAAGGAGATGATTAGGAAGCTTGAAATTAATTAGGCGAGGGGTCGATTGGATGTGAGAGGGTTACGCTGTGAGGCGTTGTATAGATCAACTGTTGCTAATACCCAGTAAGGTACTTTGTAAAATAATAATAGTCTCTATGAGTGATAGATGGTACATAAATGTACAGCCAGGGTAATCAATTGTTTACCAAATTGACTAACAACCTCACATCACTACATCACTACATAGTATAAAACAAAGTCGCTTTCTCTGTCCCTATGTCCCTTTGTATGCTTAAATCTTTGAAACTACGCAACAGATTTTGATGCGGTTTTTTTTAATAGATAGAGTGATTCAAGAGGAAGGTTTATATGTATAATAACATCCATTAAATAGTGGAGAAGTACTGTTATTTTTGAGGTTTCTAATGTGATGTCGTAAATAATTACATTTTTTCCGCTTACATTGCAAACGCAGGCTGAACCCTACGAGTTTTATCAAAATAATGTACTAAGTATTGTACACATTGAAAAGGTCTACAGAAAAGTCCGTGATGGCATATGTCTATCTCTTATGGATAACCCACAATAATTTTTTTTTTGTCATTTACTTTTTACGACAAATAATGGCTAATTTTCGAAGCGATTTTAACCAATACAGCATTAATCCTTAACCAATTAAATACCTTGAATACATTGTTCATTTAATATAGATCTATATGGCCCTTTACACCGTATGATTTAAGTGAATATTTTCGAAGATATTACAGATTTAAAAATTGCGGGACGTAGCGTTTGCGGCGGTACCGGCCGGCCGCCCGGTGCGGCCGGTACGGCGCGATATACAACGTTCACAGTTTTTCTGTAGTGTATTTAGTATCAGCATTGCACCCGTGCGAAGCCGGGGCGGGTCGCTAGTTATAAATAAATGTCACTTTTAGTGTCTGTCTGTGTGACCGAGTTGTTCTTCTAAACGTTTTCAGCGTCATTTACAAACAATATTCGGGAAGGTTTATATGTATAAAACATATATATAACTTACTTATAATAATAACCTCGATGTTTTGTCAAGTCGAAAAAACCGTGCAAAGCAGGGGCGGGTCGCTAGTTAAAAATAATATAATTGAGTGACAATTCACAAATATACAATCAAAAAAAAATTTTTTTTTTCCACATTGGCTAACAATTTAAATTGTCCGTACATTCAAATCACAACAATGTTCTTCTTTCTCAGTCGTATGAAATGCAAATTTACGTGGTGTGCCAATCTGACAATCAGTTAACTTTCCTCACTGTATTTCCGGCACTCCCTGGATAAGCAGTCCTACAACTTTGCAGATTGTCTAACATCTTTACAACAGCCACATTTCTTTTTAATTCTTAAATGTCAGAATGAGGAGAATTTTCAGTCCTGGCCAAAGAAATGTTAGTGTAAAAGAGTGATCAATTACATCTAGTTAGACTAAGAGCCAATTCCATTAGGTTGGGAATACAGCTACAGGTGGAACGATAATTTGTTCAAATAACTTGGAAGAAGGAAATTGATATTGTTCAGGATTTTTTCAAAGCTGAAGACAATATTGTCAAAGCTCAAAACTGGGTCAGACCTAATTCAAGAGGAGGTTGATTTCAATCTAACGCTTAAGACATCTACTACGTACCTATCTATAGCTTAAGGGGCGGGTCGCTAATTATAATTAGCGACCCGCCCCTGCCTAGCACGGTTTTCATGACATGAGATCAAGTTAATCATCATCGAGTCATCTTTGTCATCGAGTTTTCTTTGTTATTTATGTAAGTTTAATATTCATGTATTATATTATTTTACGGAATAAATTCTCAAAACGATAGTAAAAACCGCATCAAAATCCGGTGTTTTGTTTAGACAAACAACGCGATTACACAGACACGAAACGCGACTTTAATTTATAATTTAAGTTCTAAACATCATACAATGTACTAAAAAACGAAAGACACGAAAATCGTAAATCATTTAATTGAACAACCATAAAGATCATAAAATCCCAGTTAACCACAACTACTTAAAAACGAGGCCAAGAAACTAACCGCTACCCGCATTTCCGACAAAAAATCGAGCAGCATAGAAAACTGGATTTAAAAATCTTAAGTATTCCGAACCAAGTAAGGCAACTCGTGAATTATTCGCCGGAGAGGTTCTTAAGTGAGATTTTTTACGCTAATAAAATATATTCCCTGGAGTCTGGAATAGTCTGGATGGAAGAAAGATATAGTGGGGCAGGTGTTCCAGTACTAGATGTAAAATGATTGTCTGTGTAGGCTTGATCGATCTTGGGACTGTCTTTTATCTTGGGACTACTTTTACCTTTTAAATGCTGTATTATAGCCTATAGGTATGTTTCTATGCGATAAAATATCAAAGCTTGCTAAATTACTTTTAACATGATGTGATTTTCATTGCTGTTTTATTACTATTACAACAACTCGTTAAAGGCCAGCTTTTTTTTACGCTTTTCAACCTCACTGAGTTATTCGTTTTATAGATCATTATTTAAATTGCATTAAACACTCTTCTTCAAACTTTATTTTAAACGCTTTCAAATTCACCACCACTAAAATCAATTTTCCGTTGTGTCTCCCCCATTATAAACCACGTTCAACACGCTCAGAATATTGAAGCCTAAGCTCTCGACTAGCTCCGAGATATCGAGACACGGCCCCGCACTTGACACTTTTGAATTTTTAACCATGACTTATTCAAAAAGGCTTCGTTACGAATAAAGTTGAGCCAAACGCTTGGAATCAATTCAGCGGCGTCTCGCGCCTGAATATTTCACTCTACCTGACTATACGTACGAGTGCTGGCGTGAGGAATTTACCTAAGTTTTATTTGTCGGGAATTTTTACTGTTGGAAGAATTTTCGTGGATATTGTTTTTCAGTGCATTGTCTTCTTTTATGGTATGAGTATTGGAATTGCTTTTTATTTCGTTTAGTACATCTATTGGAGTTACTTGCAGTCTTGCACGTCATGTGACATTGATTAAAGTATTCGACTAAACTTAAGGCAGTCTGCTGAACATTTGGCGTCTCCCAAGCTGCGCCAAAACATCCGATTTCAACCTTCCAGATCTAGTCTGTCAGGGTCACCTATAGTAGGTAATATTTATAGGCTTCTGAAACTATTTTACCGATAACCGTTCTACGATACACATGCTCCCTTTGCCAAGTGTATCTTCATTATCCATAACTTTCTATTAGATATGGAAGTAACATCAAAAATATCGGAACCCTTAACATTACCACTTTGTCAACCACAATGCAGGCTATAAAGGCTAAATTCTAGATAAAATAATTAGTACTCTAGCATTGCGGAGAACAGTGGGACCGGAAGTCACCTGTGCTCCTATTTATGGGATTGTAGTGTTGCTCCGCGCTTCCGGTCTGCCGGCTCTGTTCCCAAATTGTGTTATATAGTCTGTGGAACGAGTTAGTTGTTTGTTGTCCTTTGTGTTACTTTGTAGTTCTGTAGTCTATGCTATTACAGGGACATGCATCTGAAGAGGAATGTGTGAGGTATATTGAGTTTTTGAGTTTTTACAACACAATGTGATACTTATTATGCTTGTTTTATTATATTTCTAGCAAATGGGTGCTTCGCACAGTTTTTACGAATTGACAAAACATTGAGATTTTTTCATTATATTATATAAGTTCAATATTAATGAATTTTTACATAATCCTTCCAGAGAGGGGCCCGTGGCTAAATAACAGCCGCACAGATCGATCGATCATTTATCGAATCTATAAACTTATGAAAATCCGTTGCGCAGCTAAGAAGAGCAATCAAGCCCCGTTAAGCAGACAACCTTCTAGGTTGAACTGCAGGAGGCAATCCCAAAAATAAATATAAAAAGAGCAACGCAGTTACACAGACAGACACGAAAAACGACTTAAAATTATAATACTTATCTATAGATATATCAGTACCCATAGAAAATCTTGATAAACTTTCATACATAAATTTTCATCTTAGTATATAATTTTGAATACTAACTAGTCCAAGACTGTCTCAGAAAACTATTTCATTAAATTTTTATTAAAATCTTTTAAAACTTGTAATGGACTGTTCAAAGTTTTGAATAAAACATTTTGCTAATGTATTGAGATTTACTTACTTTTTGGATGGTACTTTCAAACTTTGGAAGAATGAATTTATAGACTATTAAGTTACGTTACGAACTCACATAAAAAGATAAAACTGGGCGAAATGTATCGTAACATTTATTTTGAGGAGAGAATAAGTTTTGTGATTGTGAAACTCAATAACCTACATAATTACTACGATAGCAGACATTTTTGAATTGGCTTTTTACAAAATTGCTAAGCTCGCGTTGGACCCCTATCTCACTTGGTGATCTAAGCTGACATCAGAATGTTCATTTTTACAAGCTTTTATTTAGCTTGCACTGTTCATAATGTACATATGTATGTAAGTTGTCCGTTCAAAACTTGCAAACCATTTTTCGACCATTTGTTGTAATCCGATTGAGCTGAAATTTTGCATACACCTTTAATTCTGGTAACAATATAATGTGCAATACTCAATATTGTAATAATTTCAATATGGCCGCCGCTCCAAGATGGCGGGAATCGTATTTTTTTCTCAACCCGCCTAATTTGCATATCAAATATAAGGGCTTGAAGAGTAGAAAACGATAAAATTAATAACATTACACTAAATTTAATATGGCCGCCGCTCCAAGATGGCGGATTACATTTTTTTACAATCCCCTTAATATGGGTATCAAATGAAAGAGCTTGAAGAGTAGAAGACGAGAAATTAAGTAACAATACTCTAAATTGAATACGGCCGCCACTCCAAGATGGCGGATTACATTTTATTTTCAACCCCCTTAATATGGGTGTGAAATGAAAGGACTTGAAGAATAGAAAACGATAAGGAAACAATCAAAACGATAAATTCAATTAAAATATAAAACAAACAGGTGGTAATATTTAAAGGAACTAAATAAAATCACTGGTATAAATAAATTAAATGGTGTAAATAATGTTCTTAGTGTAAAATGTTAATAGGGTAAAATAATGTAAATGCTATAAATCAATAAAATAATGTAAATAATTACATAAAAGGATGTTAATAATACATTTTTAAGACTAAAAAGTAAAAAATAAAATTAAAATTTAAAAAAAAATTAAAAACAAGCTTTTATTTAAATAAAAACGTAAACTAAAAAAGAAAGATTAACGCGAACTAAAAAGAAAAAAAAAATTAAGGAACATTTCAAAATATACTTATATAGGCACTGACGTACGGTATCCGTTATACAGGTGTACCTACTACACAATAACAGTGCCTCAAGCGTTTAAAATTTTTACATATGTATATTTTGAAATGTCACTTAAATTTATTTTTTTCTTTTTGCTTTCTTTATTCTTTAGGTTACCTACGTTTTTATTTAAATAAAAGCTTGTTTTTAAAATACTTTTTTATTTTAAATTTTTGTTTCACATGACACCGACAAAATTATATACGAATGAACGTTCATCTGCTCATTTAATTTTATTTTCGATCACCTAGGACGCTAGGTGAATGAAAGATCAAAATCCAATATCGTTGGAGCGGTTCACTAATGAATTTGTTTTCACTTTTGATTCATTTTGTTGTCAGACGTTTCATTTCGAGTGGGAGACGCCGAATCACAAATATGAACAAAATTTGAAGCTTCTGATATCCGCTTTAGTCTTGAAACGGTCGACCATAGTGCGTGGTTGGCAAGAAGTTACCTATTGAATTCTCAGATCTGATCTCAGAGGGGTAACTGCGTAACAAACTAACAGTAGAAATGGTTTTAATTTTGACAGTTCAACAACATTCATTGCGTTATTTACCTACCCTATTTAAATTTTTTCTAACACATGAAGCAATGGATTAGCAATATTCTTCAAAATTATTCAGATTGAAATTGATAGTGTGTTGATTAGGGTTCTGGTATATGTTGTTTATCAGTACAAGAACCTTCTCCTTCTCCAGATTATGATTTTCACAAGTATCGTCACCTATTAGCAAAACTTGCATAATTTCATAATGCATGCAGTGTCTCTGGTTTTACGAAGCAGTCCCGAAGGCTTGCTCAAGTCTGACTGCCGGTGGAACTGCGCTGCCCTGAGGGAAATCAGATTTGTACAGGCGAGCGCTTCTGCTCATACACTTGATTTAATTTCTAAGGTACCTCGCTTAAAGATTGTCTGGGACCAGAGTCTTTGCTCTGAAATTAGTTAAATGGTTTCAGTATCAGGGTACTGGAGTTACAGATAACATTGACTGGCTTTTTGGTCTAGTGGTCGCAAGCATGACTCCTAAAGGAAAGCTCATAGCTTTTACAAACAAAACAAAAGTTGATACAAAGCTTCTACTATGCAAGGTCCTTTTAGTTGGCGCCAAATAAGGCTCGACCGAGATGGGTTTTTCGTTCTCGGCCGAGACCGAGACCGAGACCGAGAATAAAATAATATCTCGGCCGAGACCGAGAGCCGAGAACGAGAATAGAAAAAGCGTGAAATTTTTTTTTTTATACTGTTTGCTTTTTAATACACTACTAATTGTTTAACAAAATTAATTGTTTTAATAATCAAAGTTAAATAACATTATATTATAACATAAAAAAAGCAATTTTTCGGCATTTTCGCCCTTCAAAGAATGTCGTCTCTCGTCATACAATTGTCCAGCTTTGCTAAAAAGTTGTTCACTTGCTACGCTAGTAGGCGGCGCAGATAAAAACTTATTTGCTGCGGGCTTAAGCACCTTATAAGGCGACGACGGGACTTCAACCAATCACAATTCAGCTCTCTCACGCACTTACACCAATCGACTACGCGCTGCGGCGCGTTGCCACGCGCGGTAAAATTTGAATGCCGATCCGAACAATGTTACAATCTCGGTCATGACCGAGAATCTCGGCTATAATTAGCCGAGAACCGAGACAAGTTTCTCGGTTGGATTTGTAGCCGAGAATGCCGAGACCGAGACCGAGACCGAGATCTCGGTCGAGCCTTAGCGCCAAAATTAGAGCGAACGTCGCCATCTTGTTTTTTCAATGCAACATCACTACTGACCTCTATTATACAGCGTACCTACTTGTATAATACAGGTCAGTGAACATCACAAATGTTTACCACGCACTTCCTTCAATGTCATTCAAGCTGTAAATTATATTTGTAGTACCTATTGTTGTTATGTTTGATTTTGAAATCCCTAGGTAACTAGTACCTACCTACTATACACACACACATACAAACTCACTTGATAGTTTAACACACTTTTAATAACTAAAATCTTTGCACCACCCAAACCTAACTTCATTAAAGTTTCGAAACCATCTCTAATATTAACACGAATACGTCACGGAAAACAACAAAGAAATTTTTCCCTACTCTAGCGGTGTTTGAAATTTTAAGTCAACAAGCGGCGTCTCTAGAGAGGCGACACCGCGACACTGCGACACTGCAGACACCGGCGCGCCGACACTCCCGAGAATTGTGTCGACATCGCATCAACGGATTACTGACGTGGAAATAGAAAATGCATTTTTTGAATCTGGATTTAGACGAGAATTTCTGATGAGGCGGCGTGTTTATGGTGGGAGTTTTCTTTCGATTTGCGATACGTTTTGGTTAGACTTTATAATGCTGTTATTTTAAGGAAAAAACTTGATCTTTACCCTTGAGGTCACAATTGGCAATTACGTAAGTAACCAATTAACGCCTGCGATCTTAAAATTAATTTATAAGAACAAGGAAAACAATTATTTTTTCAATATATTTGATTTACCAGTACTTTTTTTCATTATGCCTATGTTTAAAATTTGCAATAATTATATCTGTTCTTAAATGGTAGTAAAACACTTTAATTCCTTAAAAATTCTATCAAACAATACTTTTGACAAATAGAACAAACTACAATAAAATCCTCATCTCCGCAACTTTGTTCCAGGGTTGTACATCAACACTAACGATCCGTTTATACCGCTAAGAGTTAGGGCTGTCACACACACGGACAATCGCAGTCGAGTGGCTGGCACTAGTACTCGAGGCGAGCACTGTTGTAGAGGGGCGGGGAAATGGCTCGACATTTGCATTTTGTATCTTGTAGTTGTTCGCAGTTACTTGTAAAGGAGACGATTATAATAAGACTGAGGAGAATTAAATTGTTTCTGTAATTAGCTGTTTGTTTCTTTGTTAAACAAAAATATAAACATTTGTCCTAGACCCAGGGCATGCCAAAAATATTAATAAAAATAGGCAAAAGGTTAAACTATTAATAGTATGTAAAAATTTCATTAATAATATAGTTCAGGATGCATTTAAAGAGCCTCAACTAGTTTTGATACTTCATTAATTTTCTAAATAAGCAAATTAATGTCGACTATAGCATCTGTATAATCTATTCTCAAAAAGATCGTATTAAAAGGGCGCATTAAGCTAGAAAAATATCAAGTTTCACCCGAGCCTCCTTGCCTACCACTTTTTTTTTTTTTTTTTTTTCTTGGCGTGCCCTGCGCTTGGTTGCGACAGTCGCTCTTTCCATGCCACCATGAGATCGCGCCGGAGGTCCGTCCGCTCCGCCGCAATTTGCTGCGGAGTGCGGAAGCGGAGTTTCCCCCCGGCGTAGTGCCTCCGCGCGCCACTCATACAGGCGCGCGAGGACTATCGCCTCCAGATCCCATGGCGGCAGTCCGACAAGGAGGCTTGCCGCCTCGCCCGAGATCGTGCGGTAGCCCCGGATTAGCCTTGTGGCTACCACCTTCTAGGGCGCGTTCAAATAATGGGCGGCTCGCCGCCGCAGTGAACGCGCCCACACCGGGGCCCCGTATAGGGCCATGGACCGCACGACCCCCGCGTAAAGCCTCCGGTAGGAGGCGTTTGGCCCCCTCAGGTTGGGCAGGAGCCGCTTGAAGGCGGCCCCAGCCCGTTTCAGTTTGGGAGCCAAACGTCGGAAATGCTCAACGAAGTTCCACCGGCTTTCGAGGACGAGACCCAGGTATTTCATCGTCGTCTCGACACCGATGTGAACCCCTCCTACCGTTAGTTGGGATCCCGATGTTGGCGCGTTCCGGGGCCCATGAAACGACGAAAACAAAACACAATCCCTTCCCGCCAGCAGAAACTTTTCGCCCGGCCTATACAGGGTGAATTTTCCAAATGGGCGTGGATGGCCAAATCCGAAACTATGAGAAATAGCGAAAAGTACTCAAAGGAATCGCGGGCTCGATTTTGATGAAAACTAAAACTGTATCATTGGATTTTTGGAAAATCAATATTTCTATCCAGGAATCGAAACCCTTGATTTTGAAAGAAAAAACACAAACTGGATTATTACACCATTCGATAGTGTCGCTGATAAGGATCGAATTCTGGGAAGTAATGATATACGGGAAACTAAAGAAAAGAGCAAATTTTTAACAAAATACCTTTTTTATTTTTCTTATGTTACCTACCTATTAAACCTTAACTGATTGTTTAAAATGATGACCATTGTCACTTGTTTTCAAATACATAGCTGGATTCGACGTCTCAAGGATTGCACTGCATTCAAAATTTGAATTTAGAACATAATGTTGTGAAGATGACTGCGCTGCGGGTATATTGAGCATCATTTCGAACAAGGTACAGGTAATGTCGGTATGAATATTTTAAAATAAGAGGCAGTTTATTAAAATCCAACATTTTTCTTAAGTTTGCTGTATTTCATTACTTCCCAGAATTTGATGCTTATTAGGGACATTATCGAGTGGTGTAATAATACAGTGTTTTTCTTATTAAAATCAACGGGTTCGTTCGGCTAGAAATATTGATTTTTCAAAAATCCAATGATGCCGTTTTAGGTTTCATCAAAATCGAGCCCGCGACTCCTTTGAGTACTTTTCCCTATTACGTTCCGACGCCATTAAGAGATTCACGGACGTACAAGTAATACATAATATGTATTACTTGTACGTCCGTGAATCTCTTAATGGCGTCGGAACGGAAATTAATAGGCCATATTATGGCCTATTAATTTCCAATTCCAGATTGAAGGACATACTTTACAATGCAGTAAAAAAATATTTTGTTAGATTGGAGAGTAAACAGAGTTGAGTGAACTACATTCAAGATAGGGCCTATTTTGCGATGAAATGCTTACTTGACTTAGCGAAGTAAAGTCAGGGCGCGATCAATGAATCTTGCCCTAACACGAGAGAGAAAAATTTCATAAAAATTACTAGTCTATCATTTCAAAATGGAATCTCGTCATGTCAAATCTATTAATACTAACGACAAACCGATATCACCAGCTAATAGACAAGCAACTCAATTAGCGACTACCTATAGCTCCGTTCAGAAGGTAATAATGCACAAAACAATCCCGTGGTCTCCGCAGAAACCGCAGGAAATTGCTTTAAGGTCGGCCCGGTGTTGTGCGGCGGAAATATTAGAACTTAGAGTAATGCTTGTGTATGGCAGATTGAAAACAACACTATAATAGCTACTTATTATTGTAATAGTTTTATGGTAGCCCAGAGGTTTCTTAAACACAAGTTTACTGGTTAAAAATTAGTAATAATGCAAGAGCAGTTTTATAATTTTCAGTAAATATCGTTTGAAAAATATACATATTAAAACTTGACATAGATTTTAAAAGTTGCTAACAGACGATCGGTATGACAGTGCTCTCTCCATTTCGTATGAAAAGAGGTTGTTGCCTTTATAAGTGGTTAATTAAAAAACAAAACATACTTCATACTACATGATGTTTAACAATGTTAGTTTTGTTAACTAAAAATGTGTTTGTTAATGAAATAACTTTGTAGCCACCACATCATTACAAGAACGTCGAGTAGAAGCTTTCGTACATCTAACAAGAAACCGCAGCGGAATGCGACACAATTAGCAAGCGCAGTGACACATGTGGTGCTAGTGCCGTCTGTGCCCGCCCTTACAATTTACACGTTTGAATTTTGCATGTTTCTTTTTGCATTATACGTTGCTTCAGAAGTTTTTTTTGTATTATAAGACCATACATTGTTGTAACAAATAATGTTTTTTATCGAAAATTCCATTATTCTTGGGTGGCTGTCAAGTAAAATGAAAACATTGAAAATTTAACATGATTTTGATTAGATTTTGTTTTTTTTTCATTTATATTCTTAGACCATACAATTTTTTTATTGATAATGTTTCAAATCAAATGATTTATTTGCATATATTTACAACACATGTTTATAAGAGGTTACAAAAGATTAGCTTATTTTAGCATTATCTTGTTTTTTTTATCGATAGTCCAATCTTTTCACACTTTGGGCGACCTGAGACTGTCGACTAGTTTTTTTAATGATAATAATAGTATAATAATTACCGACAGTTGTTTCAATTGGTACCATATAAATTGCCTCAAAGACGACGTAACCTTCCTGACATCATTACAAGAATGTTAAACAGACGATACAATAATAGTGTTTCTAACAAGAAACCTCAAAGAAGTGCGACACAATTTTATTATCTAGTGCAGCGAGCACACGTGGCGCTAACACCATCTGTGCGCGCCCTTATATTTTGCAACTTTGCATTCTGAATTCATAAAAAATCTTGTTGCGGTAATAAATATACATTGCTTCAGAAGTTTAGTAAGTAATGATTAGTCTTAAAGTACTTGTAGTATATAAGTCCATACAATGTTGTAACTGTCGATGTTTCAACACTTCATGTTTACACTGCTCAGACTGTCAAATAGTAATTATTTGACTGATTCACGTTTATATTGTAAAGTTTAAAAAATATATAAATAGTAAAATGAGCAGCTCGCGTCCAATGACCCCTTTTTTCTACTCTGCGAAGATAATATGATAATTTTTTCGTTCTTTTTTGACTTCGCGTCGCAGAAATCTTTCTACAATCTGTCAAACTGTCCTTCATTTCTACTGTGGTCATGCTACGCGTGAGGCAGTCGTTGTAATAATTGATCCCACTCGTTTAAAAGTATCTCAAAGACGACATAAACTTCACCACATCATTACGAGAATGCCAATGTTACGCTACAGTAATAATAGTCTCTCTACAAGAAACCTCAACAGAATGCGACACAATTAGCAAGTGCAGCGAGCACACGTGGCGCTAACAACAGCTGAATACGCTCTAATTATTTCAATTATTATTAAATAGCAGAGCGTCTTAACTAAGGGACTAATATATTATTTATTTATTTTATTTTTAGCCCTTGTTATCCCACCGCTGGGGTAAGGCCTCCCTTTCCCAAGTTATGGGCCAAATCTAGGACCATTTAGGTCCCAGAAAGGAATATACCCAGGCGACATAGAGGCAGACCCAGGAGAAGATAGCGGGACGAGCTTGACGCCTAATAACAGACAAGATTGGTCCACACTAGCTCAAGACAGAGACGAGTGGAAAAGAGTAAAATAAAATCTTTGTAATTTTTTGGGTTCTAATAAACTGAACTAACATAGATAAAGTATAGCTGACATCGGTAAAGGAAAACATTGTGATGAAACCTGGACTTTTAATCCATACTATATTATTACTATACGATATCTATCTATCGATATATCCATAGGTAATAATATTCCCACGGGTTCGACACTTATGTGGGTGAAACCGCGGGGCTCTGCTAGTTATAAGTAAGTCTTAATTCCTCAATCCGCTTTGATCAAGTGTGGTGATCACTGCTCATGCCTTCTCTTTATGAGAATAGGCCGTTGCCCAGCAGTGGGACAATAATAGGCTGCTATTATTTCATACTTGCACATAAAATAAAAGCTTTACCAATCAATGTGCCTGAAGACTTTCATGCCCATAACAATTTTAGTTCAGTTAGTGACCAACAAATACCTTGTCAACATTTTCCTTACATACAATTTCATCTGAAGTAATGCCTTCGCTAAAGTTACGAGTACCACTACAGCATTATTTGAGAAAACCGTATCTAACAAGAAAGTAACCGAAGCTAGGCAATTAACTCGCGTGTTGTGCTAACAACGTGTGTGCACGCCTTAATTGCCGCCCTCGTTGTGAACGCAGCACAATGTTATTGCTAACGTCACATAAAATCATAGCACTTCCGAAGCATCTTATTTCAACGAAGAATAGACACATCTCTTTCTATACAAAGTGACATTTCGTTTCTTTATTTTTGAGAAATCCTTCTACAATCTGTCATTTTGTCTTTCGTTTCTAACGATCTTTGTCTAGGTCCTTTTTTATGTAAACTATTTCAGAAGAAAGTTTTCTATCCCAAAATGTCAAAATCACACTGACATATGATAATGAAGAGATTTTGTTGAGACATGGCGGCTTCGCAGTTGCGATAGCTGTCACACGTGTCAGAGATTTAATTTTTTCATTTAGTGGATTTTAGTACGTGAAATTGGCAAAATTGTGGTGTTTATTCCACAAAAGCCATTAATCAAGAGTTGAAGTTGAAGTTGAGATTTTGTAATCGCTAAAGACAGTAGAAAAATTTCTACTCGACGGCCACAAAGTAGGTATATAGGTACGGTTATCTACAAAATCACGTAACGACTGTCATAGATCCACTAAGGACAGCAGAGACCAATGGCTTAACGTGCTTTCCGAGGCACGGAGGGGTCTCGGTATGTAAAGATGGTCACCCATCCACATACCGACCGCGGCAAGCGTAACTTAACCTGTACGGCTGTTATTAATTAGCCACGGACCCCTCCTTATAAACGTGACTTAGTATCAAAAAAAAATTGAGAATATTAAAGAAAAAAAAAACTATGACAAAACAAAGAATTCTGAGTCGTATTATGTAAAAGAGGGAATTTCGTAAAAAGTGCAGTTGACTCTTTCTATACTTTGCTGCCGTCGTAACACGAAACGTCATCTGTGTCTACTTTCCGTCGACAAACCGGTGCTCGTGCTAAGCCTGCAGAGGGTCTAGACAAAGTGACATTCTATCAGCGATAACGAAGATGGAAAAGTCTAAAAAAAAGATTAGAAAAGATTAGTTTGACATAAGCTTCCGAAAAGCTTATGTCAGTCCTGTTGAAAGTCGTTCTAGAAATACGAAACGCTTTGACAGCGATTGTCACTTGTCTAGGTCAAATTTAATTAATTATCAATTTTCTCTGTTTGGGATCATTCAGATCGTAAAAATCTACCTTTCAACCCCCCCACCCTACCACCTCTATCTACCTTCAACATGCGGGAGTCTACTTAGACTTCCCCATGGGAGTAGGCAGAACGTGCAATGATCTTACAGACTCCTTTAGTGGTTGGTCATAACGATTTTTATGCATCGTTGGCGTCTCTCATTTAATTGATAACAGAGACGACCATTATTTAATTAACCACTAAGGAATAGCTCACAGATTAACTATTTAATAACTCATTTCCATCCTGTCCACAGCCAACTAAAATGTTTCCGACAAGAAAGTCAGTAGAACAATTAGTGACTGCAGTACTGTGTATGCTATGCCGTCATAATTATCTAGAGTCAGTCCTGACAATAGAATCACCCTCGAGTATTCACGCTCCTACATTTTACTCGCGAATATTCTTGTACCAACGCCGTCAGTAGTTTTAATTAGGTACAATATGGAAGGTTTAAATGTTTCAAAGACAGTTTTATTCGTTCCTGATTACATTGTCTAGGTATCTGCCTGGTTATGGCATAAGACTTATTTAGTTATTAATTTGTTGAAATTACATCATAATAAACCGAATTCTCAGTCAATCGACTCGGACTATCGCAGTCCACTGCGCGACACAAGCCTCTCCCAGGCGGATCCACATCATCGCCTCCGTCTCCTGCATCTAGTCTACACCAGCCACCATCTTAAGATCGTCCCTCTAGCTTGGGGGCGTCCTGTACTACGCTTGCCGGACTCGTCTGTTCCGCCGCCCATCGGTCCTAAGACAGACATGGCCAGCCCACTGCCACTTCAGTTTGCTTACTCTGCAAGTAATGTTGGTGGCTCCGGTTCTTTTCCTGATAATCTCATAATTATCTGATTTTATCCTTCAAAGAAACTCTGTTCATAGTTCGCTCTATAGCACGCCGAGGGACCTCAAAATGAACCAGCCCGACTATCAGGGTCCATGATTCGACACCGTATGTCATAACGGGCAGGGCGTACTGGTTGAAGACCTTCTTCAACCATTGCGGGATAGGCGACGAGAATGCTTGCCGAAGTTTTCCAAACGCTCCCAACCCAACTGAATCCTTCTATTGGCTTCTTTCTCGAAGTTGTATCTGTATAACCGAACCGTATTGCAATAGAATTAACAAGAATCGTCAAAAAAACATACTTAAGTTTACAATAACGTTATTAAATACATGATGTTTTCATTGAACAGCAGAAATTAAATGGATTGTCATAAATTTCGAAAATCAACATTGAATCAAAACGGCCGCCATATTGAATCGGAATTGTCGAAACCGTGTTGGGTAATTATGGAAAACCCGGTTCCTGGGTAATTTATAGTGTTCTGTACAAAATTGTTTCCGAACAGTTATTTTAGTGTATTGTTTTTTGAGTAGGTACCTATTGTGAGTATTTGTGAGGCTTAATATTTTGCTGTGTTCGGAGATTTTTAAACGCAATTTGTGTTTGTATTGCTACATTAAGCAGCAATTTATAAATAAAAATTATTAAACATGTGAAAAAAACAGGAAAATATACTGGCAGCTTAAACTAAATATCTAGTGTGATTGATTGCGTCGTGTACGTCGCGTCGCCATTAAAATACTAGTGCTGTGACATTCTGGCTACTCTTTGTTGATATGAGTTAGTAACACGTTACTTTTCTTTATTAATCAAACAAAGACACTTATGCTAGGGCTAGGACGCGTCTTCTCTGTGAGAGGGCACGCGGGCGGGCGCGGGCGAGTTCCTAGACGTCACATCATGTTCTAGAATTTAGTCACGCCGGTTTCCTCACGATGTTTTCCTTCACCGTTTGGAGAGCAGCAACTACGCTCATTTGTTACTAACCCGCTATGCCCAACCTAGTGACAGATGATTCCTCATTTTATATAATTCGCTCCTTCCTACTTCATCTAGTTTTAATACATATTTTATTTTTGACGTTTAATAGTGTTTTTAAATCCTACTAGCTGTTGCTCTCGACTTCGTCTGCGATTCAGGATAATAAGTAGCTTATGTAGCTAACCCAGGTCATGGTCTATTTAGGGTAAAAGTGTAACAAGCAAATAAACTCACTTTCGTATTTATAATCAACTCGGCCTATTGCAGTCCACAGCTGGACATAATTATGGTTCTTCCAGGGTTTGCCACACACCTTGTGCTCCGCCTTCTGCATCCAGTCTGTCCCAGCCACCTTCAGGTCGTCCGTCCATCTAGCTCGGGGCGACCCAACCACGTACACTACACACATCACAATTTATAATATTAGTTAGATTGCCATAAATAAATAATGTATAATATTATATTATATAAAGCGTGATAGCTGTAACATTATTTTCTATTAGACTCTACCTAACAACAATGTATCAGAAAGCTTAAGTTGTGGCTATTTTCGGGATTCTATAGTAATAAAAAACTACTATCAATCTTCTTAATCTTAATGTGTGCTTTTATGATGTAAGCACACTCCGAAATCCCCCGATAATCCCGCGGGAACATAAAAAAGTAACGCTATGGAATGGTTCCGTCAACTTTTGACGAGAAAATTAGGTATTCTGAGACGATGAGCTGTAAAAGTCCTCGTAAAAGTAAGAGAACGATGTTAATTTTAAGTAGTTTTTATCAAGGACATTGTGGGTAAGTATGGACGTCTCTTGAAATTTAATGTTGAGAGGTTCGAGACGTGACTGCTGAATGATATTTAGCATTGAAGATTGTACTTGAGTCTAGTTTTTTAAAATCGGGTTTGGCTCATAGCCCTGCTAAAGTTATCACGCCCACGGAACAGATAATCCGTGATCACGCCAATCACTGCTTTTTACAGTAATTATTGTTGTAAGTAAGTATATCGTGTGATACAAAAAGTCTGAAGCAATGTGTATTTTTCTACATCAATGATGTTCTTTGAACAACACAGAACACAACAATCTTACTTGCGAACCTTTGTAGGTAAGTATCACATATTTTGTTAGGAAATCTGCGAATACTCGGAGCAAAATAACAAAGTAATCTTAGTCAAAGCAACTGTAGCTGTTATTCCGTATCGCCATCCCAGATTCCTGAAAGCAGTGTCTCAGAAATAATCAGCACCCTACGTGACAGTCCTTACAACTCCGTGTCGTCCGGAATTCCGCACCGCTGCGCCGACGCCGATAATTCCGCATTCCGAATCAATTTGTTCAGAATAACGCGTAGCGCGAGGTGCGCTCATACGGAAAGGTGGGAGTTACACAATGTTGCCGAAGGTATTTTTGGCTTAGCTGGTAACTTGTAAACTTCGGAAAACAAGGAATCTATTTTCATAATACACATAATTATCTGTATTCCCCAAAGGTTTAGGCCCAAATTTTGACAGACGTTTATACTTTCTATCCAAATAGACACCCCCCCGGATGTCTATTGCCAAAAGACACAAATCTGTACTCCAGGATGCTACTGAGTAATTCTTAACGGGGAACATTATCAGTCCCCCCTCCCCCCGGGGGTTCTGAACCTGTACACTAATTGCGTACTTTCAATCACAATCTGAATCATTTTGAAGGATATTGCTAATCCATTGCTTCATATGTTTGAATAAATTGTCTGTTCATCAATGAACCTAACGAAATGAATGTTATTGAACTGTCAAAATGAAAGCCTTGCTACTGTTAGTGTGTTACGCAATGACCCCGCAGCAGCGCGCTCTCAGCAGTCACGCTTGCGACCACTCCACTAGGCAAACGAAGCATGCCTATGTCAAAAAATCACAAAATAGTTTCAGTGGTTAAAAATAAAAAAAAGTTTAGGTAACACACGATCAGTCTCCCAGGAAATAGTAATAAAGAGGTCTTGTTAACTCCGTTTCACCCCCAACATTCAATTCTTTCACCACCATAATATGAGTTGTGGACAAGCCCTTCTGTTCGCTCAGTAGCAACTAGCAACACAAAGAGGGCCTGTTTTCTTACTGCGAAATAATAGGAAAATGAACGCGGGGAAAAGAGGAGGCCAGGGGGTGAAGCGGGAGGCGGGCGGGGTAAATTAATTTTGTTACTATATTTTCTATTCAAGGCGACGTAATGGCGTGAAATTGATTAACGGAGTTTAGATTGGATATTATTATGACGTGAAAGGGGGAATTCTGTGATAATAATCGTATTATGATGTGTTTCCTTGTGTTGAGATGCTAATGCAGGGCGGTAACAAGATATTCTTAGGTATTAATTTTATCAACTGTTAATTTTTTACGTATCATACCATAGGCATAACTTTCACATTGCTATAATTTTATAGCAATGTGAAAGTAGTTTGGACATGGAAATTACTGAATTTCAGGATATCCAAACTAGGTTGATTAAGCTTTGCTATCTAAATCAGTTTAATATTGGATAATATTAATCTCTAGGTATATTGAGTACCGATATGATTAAAGATTAGTAAATTGGGTTAGACGGGAAGCAAAATAGCAAAAAAGGAAATTTACAATTTACAAACCGAATTTTCTGCTTGAATTGGGATGAAAGCTCTCCCGAGTTTGAATAATAATATCCATTTGGGTAACCAATAAATGCAATTTGCCCAAACATTAAGAGTTTGATTTCATTTTGAATTGATTTGTTTGACTTGACGACATTTTTGTATTATTATGAAACGATTTGACCTTAATTTGTATTTTGTATTATTTTCTTAATTTTTAGGGTTCCGTACCAAAATGGTAAAACGGAACCCTCATGGTGAGACTCAGTCTGTCTGTCTGTCGCAAGTTTATAACATTAGAAGTTCTTGAGATATCCAGATCTCAAGAACTACTAACGCTATAAACTTGAAATAGCTTTAGATGACGTTTGCCCAACTATTTTGCAAATAGAAAGAAAAAAAATATATTTTTTGCAACGGACTGAAAGGGGTTCTGAAAAATTCGAAGTGGGGCTACTAAAGCATGTGGGATGTCATATTATGAAAGAGCGCAGTTTGATCATTCTCAAACATTTTTCTTTTTTTTTTAGGCCGCATAGTTTTCGACTTTTGATGAAAAATTTAAATAAAAATACCGTTCCCTCCCTTATCTCTGAAGTTTGCTAAGAGAAAAATCTATAATAATTCTATATGATAGAAGTTTATGTAAAGATTACACGAAAAATAAAACAATGTCTCTAAATAGCACACTTTTTCAAAAATCATCAATAAAAGTTACACTAGTTCCACTATCGGTCAAGAGATGGCACTGACCTAAAACTGCAATATTCTACACCGCAGTGCACAGTGTTAACATTCTCTAACAAATATAGCCCCGCCGATGAAAATTTGAAAGCATAATATGCTTTCAAACTTTCATCGGCGGGGCCTATAATGATGATACGGAACCCTCGGTGCGCGAGTCCGACTCGCTCTTGCCTGGTTTTTTTTATTTACATTTATAATATCTCTAAACTTTTATAAATTAAATAATAATGTGATTTGCTTGCCCACGTGACGGTAGAACATGGAGGACTCTTATAATAAAACATCTATGTTGGCTGTTTGCCTGTTTGCAAACAAAGATTGATACTTAAGTATGCATATCACGGCATTTTAAAAAAAACCGGTCAAGTGCGAGTCGGATTCGCGCATCGAGGATTCTGTAAAAATGTGTAGGTATGTAATTACAAATTTACGGTTTTCGGGTTTATTCCTTTACTTGTGCTACATGATAATACTTCTTGCCAAACATGATTCTAGAATAGATCAACGGGAAGTACCCTATAATAATAATAGCTATAAGCTATTATAGGTTTTGATTCCTTTGCCGGTGTCAAAACATGCAGCATAAACGGAACATAAACGCCCGTATCTTTTGATTGAGTTGACTTAGAAGTTTGATTTTTTCAGTGCTTCAAGGGATTGCAGCCCTGAGTATTAGATATTAATTTCAACTATATAACTCCACGCATTCATGAGAAAAAGAGTCTTGATAAACAGACAGAGAACAAAGTGATCTTAAAAGGGCTTCGTTTTTCCTTTTGTGGTACGGAACCCTAAAATACCTAGTAAATACATAATCTCATTCTATAAAACTAAACTAACACCAAAATCCTTTTACAATAAAACTACAATTAACAACAAAGTCCGTATCGCGACTGTCACGGCACCTTACGAGCGTGTCACGTCATCCACGCTTCACGCCACCTTCACGCGCGCCACGTCTCTAGCGTGTTATTGTTGTGTCCCGCCCGAAATTGCCAGCTTTTGTCGCCTTCACGCGCGAATCCACTCTGAATGCTACTAAAAGTGCTATTTCTCAACCGACGGTAAACGTTCAGGTTGAGCGGATCCACTACCTCCCCCCGATAGGGGGTGGGAAGGGGTGAATGCATTTAGAACGTTTTTCCCCGTCGTAGTTTGTAGCCAGTGCATTGTCGACCGGACAATGGCACGAAAGCGATTGTTTTCGTCAATTCGATTGTCAACCGAGTTATGATTCGACAATGGACGGTTTTAATTTACTTTTGAACGTCGGAGCGTCTGGTATCGAGTCGCGAATGATACCGCCGGGAACAATGGCGGCGGTTTCTTTCTTTCCCTTTTTACACTTGAATAAATGTTTTGGATGACTTCTGGCGTTTTGATTGCTTTTGTGTGGTTGTTCAGCGCTTTATGTTAAAGTGTTGAGGTTACGTGTTTCACTTTTACGTTTCATTGTCATTTGCATTCACAAGAGAACTAATTGCATTTATTGCTACTAGTAAGCCACTGCTGCTTTATTAAAAGCTCCCAATTGTGCTATATAATAGTAATAATCCTATTTTACTTTCAGTAATAAAAACATCAATTTGTTAGAGCATGTTTACAACGTTTGAAGTTTACGAATTATTCATTTTATTGCTGTCTAGGTGGCCATCTACTGAACCTTGCGTGACGGACAAAAGGTTGATCATGTCGACTGTGTTTACATTTACATCGGTTGGAGCATTTCTTAGCAATAAAACATGTAATAAAATACGGACCGTTGCCTTCCAGCAAACATTGACTTACTTATTTACACACGTCTTTGCATCTAGTTAGAGCGTAAATAGAAAGAAATTGAACATCGAGTATTTTCTCCAATAGATTCAAACTGGATTTAAATTCAATCTTAAACTGTTTGTTGTGCAGACTTGAGATTCACGTTTAACGATTATAAATTCCTTGACATAAGCCTGGCATTTATTTTGTACTCACAATCAAAACGATTGAAATCGTCTTTCACTTGAAGAGATCTTGGAATTTCAAGATCGAATCTTTTGGTAGCTTTATCTTTGATCTTCTTTTGACTTTTGAGTTGAACAATAATATTGTTCAACTCGAACAACAAGAATTAATCGGACAAAGATTATATTATAATCTTTGTCCGGCTAATTCTTCATCTGAATTTTGTGCGTCAATTTCCCCTCCAATTTGACAATTCGTCTTGAATATTCGTCTTAAACATTCCACTGTCTCAATGTTAGCCTTTGCCTTCACAAACACTGATTTGATCTTGAGGTACAGTAACGGTCCATAAGTGCACTGCTACCAGAATGCTCATTTTAGCCTGCACGCTAGATCTGCGTCTATCTCTGTGTGTGTGATGTTTTAATGTAGACAGTAACGCGCACACGGTATAACTACGAAAGCGCGATGTTGGTTGGTCCGATGCATGTGTGGTCAACACTAAATAAAGATACCTACCATATATTATCGACCACAGGACCTATTTAAAAGTAATGCTAAAATTCGAAGAGATAATTATAAGCAGCGATGGCAGGTTCGCACAAGTGGGTGGATGTTATTGTGTGTGCGTGAAGTGGAGAGGGTTCGAACCTCAGTGCGCGCTTTCAACTCTTTTTGTTCTTTTCGTTTTTGTGTCAGTTCAATTATTTATTGTTTCGTTAACATAATGACAATAGGGTATAGAGGGTAAAAATAAAGTATAATACCTATGTAATTTAATGAAAATAAAGCACAATTTTCATAGGAACATTTATTGATTTTAATAACAACCTTTAAAACATAAACATACTTATTCCAAACTTTGAAATACATAAAATACCTAATTTGTTCATAAATCATTTGTGGTTGATATACTAAAATGGGATGTTTTTGGTTTATTGAGGTTACAGCTTAATTTGTTCATTTTCTCAAGGAAAAGAAGATTGAAACTAAACCTCAATCTTACAATCATTCACTTGTTACTATTATATTATGGCCAGTGTATTCCCTGAATTCCCATGATAGCATTTATTTTTTTATTAATATTTAGTGTGACCTCCGATAATGAAAGTGATATTATCAATGCAGTCAAAAAGGCGTCGACGCATGGTGGCCACCATATTACTGCAAATATCTGTGCACGTAAACTATCCCACAACTCCATGCAATGAGATTTGAGCTGTTCGAGACATCTTTCGACTCGCACTTCCCAACTTTGCACCATTAAACCCCATACATTTTCTATAGGGTTTAAATCAGGGAATCGCGCTGGCCACGGAATAACTTTAACATCCGAATGCTCAGTAAACCACTCACGAACAATACTAGTATGATGTTTCGGACAATAATAATTATCTTGAACTAAATAAAATTCACCAATTTCATCCACTGGATAAACATTTCGAACAGTAGGTAGCATTATATCGCTCGAAACCTCGACGTAATTAGAGCTGGTGGCCCGCGTCGGTATAAATGCCAACTCACCCGGCCCTTGAGCAACTAATCCACCCCCACATATTCACACTAATTCTTCCTGACTCCGTATTATTTATAATATTACTGTCAGACCAACGTGTATTGTCTTTGCGCCACAAATGAAGTCTTCTTTTTTGACACGATTTGAAAGTCTTCTCGTCAGTAAATACAGTGGTCTCCCAATCAAAGTCTAAATATTCGCGAGCAAAACGCAACCGTTCCTCCTTATGCCTTTGCGTTAAAAACGGTTTTTTCGCTGGTGTTCTATGATGAAGACCTTCGGCATTGAGTGCATGGCGAACAGTGCGCAATGACGTATCAAATTCTTCGGTAAATCGTCTTGTAGGTATGAAACCATGCGTTTCATATTCACCAACCATAAAGCGTCGGCGTCGCTGAGACTGGTCAATAAGTGGCGGCCTACCACTTCTTACACGGCTCTTAAGAATTCCCTCTTCCTCAAATCTCCGCACCCAACGTCTCACAGTATCTCTCTAAAAAAAAGAAATCCTTATTACACATTTTGAAGCGTCACTTATGAGAACAAGTAAAATCAATAACAACAAAATAACTTACACAAAATCCGGTTTCATTGGATATTTCAGATATATTAAACCCATTGTTATACAAGGCTACAATGTTCGCTCTGGTTTCCATATTTATATTTGTTTGCATTTTCAATAAAAATCTTCAAACTCAACACCTCTAATATCAATAACACAAACGCTCATAACTAAGTTCACTAACCAACAACGTCATACCATTATAACTACAGTCAGTATATTAATTTTGTTTCAAATCTACCCTCAACTTTTATGTGATTAGTTTAAAATACTCGCTGTCTTTTTCTCATTACCATAATTAGAAAAAGACTGCGTGCCGCGATAGGCCTATGATGATGATCATATACCGCGCTTTTTCTGTTTCGTACGTGATGAAAGAGTGCAATATACAGTTGTGTATGTGTGTGTGAAATGTCTAAATAGAAGGTCTCAAGCACACCGTGTCTCAAGTGCGACGAGTTGCGATGTGATAGTTTTGTAATGCTGCCAGTGGAGTTCTGACCGCTATAGTACGTCAGCCATGAAATAATCTCTTGTCTAAAATTTCTGTTTAAAAACAAAACGGACGAAAGTTCTGGAGTGTTATGTACTTTGGAATGGCTGTTATCAGCAATTTGGACACACACACGAGCATGAAACTAATTAACCGTCACCCTTTGTCCATTCCGAGTCACAATTACATACAATTAAACGTGGCCTAAAATAATATTGGAGCTAATTTCGACAAAGTTCTAAATGGTGTTCCGCGGGGTTTATGTTGGGACCCTATGACATTACGGCGGGTTGGGTGTTTCTGACCGCTGGTTTCAATAAAAAGGCTGGAAATAGCTCGGGTGTCAATTAACGCGACGATTAATGAGGACCAGAAGGGTGTTCCGCTGTGTTTACAAGCTCCGGTGACTCTTGTATTGGATTTAGGCTGCTGTTGTTTGAATACTAACTTTGTTTTTAATTCTTGTTTTATTTTCCGTCGTGTTTTATAGAACTGATTGGGTTTTACGTAACAATTTTACCAATCTGTTAATGGGTTTAATCTCGAATCCAAGTATAATTTGAAGTAAATGAATATATAAATCCATCTACTGGACATTGTCTTAAACCTCTTACTGGCTTATCCAGAGTCGTCATCTTCACAACAGCTTGGCACTTGCATACCTCGCAGCAGTAAATCACAGCGACCTGACGCGTGCTCTTACTACTACTGTTCGTATAGCTTCTGTTACACACTGGTCAGTTTTAGACACATTTCCAGATTCGCAGACATTACTAATCGCTTACGTGGCTACCTTAGACGATGCCAATTATTAAAGAGATGAGAAGAGTGGGCAAATGATTTAATTATTAAATGTAATTATTATTTTAGTCTTACACTTTCGCTTTTTAAGCAATTTAGTAAGTTGTGAATATCACGATAATAGTCGCACTTAGAGAGCAGTGGTGACTCAGAAGAAATGGCCGCAACTTACGAGTGTTATGTCGTAGGTTCGAACTAGCGCCCGTGAGGCGCTTTACTTTGTGTACATTATTTCATCACCACTGCTCTCAAAACGGTGAAGGAAAACATCGTGAGGAAACCTAAAATAAAAAATTCGAAGACATGATTGTGACATCTACCAACACGCACTGGGCCCACGTGATGTGTCCCAGCAGTGGGAACATTATAGGCTGATCATGCTAGTCACACTGGTAAAGAATAATATTGAGTTATATTCATAAAAAACAATACTAAGAACTTTATTAGAAACCAGACCCTTTTTAAATCCATCCAAAGGTTGTCTTTAAAAGATCGCTCTTAGCGATAAGACCGCCCATTATGTCACCCTTTGTACAGTTTCTATATTTATGTCTGTAATTTATATGGTGTACATAATAAAGAGTATTCTATTCTATTCTAGACCACATTACAACTGTTATAGATACTAAAAGTTTATTAGCTTTGAAGAACAAGAAACTAATAATAGTAATTCTGTTAGTGAACGAGATAGTATTTAAGTGTAACAGCAACTGTAATCTTTTTGATCTCCAGGCTCAGAAATCCAAACATAGTTGAAAGACATAGTTCCTCCAACTAACCGTGAATGAAGGACTTTCTCCAGCCCAAACATAAGTTTAAACACACATACAGTTCATTCCAGAAACAATATTGTTTTAATGAAACAGCTACACTGAAACAAACATGAAACATTTCAAGTATACATTACGACTCGTCTTAATTTGCTGACAACTCTGAACTTAACATCGAAAAGATATACGTTATTATTTCCGACGAAGAGCAAGGCTTCCGGAGGGTCGTGTAAGATAGAAGCGATGGCGATTTATTATATTACTAGCGACCCGCCCCGGCTTCGCACGGGTGCAATGCTGATACTAAATACACTACAGAAAAACTGTGAACGTTGTATATCGCGCCGTACCGGCCGCACCGGGCGGCCGGCCGGTACCGCCGCAAACGCTACGTCCCGCAATTTTTAAATCTGTAATATCTTCGAAAATATTCACTTAAATCATACGGTGTAAAGGGCCATATAGATCTATATTAAATGAACAATGTATTCAAGGTATTTAATTGGTTAAGGATTAATGCTGTATTGGTTAAAATCGCTTCGAAAATTAGCCATTATTTGTCGTAAAAAGTAAATGACAAAAAAAAAATTATTGTGGGTTATCCATAAGAGATAGACATATGCCATCACGGACTTTTCTGTAGACCTTTTCAATGTGTACAATACTTAGTACATTATTTTGATAAAACTCGTAGGGTTCAGCCTGCGTTTGCAATGTAAGCGGAAAAAATGTAATTATTTACGACATCACATTAGAAACCTCAAAAATAACAGTACTTCTCCACTATTTAATGGATGTTATTATACATATAAACCTTCCTCTTGAATCACTCTATCTATTAAAAAAAACCGCATCAAAATCTGTTGCGTAGTTTCAAAGATTTAAGCATACAAAGGGACATAGGGACAGAGAAAGCGACTTTGTTTTATACTATGTAGTGATGAGATAATTAAGGGCCAGGAAAATTTTGGGAAGTTTTTCTTTCTAATATAGATCATGCTCTAGCTATATGAAGTGAAAGTTTTCTATTTACTTTTAAATTAAAGATAATATTGTAAAGCAACGTCTTGTTTAACCATCAGGGGTAATGTGGTACATTCTAATGTAATTAATGTTATCAGTTTGATTTCTGTGTGATTGTTGCAATTGTTGCAATGCTGTGTGAAAGTTCTGCAGCATGATGACTATTGGAGATTCACATCATCGGCCTAATAATGTTCCTATTGCTGGGACACAGGCCTCCTCTATATGAGAGGTAGTGGACCATAATCCACCACGCGGGCCCAGTGCGGATTGGTATAATGTCACAATCATGTCTTCGAATTTTTGATTCTAGGACATGCCGGTTTCCTCACGATGTTTTCCGTTTAGAGACCGATTCACAATCAACATCATTCAAATTTTGGAGTGATGTTTTAGAGATAGGATAGGATGTCAAGTTGTGATTGCAATGTTATCATGATGAGTCTTATCTTACTTATTGTAGTATTTGCTTGTGAGATTTGTCTTACGGCAGAAAATAGCCCACCCATACCTTACATCCTGTCCGCTCGCGGCATTACTCTACGCTTCTCAACTACATACATTCGCGACAAGTCGTCGTGTAGGTATACTCGTAGCGAAGCGCCTGTTGCCTTCCCTGCTAATGATTGCTGGCATGATCAACTCAGATAGGAACTTGAATTAATGTTAATCTGAGAGCGGCTGGAACAATATTTTGTGAGAGTGAGTTACTTTGAAGGAAGGTTTTGCTCAAATGCTGCTTGTAGATTGGTACAAACACAATTTGTTGACTTCCTGAATTATTATTTCATTTACTTCCCACAACAGTAAAACGTATTTTATAGTTGAGAATTCTTTCTTAGTTCGATAAATCTAAAATCTATACTAATAATAAAGCGAAAGAGGTTGTTTGAACGCGCTAATCTCTGGAAATACAAGTCGGATTTCGAAATTCCAAAAATCTTTTTGCATTTTAGCCCATTTCTTGAGGAAGGCTATAGGCTACTTAACATCACGCTAGGACCCTCAGGAATCGAGCATAAAGAAAAAAAAAAGGCTCAGCGAAAACGAAGCGACAGCGCGGACGGGCGATGCGATGCGACGCGGTGGGTCGTTTCGTTTTAGTAAATTGTGGTGTCTTACGACTTCTACGCGAATGAAGTCGCGAGCAGAAACTAGTTCATAATTATGTTCAATATTATTATCTTCTGTGTCGATGGCAGTCTAATTATGGCTATTTTTTAATCTCTTACTGTAGGATCAATCCTTATAACCTAATTCTTCTTTTTAACCGGCTTCAAAAAAGGAGGAAGTTCTTAATAATTCGGATGTTTATAAATATATATATATTTTTTATGTATGTTCGGGCATTACTCCCTCAAATGTAGACGGATTTGCAAAATTTTCGGAGACAGTCAACGGAACTCTTAAATAAATGCCAGCAAATCAACCGCGATTGCTGCTGTAGCATATGTATGCATTGTTTACGCAATCACACAACATAACTTCACGCTTGTACCCTTTAAAGGGGTAGGCAGATGTGTTCAATGGCTTCCTGTCACTGATATTCAAATAGCAAGTAGTGTTATATGAATTTGTTTGGGGTAGGTAGGTAGGTACAACTTAAAAAGTAAAAATAAAAACTTTTTACAAAAAAAAAACAATCGACTTCCAAAAAAAACACTACAAAGTGAAAAATAACTTTAATTGCGAAAGTTGGTGTCAAAAAACGAAAATACAAAACCAACGACACTGACTTCCGAATTTAAAATTATTTTTCACTTTGTAGTGTTTTTTTTTTGTAAGTCGGTTGTTTTTTTTTTGGAAAACAGTTTTTGATTGAGTTTGAGATTGATTTTTAGGCAGATTGATACTTTGTGTGTTGTTTCAGTTAAATCAGCGCAAAAGCAATGATACGAGATTTATGATTGTCTCAGTCTCTTATTTTTCGTATATTTGATTTATTCAAGGAACGATTGTGTCTTCTAATAATTATTTCCCTTTTCATCATTTCTTTGCCATCTTCATTTCTCAAAGACAGCAGCAAGCGGCTTACCATCCTCGCTAACAACTCCCGCCAGTATCTGTGCCCACCCCCCAAGCGCGTGTCGTGAACAAAGAGCTACTACTTTTAACGACCAATTACTGATGCTTACCGTACCAAGACTTTCTCATCGTTAGAGACCTTTGTTGAAGATGTGCAGTTTTCTTGAGGAATTTGGACATTTTGTTCTTTAAAAATAGAAATATATTAGAAATAATGTTATAATGTGTTTGGCTGAAAGGTTTCTAGGGAGACATAGATGAATTTAATCTTAGTAAGCAATGATCCAAAATTGTACGAGTATCTGAACTTATCTTGCCTTTGTAGCATGAATCTCTTTGTCTGTCAAGACGTCCATACTTGAAAGTAAGTTGGTCGCTCTGTGTTGTTAAATAATCCTATCGATTACCTTAGGTTTGAAAAAGAGTAATGATATTTATTTATTTATTTGTGCAAAAATATTAGCATAACTGTTGTTATTACAATATGTAAGGCAGCCAATAACATTCACAATACCCCTGTACTATTATGATATGATGCCATTTCCACCCTGTTGTCTTACTCTGTAGAGTAGTACAAAATAATTTACTTGAATCGTCTGCTACCATTGCGGAGCACACGCGTCTGCTGCGGGTAAGTGGGAGTCGGGTCTTGGATTCATGCACTACCTTCGTGAACCAAAAGCACTTTTTTCGACGACATTACTTTCTACCTCACTTTTCTCATCATCGCTGTTACTGTGGCGAAATTGTCAACAGCCTCGGACACCACGGACTGTCTTACAGCCAAAGTGCGGGACGCTTGGCGCAGCACGCTAACATTAATGACATCATCCGACGAGCTCTTGTCACCGTCGGCGTTCCAGCTGTATTGGCGCGCAGCACCTTGATCTCCATCACACTCAGATTTAATAACCGTCTACCTAACAGCTTAAGTTTCAGAGACCAGCTACCTTTCAATCCATATAATTAAAGCCTCGGTACGAAGTGTGGCGAAAGTTGCCGAACTCGCGGCGGAAAACTTTCTTACTCATAATTAACGTTACCTCACCCCTTGCCCCTTGCCCCTTGCCCCCTTGCAGTCGGTGCAGGATTATGTAGATAATGTTGGGTTATACCATGTTTTAGAATGGCTGTATTTTCTGAAGGGTTAAGCAGAGATGTACAACATTTAATTTTGGGAGTTAAGGCTCGTGTAATGAGATGTCTTGCTATGTAGGAAACAATTTTAATCTCCAACATGCTAATGAGAATTTCTTAACAGTTTTGGTAAGAATTTCTTAACAACTTTGCTTAGAATTTCTTCAGTGCTGAAAATGAACTCTTACCACTGATTCCAAGAAAAGAGTATAATTTCTTTTTACCGTTACAATTTGACAGCTTTTCGAAAATCCCGACAGTATTTGTCTTGCAAACCTTCTCATTACTATATTTTTTGGTACTCTTCTACATCAAGAAGATTACCTACTTTTTAACCGACGAAAAAACGGAGGAGATTTTCAAGTCGACGCAAAGCTCCTTCGGTTTTTCGTCGCGACTCAAAATTACTTAGGTATACTTATATTAGTTTAAGAACTTAGTTATAAAGGTTAAATAAAAAACGGTTTATTATTTTTTGTTTATCAGTTAGTTCGGCGGTTTAGTTTTTTCACAATGATCTTTCTAACTGTCTGTCTTATCCCACAGAACCACAAAACTTCAAAATAACTCAAAAATGTTGGTAAAATTAATTAAAATTTTCATAGGCAACTTCTTCCGCGTTTAACGCAATGTTGGCAACAAGACTGACTTTGACTTTGACTTTATCGTGGAAATAGTATATACTGCTAATAAGCCAAAGAAATATTGATTAGAACCGAAATATCGCCTCTAGTGTCAATATCTGTTTGGCTCATAAAGAGATGTTACAAAATGTGGGACAAAAATCAAGGTATCACAATCTATGCCGTAACTAAACTTTTTGATTCACTTCATTAATTCTCTTTTAATTAACTTGCTTGTTTCTTATCTAGCATATTCGAATTCAAAATCTTAAATTCGAGCCAAAACTCATATAGGGTTAGTAACATTGTCCTCAAAATTAAGTGTTAGTAAACAACACATTACGGTGACACATGTAACTGACAGCAGTGAATTACATTCGGATAGTCCGCTCTGTTAGCTATCACTTTCGAACCCTGATAAGGCTGGCCATAACTCGAGCCACCATCGAAGCTGCGCGCTCGCGCATTATTGTGTAAAATAAACTACACTCGCCGCTGCAAACATCCCTGACGCACTGCAACGCCATGACAGCCCCATCAGTTTTCTTAATGCATTAAATTGGACACGAAGGACTCCATGCAACGCCTGCGGATATTTCTCCCAAAAGCTGCATGTGTACAAGGTGGTACAAAAGCTCTAAAGACCTTTACGTCTACAGCACAACGCGCAAACCTGCGGGCTATCGTATTCACACGCACGGAAAGAGCTCTCCGTTCCCTTTCAATGACAGCATTGTATTTAAGGTCAGTAGTACCAAGTAACCAAGTGACATAATATGTATTCAAATTGTTCCACTCGCTTAAGAGGAACACGGAGCGGTCCAAGGCGGGGACCAAATACCATCTTGATGTGCCCATGAAATGATATTTGGTCCCCACCTCAAAAACAATGTACTGACTTTTCCAAACATTATACAACGTTATACGTACCGTTAACGTTAACGTTACCGATATAACTCTCCAACGTTATACCACAAGCGGCGAAAATATAATAACCTCATCGGAAATTACATTTTCGAGCCGTTTGGGGTTAAAACCCTCGAGCCGTGGGGTCCGAGTGCTCATGATCTTTGTGAGGAAATTTCGAAACAGCTGGTTGACACTTCGCGTGACCCCAAGGGCTGGCTTTTATCTTGGCCAGAGGCTAAGCATTGCCATACAACGTCGGTACATTACCAGTCGACAGCGATGCGGATGAATGTTTCGACCTATATTTTAGTTTGTGTATAGTTTTAGTTAAGTTAGGATTTAATTTTGCAATTTTGATTAGTTAATTAGGTATTAATAGTTATTTGCTTACTTATTATTTTAATTTACAGAAATAAGATAGCTATTAAGTTGAAATAAATATAACAACCCATGTTCAGTTGCGAAACGTTCACATGTGACCAATAGTATCCCAATACCGCCGACTGACGCGTTCAGCAGCACCGTGTCGTCCGCTTCATAAACACCGTCAATATTGCAACCGACACGATCACTGTTAGGTGCCTTAATCAAGGCATTCATATACAAATCGAGGGATGTCAACCTCACGTTTCTCCCTCCACACTCCAATTGATATGGCTCCGATAGCACAGGCTCACAGAACATTGTTGACCTGGTGGTGATAAGTGATTTGGTGTTACTATACTGTAATTACTGCACGCTTATAATACACACTAGTATTTGGGCGTTGCGCGAGCTGCAAGCAGCTCGCGGGGTCGTGTTTTTGAGGAGTATTTCTTACCCTTGTAAAAAGTATTTGGGCGTTGCGCGAGCTGCAAGCAGCTCGCGGGGTCGTGTTTTTGAGGAGTATTTCTTACCCTTGTAAAAAGTATTTGGGCGTTGCGCGAGCTGCAAGCAGCTCGCGGGGTCGTGTTTTTGAGGAGTATTTCTTACGATGGGGGGAGAGGGGGGAGTTTTGAAAAATGATTTTGACCAACTCTGGGCCCCTTGATATGAATCTGAAAAAAAAAATGTTCCAAGTCTCTTAACTTCCGAGATCTACCTCTAGAGGGGGGGAGAAAGGGGGCAAGGGGGGCAACTTTGAAAAATGGATTTTACTTTTCCGAGCCTCCTCTATACGAATCCGTAAAACAACAAAACACGGGACTCTTAGTTTCCGAGATACGATAGGGAGGGGGGAGAGTGGGGTGGAAAAGGGGAGGTTTGGGATTTTTCCCATACTCGCGAGAGTTACTTCTATACGAATCTGTAAAAATATACCCACCTCCCCCTTCACCATCTGGGAGAACAATTATGTCAGTGAGTGGTAATCGAGCTTTATATAATATAACTAGTATTTGGGCGTTGCGCGAGCTGCAAGCAGCTCGCGGGGTCGTGTTTTTGAGGAGTATTTCTTACCCTTGTAAAAAGTATTTGGGCGTTGCGCGAGCTGCAAGCAGCTCGCGGGGTCGTGTTTTTGAGGAGTATTTCTTACGATGGGGGGAGGGGTGAAGGGGGGAAAGGGGGGAGTTTTGAAAAATGATTTTGACCAACTCTGGGCCCCTTGATATGAATCTGAAAAAAAAAATGTTCCAAGTCTCTCAACTTCCGAGATCTACCTAGAGGGGGGGAGAAGGGGGGCAAGGGGGACAACTTAAAAAAATGGATTTTACTTTTCCGAGCCTCCTCTATACGAATTCGTAAAACAACAAAACACGGGACTCTTAGTTTCCGAGATACGATAGGGATGGCGGAGAGTGGGGTGGAATGGAAAAGGGGAGGTTTGAATTTTGAAAAATGGTTTTTACTTTTCCGAGCCTCCTCTATACGAATCCGTAAAAAAACAAAACCCAGGTTTCTTAATTTCCGGGATACGATGGGGGGAGGGGTGAAGGGGGGGAGAGGGGGGAGTTTTGACAAATGATTTTGACCAACTCTGGGCCCCTTGATATGAATCTGAAAAAAAAAATGTTCCAAGTCTCTTAACTTCCGAGATCTACCTAGAGGGGGGGGGAGAAGGGGGGCAAGGGGGGCAACTTTGAAAAATGGATTTTACTTTTCCGAGCCTCCTCTATACGAATCCGTAAAACAACAAAACACAGGATTCTTAGTTTCCGAGATACGATAGGGAGGGGGGAGAGTGGGGTGGAAAAGGGGAGGTTTGGGATTTTTCCCATACTCGTGAGAGTTACTTGTATACGAATCTGTAAAAATATACCCACCTCCCCCTTCACCATCTGGGAGAACAATTATGTCAGTGAGTGGTAATCGAGCTTTATATAATATAATAATTATATATTTCTTTAAAAAAATATTGGATCAAAGTTGCGTTATTGGCTTTCAGAACAAGAACACGTTCTAAAGAAACAGTCCTGTGATAGACAGACACACGGCATAGGCTCAGTTATAAGGTGCTGTTCAAATTATTTGGGTACGAAGTCCTAAAAACTAGAGATGAATTAAAAGAACCTCCTTTGTTCCTCCTTCCTGCTATGGCAGTGGGAAAATAATTTAGTCTAATGTATTTTGTTTCTTTGCTAAAGTGATTAACATTACCTACACGCTAATTACTTTGCATACTATTGTATAGGATCAAGTTTTGTTAACTTAAGAGACAGATGTCCTGCTGGAGAGTTAGTTGCGCCACTTCTCCCCAGTTAAAGCACTATAGGTGGTGGTGACGGGCGGGCGTGCCGGGGAACTGTCTTATGTAATTTTAACGTTCAAAAAGTGCTGATTCTCAGTGTAATTTGAATAAATATCTTTTGATTTGTTAATTTGCTGATCTGCTAATCCTTTCACCATAACATCATATATATTTATACAGTCCTCGAAGCCTCAATACCAAAATCAATAATCGCTTTTCCAATCAGCTTTCTTACATCTAATCAATCAGCAAGACATACATCAGTCACACTCCAGCCCTTTATGCAATAGTTGCGATCAATTGGCCCTATTGATGACGTCAGTGTTCGTCCATTAAATATGCTATTAATTCCTATGTATAAACCTGTGGATTAATTACGGAGTTAATAGGCATGAAGATGTTATTATATTTGTATAGGAGGTTCTGATTGGATGGATAGAAGATATATATAGATTAGATAGTGCAAAGGGAGTTGGTAGAAACTATTTCTAACTCGCTTCTGCTTGCGGTTTCGCCCGCATGATTCCCGCGGGAACGTGCTGCCGGGATAAAAGTAGCCTATGTCCTTCCACAAGAGGCCATCTCTCTCTCTCTGCTGAATTTTATTGAAATCTGTTCTATGGTTTAGGCGTGAAAAGGTAACATACAGACAGAGTTACTTACGGATTTATAATATTAGCGTGGATGTAGTAATGAAAGAACAAAAATATATATAATAATCTTATATTATATTATAATATTATTCGAAGGGTAAGACCAAGGTAAGACAGAGGTGCACACCTAGTATACCTAGAGTGAACTAGAATGCAGTGAGATTTAAATATAAAATCTTTAGTCGTGAATATCCATTCGAATTCGTTAATTTGTACTTATAGTCTCTTAATAAACCACTACATCTAATGAAATAGGAAATACTTTCATAATCATCACACACCTTGTTGATTATAAATATAATAGATACTTTCGTACGCAAAATACGCGCATTGACTTGGAGTTGCGGACACCAGCCAGTATATTCAAAAATGTACTTTTTAACAGAATTTTTCGATTCCTTTATAAAGCAACATTGACAGCGAAATGGAATTAAGAATGTCCTAAAATATATCTCCGTGGAACAAAACCCTGCACTTTCATAATTAACCGAGTAATATCAACGAATATGAACTGGCAAGTTAAAACAGCAGTAAATTCTAGAACTGACTGTGACAACACAAATGAGAATACAGAAAGCACACTTTAAAATAGATTAAAAACGGGATTCGGTATTGAAGGAGAATTAACAGTTTACTGTAGAACAAAATACATACATACAATAAGCCGCCGGACAAAACTAGTATAGGCTGGCCTCTTATTGTTTTGAAACTCCATACTATGCTGGGCCAGCATACAGCTCACGGTCGAGGTGTTATCACTGACGTGTGCTCAACAGATTGTACATAGAGTCACAGTCAGGGAATTAATTGTTGACCAAATTGATAACCAACTGACAACAATTGCCCGGATAATCCAATCGCAACTGTCGTTCTTTGATAGTTGTATGAAATGGGTACAACACGGCAAATTGACGGAGTATGTCATTTGATAAACACTTAATTTCCCTGGGTGTATACTACAGTACTATTCTTGTCTAGTCGAATTTGTAGCAAATGCTTTCCATGTCTATTAAGGGCTATAACATTATCACATACAGTTATATCTCACCGGAACACTTCAATCTGAAAAAAATCTGTAGGTTTTGTATCGGTGTGAATTCTTTTGTTTTCGTAATATCAAGCATGCTCTTAATTATGCAGTGAGCCTCAAAAAGGTGTACACATCTACAAAAATTCATTTGATTGTCTAAATGTCTACAATACTGTATCAATATGTAGCTACAATTAAGTACCTTATGTGTAATTTGGTCTGTGAAAATAATAGAAATATAGACCATTAAATGAATTCTTGTCGATGTACAATTTGTACACATCTTTTTGAGGCTGACTATACACTGACAGTCATTCCTGTTGGCGCCACTACTTCCGGCGACCAAACATAGCGCCTGTAGCACGAGTCAAGCGACGCACCGTGGGTTCAGTGCTGCCACCTGCACCGAACCGGACGTTGGAACGTTGCTGTCGAGTCACTCGCTACCCGCATTAGACGCCACTTCGGTGGGGGGAAGTCGGCCTTTAAAAAAGCTCGAGCTCAGTGGACTGCATTCACTTTTTGCTCGCGCTTCATCGGATCAACAACATTTATACTGTGCATTATTGTTAAATTTTTATTGTAATTAATAATTAGTGGTGAATTAAAAGTGATTAAGTATATCGATCTATTTGTTTGTGCTAGCAGGCTGTGTGCAAAGTAGACTCAACTTACATTCCTAACATTAAACCGATTACAGGAACTATATCGAAATTAAACTCTATATCTTTGTATAGAATAGACTTTCTGTAGGTATCTCTCTCTGTCGCGGTCGCCCGTTGGCAACGACTAAATATCTCGACTGGATGTTTATTTTTATTTCCTTTGACTGCCCCGTTTGTGCAAGTAATGGCGCTTTTAAAACTATTGCTATTCGCTCTGTTGTTTTGTGATATTGCAATAGTAATAGTTGACCAGCTGCGACTTTGGGTATTAGTCACAGTCGCATGGGCGATATTTTGGTCGAAAGTGGAACAAGTCGATGCTAAGCACTGTTCAAATTGATCGATCAGTGACGTTTAACTTATGCTTGCCGCTGTCAGGGACCTCTGACAGTCTGGGAAAGAGATGGAGCTATACGTCCTGTAAAGCTCCATCTCCAGCTGCAAGCTTGGCTGCCCCGTTGGTCTCGTGGTTGTAAGCGCGACTGCTGAGCGTGGCTCCTGGGTTCGATTCCCAGGCCGGACAAATTGTAACTTTGGGTAATTTCTTAGAAACAGTCCGTAGTTTGAAAGTTGGCGGTTTAATGCCCCCGTGCCTCGGAAAGCACGTAAAGCCGTTGATCCTGCGCCTGATCTCTCCCCGGTCGTGTCGGATTGCCGTCCCATTGGACTATGAGAGCAAAGAAACAGTGAGTGCACCTGTGTTTACGCACACACTTGTGCACTTTAATATCTCCTGCGTACCTGGCTAATCTCCATTGAGATTGGCCACCGTGACCAAAATCGGTCGGGAGGCTATAATATTTAAAGCTCCATTGTTATTCCACAATGAAGTAAGATTAAAATGATACTGCTTTATGAGGTGGCCTACCCCACCTGGGTGCCGACACAGTTCGTGTATGGAGATGTCTCTTCGGTACACATTCAGAATCGTCCGTGCCTCAGGGAGTACGTTAAAGTTTCGGATGCAGTTGTCATACCTGACCAATTAATGTGGCCGTTTCAGACTTTGAGCTAATATTTGCTTATATAACTGGGCCTCGCACTGGAATCTTTACAGACGATCACAGAAAGTAAAGATGTAAAAGAAAAGCGAAAATCGAGTGTTTCTTTTTTTATATACCTATTGGATGCAAATTGGAAAAGAACTGACGAATAGACTGATTTGTTGTCCGTCACATTATTTCATTTTAAGCACCAAAAGCGATATTCCAACTCATTTCCACATAAGTTATCAAATACAATCATTATCATTGTTTATTATACGCAATATGCATCTGGAACCAAGCTGCATTCGGTGCATGCCTCCGAAAAATCCTCCAAAAAATCAAAGCAGGATTTCTCGGAACCTTCTCACTTCAATGCAGTCTTTGAGATGTTGTTTGCTCCATATTCTGAGTATATTTTCTAGAAATCTTTATTTAAATTATCTTATGAACTTTGCTGTGGTATGTACTGTTTATCTCACAGATTTTTGAAAATATTTCACTTAAATAACGAACTTATAAGGGTGTAAAAAGATTCATCACATAGTCGTCAACTACGCATTCTGTACATTATCTAAGTAACATTGCATAAAAATAATTGCTAGGAAACGACTTTTATTTTTGGTGTGAAAATTTGCTGTTTGCGGCAGTGCGTGATGTAACGCACGCAAAACATCGTGCTTATGGGTGCATGCAATGGTCCGCTGCGCTTTTATAATTATTAAAGTGGCGATTATATCGTGGAAGTCAACGTCGTGGTGACGTGGACCTTTGCGTAAAATGTATGATGACGCTTTTAAACGTCCATGTAAACGTAATAAAGTGCACGTATTTCCATTCATTTAATAGACGTGGACGTAGATGTCGACTATAATACGCACAAAATTATGTCCTAAAAGGTAATTCGTCAGAAAGTCAAAGCGCCGGCCAAAGGAGCGGCCACTCCTAAACTCCCTCATTAATCAATTTTTCCACGAAAGGCAAAAGGAAAAATATCCACAACCAAAAGCCTCTCAACAAAGACGCTTCAACATCGTACACGAAGAAACTTTCAATTTTCTCACAATATATCCAAAGATTTAATAACATACCAAAGTACAAAAGATTCCTGAAATCCAGCATACTTTTATCAAGTGCTTAACAAGTACTACGTATGAATAATTCAGGATATTTCTGAAAAAAAAACTGTGTAACTTCTTCAGTCAAGGGTTCCTGTGTAATAAAGTGAAAGTTGGGAGCTCGGCAGTACCCCAGCTTGTATGAAATATTCATGTGGTCGTTAACAAAGTTCTTTGGAAGAGCTTGACAGTGAACAAAAATAAATAGCGGATGTTTAAAATTTGTGGGTGAAGGTCGGGATACGGGGCAATTTATTGTGGTGTACGTGACTGCTGAGAGAGAGGAATGCGTTAATTGGTAGAATGTTCGCAGAATAAAAAATAAAATACATACATTCAAATACAACAGCTCTTTCTGCAGGGGTACTCTACCCCTGCAGAAACGATTTTCGACATTTATAACGATTTTCGTTTAAAACCTTTCTATTCGAACACATCGTTATAAATGTTGCCAGTAAGCTTTGTTAAGTATCGTGTTCGAATAAATGTTCGGATCTTGAAGAAACTCTTTGAGAATCTATTCGTCACTGAACACCTCGTAATATATTCAATATTATAATAATAGAATTTATAAAAAAGCGAAATTTACGTCATCAACATGTGAAATGCTGCGTTTGTCTACAAAATTATCCAAGAGAAATTTATAAATACAGCCAATATGACAAACATGAAACCCAAAATAATCACATTTCCCCTGAGAAAAAACACCCAAAGAACATTTTGCTAAAAGATTTCAACAAAAACAAGCTTGTTGTACCGTGCTGAAATCTTCGGTAGCGTCCGCAAAACAAATTACTTGAGAGCGAGATGAGAGGGGGCGGGCGAGAAGGGGGCTATTGGTTCGTGAAACAGCGTCTATATAATTACACGGACGTCTAATTCTGGGCGAGTCTATTACTCTGAGGGGCGGACAGAAGGACCAGTGGAAATGGTCTTTGGAGTATTTTTAATCTATGTATTGTAAAAGTATTGTGAATAATATGTTATTCAAGTGTACTCTGGCTGGTATTTATCAAAGGCAATTTACTTGAAGGAGTAAAAATCTTGCTTGACCTTCCAACCGTACTTATACATATTTGCTTGAGTACCTATATTTGAAAGATTATTAGGTTTTTTTTAGAGCTAGTATTGCAAAGAACGGTTGTGTTCAGTTCTAAATGCCAACAACTACTTACCTCGTAAGGTCCTAAAGGGTTCAAGAGTCTTATGAATGTTGCACTCGTGGCTCTTGACCTAGCCTAATCCATCAGGGAAATATTATTACTATCATCATCCTCGTCAATTTATTTAAACCCTAGACGTTCCTATTTATTTATTTTTTGAGTTCACCTCAACGACTTACTCACTAGGTAAAGCATACAAAAATCACATACAGTTTAAGGTAGGTATTGTGAATTCGTCACTTACACAGTGCTCAGCACAAGCAGAGGACAAATACCGTTAGATGAATTAGAAGTTACAAACTAAAACGATGTCCACAAAAACAATGGCAATAACAGAATTTTAAACGGAATAACAAAAAAGCTGCCAAGTGCGAGTCGGACTCACCCATGAAGGGTTCCGTAGCAGCAAGTAACGGTTTATGCATAAGGTTTATGTTTATGAAATTATTTTTTTTTTTATGTATTTCATCTGATTGAATGAAAGGTAAATTGTGGTTTGCGATTTATGACGTATTAAAAAAAACTACTTACTAGATCTCGTTCTAACCAATTTTCGATGGAAGTTTGCACACTACATCATATTTTTTTTTTGTTTTATCATTCTCTTATTTTAGATGTTACAGGGACACATTTTACCACTTGGGAAGGGTCTTTCGCGCAAACTATTCAGTTTAGAAAAAAAATATATTAGAAACCTCAATATCATTTTTGAAGACCTTTCCATAAATATAAGTATGGGTTTGATGAAAAAAATATTGAGTTTCAGTTCTAAGTATGGGGAACCCCCAAAAAAATTTTTTTTTTTCTTGTTTTGTGTGAAAATCTTAATGCGGTTCACAGAATACATCTACTTACCAAGTTTCAACAGTATAGTTCTTATAGTTTCGGAAAAAAGTGGCTGTGACATACGGACGGACAGACAGACATGACGAATCCATAAGGGTTCCGTTTTTTGCCATTTGGCTATGGAACCCTAAAAAGGCTGAAAAAGAAGCTAATGGAAAAGGATACAATAGAATAGAATAGAATACTCTTTATTATGTACACCATATAAATTTCAGCCTTTCGGAATGTAACCCAGCTACTCGTAGAGTTCCCAATTTTATTTCAGTCGAACAACAGTTAAATAAATCTCAATCAACGTTAACTTACTATCCGTCGTCTGTCTGTCTAACGGCCCGTTAAAATGTAATCTTTTCCGAGCGATCCGGCCGGCAGCCGGCGATCCGGCAGGCATCCGACTGTTAGTGAGGATTAGCCGGCTGATAATGACGTATTTGCGGCCGGAGTGACGTCATGATCGGTAGCCTGCCAGATGTCTGGGGGTAATGTTAGACTTTGTTTTTAGGAAGGTTCGATTTTTGGTGGAAATTGGATTGGTTGAAGTTTTTAAAGCTTTTTTGTGTAAAATTGTGAAGTTTACATAACTTTAATGCTGTAGTCTGAAAGGCAGTAGTTGTAAAAGTAATTATGTAGGCATATTATTTATTATTTATTGTAATTTATTCGCGCTAAATCATCTTTTGTATAGACACGTGTTTCTGTGGCAATAAGCCAACTTTATTGCTTGTATTGTTCAGTTGTTTACTAGAGTTTATCAATTCCAGGATTAATTATCAGTATTTTTTATTCAGCGGGTCTTTAATGCCATTCATAGTAATTATTTACTAAAAAACTAGTCTACCACTAAAAAATCGTAATAAAGAAAGCTCAATAGCATTTATGTCAAATCTAAAATCGTAACAAACCACTAGGCACGAAGAAAATTATATGGATTTAAAAAGAAAAAAAAAAATCTTTTTGGTTTAATTTAAATAGGTACATACCTAGACACAACACTAAAATAGAGTGAGCCACGCAGCATAGTTAACCTGCACGAAATCCCAAGGTGTAAATATATCCTGTTATCAAAGAGAGAATATTTGGTAATCCCACCTCCGGTAATCCGGTTGTTCACAATCAGAACACAATCATAGTAACATTGTTACTCTGTGAGCTGCTAAAACTGAGCGCTGATGCACTGATTGTCGCTATGCTATGACGTTCAGTAATACTTAGTGCGATTGTTTTGTTTTTAGTTGTTTGGACTTGAAATAGAACTCATATTTTTGGGAGATAAGGTACGAAAATAAAATATAGCAAATAGAGTTTTGTAAATAAGCATTGTAAAATTTTGAAACGAAATCTTATAGGTAATACCTATAACATTTTGTTTCCTTGTAGAGGAAATGAGATATTTTACTCACTCCCCGCGGAATTCCTCGACGAAATTGTCCAATTTCTTAATATTACAATACCTCCTGTTCTGGCTGTAAAAAAGACAGCCATTCTTTTCATGATTGATTTATTTGATGCATTTCACAAAGAGTTATCTTTGAGCTCAAAAGAAAAGAACATCCCTAAGACTCATTGGTCCTTTTGTGGGCTCGAGCATCTGTCGATTTAAATCAAAAACTTTTTACTTGATTTTCATTGATGGCCTTAAAACGGTTTTAACTTGAAGTCGGCTCAAACAAAAGTCGGACCGAAAGTCGTTTCACGAACTAGCTGGCCCGTTATTTATAGCAATTGGAGTTTTTAATAAAAAGCAAAGGAAACGCCGAAATGCCCCCGTCCTGGATTGTTAGGGTTTTAATAAAATTTTCCGATTACACAGGTATTGGTCCGTTTCAGGCCGGAGTACAAATGTACCCCAGTTCACTTGGAAAGTTTTTTTTAACTTTTGTTGTCGCTGTTTGGCGTGACAAAGTGTAGCACTTTTTATGGGTTGGCTAAAATGTTTCGTGAGATATTTTAACAACAAAACTCTTTGAACTGTGGAAATACAATAAACAAAAATAAATACAATAATTATCTTTTGTCCGCTATTTGCTGATTGTTTCTAGTCAAAGCAACAGATATTATGATTTTGTTTACTTTATATCTAATTTAATTTGTGTTTATGACATGTTTATTGGTATTAAAATTACACGTTCTGCCAATGAATTTAGTTCCGCATGGTTTAATTTATTGCTTATTAACATTCAATGATTCAGGTGATCCAAAAAAGGTCGTTTCGTGGAAGCATCTACCGATAAACTTCGTTTAATGGGAAAATGGTATTTCGTAATTATGAGTACCTACGGACGAAGTTTTTTTTTTTGCGAATCGTTCAATTATCAAACGGTAATTTCATAGAATGAGAAATTTCCGAGGAAAGCTGAAAGTGTTTTTCGGAAAAGGGAAAAGCGCATTTCCGCCGGAAGGCGATTCGGAGTGACATAATCAAAATTATACATTTTCGGCGAAAACATACTGAGATAAAACAATAACATACAGCTCTGTTTCAATTCATGTGACCATCGCTAAATGATTTTCTCGGAAAAGCACACTTCTGGAGAACGTCGATATGCCCAAGTAACAAAGTCATAATTATGCATTTTCGATGAAACCAAATACTGATAAGCACGCCATACGTTTCCAGTATAAGCTGACTTTTGACATTATACGAAAAGCCTATGCAGTGCGAGGTCAGTTAAAACTAGACATGTAAAGCTTGATATGTCGTCGTGTGTACCTAGTGTGGTGTCGTGCCTTTTTTAATGAGAAGAGGGCATTGACCAGCGCGTGTGAAAACAAACTGGTTCCTATAATTCGACGCGCCCATAAAGTCTTTAATCCACAGCCTTTATTTTCCGACCTTATACTAACCATTTACAAAAAAGAAAAAACTCCTTTATATTTTTCTGTTATTTCCACACCGTTATAACCATAACTTTGGAAAGGTATCAAAGTTTCTTATTACATTAAGTTCTGCACGATTGGGCGACACAGCACAACATTTATCTTGGGTCCACCTCGGACTCGGGTCCCCGGCGAAAAATTTGTTAACAATACTACAGAGAAATGCGATATTGGAATACCAAAAATGTTTCCTTAGCAACAGGAAAATATAAATATTATGCCAGAAGGACCAGTGAAAAGAACGACCAGAGCTTGCATACACCGAAACCAAAACAACATTGTAACAGTCTACAGTACATAACTATGTATTTTGCGTTTCCGAAGTTTTCAAAAGGAAATTCAAAGAACAATACATGACGCAGTGCAAGTAATTATAATTTATTGTCACAGTGGACCAGAAAACCGAAATCTATACTAATAATAAAGCTGTAGAGTTTGTTTATTTGAACGCGCTAAACTTTGAAAAAGTATTTGATAGATCAATTCTTGAGGAAGGCTATATGTCATAGACCGTATCAACATCACGCTATGACCCTTAGGAGTCGAACGAAAAGAAAACAGTCAGAAAGAATGCTAAACAAAAACGAAGTGATGCGATACGACGCGGTGGGTCGGGGAAACTTGAAATATCACGCGGACAAGTCGCGGGCAGAAGCTAGTAGTGTAATAATGTCCAAGCAATGTGAGGCAGTTTCTCGTCCTCATAACCTGTAGGTGTCGTAATGATGGCTTACCGGACTATAAGTCAAGTTGGTGGGCAGGAACGACGTTCAAGAGCTGTCCAGAAACGTCAGTCAATGCAATCTAGAACTGGTCATATTATATTTTTGTAACAAAAATATTTACAACTAGCTTCTGCCCGCGACTTCGTCCGTGTGGAAGCCAATGTAACCATAAAATATATCCTAAAGCATTCTGCAATAGTGTAGTTTTCTATCAGTGAAAGATTTTTTTAAATCGAATGAGTAGTTTTGAAGAGCACCTTCTACATCCAAACTTACAAACTTTACCTCTTTATAATTTTAGTGTAGATTTTTAATTCACTGTAAGCTGAGAAGCTACCTTAAAAAAATAATTACCACTTTAACTATATTTATTTCTGGTCCTTCTGTGCCAGAAATAAAGTAGTGTAGTGTGTCTTCTGTGTGTGTATTTGTAGTGCGAACGCTATCAGTAATACAATATTGTGATCAGAGCCTCCATAACAAGTTGAGGAAGTCTTTCATAAGGTCAAACAGAGATTCAGGAGATACGCCTTATTCAACTCAATACAGCCATTTTGTGCTAGAAAAAAACGTTGTTATTATCTGTGGTATTTTCTGTTTGTATTTGCAGTACAAAAGACCAGGAAAACGTTATAATAAAGTAGAAATGGAAGGTTATTGTCGGCGTTTCTTAAAAGATATGGACGCTGCAATGTCGCTGAGTTTCCGACTTCGTAATGTTTGTATGGGAGTCAGTAGTTTGATGAAGAGTGGTTACCTTGCATTCTAAAGATTTGATTAGTATTTTCCATTTAGTTCAAATAACAGTGCAGTTAATAGACATTTCTTTTGTTAGCCTCCCTTTTTCCTTCCAAACCTCTTAATACCGTGCGATCTCTGACCACGGTGGCCCTAAAAACTTTATCAGATCGTCACACCACCTTCGCCGTCGTGGTCTACCTCGACGGCAATCGAGGGAGGATCTCACAAGTCCAGTAAACGACGATCTTTGCCCATCTCTAGAAAAAAATAATTAATAATAGAAGGCACGTCTGTGTTTCTAATGTTTCTAATACTTGTAATTTTTTTATTTAAATGAACATCGTTTACTTTTACCATGTTTGTAAATATGTGAGCACCATGTATCTATCAGATAACTAATTTATATATCATGGTTTCATTTTTAATTCTTTTACCTATTGTGGTATAGTAATTTTATTTTAGGTGCATCGTCTTCACATATTATTATTAGGTATATAATTAATGTATGAAAAATATTGTAAAACATTTTAAAAGAGTAACGGTGGAGTTTCTTGCCCATTCTTCTCCATACGAAAACTACCTTTTGGAATGGGCGACTAGAATCTATTCTATTTTGTTGTAATTTTTGACGTGCCTTTTATGTGCCTATTTGAAATAAATGATTTGACTTTGAATTTTTACGCTTAAAATCATTTAAATTATAAGGAATTGGGCAAGTGAATTAGACAAATATTTTTTAACAGAATCAAATTTTCAAAGCGCGTAAAATATTGTTATAGAAAGCTTCCTTCACCCCAGATGATTGTAAATTAAATATTGATAAGTTCTTAGAAACAAATCTATAAAATATTCAGCTTTGAACACACAGAAACAATTCAATTATCGTACCTTCTGAATACATGAAATTCGATTTCAGTTCCGGGCGATAGTGTTCTGCTCCTAAATATTCAAGTTTCCTCACGTTTGTAAACACGGGCTATCTTTGAGCTAAAATATCTTTCAAAAACACGATGTTTGAACAGACTATGGTGTTGTTTCTATTTACTTTTGTTTTTCCGTGTTCTGAAACGATAAAATTCTGTTTGTTTATTTATGTTTGGTATATGACGTCACTTATTTTTTGTGGGTTATGATTTACTAGCTTCTGTCAGCGGCTCCGCCCGGGTGGATGTCGGAAATTATCCCACGGGAATTTTCATTTCACCGTATATTTCTATCGGGATAAAAAAGTGTCCTATGTGTTATTCAGGATATAAACTATCTGTATCTGCGCACCAAATTTCTTCAATCACGCAAAAACGGTTGAACGTTTTTGCGTGATTGAGTACCTAATAAGCGTATAAAAATGTTAAAATCCAAACATACAAACTTTCACATTTATAATATTATACTATACATTATACTATACAACGGATACCTACGGACGAAGTCGCAGGCACTGGGCCCGCGACTTCGTCCGCGTGAAATTTCGGCCCCGACGTACCGCGTCGCATTGCATCGCCCTCACGCACTGTTACTTTGTTCTTGCTTAGCATTCTTTCTTTCTTTGTTTTTGCTAGGTGCCTAAGAGTTGTAGCGTGATGTAAAATAACCTATAACCTTCCTCAAGAATTAGGCTATAAAAGGCAAACATATTTTTTCAAATTCGACAGATACGATTAGAGATTAGCACGTTGAACAAACAAACAACCAAACTCATCAGCTTTATTATTAATAAAGATATAGATCATAATTTACTTACAGGAGTAGGGTGCCGAGAGGACTGGTTAGCACTTACAAAAGACAGAGTTCTGTGGAAAAGGAAGAGGGAGGTTTTTGCCTTGCAGTTGAACAATACAAGCTAGTTAGATTGGAGAACATTAGATTATTTATTGTAGCGTACCTACTAAGTAGATATAATTGTTGCTAAGTATTCAAACTTGATCAAGTCTGACCATTTGTCACTAAGAAGAACTCCTCAACAACTAATGTCCCTGCATCGGGAAAAGCAATATTTTGTAAAAGGTGATGGGCAGTTGACATTAGGCTATTGTAACTTAGATAAATTACAAACTGACCAACTAAAAAGTGAACAATAAAAACTTTTTTAGAAAAAAAAAACCACCGACTTTCAAAAAACACTACAATGTGAAAAATTACTTTAATTTCGGAAGTCGGTGGCATAAAACTAAAATAAAGATCCAAAAGCACCGACTTCCGAAATTAAAGTTATTTTTCATTTTGTAGTGTTTTTTGGAAGGCGGTTGTTATTTATATTTAAAAAAATGTTTAGGTTACTACTTACTATCTACTACTTACTAAAGTAAACGAATGTAGTAAACGAATTTTTGTAAGGTAGGTAAACAGCAAACGTAACCAACGTAAACAGCATTGACAAGGAATTTTATAACATCATCAACATTATGTACACGAAGTGGAATTAAATATTTATTATTGAAGCGTACTCAAAAGCTTCCAAAGCAAAGTTAATTATGGGCCTACTGCATGAGCTTCCGCTAATAATGTAAGAAAGAATCACGTAAATCGGCCCAGTAATCACGGACAAATTGATGATCATATTATATTTATAGGAGTTTCTTGCTCATTCTTCTCCATATGAAACTACTTTTTGAAAGGGGCTACTAAGATGACTTCTATTCTCTCTTATTCTTATTGTAAATTTTGGCGTTCTAAAGTACCTTTTACGATTTTCTAAATAAATGCTTTGAGTTTGACTTTAAAAAATAACATGCAGTTGAACACAGAACCTTTTTTGAAGTCGGTTAAAAAGATACTGTAACATGTTCGACAGCACTTTGCGAAACGTGTCGTCATACTAAGCTATATACCTTACATCCAAACTCCATAACAGAAGCTGAATAAAGCACAAACTCCCATGCATGGTGTAACAGAATCACATTCACATAAACCCGCTGGATGTGAAAACTTGTTATCTTGAACTTAAGTAAAATTGAACGGTGTACGTATTCAGATAGCGATGTTTTCAAATGTTGTTCTCAAAGTATTTTTGTTATAAACTTATTGCTTTTGGGAGTCTTATTACGTTTGGGATGTAGTTTTTATGTTCGGTTTCAGAAAACTTTGATTTTCGTAGAAGTGCTTTTTGTTCCTGATGTTTTGGCGCAAGAATATTACTAGTACATAATTATATTATGGTACATATATTATTGTATACAATTAAGTAACATAATTAACGCAAAACCTCATACACCCAAAATATAGAGTTAAAATCATAATACAATGACCCAAAACATATTTTTTTAAAGCAAACTATTATTATTTCCTTTATTAAGAAAATCGTGTTCAGCAGCATTACTTTATGCGTTTAAAATTAAGTCGTATTGCCTTGAAATAGGATTAAATTTTTTTTGGCTCAATAGGCGGTCAGAATGGCAAAATAATAAAAACAAAAAACGTATCAAAAGTTACTGAAATCGATTCAGTATTCAATTATGAACTAACTACTTTCAGGAAATGCGTTCGTGTTACCGTAGTAACTGGCTTATGGAGGTCAGATAGGCAGTCAGTCCATGTAAAATAGTGGTACTTAGCTGCAGCCGGTTAGACTGGAAGCCAACCCCGACATCATTAGGAAAGGCCTAGATGAGGCAGATGATAATGATGACAGACGTTAAAATATGAATAAGTCAACTAAGAACAATTTAGCATGTTTAAACCAACTTTGATTGCCAGAACAGATCCTCGAAACTCCAAGTACAGCTCTGTAACGACTTACACTCATATATTTACGACCCAATCCCTCTCACATGTTAATATATCCATATATAAAGTCACAGGTGCGCAAAAACAGTAATCCAACTTTTAAAATATTTCAGCTCCATTCCAGCTCAAATATGACATAACGCGAGCTTATTTTCGACCTAATTATCACCAACATATTGCCATTACTTCGCGCATATGTTTTACAACCCCATCCCCTTCAACCCCCTAGGGGGAGGGGGTAGAAACAGTCCGTTACAGTACAAATTGGCTTTTCTCCAGAGTTCTGTATTTTTGTCGGAATAACAACGTCTTGGTGTCCCCGGCCAGATTGTAATTTATCAAAAGACTTATTATTGTTGAAATTAGACGGTTTGTGGAATGTATTTTTTCGCTGGAATTTTAGGAGGAAAGCAATTGAGGGGATGGTTTTGTACGACTTCTTTTTTCTTCGAATCAGTGGTCTTTTCGGAAGCACGATTTGTTAACGGGCTTTGTTCATCATGGTGTAAGGCAGAGATAATAACTTCCGTATGGTTTGTTTATAAATAATTCAACCACAATTACTTTTAGGTCCTTTTGATCTATAATTTGCGGAGGACCAAATAAAGCAGTTTTTTTACCATAATAAAACGAAGCTAAATATTCACATTTAAACGAATGAAACATTAAAATAAACAGTTTACAGAATATAATCCGCGACTAGGCAGCGGGCGCCGGGCGGGTCTGCACTAATCATGAAAAAGTAGCAGTGAACGTGGACACAATCGGATTACAGAATCCATGTTATAATAAGTATTACGAATCCGGGTAGCGGATGGTCAATTTACATAAGTTAAATTAATGATGTGAGGTAAAAAAGGTTTTTTAGAGAAAAACACAATATTTTTAAACAGTGCCTAACACGTGATTGAGATTACAGGACTTTTTTCAGACTTTTTAACCTGAAGGCCCTTTCTCATGCTTAAAAACGTTCAAATTCAAGTCGCAATCGCAATCTCATCTCAGCGACAATCAAAATCACTGACAAAACCTTGTCAAAAATGTACCAAATTAGAGGTATTTTTGACAGATTGAGAATAAGATTAGAATGTGAACGTTTCTAAATATACGGGAATTGCCCCCCTGTGGGGTCTCATACTGAAACACTTCCTCTGATTTTTTTATCTTTCACTGAGATATAAACGAAGGTGATACCTAAATGATTCATTTCTATAAGTAGGTTTGTACAAAGACTTTTACACGTCAATTATATTTTTCTAAAGTTCCGCGTTTCCTATCTGACTACTCTGAGAAGAAAGGCCGAAACAAACTCAGAGGTCACAGTCTCTTTTAAAGTCCAGACAAAATCTTGGTCAGATCATGTGAAGACCATGTAGATTGGTGTCTGAAATGGTCTTTTGAGGAAATGTGGTTAAAGTGTAATGACTATGCTCGTAATAAAGAGAAAAAATCACCTGCATAAAGTAACCCAGCGGCTAACACGTAAACGGATGGCGAAGAGGGCGGGAGCTTAATGTATTTCGTTGCACAATTGACTTGAATCCGCTACTAGCCATATTATATTATACACTTAGAAAAAGAAAGACAAAAAAACAGAAAACAAAGACGAAGTGTTTATTAAATGCGGTGTCCATGAAAAGAGTGGACGTGGAGTTTTAAATTGCACGAAAATGAAAAGTAAAAATAACCCATAATTCAAAAACATTATTTACCTCCTATACCCTCCAGACGGCAACATACGCACTGTTTACCGTGAAACATTATTCATTATCTATTAAAACATTTCTCATACATTAGCCTGTATACGCAAAATATTTGCGTTCCTCCCTCCAGAGGATTTGCGGCCGAAAATATAATAAATACATAAGAACGTAAGAGGATATTCCTGTTAAAATATGCTCCGATAGGTTTCCCAGATTGTGGAATGTTTCCGAATTATTTAATAACACGCGGAGTGGATGTTTCAGATGTTTTGGAGAAAATGAAGGCATTTCTTTGAAGGCTCATGGTTGGTTTAGGTTTATATTCAATGGCCTCCATTGCTAAAACAAACTCAGTGCAGCATCGTCTAATAGGTTTCCATTTAAATAGCTGTTCTATGTATAGTTGCTGTCAGCTCCTCAGAGTACCAGTATTTATGAATTACCAGAAGCAATTGATTTTAGTATTAAGTTCTTCTTATGGTCTCTTACTAAGAGTATTCATAAACTAGCTGTGACCACGAGTTCGTCGCCTGCATGTCGGAAAATAAATTGGGTTTCATGGGTTTTATTTAATTTTATTTTATTTGCGTGGAACCCTAATTCTTTTTCTAAAATAAATGTTTCGTCGAAATCGGTCCAGTTGTTTCGGAGATTGGCTGAAACAAACAGACAGACAAAATTTTTACAAATATTGTATTTGATATATATATTATAGGTATAAGTATCGTACATACATATATGCATTTAGTAAAAAGCTGTTATTTTGACATTACAAACAGACACTTCCATTTATTTAAGATTTGTATGTATAGAACATTTGATGGAACCTATGCAATGGTTTCTGGCATCTAAAATATTTAGACAGAAGCAGCTTCGTCCAAGTCTTATATCACGGGTCCCCCGCCGTGCCCTACTTCCTCTTTGCGTAGCCGCATGCAAATTAATTTAATAATGCACTCGACATTTTCTTGGCATTTTCCAAAAACTTGTAGGTACAATTAAAATTCCTGAGAGAATGATATGAGTAAAATTATGAAGTAAATTTTAGTAACAACCCATTACTATGCCCTGTAAATAGTAAACGCGAACACAGTAAAAAAGGTTTCTAAAGAACAGAAAATGTGAACTGATAAAGCAAAGGAAGTCTTAATCAATGAATATCCGTCGTGCGACGGCTAAACAGAATATATCTTCAATCTCATTTTCCTCATGGCATCAGCAGAGTTCATTGAGCTAACATTACTGGCGATTGAAGGCTTTATCTCTGCGCCCTTTGCTCACTTTTATAGCCCATCGTATACTATCAACACTGCTGCCTATTTCCGTGAGTATCTTCTCACAAATAGTTTGTTAGTGTATTATTTGGCAGTTGGTACATACAATTGTTTTTTATTGTTGTACCTATATAAACTTAAGTTAAGGGGGCTTGTGGCTACGAGCTACGCTTGCCATAGTTGGTCCGTTGATGGGTGACCATCTTTACATACCAAGACCCCACAGAAAGCACGTTAACCCGTTGGTCCCGGCTGTCATACGTGGATCTTTGACAGTTGTTACAAGTCGTCAGAAGCCCGAAAGTCTGACAACCATTCTTACCAAATCGTTTCGTATTACCCAGTAACTGGGTTTTGGAGGTCAGATAGGCAGTCGCTCCGTGTAAAATATAAAGTTATGTGGATGGTAAATCTTATTTAGATCTTTCGATGAATTGTATACTACTCTCTGATTATAGGGTATTTTGGAAATTATGGAATCATCAATAAGTATAAATGTTATATAATTCATTTATCACCTTTATTTCGTAAGTAGTCAGAATATGAAAAAGATGTTCGAAATTACCTTTGGTCTCATCAATTACCTTTAGTCTCATCAATTACCTTTGGTCTCAACAATTTATTTTTCGTCCGAGCCAACTGTACAGAGTGGCAGGGACATCAACGCGCAAACGCGGTCAAAATTTATGGAACAACAATTTTTTTTTATAATCGACGGTTAATTTCAGCTCGGGGGTTCAGTATTATGTACTGAATCCTTGGTAATAGGTTGGTCACTGTCTATGCCATCCTGTAAAAGGTCCAAAACTGGTCCAAAATTGTCACATTTAAACGTATCCTCAAGTCATACCAAGCCTAATTTTGCCCAAAATTCAAACAAAATATCCCGTTTATGAAAACATAATAATGACTGTTTGCTTCATTACGACATGTTGCCTAATGAAAATTAGTCCGGAATATAAGTTGTATTTCAAATATATAAAATGTATTTGATTATTTTTATAATTGCTGTATTATCAGCAATATCGTCATAACACGAAATATGCGTACACTGATTTATTCAAATATTATCAAGCACTAACGATATATTTATACTGAACACGTTATTCTTGAAAATATATTAAAATCAATTGTACTTAACTTACCGGCAAGAGCGTTGTAACGTAAAAAATGTTGTTCTTCAAGAGCACAAGTACGTACAACCTACCGCTCGCGCTGTTACATTACAACTAAATAATGTCGTTGTTGCCACAAGTCACCAAAATGAAAGAAACAATACTATAACGGCACAATTATGAATAACTGCCCTCTGACTCTTACTGAGAGATGTCGTTTTTACAGTAAACGGAGCGAAAATTTTTCAACAGAACTTTATTATTAACCAAAAAAACATCAATTTTGAGATTATGTCGACCTTGTAGCAAATGAGCGAATATCATAAAAATATTTTTATGCGACTTCGTCCGCGTCGAGATCGGAAATAATTATTCCACGGGAACGTACTACTATGATAAAAAGTATCCTATATGTTGCTCTAGATTATAAACTCTGTGTGTAAAATTTTATCCCCATCCGTTCATCTGTTTTTGCGCGATTTAGTAACAAACATCAAACCGTACAAACTTTCTAGTTTATAATACATATTATGTACTCGTAGTAGGATTACCAACGTCTTGACTCTTCCTACTCACGTTTTCATTCTTTCGAACGCATTATTTGGGTTCTTTTCATCTTATTAATTATCATTCAATACATTCTGAAAGAATAAAAGAAACTCGATGTTTCGACGCGCCATTCGCGTCATCTTTTCGTGCTTCGTTTTATTAACTTCGTTTTAGTAGGTACCTACTAAAACGAAGTTAAGTTAAGTTAAATGAATTAAGATTATTGGCACTATTCACTTTAATTTCTAATCATAACATCACGCCTTGTTACCCACCCACATTTCGCCCACCACCATTTATACAATAATAATAATAATTTATTTATTTGACGGACAACAAAAGGTCCAGATACAAAAGCCCAATAACACTGCACGACTCGGGAATTGAACCCAGGACCTCATGCTCAGCTATAGCACTTGCGACCACTACACCAACGAGGCAGTCAAATAGTTCGTCCCAATTCGATACGCAGATTTAGAAGCTGTGCTGCTGGGGAGTTTCATGCGCCACTTCTTCTTCCCAGCGAAATGGAAGTGGTGAAGGGCGGGCGTTTTGGGAGACTGTCTTATGTAATTTTGACGTTCGAAAAGTGCAGATTCTCAGCCTAATTTGAATAAAAATGACTTTTGATTTTGATTTCATAAAAGCCTCATCTTTCTTGCATAAAACCAACCCTGCTTCATAACTCGGTACTTACTTTGAAACGTAGCCTCAAATGGTAGAACAGAAGGCGGGGAAATTACATCGGTTGAACGAAATTTATCGTCAAATCAATTAGCGGGCGCTCTATATCGGTACCTGCGCATTTCTGCGATAATTACAATTAAGAATTCCAATTAAGGTAGATCGGAGGTAAAAATTTGGTAACATTGGTGAATGGTTCTACATTTTCTTTGTTAATTTGCGTTCTGTTTTGAATTTAGCTAAATGTTTCTGTTTCGTTGTTTAAAAGGTTTTAATGATGAAACGACTTGAAACTTGAAATGGTTTTAAGATCAAAGGCGTAAGAAATTGTTTTTTTGGTCTTAAGTGACTTTGCATAATTATATAAAGTATTAACTTTAATATTATAACCGCGAAAGTTGAGGATGGATGTCTGTTACTCTTTCACGCAAAACTACTGAATGGATTTGAATAAAATTGGCACACAGATAAGCAAGATTAACACAGGATACTTTTTATCCCTATATTCCCACGGGATCGAAACCTATGCGAGTGAAACCGCGGGGCGCTGCTAGTATAAAACAAAACTTGTGTTAATGAAATATAGCTTAAAACAATTTTTTTGTATCACTTCACTAGCTTGACCTTATGCTGTCCTGTAGTACTTGTCCGCGGAAGTGACGGACCACCACGTCCTGCGGCCATAAAGTCTTAGTTAGGCAGGTAATAATTCGGTACGGGCACCACGAATGCCTTGAAGTTGACGTTGCGGCGTGACTTCAGTAACTGTTTCATTTGATCATCATCAGTTTCCTGTCTTTAGAATCGTAGAATTGGCGTTGCACTGGCGATTTTCGGTTACCATTTGGAGAAACTAGTTTTGGCGCTTATGGCGTATTCGACTCAAATTAACGACATTTTGGTTTTTGCCCATAATTTCTAGTATTGTAAATGGCACAGTAGTAGTATTACTATTTGACATCCTTACTGGACTAAATAAATATGTATAGCGGAAGAAGGGGAATTATTTCACTTTTTTTATTCGATTGCTGTTGGTGTAGTGGTCGTAAGCGCTCCTGCTCCTGCTGAGCGTGAGGTCCTGGGTTCGATCACCAGGCCGGACAAAGCGTTATTGGGTGTTTCTATCTCGAATTTCTTCGAGTAGCAGCCCGGGGTCTGGATCTGGGCCTGATTGATGGCAATAGACTCCACCCTATATTACATGGGACTTAAACATAACTGGTAAAACGTGTGTGTACTATAGGTACAACTCTGCCCAGCGAGGGAAACAAGGCATGATGTTATGTTATTCATGTGTGTCTTACTTGCTGATCGGTTTTCTTCATAGGTCGCGCCAAAAGACTGAATTCTTGGGAGCTGCTATAGTGAGCGACTGCCTACAACCTACTTATTGTACTGGGTAATACGAGGTATCGTATAAAGTCTGACAACCAGTCTTACCAAGGGGTACCTTGGTAAGACTGGTTGTCAGACTTTCAGGCTTCTGACGACACGTAACGACTGTCAAAGTTCCACGAATGACAGCCAACGGCTTAATGTGCTTTCCGGGGCACAGAGGGGTCTTGGTATGCAAAGGTCACCCATCCACGGAACAACCGCGGCAAGCTGGCTTAACCTGATCGATCGACACTGAATGTTTCTATAATAAAATGTAAAATCGGTATTACAGATTATAAATCCAACATGAATATCGCATGTTCGAGGATTTTTATTCGAGCTCATTAATATAGTCGAGTGATTGTTTTAACAATACAGTCACCTCAATTTGCATTTTTATTAACGTGAATGGAATAATAGGAGCGTCCATTATGTGGAGTGGTCTATTGTGGGTAGGCAGTCGTAGAGGTTGACTGTTATTGACGTTTTGTCCAGTGATACTGGCACTTCAGTTTAAAAGTGGGCATTATTAATATAACACCACCCCTGTTTTCACCGCAAGGGTGTGCAGAGGTGTTAGGAGCTCTTTGTAAAAGGCTCCTACAAACAGGCGCGACACGCGATATAATCGCGCGCGACACAAAGGCACCGCTCGTTGCGCGACTTCCGGTGCCTTTGTCTCGAGTGCGATTTTATTGCGTGTCGCGCCTGTTTGAAGGAGCCTTAAAGAGCTCGTCCAGGGTAGGTACCTACTCCCATCACACCTACCTACTTGTTTGTACAGCATGCATAATCAACCTATAACGTTCCCACTGCTGGGTCACAGGCCTCTTCGCGGTGAGAGGGAGTGGGCCATAATTCACCACGCGGTCCCAAGGTGGGTTGGTGGATGTCACATGTCTACGAAATTTTGGTTCTAGGATATTCCGGTTTCCACCCTGCCTGGATTCGAACTCACGGCCTACAACTCGCACGTCGGGCTCGATAACACTTGGCCATCACTGCTCCCCTTTTACCTAAACAATATTTGTATTCCGATTTGAATATTACAATTTCGAGCACATGAGACTTTACCTTGGATTGGAGAATTGGCATTCCCTTGACACACTGTGACTGTAGCAACGTTTCTGTAAAGTTCCGTTTCTGATATTTTGCAAAATACTATAATATCTCTTGTTTTATATTACTATAGGTACTTTAAAGATCAACATCTGCCTAGCCTTTTTCCATACAATTATTGGGGTCGGCTTCCAGTCTAACCAGATGCAGCTGAGTACCAGTATTTTACAGAATAGTACCAGTATTTTAACGCCCTTTATAATAATAATAATAAACTTTTATTTGTAGACCTTGCACTCCTTGCAGTCCATAATGTTAGTATTTACACAATATTACTTAATTAACTATTATTAGTAACACATACAATCAACGAAGATATAATATCGCCGACCTGTGTGTGCAGTCTCAGCCACCGGCCAAGCATCGGGCAGTCCCACCGGTCACTCAATGCCCTCAACATACTATGGGAGCTGACGCGTGTTCTGTGACGGAGAGAAGCGCATCGCTTTCGAATGATGGCGTAAAAATCATCCACGCTCGCATCGGCAAACATACCCGAAGGCTACAAAACCGCGGCAGCCCCACAAACTTTATGCCTCATCATCATCATCATCATCAGCCTATAATGTTCCCACTGCTGGGACACAGGCCTCCTCTCAGTGAGAGGGAGTGGGCCGTAATCCACCACGCGGGCCCAGTGCGGGTTGGTAGATGTCACATGTCTTCGAATTTTTGGTTCTAGGACATGCCGGTTTCCTCACGATGTTTTCCTTCACCGTTTTGTGAGCAGTGGTGATGAAATAATTTACACAAAGTAAAGCGCCTGTCTGGGTTCGAACCTACGACCTACAACTCGTAAGTCGCGGCCGTTACCACTTGGCCACCACTGCTCTCCTTGGCAACTTTATGCCTGGAGGCTTTTATTTAGGTGTTAAATTTTATTTTTAGTTTTTTTTTTTAGATTGAGTATAAACTATACTCAAAATTTTATTTATTACATTGGCGATGGCTAGCGGACATATGGCAAATAGTTTAATTTAATGTTCTGTGTCTCGTAATGTAGTTAACTTTATATACCTACTATTGTATAGAAGTAAGTTTTTTTTTTTAACTGAGCAGACAGATGTGCTGCTGGGAGTCTGTTGCGCCACTTCTTCTTCCCAGTTAATAGTACCAGGAAGTGGTGAAGAGCGGGCGTTTTATGAGACTGTCTTATGTAATTTTGACGTTCGAAAAGTGCTGATTCTCAGCCTAATTTCAATAAATGACTTTTGATTTTACCTGGAGCGACTACCTATCTGACCTCCACAACCCAGGAGATTTTAACATAATAGTATCTGCACAAACCACATACAAATTAACATAAACAAACAAACTCAATAAATTTATTTACGGACGCCATTTATATCACTTTTATCGTGACGTCAACATGATGGCGTCGCGTCACACTGTAACGCGACATCAAATATGACATATTTATATACAGAACATTAAATTGACGTGATATGACACTCTGACGTCGATATTTTAACGTTGATGGTGAATTACTTACTTTTGATATGTTTTATTATTGAATGGCATAATCATTGGATGAATGAGGCTTATTGTTCTTTCTCGAATCTGGATTTTACAATAAATGGATAACAGTTCATTGTCTTTACCCATTGGATCTAAGCTACATTACTAGATACATTGGGTGAAGAACTTTCTCTAAAATATGTCCTTCACAACATCAACTGATGTTGAAGAGGATATTATGAATATATTATGTAATACGACTTCAGGTACCCATTAGCATTATGTCCTTTAAAAAATTATAATAGTTTAGATAATCAATAATCAACCAACTCAGCCTATCGCAGTCCACTGCTGGACATAGCCCTCTCCCAGACTGCGCCACAACACTCTGTCCTCCGCCTTCCGCATCCAGTCTACCCAGCCACCTTCTTTAGGTCGTCCGTCCATCTACCTGGGGGGCGTCCCACACTACGCTTGCCAATACGCGGCCTCCACTCCAGGACTCGTCTGCTCCACAGGCAATAGGTCATTAAGAAAATATCTGAAAATATTAAGTATTTTAAAATGCCCTCAAAATAAATGCATTCACCATTCAATACTAGTAATGAAGCCACAGTTCCATGAAACCCACAAATTCTACATGAACACGTTATAAAATGGTTCCTATTCGGGCAATGATTAGACGTCCACTAACTAACATTTCAATTAGCAGGACAAAGCGAGACTTCGTTACTAATTGTAACTCCCGCTGTGCCGACGAAAATTAAATTTGAATAACGTGATGGACCAAATAAACTCGCCATTGGGAAGCTCGCTAGTGAAATTTATGGAAACATTATGGATGGAAATAATATGTCGAGAGCGATGGCCTTATATGTAGGAACTATGGCTAAACTACGATTTATTTTCGTTAATTATATAAAATATATCGAGTATTAATTTAAGCTAAAAATAATTTTTATTTAAGCTAAAAATAAATCATCAGTAACCATGTCATCAAATTGTCAGAATACGAAAATATCTAATGGAGAAGGCATGGGCAATAATTACAAGTAGCGTACGTGTGTTGCGTTGCGTTGCGGGTGAGTTGCGTGTTGCGTTGCGTGTGTGTAGTGTGTATTGCGTTGTGTTGTAGTTGTTTTTGATAAGTTTAGGTTTGTTTGTATTGTTGGGCTTTCGTCATAATCAGAATAGAACAATTCAACTTACTTCGTTGCCTACCTACCACTATTTCCAACAATGATTGTTTCAATTAAATTGTGATTGAAATCGGATACTATTGAGACAGACCATAATATTTAATTGTTTAATACACAATTCACAGGCATCATTATTAAAGCTAACTTGGCACCAGCTTTGTTCACTTTCAGCCAATATATTCAAACAAAATTACTAAGAAGCTAGCTAGCTGTTATGTAAGAGTGTTTGTGTTTCAAGCAATAGATTTCAGAGTGAAGTCGTTATGTGATTATTGTCTAAAAGTAGAAAATTGTGTGGTTCACGACTGCTTCACATTTATTACCCGACTGCGCGACAGCCAAGACAGGGTTATGTGTTTGCTTCTTATTATCCTGACCCGAGCCTAAATATTGAAAGTAAACTATATTCATTGAAAACCTACAGAATGCTTTGCTTAGCCTATTCGAAACTTAGATCCATTTATTCATAACAGGGTAGCCGGTATTTCATAACTAGTTACTGGAATGTAATAACCGACGGGCGATTAATAAAGAAATAGTTTTCTTATCCAGTTATTTTAATATCGTTGACTTTTTGAATGGTGGCAGCGTTCCTCTGATATTGAATGCTTTTTAATCACGTGAGTAGCTGAAGCTTTTCATTGATTCATGTGAGCAAGCTTAGAGTATCCATGTTGTTAAGCTATTAAATCTAACTAGTAGGAAAAAGCTGTTTACAAAATGGTAGAACCATCACCATAGGTACCTGTTCCATTCCGATTCAGTGAACAAGTTCCGATGGAATATCTTAGTAGGTACTCTCCAGGGTGGCAGGACACACTACCTGTTACCGTGGATTTTTTATGTGTGGGAAATTATCAAATAACTTCTCCCGTTCTGGGCCGAGCGACATACTGAAAGACTTTTACTGATTAAAACCTACCCGTGTTCCTTCAGTTGCCTGTGCTGAGTTACCGTGGCCCCTAGCCACGGTAACTCTTTCGAAGGACTCGCGACCCTGGCAGGCAACCAGCGACCCTTGCTCCTTGCGTTCAAATTTTTCAACAGTTTTTTTATATATAATTGTCATTCAGTAAATTTTGACCGCGTAGGTTTTCACTTTTCTATGAAACAGCAGATTTTTTTTTTATAACCGACTATTAAGGCTCCTTCAAACAGGCGCGACATGCGATAAAATCGCGCGAGACACACAGCACCGCAAGTCGCGCAACGAGCGGTGCCTTTGTGTGTCGCGCCTGTTTGTAGGAGCCTTTAAATCCTACGCTAGGAGGTTTAGAATCATGTGCTGTATTCATCATGGTCACAGTTTGGCGTCGACGTCCTGCCAGCCAGTTTACATGAAACTTTCAAACAGTGTATTTAGTTGTCGAGGGCTGTTCCGCTTCTCTTCGCCCAATAAGGTAAGATCAGATATGATTTATTTTCTCACCACAATATTACAAAAAACATATTACATGGTATCAGAGTCAGACAACATCTTAATGTTGTGGAAGACTGGTGCTTAAACTAAGCTCTAGAAGCACCAAAAGGGCGGAGATGTCCTGAAATACATTTCAGAACACCAGGTCTCCGCCCTTTTACATAATGATATATTTTATTTTGTTATGTACTTGTACACTGGCAACCTAAAAGATAAAAAAACAAAATTAAGTTTAAAAAAATTGGTGGCTCGAGTGGAATGTTTCTTCATCTTCAGATTAATGGGATAATCTAATGGAATACAGATTTTATATATTTCGCCGGTATTTAAAATCCAAAATTCACACATTATCCAAGAACTGGTTCAGACTTCTCCATTTCTGAAAATTGATTCTTTGAACTTCACTCTCAAAGATAGGTACTTCCATTTTGTTAAAGACAAAGAGTTTTTATAATTCCCAGAATATTAGATAAAATAAGAAAACCAATTATTTAAGCAATTTTGAATCCTTATAAACCAACAAATTTATAAAAGGCACTTGTAAGAACAAAACAATTAATTTCAAAAGAAAAGTCGTTTGAGATTCGTATTTTAGAGATTCGTAATTTTCAGAGGCATGAAATTAATTAGATTTAAAATCCTAGAAGAGTATCTCCATTTTACTAGTTTCATAAGTGAAATTTGTGTTTTTATTCAGAACACAGGTGGTGTTCTGAATAAAACTACGATCTTTATCTACATACCTACTTCTTTTGCTTCGTTTACGTTCATACATCTGGTCATACACGCACAACATTACTTACTAATGTACCTAGGTGTACAATGAATGGGTAACGCTGACTACTACTGAACCAATTTCTACAAAGAACCTAAACTGACGTTTTCGGTCATAAAATAATTAGGTACTACCTACAAACAATTGAATAATCCAATCCTTAGAATACCTTTAACAAAACAACGAAATTAAATGAAATAACTACCCGTTTCTGTTTTACTAACTTACCTACTAATTAGATATTTCGGCAAATTCTCTCAACACAAATTTACCATTAGCACAAATTGTGGTCGAGTTCCCGCCAACTTATTTCAATATCTTGCGAAACTTAAACCACAGATTAATAATTAAATTCCAGTGAGCATGTCAACAGACCTGAGGGGAAATTCTCATTCCAGAACGTTCACAATCTGATCTCAGTCCCAATCTGTCAAAATTATCTGTAATTTCCCTACATTGTTGACAAGTTTTTGACATTGATTGTCGCTGAGATGAGATTGCGACTAGATTTTGAACGTTTTTAATTACGGGAGTTGGTCTTCAGAAGTCAGATGTAACTTGGCATTGTAATCACAAGCACAATACAGATAGATACAGAAAGTTGGCTCCAATCAACAAGCGAACACGCACGCTCACATAGACACGCTTCTCGTACAGCGAGTGCTCGCGCACTTGCGACAGGCATTTATTTCACGCATCGATCACTATTTCACGGTAACTTTTGCCCGCGGCTTACTACCGGCATAATACTAATAGTCTTCCAGACCGTATTACGACCATGGCGGCCAATCTCAACGGAGAGTAGCCATCGCCGCGTGAGATATTATAGTGCGCAAGTGTGCGTGCAGACACAGGTGCACTCCCTCTTTCCTCACTCTCATAGTCCGATGGGGCGGCAATCCAACACGACCAGAGAGAGATCAGTCGCAGGACGAACGGCTTATCGTGCTTTTCGAGCCACGGGCGTATAACACTCCCAACTTTCAAACTCGGGAATAAAAATTATCCTAGGTATGTCTTAACCCAGGTCTACCTGTGTGCCAAACATCGTAATCTGTTCAGCCGTCTAGGCGTGAAAAGGTTACAGACAGAGCTACTTTCGATTTCTAATACTGTATGAAGTGTTAGACTGGAAGCTAACTCCAACATAGTTGATTGATTGTATGGAGCCGACCTTCTGCAGGTACCTTATTATATTATGTTTTAAGGCTGAATACAAAAGTACTTTAGAGTCCTATTAATTAGTTTTGTAGTTCAAAGTTTAATTACTTCAAAGTTCGCAAAGTATTGGTATTTGCGCCACTTGTTTAGGTATTGAGGTCGGATAAGAGCTGTATTAGAGTTTGCATATAGTTGAAGTGATTGTTCAGAACATAATTTGGTTCGAGCTAAATTGAAATAAAAATTATAGAAGTTTTTTTTGTTCCCGCTATCCTGTAGTTTCAGACAAATAAAAGGATTTTCCAAACCCGAATTGTGTTGTAAATGGAATCCGCTAGCGTCTTTTTGCAAGACTAGAACTAGAAAGCGCTTAGTAAGAGCTGCTTAATATGATTTTGATGCAAAATCATAATGAAGGATATAGAGGTGCAAGGAACAGGGTGTAGAGTTCACTCATCCTCCATAGAAAAGGGAGGATCCTCTGAGCAGACGGGTGTTGTGTCTGGTGGGCTACTGCCCGACGAGTGATGTCGGGACGCATAATTTATTATACGCTAGTCGCGCGGTAAACTTTACTTGCGCGATGCCGAATTTTGCGTGACGTCAGTATGATGCGTAGTTCGCATGTGGACATGTAGATGCCGCTACAAGGACTAAATCATTATTGGGTTGGAGGCTAAATCATAACAGCCCCTCGCGTCGATCAAAGGCTTACCAAGCTTACCAAGGAGTATCGTGTTACCCAGTAGGTATCTGGGTTGTTGAGGTCAGATAGGTAGTCACGCCATGTAAAATACTGGTATTCAGCTGCATCCGGTTAGACTGAATGCCGACCCTACCATAGTTGGGAAAAGGATCGTCAAATGGATTGAGAGCATATTGAAGAGCATCCTTGTGTCTACTAAAAACACAAAACTGAAATCACCACTCCAGTTTTTAAGGTAGTAATAGTCGCAGTTTCCTTTTTAACACGCTTATAATTAGCTTTACGTTTAACAATCCATGGCATTCAACGATTATTGGGAATCCTCGATAAAAGAAACACAACTCCACATTGTTTTAAAATCCAATACAATTTCCAGGAAAGGAAATATCATTTTTACGTTCCCCTATAATATTCGTTTATTGGCCATCCGATAGCTCTGTCAAAAGCATTAATTACTTAATTTCCGTTCCCACAGTGTAAAATGTTTACAGGCTTTTAAAATGGCGTCGTTTACGCGTTGATCGCGTTCAAAGTTATCCCGGGATTACCTTCAATGGTTTTTATGTGTATTATGACGGGACATAAACATAAATAACAATATGGTCGTGATCCTTGATGGTGGAGCCATAGATTTAGGGGGAGGTGGTGATAAAGTGCTGTTGTGACTGGATAAGGTGGGGAATAAATGTAATTTATATTTATTGCTTTTACTAGGCATCATATTGTTATTGAACGCCGATAAGCAAGTTTTTTAATAGTCCTCCAGACCGAATTACGACCATGGCGGCCAATCTCAACGGCTAGCCATCGGCGCGGGAGATATTGTAGTGCACAAGTGTGTGGGCAGATACGAGTGCACTATCTCTTTCCTAACTCACATATTCCGAGGGCAATCCGACACCACCGGAGAGAGATCAGGCTCAGGACCAACGGTCCAACTTAAAGTGCTTGCCGAGGCACGGGGGTATCACACCGCCAACTTCCAAACTCCGGGCGGACACTAAGTAATTCCTAGTGGATAAACCCAATGACACTTTGCCCGACCTGGGAATCGAACCCAGGACCCCACGCTCAGCAGTCGCGCTTACAACCACGAGACCAACACCTAGTTTATGTACTGACATATGGAAACCATGCTAGGGTGAAATGAGATACTGTGCGGTTTACGCTAAAAATCGCCTACTGAATCCATAGTATCTGTAATCAGTTGAGTATTGATAATTATAAAATATTGTAGTTACTTAAGAGCGCTATCACAAGTTTTTCTTGTTTAGAGCGTTTGACTCGAGTTTTGATTTGTGATTATGGTTTAACTAAAGTCACAATAGTAAAAAAAATACATGCCCGAGAAAGTTTAATTCCTTCTTTTGGGAGCGCATTCAATAAATATTTCAGTTTGTTTACATAAATCAGTAAAAAACTTGTTCCTGCAAAGGCTGTTTCATAAAAATTTAATTTCGGGCATCTCGCGATGCTCTGTTACATCGAAGATATAATAGTTTAATAATTTATAAAAATGTCCACGGTACAACTGTATCTTCTACTTTGGAATGCATACATCAATTTATTATGTTTAATACAGTAATAAACCAAAAATAATTCCGTAAAACAGAGAGTTAATGATATTTTTTCAGCCGAAATGATATTTTTTATCTCTGTTTATTTAATAGAAATTCAAACAAAAAGTGTTTAATAACTAAGGTTACTTTGTCACCTTGCTTGAAAAAAAAAAATACTCTATTTTAAAGTAAAATAATATTTTTAAGCAATTGTTTTATGCAATGCTTTTTTATCAATATAAATCTCGGGATGCACGGTCTTAGCTTTAGTCCGCGCCGAGCGCTTTCAGAGGGAGGACGTAGCGCTCACTCGCTGCTGCCGTCACGTGATCTCGTTCGACAATTCGCCACGAATAAAAAGCGACCAACACTTCTTGATACAAGTGAGTTTTATTTTTTAATTAGTTATGTTCTGATTGTAATGTATATAATATAATTATTTTCCTATGATGTTCCAACGCGAATATAATTATAGAAAAAAAACATACGTAAATATAGTTGTTGTTTTTAATTTTTCTGACTTTTTTATTTATCTCCAACATTAATTTAATTAATTATTTTCAGACAATAGTTCACAATAATGGGCAAAATAGAACTTTTGGTGCTGTCAAAATAAAAAAAAAGGTTTTGGCCGATAATTTGAAACGCGCAAGAGAAGCTCAGCGGTAAGAATTTTATGAGGAGTGCGTGCTTCCTGAAATCATAGATTCGAGGAAAGCACGGTCTATGCCGCTTCGGAGAATATTATTTTAATTATTTTACAATTATTATACTGGTTTTTTATGGTTCCGTACCTTAAGGGTGCCAACGGGACCCTATTACTAAGGCTCCGATGTCCGACCGTCCGTCTGTCTGCTAGTGTCTCATGAACCGTTACAAGTTCACAGTTGTAATTTTTAATTTTAATAAAACGACTTTTGATTTGTCTTTTTTATTTTCTTTTGACTTTTTTGACGTGACAACGTCTAATAAATCGATGAAGCTGGCTGCACACACGAAAAAAACATGACTCATGTAGCGTTACCTCGCGGCCTTGCTCTGCTGTAGCGTTGTACGCCATGGCGGCTTGAAGTGCAAGCGAGAGCGCGGAACGAGCGATGAGAGACAGATGATGTCGAACGCTGCCGAATCGGCCTCCGCGTTCGGCAATTTCATTAATGTTTTGTTATGACGTTGTCACGTTAAACTATCGTCCGTAAACCGACTTTACAGACAACCGATTTTTATCCAAACTGTAGAAACAACATCACATTGCATTTATTTCTATAAATAAGTACTAAAATGTCTTCCTACCTGCTAAATAAATTACATAATATATTAAACTTCGTAAAAAAAGTAGGTACAAAAAGTATTTATAAAAGTAGCACAAAAGTATTTGTAAGTAATGTTAGAGGCTGGCAACGCGCAAGTAATGCAGCTTCTGGCAATGCAAGCGTCTTTAGGCCAGCGTTGCCAGTATGTTACTTTTGTAACATTTTACGTTACTTTTGACCCTCTCATGTTACCTCCATGTTACACGCCTCAAAATGTTACTTTTAAGACTTAATAAAAAATATTTCACAGAAAACAAAAAATAAACATGAAACGGAACGCATACAAGAAAGGTTTCGTTCGTCATGTTGGCGCACTTGATTGTCTTGATTTTGTGACCAAATTCTGACGCGACGACAGCGCGAAAATTTTTCACTTCGTTTGTCGTATCGCATATTCACTCACTCGCGTGAATTTCTAAATGACCCATCCCGCTTACTTAGGCGAGTGAGCGACGGCCTAGTAGTGGCATCCGTGTTGGTTCAGTTCAGTTTGTTATTACGATTCTTTCGAAGCCTACTAAGGGGACAGCTTTTTTTATGTAATAAAGTGCCATGTTATTATTAGTCGTTTTCCACAAAAAATAAGGTAATGTTACTTTTCTCGTGAAAATGTTACTTTTTGAGCTCTCTCATGTTATATTTGACTATCTGTCACTGGCAACACTGCTTTAGGCTGCGGTAACTACACACCATCAAGCGGGCCGTATGCTAGTTTGTCACTTTAATGGTATAAAATAAAAATTAAAAGTGAAGTAAATTTGTATGACCCTATTGTAACGCAAACCGTTGTAGGTAACACTCATCGGTACAAATAATATTTCATGAACTATAATAACAGTAATTTAATTTATTTTGAAAACGAAGGCTCTTGTTGGTTTGATCCTGGCGTCCGACGCATAGCGGTTTGTATGTGTGCATAGCGTTCTTCCCTAGACGCACACGTGCGCATCTGCTGCCGCGCGCCGTCGAATTTACCTAAAACTGAGCACTTCGGTTTTGTAATAACGCTCTTAATAAAAATATCAGTCTAGATTATTATAATTATAAAATATCAACTATGAACCTGTGAATAATAACAATGCATGATTTCGTATGTTCAATAATGGAAAAGTAACAATAGCCGTAAATCCAAACATAAACCCTAATTGACATGTAAAACATTTGAGTACCCAATACATTTGTAAAAAATCCGTTCAGGATTTTCATTTTCAAAGATACTCCATCGGTCAATACGATATCAGAAGAGCCTCGAACGAGTCCTTATGAGAACAAAACGCACTCAGATCGAATAATAGAGCTGAGTCACATAACGTGTAGTTACATACCTACAGAAGGCCGGCTCCAGCCGCCGATCTCAAGCGAATGCCGGTCGCGAGTGCGCGTGCACTCGCTGTACTTATGTATGTAGATGCGTGTACATGTGCGTTCGTGTTCGCTTGTTGTGTGGAGTCGACCTTCTGTGGTTATGTATTTTGTTTGTGTACTGAACCTTTATTATTTGTAAATGTAAAATATTATTTCAGAATTTAAAAATTGCTTTCACTTCATCTGTTTCTCCCTTGCGTTACATTTTTGGAGTCTAATTTAATAAAAAATCCCAAACGATATTCCACACAATTTATTTGTTATTGGAAGGGAAAAATTGTTTTCGGTACATAAGTTACCCCCTTTGAAATTCACCCTGATAGACGCATGATTGATTTTTTCCGCAAAAACACAAGTTATTATCAGCTATGCGGTTTTGTAGGGGGTAGCTTTCAAACTGAAGGGGAACTCACCGACTGGCTTTTGGTATTGAGGGCGCAGAAGAATCATGAAAAGCTTTTTATCTTCTATATAAATAACTAAAATTGAAGTGTCTCTTTCTAATGTCAAAATAACAGCATTTTACTAAATACATATGAAAGTAGGTATGTAGAGTACTTAAAAAAAAAAAATTTTTTTTTGTCTGTTCTTTCAGGCTAATCTCTGAAACAGCTGGACCGCTTTTGACGGGTCTCTCACTGGCAGATAGCTGATGTTATATGAGTACAACATAGGCTTTAGACATAACATAAGCTACTTTTATTTTAGAAAAGGAATTAGCGTTTCGTGCAAACGAAAATTAACCCATAAAATCCAATGTGTACGAGAACGAAATCGCGGGCACAGTTAGTATAACATAAAATATTGTGTGTTCCCAGTTCATATTTACCTATATGAAAGCATTCTGTTCATAAAGTACTTACAATTTAATAAAAGAGAAGAGTACAAAATGCAGACAAACTATGCGTAGCACCTTGCCAAACCATGCATTAAAAAAGCATATATCCTTCTAGGCTCCACATGTTTATAATAAGCTACCAGCGAAATTAATAAAGACACATAGTTTGTCTTTCTTTATTATAGTCCTATATTTAAAAACAGCTGCGTATCATTTTCAGCAATGTTATTACTCAGTTAATGAATAGTTTGAAGATTCCTGAAAATAGACTCCCTAGACTTATACCCACTTTTTTTTTCTACAATTATGTGTTCATGTATTTTATATTTTATATTAGGTACTCTGTATTTCTAAGAATAGTTCTTGTAAGCATTTTGTAGATATTTCTTTTAACATTTACCTACCAACTTTATTTGTTTTCTATCTACTCTTTTGATCTATTCTTTTGATTCTTCTTTCTTCTTCTTCTTTTCTAGTTGATCTAGAGAACAGATATAGATAGACCTAGATAACGCAAGTATCACGATCTGTATGAAAACCAAGCGTGCCATTTTTTGACTACCTACTAACTATGATGTCACAAGCACTATTGGAAAAATCACATCGATTCAAAGACGCCGCCGCCGCCGCGTGCGGTACCTACCCGTCTTGCCCCACTCACGGGGCCTAGCGCCAGCGTTCACGCTCACCCAGCCAGCAGTACACAAGATTGAGTACGCAAAGTGGCGGCTTACGATTTTTGTACGTAAGCTGGTGCGATTTTTGGTAGAAGTAGTTGCTCTTGCGTTATCTAGGTGTATCTATCTGTGGTCTAGAGGTGACATGCGAGACTACTGGATATTTGGTCCTGCATGAGTTCGATAGGTCAAGCAAAGTATTATTGGAAGATTCCATCAGCGATTTTGCCCGGAATCTGGATATATGCCAGGTTGGTGACATTAACTCATGATTTCCTTTTACATGGCACTTAAATATAACGGCAGAAAAAGCTCCTCTGTCTTACACTTCGGGGAATACCGGCGTGATTTTATTATATGGAATCCTCAAAAGAATATTCCTCCATTTCCCTTTCACTTCGCGATGATCGCACAAACATTAACATGTTTATTCCCCGTCTCGCGGCGGGGCGGTGGGAAGCGTTCTAAATCTTAGCAGGCAAAAATGAAGGCTTTGAGCATTCGCCTCACGCCGCACCGATTTTAAGAGCCCTTCGGTCCGACCATTATTATCCTATTTTTCTTGTTCCTCGCTCCACGCTGCCTTTCACGCACCCTTGAAAATTCTTGCACTTTTTTATCCGTCTACCCAGAGGTTTTCGTTAAAATGTTTCGATTTTCAAGATTAAAGGTACGTTTTTTAGGTTTTGGGAATCTTGATGAGTAAGGTCGAGATGAAAAAAAATATTTCTTTGACGAAGTGTATTTTATCGTAGAAGACGAGGGGTATTCTCGCGACTGTGGTATAAAAACAACACGAGTGTTAATAGTCTCTATGACGAGAATTTTGGTATTTTTTTTTTGTTCTAAGTTAGTTATTTTGACTTACATTATTAAAACAGCATTTTATAACTTGTTCTGCTCTCGTAAGAGTAGCTAAAACATTTCAATTATTTTCATTCGGAACTTTAAATATCTCCTCTTAACAGAGGAGATATTTAAAGTTCCGAATGAAAATAATTGACCAGCTAAAACGTAACTTGGATGATAACTCATCCAAGTTACGTTTTAGCTGGTTTACCTAAACAAATTCGTACGAAACGGTCTTTTAAACCTAGCTAAAATTTTCACATTTATTTATACATTTTTATTAATAAGTTTTTCTGTTTTTTACAGGTATGTAGCTGTTAATATGTATGATGAAACATAATTATAATGATATAATGATTGGTAAGTGGAAGGGTCTTTTGAATTAGGACACCTAGAACATTGTATGGATACATTTTATTGTATTTTTCTGACAGCAGCTAAATAACGTTGTGTTTTTCACTTATCATGAAACCATTTCAGGCAATTCTTAGTATTGAATTAATTATTTCTCTCGTTATTACCTATACACCACATAATAGTAATTACAAAAGAATAATTTCTTGAAATCGTACAATGGGTGGTTTTGTCTTTCGGGGCGGTTCTTAGTAATTCATTTATTGTTAAAAATTCGCCAGAATTTCCTTCAATGAAAAGCTATCCACTGAGTAATTTATTCGACATGAAACAATCCCAATTTGGCACACTAAAGGGAAACACGAATTCCTGAAATTTCATAAGTATAGTGTACTTGGAAGGAAAAACAACATTGACAAACAACAGAAAGCTTCATTCGCAGTGAAACACTCTTCACAAAACAAAAAAGATCTCATCATTGAATTAAAACAAACTGCAACATCTAATCTAAGCTCCAGATCTGAAAATATATACAAAAGTCTATTTTCGCGAATCTTAAAAGTTGTGGGCTAACCGTTGCTCCTTGCGGCACTCCCTTTAATTCTGTGAGATAACGTGCAAGAGGCGAGGGCTGCCTATTGTTATTCCGTCCCGGTGTCGGCCCGAATTGTCCCCAACACCTACACAAAGAATCGCTTGTGAATTCACTGGCAATACTCCTCATTTTATTGTAAATCTGTGACCGCAATGTCGAATGGCGCTTAGGGTTCCACTGTAGGGTGGATCGTAATAAAATTATGCGCGATTGTGATTGATAGCTACAATTGTTTTAAGTTTGGGGACATAATCTACTGGGACTGTAAGTTTTTATGTGCTTTTTTGCTGGCCAAGACTGAGCTTTAGACATTAATTAAATAAATTACTTAAATAAAATGAATTCGGAAATTTTGATAAAAATCGTAGCTTTGAGGCATTCTGTAATGAAAATGACTGTGGATTTTTTTAGGGCCAATGGGTCACAGAAAAAACAAATCCACAAAATAATATTCATTACCAATTAACAAAAATTTTATTACGTAAACACAAAAATACATAAGCAGTGTGACCGTTAACTGCCCACATTTGTTTTATAATAATTAGAGTACTTCTACTCTACAGATAGTCCCAATATGAAAGCTATGGATAGAACATCCACTTGAAATACAAAATCCAATTAAAAATAACAAAGAAACAAAGCAACATGCGACCCGACAAAACCAAGTGCACCACAATAAGATTAGTCTGAAAAATCTCATTCAAGTAGCGTTAGCAAAAGTGAGCCGCCATGATCCATACTAATTCTATCATACCTAGACGTTCGCAGATATTTCTGCCATAAAAGCAAATTTCTTTTCCAACGCTTCTTTTGTGTGGCTAAAGAGGATTATTTTGATAATAATTTACCATTCTTGTTGGTAATATTGTACGCGTAAATCCTTTTAGTGGCACTATTTCTTTATTTCGACGTTTTATTTTTGTTGGAGCGTTCAAATAGAAACGCCTTGTGAATGGATCGCTTTATTTCCAAAATAGTTGTACTCGTAGTGTGTGGGTTTACTTTCGAAATATAATGGATTATTTTTGTTTCCTCTGTGTTAGGCTTGACTTATGTGCGATCATGGTTTTTTAAGAAAATATTTAGATTTCTATGCTTTTGTTGTAAAGACAATAATGAGCTGTTTTTTATATTTTATTTTATAATATTTTGACAAGAAAAGACAAAACAGTGATAAGAAATGAATTATTTTGAAATCTTTCGAAATCTCTATATAGAATTCATGTCCTGACTCCTGAATCGCGTTTGTTGTTTAACTATTGCATACGAGTTAGTATCCCGGACATTGTTAAGTCTTGTACGTGCTTTTGTTCAAATAAACAATGAGAATGTATTATGATGTATGTATGTAGGAAATAACTCATACTACAGAATGATTAGTAGATGTTTTTGAATGTAATGTGCCCGCGTGGTGGATTACGGCCCACTCATTCCCTCTCACCGAGAGGCCGCCCGCGCCGTCCCGGAAGCGGAAACATTACAGACTGATTATGCTTATGCTTTTGAATTTAATTAATGTAATTTTGACAAAAATCGTAATAACAATATACAAACTAACACTAAAATATATTATTATGTATTATGTACAAGTATAATATGCTTAACAGGAAAGGGGAAGGGCTCAAACTTTTTGGTCAGAAAGTTTCCAACAGCCGATTTTGATCTCGTGCTCCAAACAAATATAACGGATGAGTTAACAGCAGTATACCTACATACAGAAGTAAAAGTACTTATGAGGGAAAGTAGCGATTCAAATATTCGTAAGCAACATTCAATCTGCAAAGAACATTATACTTCGTATCTCTCCCGAAGATGATTACAGTTTACATGCAGCAGTACGAGAGTTGATGCTGTCCTTATCACACTTTTTAAAGCTATTTAAATGCTTATATAATTTATTTTTAGATAAATTGAGAAAAAAAAAAATAGTGTATTGACTATTTTCCCCCACTGCGGTGCGATCCGCCATTGCGTTGCAATGACAATCCTTAACTCATTACGTGATTTTGTGTTGTCCGACTCACACAAAACTTTAATTCGTCCGGAAATAACCGTTAAGTACTTCGTTACACGATGGGAAAAAGGAAGCGATCATGTCGGGACGATAGTGACAGTGTCGAAAAACTGCTTAAAAAAGTAAAAAAGTTAGTTAAAAAACGAAGAAGAATCTCCTCCTCGTCATCGGAAGATGAACCAGCGGTATCTCCTTCACCTTCACCGCCGCACGATTTAGCCAGTGATCTAGAACCACCATGTAAGTAAATAGAAAAATACCCACAAATGTGGATTTAACTATAAAAACCCCGTCTTTGAAAATGTTCTCAAAAAATTAATTCATTGTGCTATGCCGACGTTTATCGTGTGTGCACGTTATAAATGCCTAACTACCTACCAAATTTAATATCCTGACGTATATCGTGTGTGGATGCCTAATGCCAAGTTACAAGTGCCATAAAATGATTTTATTCATTGTGATATCCCGACGTTTATCGTGTGTGGATACTATGGCCGCCGTATGTGTACCTACCTTCACCTACTTAAATATCCTAACGCAAAGCGTGTGCGAAAAAAGTACCTACCTATCAATTTATAGCGGGTACCTACTTATGTTTATAATTTACTCCTTGGCAGGCGAGATCCCAAATACTGAGGCACTATTAGAACGCGAAGAAACCGTTGGTGAAAATCCTGATGAACTAGACCCGGATATTTTGCAATTGTTAGGTTCAGACCCTACACTAAATAAACCATTTGGAGATAATCTACACAAAGATTTGGCAACGCGGTGGAAACACATCTTAATTAACGGTCTGACTAAAGAGGAGAAAGTTGATATCCTAAAACAATATCTACCTGCTGAAAATTGTATTTACATGAAAGCACCCATGCTTAACCCTGAGTTAAAATCGGCATTGATTGATTCCATCATTAAGAAAGACTCGTACAGTGAGCAAAAACAAAATCAAATGGCTAGCTGTATCGCAGCAATCGGCAAGGCACTGAATGTAGCTTTGTCTCAAACCGATAACATCCCACAAGACATTATTAAGACACTCAGTGATGCAGGGCGTCTAATGTGCGACACGCACTACAGAGAATCTTTATCTAGAAGATTCACTGTCATTAATGCTATAAGTAAACAAAAAAGAGATATAGTAAAAAACACTACAATAGACGATTATTTATTCAGTTCTAACTTGGCTGATCACCTAAAATCCACCAAGGCTATAACAACGACTGCCTCAGAATTAAGATTCACCGCAAATAGTGCGAGATTCAATCAGCAGCGCAATCAGCCGAGTACTTCTACGTATCGTCAAAATGTTCCTTTAAACGCACGGGGGGCGCCGCGGGCACCAGCCGCCGAGTCGCGAGCGTACCCCAACCAGTCTCGGCGCCAGCCGCCACCGCCGCCGCCGCCGCGGGATCACCGCCGCGCGCAGACGGCCACGCGTGCACGGGCGGCCTACTACTCAGCCCGACGCCGCTAATCACCTCTGCACAGGTAGATAACAACAATTTTCCAATAGCTGGCAGGTTACAGCAATATTTTAATGAATGGAAACTCATTACAAACGATAAAAGTATCCTTTCTTGGATTAAAGGATATAAAATACCATTTATTTGTGAACCACATCAGACAGACACATCTAAAAGGTTCTACACGGTCACAGAAACTAACATAATTGATAATTGCATTTCTGAGCTATTAGAATCAGGTTTTATTTCTCAATGTATCCCATGTGAAAAGCAGTTCATTTCGCCCATATTTACAGTACCTAAGCCTAACGGGAAACACCGTTTCATCCTTAATTTAAAAGAATTAAATAAATTCGTTCATGTTGACCACTTTAAAATGGAAGACTATCGCACAGCTATAAAATTAATAGATCAAAATTGCTTTATGGCAAGTTTAGACTTAAAAGACGCGTATTTTTTGGTAGCAGTTGCCCAAAGCGACAGAATTTACCTTCGTTTTACTTGGAACTCAAAAAGATTTACTAATCAGTTATTTGAATTTAATGTTTTGCCGTTTGGACTCTGTACCGCACCCTACGTATTTACCAAATTACTGAAACCTGCATTGCATTATTTACGTTCACTTGGACATTTATCAGTAAACTATATAGACGATTTTTTATGCATCGGTAATTCATATAAAAGCTGTCTTAATAACGTCGAAGCGACAAAAAGATTATTACTAAGATTAGGATTTTTAATCAATACCGACAAAAGTAAAATTTATCCAAATAAAAAATGCCTGTTCCTTGGTTTCATATTTGATTCAAACAACATGTCCCTAACACTACCGCTTGAAAAGAAAAATCGCATAAAATTAACGTCAAACAAATTATTAAAAACAAACAAATGTACAATCAGAGAACTTGCTAGATTTATAGGTCTGCTAACATCAGCATGCCCCGCAGTTCAATACGGCTGGGTATACACAAAGCTTCTAGAAAGAGAAAAGTTTCTGGCACTAAACTATTCTAACAATTACAACAAATCCATGATATTAAGAGATACCATAAAAAATGATTTAATTTGGTGGACAAAACATATTGATGCTTCACTTTGTTCCTTTCAAACAAATGAGTATGCCCTTGTAATATTCAGCGATGCTTCAACCACTGGTTGGGGTGCAGCTTGCAATAACCAAACCGCCCACGGGCATTGGAAACATTCCCAATCATCATTACACATAAATACTCTTGAATTACTAGCAGCTCTTTATGGCCTAAAAATCTTTGCTTCACACCTTAAATGCTGCAATATCTTACTTAGAATAGACAATACCACAGCAATTGCCTATATCAACAAAATGGGAGGTATACAATTTAAACATTTGAACAACATTGCACGCGATTATTATTGTAATAACTCCGGTCACGGGCGTATTCTGGATAGGCTATACTCTGACATCGTCACTGCCCTCCGCACTGCGGCAACGGTGTCAACGGAGGAGGGCCGAGGGGGGGCCAGGCGGCATGCGGGTTCACGCGTAATTGGGTGGAACAAACACGTCGCCGGGGCACATAGGGACGCCAGGTCTAAGTTTATGGAATGGGACCTGTGCGGTAGGCCTAGGTCCGGTTCTGTCTATAATGATATGTGTGATAGCAGAAGGATATTCAAATCAAGATTGAAGTGGTGTCAAGATCACCAAGATCAGATTAGAATGGATGCCCTCGTCGATAAACACCGTGAAGGCGACTTCCGTGGCTTCTGGCAGGGCACTGCTAAAATCAACGTCAGACCTGGACTTCCTGCGAGCGTCGGCGGGGTGAGTGATCCTAAGGGTATTGCTGATCTTTTTAAAGAGCATTTTGCTGTTAAATCGCCGCGTGGTCCAGACGGTGAGGTGCTCAATACTGACAGAAGTGGTCATGTTGTCGGAACGAGATTTAGTGCGAAAGAGGTAGCTAGTGTCATAAGGCACATGACTCGAGGAAAATCACCGGGTCACGATGGACTCAGTATTGAGCACTTCCTGCACGCTGGACCTCACATCTCGCGAGTATTAGCCATGTTTTACTCCCTGTGTTTGAGCCACAGCTATTTGCCGGATGATTTTATGAAAACCGTGGTAGTGCCGGTAGTTAAAAATAAGACGGGTGACTTAGCTGATACCAATAACTACAGGCCTATCTCTCTCGCTACCACAGCGGCTAAAGTTTTTGATGGCCTGCTTAATGCACAGCTGAACAATTACGTAACTCTCCACGACAACCAGTTCGGGTTTCGTCCACAGCTATCAACGGAGAGCGCGATACTGTGCCTTAAGCACACCGTCAACTATTATACGAAGAGAAACACGCCGGTATACGCATGCTTCCTGGACCTCTCCAAGGCTTTCGATTTAGTCCAATATGATGTCCTGTGGAGCAAGTTAGACCAGATTAACTTACCGAATGAAATTACCAGCCTATTTCGGTTCTGGTATGGGCATCAAAAGAATTGTGTGAGATGGGGAGGGGTGATGTCAGAGCTATATGAACTTGAATGTGGTGTCAGGCAGGGCGGGTTGACATCTCCTACGCTATTCAACGTGTACATGAATGACCTGATCGTCGCGCTCAGCAACTGCCATGTCGGCTGCCATATTGATGGAGTATCTGTGAATAATCTCAGTTATGCAGACGATATGGTGTTGCTGAGTGCGTCGGTATGTGGTCTGAGGAGGTTGTTAAGTCTATGTGAAGACTATGCTCGTGATCATGGTTTGCGATATAACGTGGCAAAGAGCCAGTTCATGGTTTTTGGAGATGGTGCTGTAAGTCCCCAGAATGTTCCGTCAGTTAGACTTAACGGGACACCTCTGGAGAGGGTGAATAAATTTAAATATCTGGGACATATTCTTACGCCTGACCTAAATGATAATGAGGATATTGGGAGAGAGCGGAGGTCGCTCTCAATACGAGCCAACATGATAGCCCGCAGGTTTGCTAGGTGTTCAGGAAAGGTGAAAGTCACATTATTTAGAGCATATTGTACATCCCTTTACGCCTGCAGCTTGTGGGCTCGTTACACAAAGAAGTGCTATAGCGACCTCCGCGTTCTTTACAATAATGCGTTTAGGATTGTGGTGGGGCTGCCTCGGTTCTGCAGCGCCTCGGGCATGTTCGCGGAGGAGCGCACCGCCTGTTTTCATGCAACTATGCGCAGGCGGAGCATCTCTCTGGTGCGCAGAGTACGGGCCAGCTCCAACGCAGTCCTGGCGATGATTGCCGATAGGCTGGACTGCCCCTATATGTTGCATTGCTGCAGCAGGCATGTTCAGGTGAGGCCGTTTAGCAGGCGTTATTAACACTATTTTTGTATGTATTGTCGTAAGTTTATTTTATTTTTTGACATTTATTATGAATTGTATTATTATTATTTTATTAGCAGGCGTTATTAACCCTATTTTTGTATGTGTTGTCGTAATTTTTTTTTTTTTTTTTTTTTTTTTTTTTTTTTTTTTTTTTTTTTTTTTTTTTTTTTTTTTTGACATTTATTATGAATTTTAGTATTATTATAATTTTATTATCAGATTATTGTGTAATATGTTTTGTAATGTTGTCTTCTATGGGCCTAGTTACCCGAAATAAATGAATTATTATATTATTATTATTATTATATGGCAATGGTGTGAAAAACGCAGTATACATGTTTTTGCATCTTATATCCAATCAAAAGATAATTTAATAGCAGACTTTGAATCTCGTCAAGAATATAATATAGACACAGAATGGGAACTGGCAGATTACGCATTTAATAAAATAACACATTCACTCGGTATTCCACAGTTCGATTTATTTGCAAGTAGTCAGAATCATAAATGTTACAGATATGCTTCCTGGAAGTTAGATCCAAATTCCGAAATTATCGATGCATTCACATTCAATTGGAATAATATAAAATTTTATGCTTTTCCTCCCTTTAGCCTTATCTCAAAAGTCTTACATAAGATTAAAAATGACAAAGCAGAAGGTATTGTAGTGGTGCCATATTGGCCAACACAACCATGGTACCCAGTCTGGTTAAAATTACTTATTTCCAAAATACTGTATTTTAGTCCTGACAAAAAATTACTATGTTCTCCTTTCAGGGAGGAGCATCCTCTCCACAAGGATCTTACCCTGATGGCAGGGAAATTATCCGGCAGTCGCTATTAAGGCGCGGAATACCCAACGCATCTCTCGATATAATGATGGCCTCCTTCTCCATAAACACGCTAAAGCAATATAATACTGCACTTAAATCATGGTGGCTATATTGTCATGGTAAAGGATTAGATTACTGTAGTTCTCACAGTACTCAATTAATAGAATTTCTAACTGATAAATTTAATTCAGGTGCTAGTTACAGCACACTTAATAGTTATCGCTCTGCAATATCAATATTGTTGGGTCGGGAAGTAACTTGTAACGACAATATAAAAAGATTTTTCAAAGGCGTCTATCGTATAAAGCCACCCGCACCAAAATACCACACCACCTGGAATCCAAATCTTGTATTGAATTATCTAACCAATTATTTTCCTAACGATTCTATTACACTAAAAGATTTGACATTAAAAACTGTAACTCTTTTAGCATTGGCATCTGCTCAGAGAATGCAAACTTTAAGCCTAATAAAAATAAAAAATATTACTCTCGATTCTGATAAAATTATAATAAAAATCGAAGACTTAATAAAAACATCAAGGCCAGGTGCTAACCAACCATTGATTTTGTTGCCGTATATTAAAGAAAACCCTAATGTTTGCCCAGCTTTAACCCTCAGACATTATATAGAGAAAACTGTTCACTTCCGTGTCACGTGTCAAGAAGATTCTTTATTCTTGAGTTATCAAAAACCACATAAGAAAGTGGGTACTCAAACTTTGTCTCACTGGATAAAACAAGTTCTAGAAAAGAGTGGTATAGACGTAAAACTGTATGGTGCGCACAGTACAAGGCACGCATCTACGTCTGCTGCTCACAGAGCAGGTGTCAATCTGGAAGTTATTCGAAAGGCCGCAGGCTGGAGTGACTCTTCCCATGTATTTCTAAAATATTATAATAAGAGTGTAACTACCCCTAATGAAACTGAATTTGTAGATGCACTCTTTAGATGATTATTTATTATTATTGTAAGTTAAATGATTATTACAAACAAATTGGTGAATATTATGTTTCAGTGATTAAAAGATAATAAATAGCATATATCGATCGCTTCAATGTTTAATTTTTTCGATGCTCTAAACATCTGCATGTAAACTGTAATCATCTTCGGGAGAGATACGAAGTATAATTAAGAATCAAACGAACTTACCTAGTGAAGTTTCATGTCTAATTATACGAGTGTCTTGACCGAAGATGATTACACTCCCTCCCTCCCTGATAATCCCGAGACCTATCGAAAAAATCTAGCTCTAAAAAATGAGTTAAGGATTGTCATTGCAACGCAATGGCGGATCGCACCGCAGTGGGGGAAAATAGTCAATACACTATTTTTTTTTTCTCAATTTATCTAAAAATAAATTATATAAGCATTTAAATAGCTTTAAAAAGTGTGATAAGGACAGCATCAACTCTCGTACTGCTGCATGTAAACTGTAATCATCTTCGGTCAAGACACTCGTATAATTAGACATCAAACTTCACTAGGTAAGTTCGTTTGATTCTTAATTATACACAGCTGTTTAGATACAGATAACGCGCTATTTGACCCAATTGACTCTACAGACAAAGCATTCAAATTCGCTGATTTCCTTCAAACTGCAGCACAGAAATATTTCCATACCAACCGTTTGATCTCCATTGATCAGAATAATTTCACTCGGACGTTCGGAAGATGGGAAGAACAATATGAACGGAAAAATGTTAAAAGGAATTTTCTTGAACATTTGGGTCGGGCTTAGAAAATAAACTGAATACGCAATGGTTTTTAAGACCGACAACTGTAGTAGAGAGCTTGGGATGTAGTTTAAAAAATTGGTGCGGAGGTCATTTTTATGTACATAATTATGCATTGTAGCAAATGTGAAAGAATTTTCAAAAAAGTTAGTTTTTTCAATTATATTTTACAATTTAACACTAAAATATACAATTAACTTGTTTTATTACAAACTATTTACACTATATACTAAATTAAATGATTAACTAACTTACTATACAATAAGTTTTTTTCAATAGGACTGAAATTGAAGAAATCCATGAAGCATAGAAGCAAGAAGAAGGATAAATCTATTGATGTAATAGATAACAATAAGCTTTTATATATGCCAACATGAGTATGGCTGTGATGACTGCGTCGCCGTTCTGTTTAGTTCACGCAAACCGACAAATATTTGGATACCTTACTGATGTTGTATTTAGAACAGACAGTCCAGTCTGGACATTCGTGTGTTACAAGTTTCAATTTCAAACATTACCTCAGGTGTCTAATCTATGAGTAAAAATAACAATCAATTAAATCATTGGGTAAGATAAATTAGTACGCTGTAGATACCTAAAGTATTTCTCAATGGTTTTTAAAAAAGAGTACAGCATAACGTTTCCTATCGGAAAGTTTAAACCAACAGAAGAAAATGTAACGAACTCACTTCAATGGGGAATATAAAATTGGAATATTCATTAATTCCTATCGATGAATCAGCAGAATCAAATCTACAATTCAGATTGCGTCTAATAAATACACAGCTATGTTAGATTGTGATGGGATGACTTATTAGAAGCTTTTTGGAGGCAGGGAGCCAGATTCATATAAAGGAACATGGGACTCAATGGGAGATCTTTTAACGGGCAGTTATTTTTCTTTTATTAGCACATATCGGGGTATTTAAGTAGACATGTCCATCCATACCTGATGGCATTTTGATTGAAATCTTGGTCAAGAAGATTGTCCACTGACGTATTGATGCAGGCGTATAAACTTGCATACCTTTTATGTGAGCTCTTCCCCCTTCTTTATTTACTTGTAAATCATATTTAATATTACAGTTTTAGTTTGTATTTCTGTTATTGCCTCGGTAGTCCAGTGGTCGCAAGCGCTACTGCTGAGCATGAGGTCTTGGGTTGGATTCCCAGGTCGGGCAGAGTTTTATTGGGTTTTTCCATTAGGAATTTCTCAGTGACAGCCCGGAGTCTTGATTTGTGCCCGGTTGATGGCAATAGGTCATAGCTGGCGAAATGTGGGTGTTCTACGAGATAGGTACACTTCAGCCAAGCCCTTCGGTTTACAAACGTGATGTTATCTGCTGTGTTAGTATGTATATAAATAAAAGGTTAATGTGATAATACATCAAAGAAGTTTAAACTAATCTTAACATAATAAATTCAAATAAAAACCTAAATCGTACCCACGATCCTAAAAAAACGTCAATAGAAAAAAGTATGCGCTATCCATTTGAAACTCTCAATCGTCGAGTGAAGAGCCCCACAAAACTCGGGGCCCTTAAAAAGGGCCGCTGGGGGGTTGTAAACGAAGGGGGCTGTAAACGATGGGTCTATAAAAAGCAACACACTAAAAGTTTATAAGCCGTAAAGTGTAACTGTAAACTTACTGTATTTACAATTACATGATTTATGGATCGTTGGCTATGATTTACATTTTTTTTTGTGTCTGTTCTATATACGTGGTTTTGCATAATGATATTACTAGCTTTTGCTCGCGACTTCGTCCGCGTGAATTTTTTTGTTTAAACACAAATAGATTTATTTAGAAACGTTGCTTACGGTTAATCACTGATTAGCAACTGTTTAACCATACATTTTGGACGTTTAAACCAATTTTAACTCCAAGCAAAGTGTTATAAATTCCCTAATATATTATACTGCAACCACCGCGTCGCATCGCATCGCTCGCCCGCGCTATTACTTCGTATTCGCTTAGCGTTCTTTCTGATTTGTTTTCATCTTGTACGACTCCTGAGGGCTGCAGCTTGATTTTAAATAGCCTTTAACCTACCTCAAGAATTGGGCTATCAATTGCCATTTTTTTTTCAAATCCAGGTAGTTCCAGAGACTAGCGCGTTCAACTTCAACCAAAAAAAATCTTCAGTTTTATTAAATACATAATATGTATAGGTAGATTAGGTTAGGTATATGATTTGTATATTTGTTTATGTTGATATAGTGCTTACTCCTGATAGACGTCCTTTTCTAGCAGTTGATTGCTTTAAGGGTGATGATGGCAGCAGAATTAAGGTGAAGAAAACTGTGATGAAAATTTTTAACACTGCAGCGTAGAATATTGCAGTTTTAGGTCAGCGCCATCTCTTGACCGATAATGGAACTAATGTAATTTTTTGTTGATAATTTCTGAAAAAGTGTGCTATTTAGACACATCGTTTTATTTTTCCTGTAATATTTACACAAACTTCTATCACATAGAATAATTTCAGATGTTTCTCTATGCAAACTTCGGAGATAAAGTACGGGACGGTATTTTATTTTGCATTTTTCATCAAACGATGAAAAAAAAGGAAATATGTTTGAGAATATGCAAACAGCGCTCTTTCATAAATGATACCCCACAAGCCCTAGTAGCTCCACTTCGAATTTTTAAGATCCCCTTTTAGTCCTTGTTGAAAAAAAAATATATTTCTTACATGCAAAATACTTGGGAAAACGTCATCTGAAACTATTCCAAATTTCAAGTTGATAGCATTAGGAGTTCTTGAGATATCCAGCTGTGACAGACAGACAGACAAACAGAATGAGTCGCACGGTACGGTACGGAACCCTAAAAATATGTATTATTCGTGAAGCAAGGAGATATTTACTTAAAGGGGAAAGCGCCAGGGTAGTTCAGATAACTCTATTGATTAATATTTTGAAATAGTAATTCAATGGGATTATAAATAAACTTAGAGTGTTGTATTGATGATTTTAATTAAATATATATACTTGCTACACTAATATATTTTGTTTAACATCCAACTTGACACTGACCTGCAGAAAAAATTGATTTCGCGGGTAACCTAGCGTATCTTCTCTGTTTGAAAATAGAACTTTGCCGTGTGTGGGTCAGTTACAAATATAATGTAATTAGTTTTGACCTTAGCTGACCTTTCCAACTCTGAGTTTAGAATTACCTACTCGTTTCTAAGAACGTTGTCGGGTCCTATTACCGGCAAGCTAAGTCCAAACTTTTGCGACGAAGCCTTATAAAAGTTGGCTTTGAAATAGCCTCGGGTTTAGAATAGAAGGGATAAAAATAATAAAACTGAGAATGCATGAGAAAAACATAGTACAGCCGTATTTATTTATTTTCTTTTATGCAGTTGTAGAGACTCTTGTTGTTGACTCTCTGTCAACTTCTATTTAAAAGTACATAGTTGACAAAATGATTAAGTCGGTTAAAGATTTAATATGTGTTAACTGCAAACTTGATTACCAAGATTCTTGCCAAGCTAAATAACAATGATTCTGATATGACGTTTAATTCATTAAACCTGATTGAAATATTTTTCATTATTTTGCAATGAAAAATTTTGAAACAAAACCAAACAATGTTTTCGAAGACAAATCCATAAAAAAATACCTTTCATTCCCTAACCCTAATTAACAACTACCCTCAACCCTCACAAAACGAAACAATTGAAAAATACCTTTCTAATAGTCCTACAAATTGTGTCCCGGGTTGGGCGCACGTCGTATTTTATTGGCACCCAGCATGGGACTCGGTCGTGGGTATTCGAAACAAAAGGGGAGATGTATAGGGTCTGACTAATTGCTTGTAGTATCGCTAATTGGCAAGTAATTGGCCCTTATAAGCTTCCCACTGAAGGGTAATAGATAGCGTATTTGTATTGGGCGTATTTGTAAGTAAGTTTTTGTTTAGAAGTGTTAGGAAGGTTCCGGTTTTTGTAAATAATCTAATTTAGTTGAGAAATTCTGCTATCCTACGGTAAGTAGGTTTGTTTGTAGTACGGAACAAAAATTGTTTTAATACGCATCAAGGTTATTACAGTAATATTAATTTATAAGCATATATTTTGCAGGCTCAAAACTTTACAGATTTCAATACTTGTGCTCTATATTTATTTGGACACTCTACAAACTGTTTACAAAAAAATACAATACTGAATCAAACATGATATTTATATAAAACTCCATAGGTACTGACGGCAAAACATAATTATCAGACTCATAATATTTTCACCCTGCATACTTGAATATTTTGCTGATGGTAGACATTATAAATCTAAAAGGTTATACAAACGAAGTTTCGGGTATAAATATTATCCTCAAACCTTATACAAAAATCTCACAAAAGATAGATCAGCTTTAACAAATCAAAAGAAAAAGGTCTTTCCCATAAAAACCGTCGAGTGCAGACATGCAAATGATATCGTTCCCTAACGCGAGTACCATTCAATGAAGCGTTAAGGTTCCAATAAGAAGTACTTACGGATGATCGTACGACACCCTCACTAACGATCGGTAACTATTGAGAGACAGTTTTGTGAAGCATGTTAGAACGGCAATGTATGGCAACACATTCGATAATGTTTGATAGAAGAGCAGTCGATTCTGAACTTTGTGAGCTTGGGTCTAAGGTTAAAAGTTGAATGGGTTGATAACTATACAGCGGTGTTTGAATGAGTATCTTTTTTATATCACTCTCTTTAAGACTACATGATGAGCCCCTTTTATTTCCAAAAGAAGTTTTAATTATGTTATATAAAGATAATTTTACTTTTTTGCTGCCAACCGTTTCCTTAGATTGGCAAAATTTGTAACGTCTAAAATTAATTTTATGTGAGTGAATAAAGACGGGTCGTAAACTTCATTAACACTCTTTATTTTAAACAGATAGGCTGAGAAAATATTATAGGGATGGCCAAATTATGACTGACAGTATTTTTTTCATGGCTGGCAAGTTTAAATAAGGCCGCGTGAACCTTTATTCCAAGCGATTTAATTTATAGCGTTCTATTCCAAAAAGGTGCGTCTAGACAGTGTGAGGCATATGTCGCAAATGTCACACTAGTTGGAACTTAACATTCAATATTCCGCAACCAGAATATTCCCTGAGGGCCAATTCTACTAATTTAAAACGTTCAAAATCTAGTCGCAGTCTCATCTCAGCGACAAAGAAATGTCAAAAACTTGTCAAAATGTAGGGAAATTTGAAGTATTTTTTGACAGATTGAGACTGAGATCAGACTGTGAACGTTGTTAAAATTAGTAGAATTGCCCCTCAGGTATGATCCAGTACAAAAAAAAATCATAATGACAGGATGAACAAGTGGTTCTCGGCTTTGTTAAGGTTTTTTTTACACCCATTACAATTGTTTAACGCGGATCACAAAGTTCAACGCGCCACGCGACGGGGCGCGGGAAATAAATTCCCCGCCCGAAACCGCGTTTTTATTCAATTTGTATATAAAAAGATCACGCGTGGCGGCTCGTTAACTGCGCCCTGTCGCGTGGCGCGTTGTAGCGAGTGATCCGCCTACGTGGCGGTACCACGATACCTACATGGCTGAGCATTCTATCTCGCCAAATCCTTAAACCTAATATTGATAGATTAATATCTCCTGTTTACTCCAAGCATGTCCTAATTAGCAAATAAGGGAATCGGATTATCGTAATTACAGTTCTAATTAGCAAGTACATAGGTAATGGTGGTGAAATCCTAGGCCTATGTCTAATCTGCTAACAATGGCGCGGTGGCTGCAAATTGCAGGGGTGCTTTGTTCGTGTCCTAATTATAATTATTGTGAGCATATGACAAGCGAGAGCATTCATTGAGGACTTATCTAGGTTCTGATATATTGGATAAATTAATGAATGATTGATCTCTTTGTTTGCTATTCGACCGCGTGTTTCTTATACCAATATATATCTATAGTAATATGAAAGCTGAAGAGTTTGTATGTTTGTTCGAACGTGCTAATCTCTGAAACTACCGGTTGGTTTAAAAAACAACGCGCTTGATAGCCCAATTCTTGAGGAAGGCTATAGGCTGCTTTCCATCACGCTAAGACCATTAGGAGCCGAATAAACACAAAACTACTCAGAAAGAACGCTGAGCAAAAACGTACCGTAAAACGGGGCTATTTGGCTTTGAGGGGGGTATTTGGGACAACCCAGGTTTTTGAACAATTATGTCGATAATTTTCGTTTGCTGTTTGGTAGGATTTGTTTTATGAACTCTAGCAACACATTTATAGTTAACGTATAATTGTCAACTGTCAGTGTCAGTATATTAAACAGTTTAGTAACAAATTTTGGTGAAAGAGTCAGAGACCGTTTTTTACTTGAAAATTTAGGCGGCAAAACTTCTCGCACAGCGGAAAATCCTGACTGGTAAGAGTTCTGTTGTTTTTAAATGACGAGTATATATATTATCACTATGTTTTCTTACTGGTATTTAATTTTGTCATGCTTATAGTTTTTGATTTATGATTGATAATGTGTCTGGGGCTTTTTGGGACATCGTTGCGGGGCTTTTTGGGACAGTGTCCCAAATAGCCCCTTCACTTTTATGCATTTGTGTACAATTGATTTTTATTTATTAATATATCTATCATTATGTATTTACAAGGTTTTTTGTGGTTTTAAAGTACAATTGTATAATGGTTCGAAAATATTCAAGAACATATAGAAACTTAAGAAAAGGTAAACGGTACATGCCATACTTCTCTTATAGTAATGATGACTTAAACAAGGCAATATCAGACGGTAAGTCTAAAAAACTGTCTACTAGAGAAGCAGAACAAAAATATGGCGTACCCAAAAGTACAATTAACCGTCATTTAAAATCGGAAAACTTACTGTATTCTAGGCCAGGGCACCCTACATTATTTTCAGAGGTGGAAGAAAAAACGTTCGTCAATTATATTAAACATATGGGGGACTGGGGATTCCCCCTAGATCTAATGGATTTGAGAGTCTTCGCCCAAAAATATTTACAAAGAATAGGAAGGACGGTTTATAGTCTTAAAGACAATTTACCGGGACGGGATTGTGCGGCTTGTTTTATACAGCGACATAAAGATGAAATATCTAACAGATGTGCTGCAAATATATCGTCGGATAGAGCAACCTTAAGTTTAGAGGTGATTGATGCATTCTTCGACCACTACGAACGAAATTTGGAAGGTGTTGAAAATGACTGTGTAATAAATTACGATGAAACGAACCTGACCGACGACCCTGGATGCAAAAAGTACATTTTTAAGCGTGGGAAAAAGTATCCAGAGAGGATCATAAACAACTCTAAATCATCTGTGAGTCTGATGTTTTCTGGCACAGCATCAGGACTTCTTTTACCAGTATATGTTGTGTATAAAGCAGAACACTTGTATGACACGTGGCTCTTAGGAGGCCCAGAAGACACAAGATACAATAAATCGAAAAGTGGGTGGTTTGATTCGCTATGTTTTGAAAATTGGTTCCAGACGATCATTATTCCTTATGCAAAAACGAAAGAGGGAAAAAAGATAGTGCTTATAGGAGATAACCTATCGTCGCATTTCTCGACTAAAGTATTGGAAGATTGTGAAAAATACAAAATTACGTTTATTTGCTTATCACCAAAGGCCTCACACATTCTGCAGCCTCTTGACGTAGTATTTTTTGCTCCTTTAATACATTTCCGACTTTATTTATTTTGGGTATGGTTGGATATAACGAACTGAGGGTCAGGAGGGATCTCGCACTCACCTCGTACATATTCAAAGTACTTAGAGGGAGGGTACATAATGCGGACATATTGGGGCACATAGGTTTATGTGTTCCGGACAGGTACGTGTGGCGACGACGACAGCCGCGGCTGTTGGCGGAGCCGCGCGCTCGGACCAATCTTTTAAGTGAGGCGCCACTGACGCGTGCACTCCGCACTCTCAACCTCATAGCTAGTGACACGGACCTATTCTGTTGTTCTCTGAGTGAGTTCACAAAGAATGCATTATTTGTAATAAGTTACAAAATTTAATTATAATAAGGAGTTAGTAATAAGTTAGGATAAGAGTTTAGATAAATATGTACCTACACTATCGCAATAGGTTTCCCTGTAAGGATAGATGTAAGTTGAGAAAATAAATAAATAAAACATTATTGGAGAATTATTTTAACTAACTGGAAAAAAGGCGAAGGCAGAAAATGCAAAACCCTTGCTAAAAACAGCTTTCCTTTCCAGTAAATGTATGTAAATAAGCTTTAAGTTTCGACATTCTTACCGTTCATAGAAGTTTACATACTTAACCTAGTAATAAACGAGTTTTTGAAAAAAAAAAAATTTTCTTCTTAAAATTCTACCAATCTCTAAAACAAAAACATTATTTTATGTAGTTTTTGTCAGTCTTTGTCCCAAGTATCGATAGACTTGTTGAAAGTGGCTGTTTTGTCTCAAAATATGCATTTTATATTGGTTTTTCAGTGCTGTCCATAATAGCCCTAAATATGCGATATTTGGGACAGCCTCATTATTTTTTTATTTTTCTGTTCCTGTTACATGTAGCTACTTCAAAAGTATGTCTGCAGAAGTAAGGAGTTCTCCGACACCCGTACAATTTTTTCACCATAGTAATTTATGTGAAATAAACAAGATATTTGGTAAAGTATCTCAAAATATGTCCCGAATAGCCCCGTTTTACGGTAGCAATAGCGCGGGCAGACGATGCGATGCGACGGGGTGGGTCAGGGGCACAATAAATTTCACGCGGACGAAATCGCGGATAGAAGCTAGTTTTAATATAAAAATATCCTATGATACTCGGCAGTAGGTACTGCAGCTTTCCTTTTTTTTTGTTTACCCAATACATATCCCACTGCTGGGCAAAGCCCTCCCCCAAGTCCTTCCAGGAACACTTTTCCCGGGCCACCTGAAACCAGTCCTCGCAGTACTCGTCCAGGTCATCACGTTTTTAAGAATATTAGTGGTCCATCGTCACCAATTGGTAATTCATTGGTGACAGTGGAATTTTTTTTTATTCGAATAAAAATTTTCAATTTTTATTCGTTTTTCAGTGACTCTATGTCCTGAAAAACGTAACAGAAAGAAAGTGATTTTGATTCAAAAATACAAATATCATAGCATTTTGGTTGTAATTAATTATCACCCATAGATATTAATATAATCTTAAAACTAAGAAAATGTTTTTTGCGACACGAGTGTAGTTACGCAATTTTAAAATTGTTCGTATTTACAGATCTATTGAAAGTAAAACAAAAGACGCCATTCACAAAGGGAACGCAAAACCATCAAATCTCATCTGACGAGATCGTCACCTTTCGGCAATAATCGGGAATGTTCGGTACGTCACGGGCAAAATTAAACTGTCCGGGAGCCGATTGAGTTAATTGGAAGGGTGCGAACTGATCCAGTTTCCTGAAGATAATAAAATGACGGTGTCATTACTGCTGGGTTTGTGCTTACCGAGGCTTTATAAAAATAGGTGGACATTGTGTCATCATGATTTCGAAATACCGTACTGGGTGTAAAAACCGATAAAATCCATTTAAAAATCTGCTTAACTGATCTGGAAGCGCTTCCCAGCGACCGAACAAAGGTGAATTACGAATAACAAGACTTGCTATTTATTTTTTCTATGGCAACGACGCTGTTGCTGATCCTCTAGACATGAAACCATAAACCCTTATTAGCTTTGACGACTCCCAACAGTGAACGTTGGCAGCCCCTCCCTTTCCGATATTAAAATTCACATTACCAAAAAAAAAACTCAGCTATTCAAATAGGTCTAGGCACCTATTTGAATAGGTGAGTTTTTTTTTTTTACCTCATCATCTGCCTAGCGTTTTCCCAAGTATTGTGGGGTGGGCTTCCACCACCATGCACCAGATGCAGCTGTATACCAGTATTTTATATGGACGCCTTGGTCAGATTAGTTGTCAGAACTTTAACGACTGCCAAAGCTCCACGAATGACAGCCGGGATCAATGACTTAACATGCTTTTCGTAACACGGAGAGGTCTTGGTCTTTATAATGTCTAGGTCGGATGACCATCTTTAAAAATTATAAACAAAACACGCGCGGTACCGGCTAAGGCCATCCGTCTTACGAATTTTCGATCAGGTCACGTGTCCTGACGAGAGTTTAACATTTTTTACCCATTACAAAAAAAGTGTACAACGCCGCTAAAGAAGTTTTCACTTCAAAAATGGATAGATATCCACGTGGATGGGTATCCACGGACCAATCGCGGCAAGCGTTGCTTAACCTGATCGATTGACTCGTGTGACTGTTCTTAGCCACAAGCCCATGTTCAACATGACGTATTCATCTAAATACAAGTACCTAATGATGAAACAAGCATTACCATAATAATTTAATGCATAATTTACGCTATCCAATCACAAACAGTGCCATTTATCGAATCCATCGATTCATTAACTCACCATCAATCAAGGTCTTGCAATCGATAGCGATGGTAGACAGCTCAACCACAAGATAGTAAGTAGAAGGTCCATGGTCTTTAGAATGTTTGCTAGACTACTTTTATTTGTAAATACAGCTTCTACCAGCGACTTCCGTCCACTTGGAAGTCAGCTATACAAGTCGTACCATACAAAAACGATTCAACATACCCTATAGCACACGGCAAAAGTGTAGCTTTCTCATGGATTTTTTTTTGTAATCGGGTCTGTACTTCCTACAATTAAACAATTGTACTTGCATCTTAATAATAATAGTTTAGATGAAGAAATTAACTTTAGAAAAAAAAAAATAATTGCTGCCAAGAATGTTGATAAGTAAATAGACGAGTTTTGCAACGGTTCCCGGAGATATATTATTATGACTTGTGACAGCGAGACAAATGACTTTACAAGTTCTTTCATCACAAGAAGGATCAAGAGGAGGGGCTTTTACGATTCTATGACATTGATTTGATACGAGAGTGGATAATAAGTGGAGGCTTTTATTTTACACCAGGAGGATCTATATTATTATTTTAATTTTTCACACTGCTGGGCTAAGGCCTCCTCCAAGACCTTCCAGGAACTCTTTTTCGGGACCTAAGTATAATCATCAATTATTAAAATTAAAACATTTGGGTAAAATCACTTACAAAACTAGTTAAATTGATCTTCGGGTTAGCCACAGAATCCGTTCGAAGTGGGTATTCTGCAACACCTTCATGGTAACCCTTAAAGATAGGGGTAAAGGCTAATAGGCTCTTCGAGCCATCGTCTCCAACGTCTCTCACATATCGGCCATCAATCGGATCGGATTGGAAGGAGATCACTTGAGCACTGCCATTCATTTGAATACGTACCTACTGTACTTTCAATACTCTAGAGTATAGAAAGTAAAACAATTCTGGTGTACTCACAAGTAAAAGAAGCAAAAAAAACTTTTTTTTGCTTCTTTTACTTGTGTTTACTGTATTTCTCTATTTATTAAGCGATATTTCTTTTTTTTTTTCTTTTATGGCAACTGATAGCGATATTTCATAATTTATTTTTAGTAAATTGACAAACTAGCAACATTTTTGACAGCTATATTTTAAGTCACATTAGAGACCGTAATGTCAAAAGGTCTGACCTTTAATTATAATAATAAACGAAGACCAAAAAAAACATTATAGCAGTGGTGGCCCAGTGGTAAAGGCCGCGACTTAGAATCGTACTTTAGGTCGTAGGTTCGAGCTAAGACAAGCGCTTTACTTTGTATAAATTTTGCATCGCCACTGCTCTGAGGATGGTGAAGGAAAACATCGTGAGAAAATCGCCATCTCCCAGAACTAAAAATTCGAAGACATGCGACATCTACCAAAGCGCATAGGGCCTGCGTGGTGGATTACAGCAAACTCTCTTTCAAAGACAGGAGGCCTGTGTCCCCGCAGTAGGAACATAATAGGCTGATTATGCTAAAAAAAGATGAATAGATTATGTGAAAGATGAACTAGAAAGGTAAAAGAGAAAAGAGAGGGAAAAGAGATGTAGGGATTGAAGGAGGCACGCTGCGCTGAGCCCGTATAATTGTGACTAAAAATTTTGGATGATGATGATGTCGAAAGGCCATCAGACTAAGCTTAAGACCCTTTAAACAACAACGAGGTAGACTCCGACGATAACATCAGGGTGAACGTGTCATTTCCAGGACTCAAACTTAAAGCATTTATTTCATTCAAATAATTTACAGGCACTTTTGAACTTTCAAGGAGTCGGTCAGTTAGAAAGATTAAACTAGTTGCCTTTTTCAAAAAGACGGTTGGTAATTACCGTCTTTTTAGATGAAAAATACGTGTATGCAATGACATAACACAGGGCGCACCATTATGTGTCATTGAATTTCTCACGTCTCTCAAAAATATAGATATTTCGTAGCTGTTTTTGCTGAAAAGCATGATATTTTAAAAGTTATCAATGGCAATGAAACGTCGGAAATATCTTCCATTGAAAACAACTTATAAAATGGCGAATGACTTTGAAATCGGCACAATGTAGGTACTCAGAAAATATCTTTCATAAGTCTACCATCTTTTCAGGTCAAATTCAACTGTAGCCTCTAAATAATAAAGTTGAATTTTCTTGGTCATAATGAAAAGCTACATTATGCTGTAATATTCTTTTGGAATAACAAAAATTGTTTGCTGAAGGGCAGATTGGGCTCCAGAGTCGGTGATACCGTATCAATTACAGTTATTAATTTTGTATTTCATCCCGGTCCGTTGTTCCCTCGCTTCCTCGAAATAATAATTATTATTTCTGGAAATAAACCCTTTATTGTATTGTTATTTTTTAAGGTCATGTTTGAATATAAGATTGCTTTTTTCAATTATTTTTGGATGTAAAGAAAACGTATAGATTACTATTGAAAACAAACGTTGATTATAATAAGAAGCAATTACTGATTTGGGCCTTATAATAATAATAATAATTTATTTATTTCAGACATAATTCTAGTCCATAGATTTAAACATACATTAAAATTACTTATAAAATATAATATTAATTTCAAAACAGTTAAAAACCCAGAATAAAATTGTGATCAATTAAAAATACATATACGTAATTAAATTTGTCAAAAAGAAAAAAAATATATTAAAATGCCAGAACTGAATATAATAAATAAATAAAACGAACGAGTACGTATGAGTTGAATTGAAAAGATCAAAGGGAGAATCGTTATTATCAAGCTCGTCAGAGTAAGATGATTTTTTGAAAGACTTCTGAGTATCCTACACAACTCAGATACTGGGTAATCCGATACCCTCTGGCAAGACATGGTTGTCAGATTTCCGGGCTTGTAATTCTCGTAACGACTGTCAAAGATCTACGAATTACAGCCGGGACCAACTGCTACGTGCTTTCCGAAGCACGGAGGGGTCTCAGTATTAAATGAATGGTCACCCATCCATGGACTGACCTAGGCAAGCGTTGCTTAAACTTGAAGATCGACCCGTGCTGCTGTTACTATTTAGCCACGTGCCCCTTCAAGTAAAAACTAAATGCGAAAAAAAAACAAAATAAAACCTTATAAAATTACATTATCCCACGACAACATATTAATAGAAATCATGTCACGCCATATAAGACAAGAAAACCCCGATTTTGTGGCTGAGCACGTCGACAGGCAGCTGCCATTTTTCATGAGACAAATGAGGTGCGAGAGTGTGTAGACGAGGAGGCAGGGTCACGCCACTCACGCCGACCGATCGCACGGTGACGTTATTTTAACTTGTGTTTTGTTTACGATTGATTTGTATAAATATTTTGAAGTCATGTTTTTGCATTATATAAATAACGGCTTCGTACGATTTTACGGCTTGACAAAACATCGAGATCTCGTCTCGTTTTATGCTCATAAACCTTTCAGATTAAATTCTATAAATTATGGTGAAAACGGCATCAAAATGCGTAGCTTAGAAAAACAAAGTCGAAGACATGTTGCTCCGACCAAAAATAAATTGGGATTAGGACAGGATAATGATGTTGATTTTAGAAAAACAAAGCGTCACGCAGACAGACAAGAAATCGACATTCATTTGTAATATTTTATATACTATGTCCGTTTCTGTACACCTGACAACGTATATGTAAAATTTCAGGATGATCGGTTCAGTGGTTTAGGCGTGAAAAAGTAATAAACAAACTTACTTTCGCATTTATAGTATTAGTTAGGAAGTTAGGATTGTAATGAGTACAAGGTTGAGAAAGTTCTAAATAATTGGAGTTTCATTTATTAGGTTTTGTACACTTTGCTTGGCATGGGAATCGAAGACAGGACATGCTAGGCAGTCAGATTATGGAAACAGTAAACACTATACCAATAACATCATCGGCTTGGGTACTGCATTGCCTGTACTACTTACTCGTAACTTTACAACAAAAACCACTTCTCATAAAAGCCAACTGCTGTAAACTGTTGATGAATGAGTGTTGGTAATTTCAGACTCTAAAGTCAAGGTTTCTTTACGATATTTACTTTTATGTTGGCCTAAAAGAGAGCAGTGGTGGCCCAGATGCAACGGCCCTGACTTACTAGGTCGTGGGTTCAAACCCAGTCAGGAGCTTTACTTTGTGCAGATAATTTCATCACCACTGCTATCAAAACTGAGAAGGAAAACATCGTGAGGAAACCGGCATGTCCTAGAACCAAAATTTCAATGCCTGTGACGTCTACCAACCCGCACTGACCCCACTTGGTATATTATAGCCCACTCCCTCTTCAAGAGAAGAGGCCTGTGTCCTAGCAGTGGGAGTTTAGATTATAGACTGATTATGTAGCCTACAAGATTGAATTGAATAAGTCACATCGATTCTTTCTAGGTTTTGAACCCATAACCTGATGTTCAGGCATCAGGTCTACAGTCCTCTGAACAACCAAGAGTAATGTATGTATGTGTATGTAATGTGTGAGTAGTATGCAATTTACTTGTGGTCGTCGCAGCAGCATTTTTTATTCTTCCATGCATCTTTATCAGCTATCACCTCGATCTTTGTTCACATAATTCTTTATTCGCGTTTATGGGCTTCCCGTCCTAGAGACTAACTCAAGACTCACTATTGTTTTTAGCATATCTCCCATACTTCTCTATTAGTCGTCATTTCAATAGTCACCCCCATTTTAGCCATATCATCTTACAATCAGTCCATCTATCGTTTCTTTGGACTTCCCCTACTACGATTAGACTATCTATATAAATAAATACACAATTACCAATCATTTACACATGAGCCAGTATCTCCAATCATTATACAATTAGTATCACAATGATATGATATGTGTTGCTAACGAGGTGGTGTTAATGGCTATTTAGTCGATGCCCAGACCAGCCAGATGTTTTATACTACCAGCGGTTACAATGAATGTCTTCGAGGGTAGAAGTTTATTGGAGAAAGATTGACGATTGGTGAGGGTGATTTCAAATCATGTAATTAATCTTTTATCGAAGATTTATTCAGTGAGTGCATATATAACTTCAAGCAACATCGTCTGATGACGTGCGATAACAAGGTGTACGCACTCACTTTCTTTCTCATAACATTTGGTACGTTCGGCCGAATTCTGCCGATGACCTACGAGCCTAGTTCGGCTGATGTCGGATCAGGTGCATGAAAGGTGGAGCTGAAAGGCTTCACTGCCCTCTTCTAATTTTCCCACAACGATAATTACGTGGAAGTTTTTGTCGAGGGGAAATTCGGACTTGTTGTAAATGGTCTCGAAGACTGTATTGGATGGCATGGGAACATAGGCTAGAAAGTAGAAGCTGATGTAATACAAGAACACGTATTAGTCAAATCAATAAAACAATCTTTATAAATAAAATGCAACTTAAGTAGTAACTTGAGTTATTAAGCAGTGAGGGTATATACTTTTTTAGTTCAGTATGTCCTATTTAGTTGTTAGGAAGGAATTGATTCACCCTTTTCCACGTACTGGTATAAACTGTATCACGGTGGAACAGTTTTAATTTTACAGTTTATTTTGTATGTAGTTGTTAAAAGAAAACCGCGGGTGACCGCCCATCTCGTAGAGTTTGATTATTCAAACAAAACTGATAAAATACTCGAAACGGACTGCCTCGTTGGGTCAGTGGTCGCAAGTGCTACTGCAGAGCTTACTGTTTATCTCCTTCACGAGGCTCCTTGGATTATTTGGATTTTCTACGGAGTCTGGATTTGTGTCCGGTTGATGGCAATATGCTCACTCCAATTCCATGGGACTGAAACATAACAGGCGGAGTGTGGTGTACTATAATATAGATACACCTCTGCCTATTCTTTCGGGACTAAAGATGCATTTTTATGTTTTTTTGATTATCTAAACATCAATATAGGTTGCTGTTGTAACTAACTGTAAAAGACAAAGAACAAAGTATTCATTAACATTATCTTTCTTCATTGTTAGAAGAAGAAACTACTCCTATTAACAATCCTGCAACAGAATCCTTTATGAAAACACTAGCAGCACCCATCTCCCGCGTGTCCCAAATTAATACAATCGGTTGCTAAGCGGTTGCTCCCAACTGGAAGCAATTACAACGAGTCGCTGATTCGAAAAGTTTCCCGATGTAATGTTGTTGCCGTTTGAGCCGAACCGGTTGTAAAAGCGGTTAGTATGTGTTGAAAGGTCTGAATACGGGTTAACTTAATTCTGTGTTTTGTTTTGATTTCATTGAGAGTAGTTTTATGTGGTTTTAAGTGTCAAGCTTAGGCGTGTGAAGTTTGATTGGAAAAGTGTGGCTTGCAGGTATAGATTCTATAGTCCTTACTTTATTTGCATATTTTGGAGAGTCACAAACCGGTGACACTGACAATATTGGCAGCCGCTTTCAAAGCGTTTCGTATTTCTTCAACGACTTTCAGAAGCTTAACACACATTTGATGACAATCTGAATCATTTTGAAGGATATTGCTAATCTATCACACTAATATTATAAAGGCGAAAGTTTGTGAGTGTGTATGTTTGTTACTACTTCACGCTCAAACGGCTGGACCAATTTTGATAAAATTTGGTATGGAGGTAGTTGACACCTTGGATTAACATATAGGCTACCTTTTATCCCGATATTCCTACGGAATCGATACTTACGCGGGTGAAACCGCGGGGCGCAGCTAGTTGTTTCATATGTTTGAAAAATGTTTCTGCTCAACAACGTAAATAACACAATGAATGTTGTTAAACTGTAAAAATGAGAGCAATTGCTACTGATAGTGTGCAGGATTGACATACTTAAGCTTTTCGGTGGCTTATGTCAGCGCCATACATTTTTGACTTGTCAATCATCGTTATTGCTGACACTAGAATGCTTCTTTGTAATGATAAATGGTTTCCCCCGTCCATGGACTATTATCTGTAATTTGTATTGCCAACCATCGCTGGTGCGTTGTCATCCCAGAGACACTGTGCTAACAATAACTCATCTGCCTGTATTTACCACGGCATTAGTGTTTTTCAAACCTGAACACAGCCACCTGATTGGCGGCAGAAATAGTGTAATGATAGTACCGCTCCTTTCAACGATTCACACTAAGATCTCTATTGTTACTAATAACTTGTAGATTTTACAGACCAGAACATTTTATTTTATTTTAAGGCAAGCTTACGCATTTCAATAAATAAAAACGCGGTGCGGCCCGCCTGTGATGTAGTATGCGATAGGTTCAGACAAATGTTTGAAAATTATGTAGGAGGATTTATGTGTAGCGGAGCGGCCGAAATATGCGTCAGCCCTTAAACAACTATCTCAAACTTCCCTTTCCCAAACCCTTACCTGAGACATCAATCGATCTCCTCAATCATTTGAGTACGCTCCCTCAAATAACAAGAACATTATATACCTATAGGTTTCGATGGCAATCTAACTCCAATATCAGGGGAGAATAATTGACAAACCACAGTTACCAGTGGTATAGTTTGTAGTAATGAGATCGTGAAGCCTGGAGGGTCAATCAGTGGAGTATGCAGGAGAGGCGGTAAGCCATGATCGAATAGAACATGAGGTATATTTGAGTGAGGATAATATGTGTAGTCAATATTGAAGGATACAACATCACGCTTGTGTGTTTAGGAAGTTTAGGCATAGGTATATGTATACATCCGGTGTGGAACCTAAGATAAAAATACGCTTGTACGATACGACTACATACAGAAAGCAAAGCTCTTAGAAATCTCTATTCCTAGACAGCACGTTTCGCCGAAAACTTTGTTGATAGAAAACATTGTTTGTAGATGTCTCGGTTCATAGGAAGCACTGTTGATAGAGATCTCTGTTCATAGATAGCCGTAAACTTTGTTCATAGAAATCACTGTAAACAACCGATGGGAACCGTGCACCTAGATTCTGACGTTTTTTAAGTGCCCATGTAGGTTTATGTGAAATAAAATAATTAATTTGATTTGATTTAAAACTCCATATTTTGTCAAGCTATAAGAACCGTGCGAAGCAGGGGCGGGTCGCTAATGTACTTAATATAAAATAGTTCTTCCTAGCTTACTTTTTCTAAAATTCACAATGGATTTTGATATGGTTTTCCTATCACCTATAGAATTTATCCCGGATGGTTTATGTGTATAATACATTACATAATATGCAACGGGGATTTAGCACAGAAATAGCCACATCAGTAGACTGCATCCATGCGAAGCCCGGGCGGGTCGCTAGTATCATGATAATAAAAAGTGCAATGAAGTGAGCAGCCCTCCCCTGCTACAAACTGACCCCTTTCCAACAACCCTAAGGAAGGAAGGACATAATATTACAACCCTTTTACTACTCTCTTCAAAAGTGATGCTTCTGATATAAAAGAACCTATAAATTATTCCTAGTAATAAACCTCTGCTAAGGAATATTCGTGCTGAACGTCTAATGCATCAAACGATGTTGATAAGATATTATGCTGGAACCTTAAATTTCACGAGCAGTTCCAAAACATTGTATTACAAATGTAACTTTTTTTTTTCATGAAATTTTCAGTAAGCAGGCCAGATGAACTCCTGGCCAATTTGGCCTGTTCGTATGGTACTTAAAACACCAAAAAAAATACAATGGGAATAGTACATCAAACCGATATCCGGGGCGAATGCAGTGCTCCTGACCAAGCCATGTCTCTTATTTTGGCGTGTCCAAAGTGTCCATACACCTGCACTTCTGAGGACCTTCAAAACGCCACTTATGCCGCGATTGGCGTGGCCGCTTACTGAGTCCAGGAGGCCTACCACGAGCTCCAACGCGATCCATTTTAGGACCTAAACTGAACTGTTCTTCAAATTCGTACCATGACGTCTTAAGTTTAACGATTAAATTTAGGCCATGTCATCTGACAGCGATTGTCCCAACCTGAGTCGCAAGTATTGGTTTCATTCATTCAATTTTGTACTTGTTTGGTACCATGACGTTCATACAGCAGCTCAACTGAAACGCTCAACTGTCAATATAAGCCATTCAATAAAAGTTACTATTTCTCTAAAACAAACTGAAACGTTTGGTGAATTATTGACGAAAATAAAGTGTTTTAGTGCTATTTTAGTGGAATTTTACAAAAACCAATGTAAGTGTACTTTAATATTTCTTTTAAAGTCTAAAATATCTATTTTAAGTACATGCCTTTTTTAACCACATTTGTTTTTCTTGGTACGTTCAAAACATAAACATAATTTGTTTTATTACATCGAAATAAAAAAAAAATTCGTATAATAAATAGCAAAGGTATCTAAATAAACATCTACTTTGACTAAGAATTATTTTAACAATAGTTACCGTATTAACGTGGAATTTTAAAAACAAATTGTTAAGTTTCTATTTTACTATAAAATAATGATACTGAGTTAAGAACAAATAAAATGTTACTTGCTTCTGAATGTGTCTGACACTAAAATGGGCGCAAAACAAACTTATTTGATAATAATAGCATTGTCTCTTTTTCACCAAAAACAAATGCGGTTCAGCCACAAATTGCGATATTTCATTCACTTTTAACGATCCAAATGCCGCTGAGTGTACTGGACGTCATGGTACGACTTTGATGCGATGCAGTTTAATAACCTAAACTGAAATATGTTGCTTTTGAATCGTTTTTAATTAGATCATGGTAGGCCATCAGCTCCTAAAACATAATACATTTATTTACCATCGACTCGAAATGAAGAAAAAGACCATAAATGGAAAAATCTGGGTGTACTGTACCCTTCTGACTACCCCGTTGAAGAATACAGGCGTGATATTATGCAGTCAATTAATTGATATACCCAGCTAATAAATTCTAACCAGCATCTCACCACCTAACCTAACCATAATTTATTCATACCCTCCTATTATACTAAATTTTTCACTCCCTTTCTAAAATGATTAACTCCACCGCGCGTATTAACAAACTACAACAAATTTCAATTCTCCCCTCCGCAGGGAGGGGGTAAACTGGGAGGTAAACTGTTACCTTTTCTGAGGCAAAGTTGAGGCAAAACTCTGTTAATATTGAACAAGTACTGTGATAGATTATGCACCTGTGGTGGGGGATAATGGATGAAGTGTCTTGGTAGAGAGTGCTGCGGATTTGTATAGGAATGTGTACTGATCTGAAATATGTTTGACAATGAGACAAAGGTGTTCTCACTAGATTTGTAGTTAGGAACGTGCAGTCAGGGACATTATTTGTTAAGTTAATTATCACCCTATGTCAATTTGCCATGTTATAATTTTGGTGTGCTCATTACCATTTCATACAATTGTCAAAGACTGACAGTTGTGAATAGAACATGACGCAGAGAAAGAACACAAAAAAGAACAAGTAAGGGGAAAATATGCATCACATCCACGCAAAACAGCCATCGCTTAAGGGGCTTACATGACCTAAAGCGCGATCACTGTCAGGCTGCATAAAAAAGAAAGAGAATCGCGGTGACACAAAACTGGCAATTTATTGCAATATATGAAGTAATTATTTAATTATCTATTGTTTAGACTATACAATTACGCGCGTTATTATTGGCTACGTCTGCCAAGAAACTGCTTTGCAGTTTGGCGGAGGTAAATATATTTTACACAAAGTAAAGCACCTGTCTGGGTTCGAACCTATGACCTGCAACTCGTAAGTCGCGGCCTTTAGCACTGGGCCACCACTGCTCAAGTCAATTTGCTTAACATAAATTTCCCTGACTTTACATAAAAGACCCCCTAGGAAAAGGAAGAGCAATAAACTGCACAGCAATTTTCACTTAAATAAATTTAAAGTTCAACAAAGTTTAATGAAGAACAAAATGTTGCCTGAGTGAAATTCTTTGCATGCTTTCTTTTAGTACACACTGTTACACATTGAGCTCGATTCAATCTTTCTAGCCTCGTCACAACTATGTTGGATTCGGCTTCCAAGCTTTTACATGGCATTTTACATGGAGCAACTGCCTGTCTGACCTCCAAACCCCAGTAACTGGATAACATGATACTCCTTTGTAAGACTGGTTGTGAGAATTTGAGCTTCTGACTACCCGTAACGACTGTCAACGATCTGACACGACGAACGAGTGATAGCCGGGAACAACAACGGCGTATTGTGCTATCCGAGCCACGCAGGGGTCTCGATATGTAGTAGATGGTCGTCCATCCACTTACTGGATCGCTCGACCCATGCAGCTGTTATTATTTAACCACAAGCCCCTGCATTGAGCTCGATTGAGACTCATAAAAATGGTGGTATTTTTTAAACATGAGACAACATAATTTTGCATTGAGATTGGTCATAACAGTATCATCCAATTCTTCTAATTCCAAACATTGATCCCTCTTACAATACTACATAACAATAACAACGAACAAACCCAATAAGAAACTGGCTTACTAAGTAACATCTAATTTGATATCAGAAACAATTCGGAACAATTTCTCGAACATACTTTTCTGAGTTGTTCCGAAGTTTACATGCGAGTGTACTCCAAGTTTGGCCAAGTGTATTATCGAGAGCGGTGTGTTAGCTGGCTTGCTATCATCATGCCATCTGTAGCTAGAACTTTGATACATTGAATATTAATGTTGGGGAACATTGTTATACTGCTCGATCTTATGCTAAATTGTCGGGTTTAGGGGGGGGTTTTGATACAAAGCTTTATTTGAGACTTTATTTTATATTGTGTAGAAAAATCGATAGGAAATACTATAAACAATAATAGCAAGAAGAATGATGAATGTTGAATGTAGATGGATGTTGAAGTAATGCATAAGAAAATCATAAACTGTTGTTAGACCAAGAGAGAGAACAGAGAGTGGTAAGAGCAGAAGAAGTAGCAGTTCTAGATTAGAGCTGATGATTTAGATAAATAATATATCCTACTGCTGGGACACAGGCCTCCTCTCTGTGATAGGGAGTGGGTTGTTATCCAGCACGCGGGCCCAGTACGGGTTGGTAGACACATGTCTTCGAATGTTTGTTTAGAACCAAACATTGACCGGCTTTTCCTGGAGGACATGCCGGTTTCCTCACGTTTTCCTTCACCGTTTTTTAAAGCAGTGGTGATGAAATGAAATAATTTACAAAAAGTAAATTGCCTGCCTGGGTTGAAACCAATGACCTGTAACAACTGCTATCAGATAAATAATGCTGGATGTGAAATTAATTAATATTGAATTTGTCGTAGATAAATAAAATATATAAAAGTATATAAATAATATATATATATATATATTTATAAGATATATAAAAGTTGAGCGATAATAGTCTCTGAATTGATTACTGTAGTATTAAGGTGAAGGTAAACGCCGTGACGCGCTCCGCAGAAGGGGCGGCATATAGGCAGAGTTGTGTGAAAGGAAGTGACCATAAGACAAGTCAGTCTTGTGAGGGCAACGAACATATGCAGACCTGCACTTCTACGCAAAACTGTCGGTTTGACCGAACTTACAAAATAGTGCATGAAATTAATACTAACTGATTTGCTGTATCATCGTGTTTTATTGTAAACTTGCACTATGGATTCCGTACCCCTGGATCGAGGCGATGACAGCGCTATCGCTCAACCATCAAAATATGATCATCGCAAACACTGACAAATTCAATAAAAAGATCTTAAATTAATTCATTCATTCACTGACATACGAGCACACAGCCTTAAGCGCTGGGTCAAGAACTTAAAACAAGAGGAAAGAGTTCTTTACACAAGAAGGTGAAACTAAGGTAGGATTTATGAAAAATCATCCCCTAAAGGGGTTAAATAGGTTATGAAAGTTCGTAATTTTTGCCGATGAGAAATCCCATGATGATGATTTCTCATCGGCATCGGCTTGTAGATAGCTTAAGGCGATAACTTAAGGCGAAAGCGCCAGGGTAGCCCGCGAAATTCGTTTTTTTTTTAGGTTTTTAACGTACAACTTAATACTGACAAGCAAATTGCTGGTCAGTATTAAGTTGTACGTTGATTAATATATGAATCGCGGCCGTAACAAACATGTATTTACAGAATTATAATCATTAAAGTCATCAACACAACTCTCTAAGACCACATAAGTCCAAAGAATAACATGAAATTATCATTCTTTGGACTTACGTGGTCTTAGAGAGTTGTGTTGATGACTTTAATGATTATAATTCTGTAAACACATATTTGTTACGGCCGCGATTCATATATTAATCAACGTACAACTTAATACTGACCAGCAAATTGCAAAAAACCTAAAAAAAACGAATTTCGCGGGCTACCTTAGCGCTTCCCCCTTAATATTGTTTAAAAGACCATAATATAATGACCATGTACACAAAGGGACCACTTAACCTAAAAAGATGAAAGAAAAATCAAGAAAAAAAAAGTTCCCAACAAAATCGATGTTCTCCTAAACGCCTTTATAATACGGAAAAAAGTTGTGACACATTTTGTCAACCGTAATTGTTCGAGATCCGCTTCCGATACCAGTTCCGAATGTTCGGGAATTCAGAATAACGTCGTACAAGTTGAAAGTCGAAATTGAACAAGAATAACTTTGTTTAGGCGGCGCTTAACAGCTGTAGGATTTCGAACTTTTCGCTCATGAGCAAAACACTTGCCTTAATGTCTAATTGTTAGATTAACTCCTTCATTACTACCTACTTTTCTTTTCACATTTCTTGGAATTGTTGGTCCCCAGATTTTCCTACTCCTCGTTATCATTTGATATTTTATAAGACTATAAATAGCGCAAATGGGCAACTAGCTTCAACTTTCTGACTAACTAACGGACTATTTTAATTTTAACAATTCAAAAGTGCCTGTACAAGGTTTAATTGAAATAAATGCTTAATAACATAGTGTATAAGCTCCTTTTGTTACTAACCATAATGGATCATGTTATCTGACAAATAAATAGATAATAATAATTAATTATTTTAAGGATGAAACTCTCACTCTTCCAAGACAACCGTGTGAAGATCAATTATTCCACTTAGATTGAAACCAAACCCCAATTCACTTACAAAACTCAACATAACGATGATCCACCAAAAATATCCTATTACAAAAGAAAAAGATAACAAAGTTACCAACAAAACTATGATCAAACAATTCGAAGATTATAACCTGAAAGATAAGATAGTTCCTCTCGTAACTTCCTCAGGGTAATTTATAGCATCAGATAAAATAACATGAGGTATGGCGATGGCGACTTATAAAAATGATAGTATTCTGATCTGGAATGGGGGAAGTAACTGTAATGGTTTTGCATTTATCTTCAGGTGCTAGTTAGGAATGTAGAAAGGTGATTTGATATGGGTTTTCTTTATTTTGGTGAAGCAAACAATCGACTACTTGGCTACGTCAGACGTGGAATTACTGGATCACTTGCCCAATAGCCCCGACCTCGCACCTTGCGATTTTTTTGATTTTCTAAGAACTTTCAGTGTCACCCTCGTATTAATGTTGACCTATTAATTTAACGGTGTACCTATACTGTACCTATACTACATTAATTTGAAAGCGAAACATCCAATAAATAAATAAATTTTAAGCCTTAAGTACCGAGACAATTCAAAAGTTATGCAGATTCACAGAGAATGGTATTCATAGAAAATGGGAATATCATCGATAATTAAATTAATGCATCAAAAGTAGGTACACATGTCATAGAATGAATAAACAACATTATTTCACGGCACGGTTTGAAGGCAGCACTTGTGTCCTGGTCCAGTGCCTGAGTATTAGTCCTTCCGCCCTATCGGCCACGGTGACCAGAAGAAGCTGTTGGCGCTGCCTGCACCGCGTCAGGGAGGAGACACGGGCACGTAGGATTGCATGCGCCGCCTCAGGGAGGACACACGCGCACGTTTGATCGCATGCGCAACGTCAGGGAGGAGACATGCGCACGTGTGATGGTGTTAAAATCATCTATGACGTGCCTTTTGAAAACATTAAGAAGCCATTCCCCCCATAGTCCTATACAAACACTATGACATGAATGCATTCATAAAATCCTTTTGTAAAGGCTTTTCATAGAAATTGCAATAGCAACTTTCTGGCAGCTCTCAAAGGGCGAGCGCGTGATTGATTCGACGTCCGACTAATCGATCATAACATAATAGTAAAGTTGCAGAAGGGCCACATTTAACAGTCATCAATCCTGTGTTTTGTTGACAAGGTAAAGGCCTTTCGCTATGCAATGATAATTGCCCTGTTGTTAAAGAGATTCGATGCACAGAAGCCGCTCTTGTTTCGTTGAGATATTTGTGGTGGCTAAAGCAAAGAAGAATGACTCGGTGAAGTCACTAATTTGATTGTAAATCATAGTTATTATATCTTGTAAACTAGCTTCTGTCCTTGACTTCGTCCGCGAGAAATTTGTTGTTCCCCCCCGACCCACCTCGTCGCATCGCATCGCCTGCCCGCGTTAGTACTCCGTTTTGCTTCGCATTCCTTCTGACTTTTTTCTTTTTGCTCGGCTCCTCAGGGTCCTAGCGTGATGTTAAATAACCTTAAGCCTTCCTTATGGATTGGGCTATCAAATTTAATCCGACCGGTCGTTCTAGAGATTAGCTCGTTAAAACATACAAACTCTTCAGCTTTATTACTGGTAAGTATAGAGTAAATAAATTGGGCAAAGGGCGAATGATGACTTACTTTCTAGTAGAAAGAGTGAGACTGTTCTCTTCGTTATACGTGCAAGCTCAATATCTTATACTTACTATGATAATGCTTATTGATTATAGTAAAATCCAATTTCAATACATCCACAAAGTGAGATTTTTGTATCTCAGTCCGGGTCGAACTCGAACGTTGTTAACATTTTCTCTTCTTTTGATTAAATGCTGTTCAGGCCACTTTCTTGAGCACAAAGAAGAGATTAAATTCCGAAGGCGGTGGAAGGTCTGTATTGTTATATTGATTAAAAAGTAACGCAATCGAGAGGGAGGGGGTCAAACAAGTTTGAACTGGAGTTGAGAGTGCACTTCGGAACTGCAATTTGAAGTCTTTTAGATAAATGTCGGTTTCGAATGATGAACTTTCTTTGAGAATTGATTGGAATGTTGAATTTTATGGGAGAGAGCTATTGATAGTACCTACAATGATATCTCTCCATGCGTTTTTAGTTTAGTAATAGTTGCATCAGTATCATTTTCACCAACCTTCTTGATCTGCACCCTCATTGCGTAACACACTTTCAATCACAATCTGAGTCATTTTGAAGGATATTACTAAGCCATTGCTTCATATGTTCGAAATACCTGTCTGTTCAACAACGTACATAACGCAATGTATGTTGTTAAACTGTCAAAATGAAAGCCAATCCTATTGTTAGTGTGGTATTCAATTACCGGCTGATCCCAATCAAGATTGCCGGGAAAGGGATCTACAGTTTGAATCAAGATTTTGTTTTTTTTCTGAATCCAATAGGATTATTGTCATGATAATGTAGGCGGCTACGCCTTTTATGCCTGGAGGCTTTTTATTTAGGTATAATGTTCTGTTTTTATTATTTACTAGCTGACCCGAAATACGTTGTCCTGTTTTTGATTCGAAAGATACGTGGCGCCATCCATTATCATAATAACGTTATTGTTGTTTTCCTCGGGAATAGCACTTTTTTCGAAATTAAAGGTATTCTATGTTCGTTTCTGTACACCTGACAACGTAATGCAAAATTTCAGGATGATCGGTTTAGTGGTTTACGCGTGAAAAGGTAACAAACTTACTTTCGGATATATAGTATTAGTTAGGCTTTCTGCTTAAGAATAGTTTTCAATGTTTTTGTTGGTATATTGTCGTGTGCTAGCTGACATATGAAAGTTGTGTTTCGTAATGTTAACTTACTATTGTATAGAATCAAGTTTTTTCTAACTGAATAGACAGCTGTGCTGTTTTGGAGCTTGTTGCGCCACTTCTTCTCTCCAGTTCAAGTACTAAAAAGAGGAGAAGGGTGCGCGTTTTGGGAGACTGTCTTATTTTATTTTGACGTTCATAAAGTGCTTATTATTAGCCTAGATTTAATAAATTACTTTTGATTTTGATAATATCTCAGTAACTGACCCAGGATACTGAAAATTACCTATACCTACTATGAAAAGAAACTACTTATTACAGACTCGTACAAACCAATATCGATCCTGGAAGCATTTCACTTATATCTTTCAAGAACCAGAATAGTGAATACAATTACATCACAAACAACACCCTCGATATACACCCCTAAATATAATCACATGATTTACACATCGATATTGAAGTCAATAAATCTGACAGAGCTTGTGCGTTAATCTCTCATTTCAATAATCTGGTGAGGCTCTTCCGCCAGGAAGCGAGGAGAGGGAGAGGGTCTACAGCAGGAGGTAATGGGGCTATAACTCAGCAGTGACCTCTGGGAGACATGCCGGTTATTAATTATGTACCTTGGGGATTGGAGGTAGCTTTTGGACTTTGAGTTCAGTCTTATGGAAGATTTCTAGCGATGATTTAGTACTCGTATTATTTCATCTGGATAAGAAACAATCGCTTTCAAAGCGTTTCGTATTTCTACAAAGACTTTCAACGGGATTGACGTAAGCTTTAGAAGCAGTGGTGGCTAAGTGGTAACGCCCGCGACTTACAAATTGTAGGTCGTGGGTTCGAACCCAGGCAGGCACTTTATTTTGTGTAAATTATTTCATCACCACTGCTCTCAAAACGGTAAAGGAAAACATCGTGAGGAAACTGGAATGTCCTAGAACAAAAAAATCTAAGACATGTGACATCTACCAACCCGCTTTGGGCCCACGGGGTGGATTACGACCCACTCCCGCTCACCGAGAGGAGGCCTGTGTCCCAGAAGTGGGACCTTTATAGGCTGACCTATACTATGTCAAATCTTAATACATTTTCGACATTTCCATGATTGTTATCGCTGATAAAATGACACTTTGACATCATCGACAGGTCTAATATAGCTTGCAACTGAAAACTAAGTGAGAATTTGATCACCTAATAATTACAAAAGCCTTGTTGTTAATTACAAAACATTTATAATATTACTAATTAAAATGTCTGCTACAAACACCTGCATAACCAATAACTTTACGAGTTATTAAAAAAACTAGCAATTTATATTCTGTATAATATCTATACCTAATTTAACATCTTATATGTAACATATGTTCGCAATTAAAATCATTTCATCAGATTTCAAATTAAAAACACACAGAGACCACCACATTACTAAGAATTACTTAATTCTCATTATCTTCTGGGCTATCTAAAAGAAGATCTACACCAGTGTTTCTGCTCATCCCACCTGCACACAAACCGTGAAGGAACATAAATTAAGCGGTGACCTCGTCGCGCGTTTTCTCCGTTATTAATTATGTACCTGCAGTTTACTGCTACTCTGGTAGGATTAGCAGTTAAACCTTGTAAAATTAAAGATTTTTAGAGATTCCCTGTGTTTTGAGCTGCGAGGATTATGTAGGTGTTTTGAGTAAGCTAGTTTAACTGTTATGGCTGATTATGAATTGTGATAAATAATTACAAGTATTAAGTTGTTTTGTTCCTGAAAAGACCTTTCACCAGTAACATTCACAGGCGGGTAATATAATGATTGTAATTAGTTGTTGCTCGTGGCCAAGTAATAACAGCCACACGCGTCGATCGAAGGTTAAGCTAACCCTGCCGAGGTCATTCCGTGGATGGGCCATCTATTTGTGACTCCTTCGTGTCTTGAAAAGTATTTTGTCCCGTTGATCCCCGGCTGTTATTCGTAGATCTTTGGCAGTCGTTACGAGTTTCAGAATCCTGAACGTCTGACAACCAGTCTTACCAAGGGTATTGTTTTATCCAGTAACTGGGTTGTGGAGGTCAAACAGGCAATCACTCCATGTAAAATACTGATATTCAGCTGCATCCGGTTAGACTGTAAGCCGATCCAAACATAGTTGGGAAAAGGCTAGGCAGATGATGATGATTCGTTGTTGATAAGATCACCAAAAGAGTTGCTAGTTTATGTTGATATAGACATCGATGCGGTAATAATATTTTATGCGTTAGTTACTTTTATAGATTTAACCCAATGTTTGCAGTCAGATTGGTATATTGTGCCATTACATACGGGAACGATAAAATCTAAACAAATACCAATCCGATTGAAAATTCGAATCGGGAATCACTGTGAAAACTCCGAAATGAATTTTCCTCGTTGTAACAACACAATGCTTTAAAGAATTTATGTAAAACGCTCGTTCAGGATATAAAACACACACACAGAGGAATCGTTTTACGAATCTATGTAATACGCACACGTATACCAGAAAGTGTAGTCAGCAGAAAAAGTTGATGAATATTTCGATATTATTTAATCGTAACTTCATTATTATAGTCTTCATCATCATAATTTCAGTCGAAAGACGTCCACTGCTGGACATAGGCCTTCCCAAGTGTTGCCACATCGACCTGTTCTGTGCTTCTGCCATCCAGCGGAGTCAAGTTTGATTTTTTACGAATATTTTTTTAACAAAATGATTCACCAAAGATTATATATATTTTTAGGAACCAGAAGTGGATTTTATTAAAAAAAAAGAAACAACGGCTACGAACTATTTTAATGCAATCAGAAATATTAATAATTACAACACAAAAAATAATTATGAGGACACTAATGCTACGCAGACAAAATACGACACAGCTGAGACGTGTGAACGCTCCGACGTTTGACGAGTAAAAAAGGGGCTGTCATCCGTTTGACACTCCTTTTATAGGCGTGATGCTACTCGCTACTGTTCATTCTCGTTCATTCCTAACACGGCCTCTCCTGATTGAGCGTCGTCCTCGACCGCATCTGATCTGTTACTGGGTCCTGGTACTCCTGGTATAGGCAGCGCATCATGTTCACCGTTTTGTTCTTCATCAGATTCATCTGAAAGCCATAACACAAATATAAAAACACCTGAAAGTCAACTTTGTAGTCAACTCTAGTATTCTTCTCTCAATCAGCTAATTCATAGGTCACATTTCATTCACATCTCACAAAAACAGTAAGTTGAAAATTCATCCATCCTCAACTAAAAATCACCATCTACAGAGACGTCCCGCTTACAAACACAAACCATACAGGGTTGAAGTCACAGTTGCGCGCGTTTCAGGAACCTTTTACTGCGAGGACAAGTTCCTCTACACACTGCCACTGGCCTTACAGAATAAACTTGCCTCAGTGTGTCAGTTAGTGATCCAGTAGCATCTACATCGGACCATTACACAACACCAACCCAGTAACATCTACATCGGGTCTCGAATAATATTGATCCAGTAACGTCTACATCGGATCATCTATCAGCACAGATCCAGTAGCATCTACATCGGACCATTACACAACACCAACCCAGTAACATCTACATCGGGTCTCGAATAATATTGATCCAGTAACGTCTACATCGGATCATCTATCAGCACAGATCCAGTAACATCTACATCGGATCGTTTATAGACACGGACCCAGTAACAACTACATCGGGTCAATACGAACAACGCAGTCAAGTAGATAATCATCAGACTTAACCAGCTACACAACATAATTAATATGTGCAAACACTCACTTTCAAAGAACGCTGTACAGGTTTCAGGGCACCACTCCCCTCGCCAGGGTACCATATACTCAGCCGCAGCCTGTGTCACCCTGCTGAAATATTCAACGACTCTTTTCTTACCATCTGTAGAAGACTGCATTAGGACAGCACCGTACCCCGCACTGCTCGCGTCAGTGTGTACTTCCGTGGCTAGACTAGGATCAAATATTACCAAAATGGGTTCACTAGTCAGGCGCTCGATGATCTCCTGGCGAGCCTCCTCTTGTTCTGGTCCCCATGCGAACTTTTCAACCTTTTTGGTAAGTTTGGCTATACAAGCGGTTTTGACTGCAAAGCCTTCTATAAATATCGCCTGAAATATCCAGCGAGTCCTAAGAACTGCCGGACTTGCTTGACGTTCTGTGGCGATCGGCTGTTTACCAAGGCTTCTACTTTGCGAGGGCTCGGCCTTACCTGACCCTGACTCACCACCCGGCCTAGATACTCCACTTCAGTTGTAACGAATGTACACTTACGCAAATTAATAGAAAAACCTGATGTCGAGAGCGTGTGAAGCACTTTCCTAAGGAGTTCAAGGCCTTCTTCCATGGTATGGCTCATCAATAAAACGTCATCAACGTAAATTAGAACATTACCCGCCTCTATAAAGCTATTTAGGGTTTTATTAATGATCCGCTGGTATACGATGGGAGAGTTCGTCAGACCGTATGGCAACTTAAGAAATTCGTAATGGCCTTCCGGTGTGACGAAACCAGTCCTGTGTATGGAGGCCTGGTGGATTCTAATTTGGTGAAAACCAGTTGCCATGTCTAATGAGCTAAAATATTTAAAACTACCCAACCTATCAATGTGGTCATCGATCAATGGCATCGGATAACGTTCTTTAAATGTGATTTGATTCAATGCCCGAAAGTCAACGCACATTCTATCCGTGCCGTCTTTTTTCTTCACTAGAATTATAGGGCTAGAATACTCTGACTGTGACTCCCTCACTATCCCCTTATCAAGAAGATCTTTAATTATGTCACGTACTTTTAGCTTTTCTTGGTAAGACAGTCTATACGGCCGGTAAACAATTGGCGTTTGCTGCTGCAGCTCTCACCTGCGCGTCCGCTATACCCCGAATAACTATATCTGTCATCAACTCTTCGCTCAAACCCTTAACTATGCGAAGCCGTAATAACGATCGGCGAGCGTATTCGGCATACGTACTGAACTTATCTGACGTGCTATTTATGACATCGGCAAGTATATTAGCAAAGTCGAGCTTACTTGGGCAAAGAGGTTTGAATTCCCGCTTAAAATTTGTCCAAGACCGATCGTTGGTCCCCCACTCGTTTAACCAAACTTTAGCGTCACCTTTCAAACACTGTGCTACACGTGACAAACATTCTCGGTCGCTCCAGCAATTCGAATCCCGGGCTAGATCGACTTCCTCGCACCATGAATTTATGTTGTGAATACTGGGGTCGAAGTTCGAAACGTAATAGTGAGATCGCGACGTAATTACGGATTTTAATGCTTCAGCTAACACTAAGGTACAATTCGTCTGAGTATCGCTCGCGGAGTGGCAATCATTATTTTTATGTACACTACTAGTACTAGGCATAGACTTTTGCAATAATTCGCGATTCTCACTAGTTGCACGTACAGGTGTCGACATAAGGGCGGTAGGCGGATCCGTATTGACGACATCTGCATGCCCCTTATTTTGTTCCAATGCGTTCAATCGCGACAGGATCACATCTAACGAACGTTGTAACTTTTGGTCCCTAGAACGTTTACGACTAGTACTGTGTTTATCACGCGACATAGGTACAACGCGGGAATGCGACCGTGACCTAGTCTGCGAACGACGCATATCACTATCACTGGAGCGTCTTGCCTGTCCACAAGAATCACACGATCCACTACGAGAACGAACGCGCCGCGATCTACCCATTATTTATAAAAAACAAAAAAAATCACGCGCGTTACAAGTTTTACAGATTTAACGGTTGCGCCCTAAATAAATTTGAAAAATGGATAGTCCAAACGGTCAGGCTGTGTGCAGATCCTATCCCACTTCTGATTTTAGGAACCAGAAGTGGATTTTATTAAAAAAAAAGAAACAACGGCTACGAACTATTTTAATGCAATCAGAAATATTAATAATTACAACACAAAAAATAATTATGAGGACACTAATGCTACGCAGACAAAATACGACACAGCTGAGACGTGTGAACGCTCCGACGTTTGACGAGTAAAAAAGGGGCTGTCATCCGTTTGACACTCCTTTTATAGGCGTGATGCTACTCGCTACTGTTCATTCTCGTTCATTCCTAACAAATAGATTTTTTACACGTTCTTGGTTTAGATATAAAAATTCACCATATTTTCATTGTCAATTAAACAATTTCGAAACTTTGAACAGTTATCGTTATACAACTTATGTGACGACTTTGACGTAAATTTAACAACTACATACACACTCGTAACACATACATACATAGACACGTATAGAACAAGACTCTTCAGTTCCACGTGTGCGTGCCTACGTTGACATATAACCTCACCCCCACACAGATTGTAACCTTCAATTTCATGGCTAATCAAACAGTAAGACGACAAATAGTCCTCCTTCAGACCCCCGATATAATATAGCACATTTATCATTGGAAGGGTAGACAGCCCCATAAATGAAAGGTGCTCCCTATAAATCTATGCAGAACCTTAATACGTTAGGGCTTAGATAAATCGGAATTCCGTAATCTTACTCCTAGGTCGAATTTCACCGGGATCCACAATTGGATTTATTATAGACGAAATAGAAATCTGTGAATTTGGGATCCTTTGAGTTGTTTGATGAATTCATTTTGAATGTTTGGCCGCCATTTTCTGTTTCAAGTTCTTTGAAACTGTGTCATAGTTTGTGGCGGATGGCTTGATATTTGGATGAATATTGATTTCGCAGATTATGATGTTAATTACTATAAACGTGCTTGCTATCCGGTTTTAAAAATATCACATTTATGAAGTTTTACAACCGTACCTAGTCTTCAAATATAAAAATTTAAAGTCAAAAACAGATCTTGAATCTACGAGTATAAGTATGGTTACCTCCTCCCCAATTATAACCTTAAAAGTTACAATTCACTTTTGGCTCAGCCTAAAATTGTTCCAAAAACCCCAAATTACGGGCTTCTAGACTAATGACAAGATTTGCATCACAAAGAAAGATAAAATTGATCCCTCCTCTAGCTTGTATAAAGTCGACGAAATAAAGGCAATTGTATACTTTGTTGAAATAAAAGACAATGCCAGGCACTGGCAGGTTTGTGTGAAGGGTTGTAGTATGCAAATGAATGTACATTAACATAATGAATCTTGATTTACTGCCTTCTTACGTAATACTCAAGATAACAAATATTAAGCTCGTGTAAGATGAAACTTGAGCGGGTCCAAATGAATTAAGAGACAAGATGAACAGTAACGTACCTATAGCGGGGCATAATGTTCAAGTCTGTAGAATTAAGTGACCCGTTATAATCATGCTCAAGATACTTACATTAATTGTAAAAGTTTAATTAATAATATCATTTCAAACCAAATGAATTTATTGTTTATCAAATTGACACACTACGTCACCGTACCTACCTATTGTAGCCATTTCCTACAGGTATCAAAGAACGACAGTTGTGATTTTCATATAGGTACGGACAATTTAAGATGGTAGTCAATTTTCTATGTCCATAACGAATTTGCGACACATAAACTAAGTAATGGGTATGAAAAAACAGAAAAACTCAGCTCCAAATGAGAATGGTGGTTAAAAATAATAGTTGTATACATCCAAACCAGTATTAACTATTCGTTTAAACTACCACCATTTTTAACGACTGCAACAACAAACAAAATCGAGGCACAACATTCTCAAAATACCCAAATAAATAAAGGTCTACAGTTCTCTTGCAAAAATAACCCACCTCTTCCAAACTACTCTCCTAAAATAAAAGGTAGAAAAATAAAAAAGTCGATCTGTTACTATCACATTAAGGTCTGCCACAATCTTAACGCAATCCCGCGCTCCGGATCCTGTATCTCCGGATCTCGGGGCACAGCTCAGCAGATCAACGGGACGCCACGCCAATGAATTAGGTCCCGGGGGAGGCGTCAGTCGTTCGATAATTGTTGGATAGCTATCGGATAGGGAAGTCCGGGCGGTGCCGGGATGCGATGGTGTTTATTTTATGGAGATACTTTCGTTTTAGATGCTGTGTGCTGATTTTTTATCTAGAAATGGGTAGTATTAATACTTAAAGTAGGTTTTTTTGCTAAAAAAATCCTACTTCCTAATTAATATAAACGCGAAAGTTTGTGAGGATGGATGGATGTTAGTTCTTTCACGCAAAAACTACTCAACGGTTTTGGATGAAATTTAGCACATAGATAGTTTAGTTTATAACCTTGATTAACACATATGATATTTTATGCTAGTAGTATATTTCCGTGGGATAATTTTCTACCTCCACGTGGGCGGACCCGCTGGCAAAAGTTTATTAATTATATTAATATGATAAGTGATGATAAATGATAAATTATTTTATTTTCTGTAAGTAGGTTTGTACAAAATCATATTTTTTTTTTAAACTAGATGAGGTCCGCGTTTTCTATCCGACTATTCTGAGAAGAAAGGCCGAAACAAACTCAGAGGTCACAGTCTCTTTTAAAGTCCAGATAAAATCTTGGTCAGATCATGTGAAGACCACGTAGATTGGTGTCTCAAAAGGTCTTTTGAGGAAAGAATCACACAGATTGAGCGGACCAGTCCAGTCAATGCACGCATTTGTCAAAAATCATGCAGCTCAACTCAGAACTTGAGGAGCTCAACGATTCGATATACAAAGAAAGGACATTTGGGTAGGCCGCGTAATTTTCTCAAACTGCCAGATCATGATTAAAACATTAGGTTATAATATAAGTTCTCGAGGTTTTAAATAAGATGAGCAGTCAGCCTTTTCCATAATAATGTCATAGCAGTCTATAATATAAGCTCTCCCTGTAAAATGCTCTGTCATCATTATCATTATCACTCTCTTCAAGCTCTTCTCTTCCTGTCATTGTCCTCTGTTTTGCTTAGTCGACGACTCATTATATTGATTTTCCTTTACAAGTTTGATTGCCTCCATAATGGACCAATTTCTTTTCGATCAGTCAGCTCTTTAACAGTATTTCGGAATCGGAAGTATTTCATCTCATTACTTCAGCATTATGTGCACTTTACATTTAACAACGCGTCCAATGTTTCCATTTGTGATTAAATTATATTTATTTCTTTGAATAGGTTCTTTATGTAGAGCAGTGGTGGCCCAGTGGTAGTGGTCCCGACTTACGAGTTGTAGGTCGTAGGTTCAAACCTAGGTAGGTGCTTTACTTTGTGTAAATTATTTCATCGTCTATGCTCTTATAACGATGAAGGAGAACATCGTGAAGAAACCGGCATGTCCTAGAACCAAAAAAATCGTAGACATTTATGACATTACCAACCTGCACTGGGCCCGCGTGGCAGATTACAGCCAGAGAGGAGGCCTGTGTCCCAGCACATAATAATAATATAATTTATTCTTCAAAAACATTGTAGTACATGATGACCATTTACAGAATCGTTTATGGTGTACAAAGACTACAATAAAATGATGGGTGAAGTGCTGTATTCCTAGCTAGGTTAATAGAAAACCTGTGTTAAGGAGTACAGTGCCGGTCCCTAAGGAAAGAAACAATAATATCGTACACAGTATAGGCTGATTATGATTATGCTAGGTTCCTTAAGACACACGTACACGTCAATGCTTTGATCAACGTTTTAAAACTAGATAGTTCCAGCATAAGTATCCCTGAGAGGAAATGCCGAAACAAACTCAGTGGCCTCCATGTCCAAATCTTAAAGTTCCACTCCGATCATTTAAATCCCGGAATTCCCACATCCCAACTAGCGATCCTTAGCTCTCAATCCCGCCCTGCGAGTGCATCACTAGCGACTGCCGACACGGCTGTTTCCAAACCACCTTGTTAGTATTCTGCCGACGGATTAAAATTTGGCTAATTTCGAACTCTCTTTGATAAATTGAGATTTTGGAGATAATAGTCAGTTTTGTTTGAGCGATTAAAATTTCATCGTCGCCTCTTGGGATGATTTCTTACTGATTATGAAACACATTACTGGGGATAATCACTTTGCAAATAGATGAGTTTTCATTATAATATATTGTATACATACCTATATATTTTTTATTTAACGGATTTAACGCACACCACTTAACACCCCAATTGGAATATTATGTTATATTACATACATTTTATTTTTATTAATAAGTGATATTTCTATAAAGATAGAAATATCACTAATAAGTAAAGACTTATTAGAATAGTTCTTATACGAACTTTAATTTTCTGTTTATCTATATTAAATAGTATTTATATTTATTTTCTTACTATTGTACACTCTAGGGGTATGTTGTGGAGACATTTCTTAAGGGTTCCGTACCTCAAGAGGAAAAAACGGAGCCCTTATAGGATCACATCGTTTTCCGTCCGTCTGTCTGTCAGTCTGTCGTTCTGTCAAGACCCTTTTTCTCTGGAACGCGTGGAGGTATCATGTTAGAATTAATATCAAATACCAAGGTCTACGGTCCCTTGGAGCTCCACAAAATTTCTAAGTAAACGAAATAAAGAAATGCGGCCATTTATACATATATAAATTATACCACATACTTGATATCGCCTTTTCTGCAGTATAATAAAAGTGAAAGAAATCGATCGCGAAAAAATTAATCTGCTGTATGTATATATTTTGACGAGTTATGCGAACACAAATGGTTTTACGTACAGAAACTCACGCCTTTCTCATGGGAGTAAAGGCTCCTGCAAACAGCCGCGACGCGCGACGCGAATCGCGCGCGACACAAAGGCACCGCTCGTTGCGCGACTTGCGGTGCCTTTGTGTCGCGTGTCGCGTCGCGCCTGTGTGTACGAGCCTTAAGCTGAAAGTACAGAATGGAACCTGCTACAATTTTTACAAACTACCTTTTGTTAGGGAAATTGATTACCTACCACCTTCAATTATTGTCTGTATATCCAAATCACAACTGTCATTCTTTGACAGTTGTAGAAAATGGCTGTACCTATTATGGCAAATTGACTTAGGGTGTTAATTTTCATAATCAGCCTATGAGTAATGTTCCCACTGCTGGAACACAGCCCTCCTCTCGGTAAGAGGAAATGGGCCGTAATCGACCACGCGGGCCCAGTGCAGTTTGGTAGATGTCATAAGTCTTCGAATTTTTGGTTCTAGGACAAGCCGGTTGCTCACGTTGTTTTACTTTACCGTTTTGAGAGAAGTGGTGATGAAATAATTTGACACACAAAGTGAAGCGCCTATCTGGGTTTGACCCTACGACCTACAACTCGGGACCACTATGCAGCCACTGCTCTCAGTTGTTATTTTGTTTAACAATTAATTTAGCTGTCCGTACATTGGCCATATAATAGATATATATATATAAGTACGCCGGTTAAGAGTACTACACACCTGACCTACTTGAAAATATCTTCCCGTCTAATAGAACCTATTACATAAAAACTGAAACCGCTACTTCACTTTTATCTTCCCAACCACCTAAAGATCTCTCACTTCAGGAAGATCCAACATGATTACCGACCAATCAAAAGGATCGTACTGCCAGCTCTGTTAGCACTACCAATAGAATTGCCGATTCCGGCGCCGTTAGGAATGGGCACTGGAATTGCCAATTGCCGGCCAGCGTGTGAAGACTGGCCGATATTGGCGCAATTATTGAGGTGATGTAACGGAATGGTCAGTTTACTTTTGAGTGTTGGTCGTTGGACAAAGTTATGACTGGACGTTGAGAGAGGAAAGTGATTTGGGAGCGGACTAAGAGTGCTTTATTATTGTTAATTCGATTTTAGTCATATTTTATGAGCGTTTATGTGCTTAAACGTAAACGTCGTCTTTAAAATCTTAAGGCCCTGCCCACAGGTAGACACCGTAGCGTAGAACGCTCAGTTTTTTGTCGCACAGTTAGGCGTATTGCTACAGTTTACAAGCCAGAAAAATAAATGTAATGTCAAATATCCAAAGAAAATACTTATTCAAAGTGAGCTCAACAAATATTTTTCGTCTCATAATTCTCAAAATTTTTATCATAATAATATAATGATAGGCAATCCTACCTAAATCTCTACTTACTCTTTTAGAATTGTAAAAGAATACAAAATTAAATATGGTTCAACCCACTTTAGTAATGCACCAATCCTCATAACATACGGCCTGCAATATTTCGACTGCCGGCGCGGCGCCTCGCCTCTGCCGGCATTTGTGCGTATCCCATCTATCAGGAATTTTACTAAACAAAATTCTCGACTTCCTTTGGTCCATTCGAAATATGTTTTGATATTTTCGTGCTTATTTTTTTTATATTTTTCAGTTTTCATTACTTACTTGGCGTGTGTTTAATGTAAAAGTATGGTACGGTAAAGTTTGAAAGAAAATTACATTTCTATAAGGTGAGGCTTGATTGCTCCATCATCTCCCACTGTTGCGAGCGACATGTGGCAGGCTGATGCGACTAACTAACCTCATTTTTTTTAAATGTAAAATATAATTAATTTAATTGTGATTATTTTTTTATTATTGTTATTTTGAATTGAATTGAATTTGTAGTGTTGTGTTGTAATGTGACTGTATGAGTGTATTATATATACCCGTACGCAAAATACGCGCTTTGACGTGGAGTTGCGGACACCAGCCCGTATTACCTATTACCTACCTATCTAATGAGTGTATTATTTGTATTATGAGTCAATGATACTCGAATTTAAATGATTTTATTTTTTATTATTCATTTATAATATTTTTAACAGGAAAACCCTTTTAGGATTGACTGATACATTTTTTTATTTTGCAGTGAACATAACCTACATAGTAACATTCTCAAATTCACTGACGGATAACGCACAACCTAAGTCGGTTGGTCTAGAAGAAAAGAAGTACACGCACGCTCAGGTGGAAATTAATATTTTCAAGGATCTTACAAACCTTATAAACAAAAATATTATATATAAATTATTTTGAGGCTAGTATTTTGTTTCATCATCTTTGTGAAAAAATCACTGAAATGAACTTTAAAAGTGTAATATAAAATGTCATACGCCGTACAAAATGAAAAGTTGCATCACTAGAAGCTCTTAAATTATACATTCTTAGATTTAAAAGAGTGTCCATGGAATTTCTTGCCGGTTCTTCTACATAGGTACCTAATACGCTTTGGAATGGGCAACTAGCTTCATCTTTCTGACTGACCGACCTATTGACAATTCAAAAGTGGCTGTAATTGATTTATTTGAAATAAATGCTTTGAGTTTGAGTTTGCATTGTAAAAGTAAACTACCTTTTACTCAAATCATCAGAAGCAATCAATCATCACAAATACCAAGGACAAACAGACACACAAACAAGATCTAATGAAGTAAATATAAATACATACAGCGGCAATCAACCACACAGTCTAATTGCGACCGGTGTTGATACTACACCACAAGCCGGTGCCACGGAATAGATGGGTACAGAAGGTAGGCTCCATACGACGAGTGAAAACAGGCGCACACATAGACACGCATCTACGTACAGAAAGAAGAAAGAAAGAGTGTTTATTTTTCACAGAACCATTGTGCAATAGTAACCCAACAATTTGTAGCCTAGCATTAAGTTTAAGTATTTCATACGAATGCCAGAAATAAAAATAGAAATCCATGAGCCTAAATGAGTAGATACAGTAAAATATAAAGTCAGCAGCTGCACATTGTAACAGTGATATGTAGGCTCGATACTCAACACTACTAATACTGTGTTTTAGGATTTCGACAGCAAATTGTTTTTCAGTGTTTGTCCAAAAATGACATTTGAGTAATTACAAATAAAATAAACAGTGCAAGTGCAATAGTGAGTGGCATTCGTTTGAGATACCTCTAGGTGTGCGTGCACTTTTTCTCTTTGTATGGAACTTCTGTACCCATCTACTCTGTGTCGGGTCTGCCCATAGAATTATTGTAGCGTGTTTGGTGATATGGGAATTGGAGTATTTATTTGCTCTGGTGATGATTATTGACGTGTTAAGGTGGACGGGGATTAGTGTGGCAGCTGGCCGTGCAGACTAGATGTTACCTCAGGGCAAATACAGATAGAATTGGTAAGCCTTAAACATATCTTGAGATAAATGATCTTGAATGTCATAAGGATGGACATCAGAACAGGCCTCCTCTTGTTAAGAGGGAGGGGGCCGTTATCTGCCATGCGGGCCCAGTGCGGGTTGGTAAATATCACGACTACAATTTTTTTGGTTTTATAACATGCCAGTTTTTCACGATGTTTTCCTTCACTGTTTTGAGAGCAGCGGTGATGTAATAATGTACACAAAATAAAGCGTCTGTCAGGGTTCGAAACTACGTCCTAAAACTCGTAAGTTGCAGCCGCTGCCCCTGGCTCCATTGCTCTATGATCATTAAATACTGCTATTTTGCCACCTTATTCCTAATTGTGTCCTGTAAAAATTAAATAAAGAATATTTTATTTATCTTTGTATTTTATCTTTTATCTTGTATTTGAAATCTTGAAATGAGAAATGTTGTAGTCTTCTTTGATACTAGTAGCCTGACTATCTACTACACAGATGAAAGCAATGATCAGACCCTCAGCCATTAATAATCCTGAATCAAACAGCTATGAAGCCGTCTTGAAACAGGCTTTCAATCACAGCACCTTGAGATTTCAACATCTATTGAATTGGAGTTAATCTGCCACAAGATGCACTAATGCGTACAATTTGATGCTTGAGCTTCGAAGCTTGAGAGGCTGGCGACGAGCCTTTCAGGGGATTGATATCGATTACAATGTGATTGGGTGGATATGTGTGACGTTTCGATCTGTGTCGTGTTTCTGTTTAGTGCTTTGTGGTTTTTGAAGGAGTTTAGCTCTGTCTTTCTTTACTGATTTTTATCTAATGCAATTCATCTGTTTGTTGCAATGACTATTTTCAACTTTTTATATCTTAAATTCTTATGTTTTTCAACTTAGATTCTTAAAAATCTCTTACCCAGGGATATAATATTACCCAGTAACTGGGTTTTGGGGGTCAGATATGCAGTTTCTTCATGTAAAATACTGATAATCAGCTGCATCCGATTAAACTGGAAGCCGACCCCAAGATATGTAGTTGGGAAAGGCAGATGATGAGATAAAGAACTGAAACAAATATAAATATGATTAATAATGAATATGGCAGTAATCAAATAAAAAGTCAGTTACTCAGACACTGACCTAATGAAGGCACGATACCTCTGTAATATTTCTGGAATATATTCCCAAAATGTCCTTAGTTTCTTCATAAGACTTCGTAGATCAACATTCATAATCATTTTTCCTATTACCTTCTATGTTAATAGAATGAGTAATGTCTGCCATTCGTTTATTGCGAACAGAGGGGTCCTTAGGAAACTATTATTATCTGTTACATATTACTTTTGTCTTTATCTAATACTTATTGAGTTGTAGTAATTGGATGTCCAACTATTATCTTCTCTCTATTCTAGTTTTCATTGAGAATCGATGATGTTGCTTTTATGTACAGTACGATTCACGAAAGATGACCACGGCGCAGAAGGCATAAAAACGGTTACAAGATGCATTTTAAATTACTTACGTTTGATTTATTTTCATAACCAGCATTTACAACATTACACAAATTATTTAACTATCATTTAAATATTATTTTTCTTTTCTTCATGAGTTTACGTGCGCAGACGGCCGCCATTTGTGGTCATCTTTCGTGAATCGTACTGTACATAGGTACAGGTTGGCAGGATTTCAGTACATGATCCTGAAACCCACCGCATTGAAACTATTTGTCGGTCATTAAAAAAAGTTCTTTTCCATACATTTTAATAGCGTAGGGATTGCAGTTTTCGATGAAACTGGAGATTTCTTTTTAATAACCTACGAAAACTACGCTAGAATCATGTGCTAAATTCATAGTTATAGTTTTCGCGGCGATATTCTTGCCTGATGTATAGTACCTATTCAAGTTTTATTTAAAAATACCATATTATAAAGACAATAAAAACTTGCTACATACACTTTGCAGAATCTCTGTTTCATTGTAAGTAATTAATTATAATTATTGTGTAATTACTATAGCACGAAAATATCATCATTATAATGTTTTTCAAGGCAGTAATAACGTTGAGGTTAATCAACTTGATTTCATTCATATAAATTGATTCTGATGCCTCACTTACTCATTAAATAAAATAACGATGCTATTTTCGTCAGCGAAACAAATATCGGTTTCATATCAGATAACTTACATTCATCCCTCAAGGGTCTATAATAAGACCAACCCCTATTTCAACCCAAACCGATCCTCATTAAACTAACGTTTAATTTGGCCCGAATTTTAACCAAAGGGTTAAAACTAACACAGTTTCAGATCAACGATCAGATTATCCAAAGTTAAACAGTTAATGAATGTTATAACCAAACTTGTGAAATCCGCCTGGTATATACGTCACATGAATGATGACAGGGTTCCTATATAATTAGATGAAGATGCAAGGAATTTTGGACTCAATTTCGTTAAAATTAAGGTTGGTTTTGAAGATAAAGAGGTGTAGATAGGGATGAGCAGATGAATATTCTATATGGAGTAGAAGTTTGTTCAGAGATTGATTAATTAATGATAATTGTGAAGACAGATGTTCGTGGTGTGTCTATTATTCTGTTGTCCTTTTAGGAACTTGGGTGTTACATTTTAGTCTTGAAAAGGAGAAGAAAAAGTAAGCCTTTTTCAAGTAAGTTATTTTAGATATTATTATTAGCCATTAATGTCCCACTGCTGGTCAAAAGCCTCTCTACACTCTATCCACCTCTCTCTGTCCAGAACTACCAAGGAGTTCAGCTCATCCCGCCATCTTCGTCTGGGCTGGCACTGGGTCGTAAGTTTAGCCAATTGATTGCCTGATATGTAGCAGATGTGTTCAGCCCAATTCCATTTAAGTATGGCAGCTTTCCGAGTGACATCAGTTATTTTAGTGATGGAACGGATTGTTGTATTCTTAACCAGGTCCACAAGTTTGATACCCAGAATACTCCGTTCCATAGCTCTCTGGCAAACCTCTGCTGAAAGACCTGAAAGACCATGTCTGAGACCCATACGTGAGGATGGTTAGAAAACACATTTTTCATTTTTCTGATTTGCCTTGCAGTGGAGTGGTAATAGGCGGGTATTATGTATCCCTAGCAGCGCCCCGCGGTTTCACCCGCGTAAGTTTCAATCCCGTGGAAATATCGGGATAAAAAATATCCTATGTGTTAATGCAGGAAATGGTCTATCTATGTGCCAGTTTTCATCCAAATCTGTTCAACGGTTTACGCGCGATTAAATAACAAACATTCAACCGTTATAGTAGGATTTACCGTTCTGAAATACTTTTACTCTGAACCTCAATTCCAGTGTCTACCACAATTTTCTTCGTCTCAGCTTATGAAAGTCTTGTGCTTGTTTGCTTGGATACTGCTTAATAAGTGACTTTGATTTGGTTTTCGGAGAGAAGAATTCATTGTTTTGACCTTTAGAAATTTGATACGACCCAAGTCTCTAGATAAAACTAGGTACAATGGAATAAACGGTGTTCAGACTGAAAATACCGAGATTTTACTAAAAGGAAAGCCAAATTCCGTATTAACATCATCCTAGATTATAATAATATGTATAATTACGTATTTCAGCCAATTCCCTTGGAATTCCCACATCTTGTCTTCTCTTTATTACAAGAAACTGTGAGTGTATTCCACCTCATGTAGGTGGAATACACACACAGTTTCAAGATCGTTCTCGTTAAGTTCACAATTTAAATAAGAGAATTTAATTAATTAGTACAAATAACGAAGTCTTGTTTCTCCGCGCTTTTGCACGTGTTGTGTGTTCAGACTCGGAGAGGATGTTGTTCTTGCATACTTGTGTCTGTTCATAAAACTGGTTCTTCTAGGAATCTATGCTTTGAAACGTGAAACTTCAACTTTTCAACTATACTGCCGTACTTGTTGCTTTTTTAAAAGATGATACCAGTAGGTATAACTGAGAGACTGAGCGGATGAGAAATATAATATATAAATGCAATATTATCCACTGTAATTTAGTGTATTTTATGCCACGTAAGTGTATCTCGCCTCGGTACTTCGCTTGTGCAGGTTTTGGTGACATCCTTTAAATGTTCTTAATTTGATATAGATACGCGTGTATACCATTCGTCACAAGAAGCTATAAAGTAAACAAAGAACTTCTAATAAGTTACGTAGTGACAATTCAATCAACTACCAATGATCCCAAATTCAATAAACTCAAAGTAACATAGGTGTAATACGAAACTAACGAGCAATTTCACTTGGTCGGGTTATATTTTAATGATATAAAACGCCTGTCGACTAATGTTTTGTGGTACTGGAACGCGTCTGGCTCATAGAACGTAAACATTTAGGCCGCCATTTTGAAGTAAGTTCACACTGACGCTGACAATGCTGCAGAATGCAGATGCAGAATACCTACTCGGTATCGTCTGACGACAGTAATTAGATGTGTGTGTTAACATAATTATATCCCTATATAAATATAAAAAATCATTACAAAACAGTTTTTTTTATTTGATTAAAAGATTTCGAACCCCTGAATGTGTGTACCTATACCTAATTTATAGATTTTTGTGACGGATACTTTAGGTACTTACTTATAAAACGAGAGCAAATAAAAATAAATCAAATAAAGTTGATGAGCTGTTTTTACGACTCTGAGTGCGACATGCCTCAGTTTTTGGTAATTAACCGTTCGGATTTCTCGTATTTTATATTTACGTGAGTTCTTCATTCATACGTTTTATCAATACACCAAAAGAGTGAGTATACAAAACAATATATTATTATAGGGTGTTTGGAAGCTGGATGCAAAGCCTTAAGGGGTGATAGTTGACACCATTTAAAGCATTTTGAGCCATACATGTCTTAGACGAACTATGATTTTTATTAATTTATTTCCCGGTTATAATTACTATGTTATTTTTTACTAAAAGTTTGCAGTTAATAATAAAAATAAACATACTTCGTCATGTATGGCTCAAAATGCTGTAAATGGTGTCAACTATCACTCCCTTAAAGCTTTGCACTCAGCTTTCAAACATCCTGTATGTAAATATTTGAGACAAGTATTTTCCAAACAAATAATTTCGTGGAATTGTTTGAACGAAAATAATACAACAAATAAAAATACGGGGAATTCTGTAAAAGATTTTGTTTATTTTTATTGTTGACCGCGCTTACATAAATATTTACGTAGGATCGTAACTTACTTACTTGTTATATTTAGTGGTGAATTTGCTGACTGAGGGATCTTGAATAGGAGGTACATTTAGGTATACAAAGTGTGATTTAATTTTTATGTCTTGAAAGTACAGCATAATTTTCATAATTTTTAGCACCCTACGGAAGGTAAGAGAAAGAAAGGAAAACCCTTGAAAAGATGGCAGGATGACTTGGTAAGGACTTCTGGAAAGACGGACTAGACAGGCAAGAAACAGGGAGGATTGGAAGGAGTTGAAGGTTGAGGCCTTTGCCAAAGGGCGGCATGCAGCGACTCAGAACTGGTGTTGAACACAACAAAAAAAGGCTATAAATAAAATAAATAAATAAATGCTAAAGTAGAGAAAATTCTCAATTCAGAAACCAGTGTTAAAAGTCACATAGTTGCTTTAGGTTACACAAAAGCGTGACTGAAGGGGCTTACCTACATGACCTAGAGCGCGGTCAGTGTCGGACGGCATAGAAAAGAAAGAGAAGCGCGATGACACAACGTTTACCAGCGTTGTGTCGTCGCGCTTCTCTTTCTTTTATTACTTATTGCTAAATATGAAGCAATGAGGGTTTTCTGAAATGACGTTCGCTAGGTGGCAGCACTGGCACGTCAGGTCCAGGCATCTATCAAAGAGCCTATATTTTCTTTAGTCATGACGGAATGATGAACGAATGAATGAATCGAATGATGAACGTCATCATATATTTTGTATTGGGAGACCTCTTGTCACAGTGGTGCCAACTGGTGTCGAAAATTTTCACGAAAACCCTCATTATTTTATTACAAGAAACCTATTGTTTGGATTAAAAAAACTAAAACACTAGTATTTTAGTATATTGCTTGTAGAATAATCTGACAAAAAAACCAGAATGATTGTATGTATATTAGTATGGTTTTTATTGTAAAATGAAAATTCTCACCGTGAAAACTATGGTGAAGTGAGCTGTCATTCCACCATATGCTAGGGATTGACACTATTGAAAGCTCACTTCACTTAAGTTTTCACGGTGAGAATTTTACAGAATAGCACTGTTGATTTTGTTTACTGTAGTCGATCATATACTTTTATCGTTTCTAAAACTTACGTTTTTTTATGTTTAGGTCCTGTAAGCCCCTTAAGTGCGGGTTTAGGTCACATAGTGCTATAATAGTCTTAATCACTTTAATGCTTATGACCAAAATTCTGTCAATTTGTGACCGCATAAACTACTAGTATTCCAGATGGGACAAAACAGGGAGAGGATTATTGGAGGCTCCGCCTAGTTACAGCCTTTATGTCTGCTGTCCCATAAAGGGATTTGTCGTTGTGATTTCAAATGACGTAACAAACTGGTTCCGATTTGTTAGCTGAGCCTGACGCCGGGGGGAGATGACTGATGTTTGGTTTGGGAATATTATTATCTTTGTCAAAATGTGTTCAGGGAAGATGTTAAGAGAAACATCAGGAATTAAGATTCAACAATCTTTATGTAGTCCATTTTTACACAGAAAAGCGTGACCTAAGTGCGGGTTTAGGTCACACGTATCGTAATATACTATTCTGTTATACTTGACAATATTTTGATTCATGACTGTCATCCTGGGTCAAATTAAATTAGTTAACGGAACTGATGACCCCACCACACACGTGATGGGTGTTGATATTATCTAAACGAAATATCATGATTCTCCTGCCCTTATGACAATTTATTATTATTAGATAACGAAACTGTTAATTCTATACACTTGATCGGTATCGATACCTAAGCCTAGTTTACTTATTACAAAACTATAATATTTATATGATTTATTATAATTATATTTTTTTTCGGATCAACGACCGCAGTTGTAGTAATTAGAAATATCAGTTTAAATATCCGTTTTTTTCTGTGTAATTTCACTGACATAAAATGTATCGATATAAAAACAAAAAAAAAACAATTTAAAATAATGACTCAAGTAACTTGAAACGACCTCAAAAGTATGATTTTTCAGTTTTATCGTTAGTATATTTTAGATATACCCATCACGACTGTGGAGTAATTCTCTAGCTAATTTAATTTGGGCCTGTAGATTTAGTAGATAGATGAAGAATGTACCTGAGGCTAATTCCAGCTTTGACGTGGTTAGCTACCATTATAAACAGAATGTCAGCATTTTTCCTAAAACAACATTCTCCTGACCTCTGTGACCCAATTAATGGCGGACACCGATACTCTACGGTGTGGTCAGGTTTACGTGTTTTGTTATGTTGTTTAGACTTTTACGAAAATAATTGGGTACGTCAAATTAATTAAGTGGCAAAATGAATAGGTTTGGTGTTCCCTGTATGCGGCTTAATGGATGAAATATATATAAAAGAAAATAAAAAGAAGAACCTTGTTTATTCTGCACAAACAAAACTCACATTACAAATAAAAGAACATAAATAAAATATACACAAACAGTGTAGCCAAAAGCCTCGTACTTAAGCATTTATAAAAACTTGTAAATTTTTTCCATTGCTATACATTATATAACCTGTAACCTGCTGAGGAGTTTGTTGCGCCACTTCTTCTTCCCAGCGAAAGCAGTAGGAAGGGCGGGCGTTTTCGGGGGACTGTCTTTTGTAATTTTGACGTTCGAAAAGTGCTGATTCTCAGCCTAGTTTGTAATTTTTATATAACATATACCGTACCACCACCAGACCCATTAAGTTAAAACCTATTTTTGTTTTATTTTTGCGACAGTAACTCAGGTATGCAGCCAGCGATGACCACATACCACTATAATGGACCTACGGTCTGTTTGCCGTCCGATATATTAAAAAGAAGGGTTGGTTCTTTAAATGACTTCGACTTCTATTTTGTTATTTGTGTATTCTTCAAAATCAACCATATTTCCCTACAAAATAACAACACAAAGCAATCAATTCTAAAAACAACCCCACGACCCAACAAAAGGAACGAGGTACCTTCTCAAAAAACACTAAGAACGGCTTAACAACCGTGTGAAGTCTAATCGACGTCGCCGAGGGGTGTGCAAACTGTGTCACCGGCTTTATACACACGAGTTCATTTCCGAGGCACGACGTGTTCCGTCTAAGAACGTATTTGGAATGAGGGTGAGTAGGTTATTGGTGAGATATTTTTGTTATTGAACATCTATATGAAAATGGTTTTATTACATTTTGTTTCTAGTGCAAATTAGCAGTAGGTAAGTACAATAAAAACCTTTTTTACAAAAAAAAAAAACAACCGACTTCCAAAAAAACACTACAAAGTGAAAAATAACTTTAATTTCGAAAGTCGGTGGTTATTTTTTTATATATTTTTTTATTTTTCACTTTTTAGTTGTACCTACTTACCCCAAACAAATTCATTTATCACTACTTGCTATGTGAATATCAGTGACAGGAAGCTATTAAACACATCTGCCTACCCCTTTAAAGGGTACAGGCGTGATGTTATGTAGTGTGATTGCGTAAACAATGCATACTTAAGCTATAGCAGCAAATGCGGTTCATTTGCTGTTAGTTCATTTATTGAAGAGTTCCGTTGTCTGTCTCCGAAACTCATCATCAGATCTTTACGAAATTTAAATGGGACCATTTCGTAATAAATCTCGTTCGAACAAAAGAAAATTTGCAAATCCGTCTATATATGAGGGAGTTATGCCCGAACATACATAAAAAAATATATATATAAACATCCGAATTGATAACCTCCTCCTTTTTTGAAGTCGGTTAAAACGACCACGAGGAACAAAGTCTCCGTGCATGGCAAATGTAAGGTAGGACGCCCTCAGGCTAGGTGGAGCGACGATCTTTGCAGGGTGGCTGGTAGCAGCTGGATGAGAGTTGCCAAGAATCGGGCGAGATTGGCGTGCAGTTGCAGAGGCCTAAGTCCAGCTGTGGACTGCTGTAGTAGGCTGATGACGACGATGACAACAAAAAGATGGTATAGAATTCAGAAAAAAACACTTTTAATACCCATGGAAAAAAGTACCAAGAACGGTTTTAACAGTAAATTTTCTTTTGTATTAAACATATATCAAACTTTTCCAAAGATCACATCAGCATGCCACAGCGTGACTGTCATATTATTAGAAAAAAAATCAGTTTTCCAAAAATCAAAGCCGCTTTCCCCAAATTCAAATCTCGTAACTCCCTAAACCAGACAACCACCACCAATTATCCAAATCCATTGCTATTTCTCTTCCCCATCGCCAGAGCACGAAAATAAACCAAACAAAAAACGAGAAAACGTTTCATTGTTCCCCTAACTAGTAAGCGAACATTTTCTCCCTGAAATATCCCCGTGTCAATCCCGCTCGCGGGACATATAGGACTATTACCAAGCCATCCAGTTATTGCCGAGGAGGCGCGGTCATTATCTCAATGTACGCTATACATCGCCGCTCGCACGAACACTCTCGAACATTTATTACGTTCATTAGCTTCAACTGAACGCGCAATTTGATGAGCCCCGCGTATGGGATGAGGTTAATTTGCCGGAAGATCTGCCTTTGATGGACTGTTTTTTAAAAGGCTTCTTGGGCGATGTGAGATGGGACTTTTATAGGTTTCCTAATGCAATTTTAATTGAAAATGGGACGTTATTTTTGCAATACGGCTTAAGTTATGAAAGACATGTAGGTGGGGGTCATGGGTAAACCTTTTCGTCTATGTCTATAGAATTCATACAAGTTATATTTGTATTGAAAATGGTTCATGATTTAAGTCATTATGTGTAGGTATTATAAGGATCTTGATGACTTTCTTCTTTGTTTACGGAAATATAATATCGTGTCACAAGAGTGGAGTGCTCCGGGAAGATTTGCATGATGTTTCGATCAACGAGTGTTCTGTATTACGTAGTTGCAGTCATTTACTGCTTGTAAGGTATTTCGGGATCTCTATTAGTTATATGAATATTAACACATTCCCTGTCCCATGATTGTTTAACTATTGTGTCTACTTTATGGACAGTGAATCTGTTAAGAATATCCATGACGCCTGGACGCTTTTAACGCGTCCCTCCTTTTTTACATCGTTCTCACATATAATTATAAATTCAACATTAATGATGTAACTAATGTAAAAGAAAGAAAGAAAGAAAAAGTATTTATTGCGACTCATACAGGAAGATCACAAACTAAATTAAACACAGCAAAATAAAAATCTAAGTTATATAAAAAAAGTAACAAAAGGAAAATGAAATAGAAAGTCCTATACGAGGCCAAAAGAAGAAAATATAATATAAGAGTGTCCATGGAGTTTCTTGCCCGTTCTTCTCTATAGATACCTACTACGCTTTGGAATGGGCAAATAGCTTCATATTTTCTGACTGACAGACTTCTTGACAATTCAAAAGTGCCTGTAAATGGTTTACTTGAAATAAATCTAGTTTGAGTTTGAAAGAATGACATTTAGATGATCATCATCAATATAGACAACCAGGTTGGAGGTAAATGTGGGTTGTATTGCTGGGAGTTGGTTCATAGAGCACCAGGTACTTGCCCACAAATCTATAAATATCTATATCATACGTACAATCAGTCTACAATGTTCCCACTGCTGGGACACAGGCCTCCTCCCTTCGAGAAGGAGTGGGATATAATCTACCACGCGGGTCCCGTGCGGTTTGGTGGATGTCACATGTCTTCGAATTTTTGGTTCTAGGACGTGACGATTTCATCACAATATTTTTCTTCACCGTTTTGAGAGCAGTGGTGATGACATCTTTTACCCAAAGTAAAGCGCCTGTCTGGTTTCCAACTCACGATCTACAACTTGTAAGTCGGGGCCATTACCACTGGGCCACCAGTACTCCTAAATGTCTATATTAGTATTTTCTAAAACACTGGTTCAACGAAAACCCTGAAAGCAAGATATCAACACCAATTTGCCTTCCCATTACATTTTAGCATACAGTTACAACCGTCGTTAATACAGAGGCGAAAAGTTTTAACATTTAAATGGGTCGAGTTTCGACTCAGTCTCATTCACAACTTGGTATGAAACACATTTAAGGTTTATTAATATCAAGGCTTCATTATGATATTTTAGTTAACAGTTGTTGGGCAATTTTAAGGCCTTTTAAGAGTTGGATTGGACGTAACCTTTCAAAGTATTCGGTTGAGTCTCTTTGGGACCGTTTTTAATGTTAGTTCATATTTTCTAGTTCTCCTTCTTGATTGATCGGCTATGAGAATATAAAAGGGGGTAGGTCTGTTCCTATCCTCTTTTATGTCATAAACTGAACTGAAGCTGTCTTCAGTTCAGTTTTACTTGGTGCTGCATAGAATTTGAACCTTTATGATGATTAATTTATGGTATTCTGAGTGATGTAGACCTTCGATAATCATAATGGACCACCCTTTTAGTGGGCTTAGCATAAATGGGCTGGATTGACTCATGAATGTGTTATAAGGAGTTGGAGCTCTTAAGCGTGTCATACTTTAATAAATATTGACAGGTTTGGTTAAAAACTGGTCATAATTTGGATGATAATAAAACCCTCGTAAGTCCACTTGATGTTACAAGTGAATATTTTATAGATGTATGAGGAACACGGTGTAAAGTTCACCCATCGTACCTGGAAAAGGGGGGATCCTCCGACCATACTGCAATAAAGTTGAATAAGGACAAAATGACTACATAAAAATATTTTATTTAATTTAAAACACTACAACCCACACCCCACCACATTACCTACTTCTAACAAAATCTATCGGTTCAATACACTAACATCATACTTTAAAAACGCAAATAGATCCTATCAATTAGTGACTAGATTCCCCATCGAGAAACCACCACATCTTCTTAAGGGTCGGTCTCCCCGCAAGCCCGGGCGTTGTTTTCCCAGCTGTGAACACACAACCCTTAATGATCATAGGATTATGCATACCCACACCTTAATTGATTGTTTGGGAAATTATCTAGATTGAGGCCAACTTCTGTAATTGTCTTTGTTCTAAAGTAAAGAAGGGATGAAATTTTGTTTTACCTTGATGACATTATGGTTATTTGGTCAAGAGATTGTAGTTTTCATGCCGTTTAATAAGCAAAGCATCATGTTTAACAATACGATGATAAAGGAAAAAAACATCTATATATTCAGTGTGATATTCATTTTTGGGTGTTCATCAACAATAATTTACACAATTTACTTAGAACATTGCGACACATTTCACTGATTGTACCAAAGCAAACCAACCTCAATCGTAACCAAATCAGCACGAAAATTGACGAATCCACCCGACCGTAATTCAATAAATCTGCATAACGTCTTCATCGCATTCAATTGAACTGTAACTACATTACTGCCTCACCAGGCGGCCCACAATGCAATCACTGAACAATACCAGCAATGTATCAGGCTGGAATCATAACAATCGCTCTAACGTACAAACAATGTGTTATCTTAGCCTGTCCAAAGGGTGAACGGTGACAAGCAGACACAGGTGTTGGTTGACGTTATGTGGATAGGTGCAGAAGGGCTAGGTATAGGTTACTAATGGAATTATAATATGAATATTGAATATAAGTATGTGTCTACTTTATTTTAAAGTAGAATTGATGATGAAATGACCGAGAAAGATAACGATAAACACTCTCCATCCAGCCTGGTGAGTTGGAATATGAAAAGGGAAAAGGAAAGAATGAAAAAAAAAATTAAAATTATGTTATTGAATGAAATGGAATGTATGGCATGTTAATTCTCTGCTTTAACACACAAAGGAAATTAGAGCAACAATGATCAAGTTTTCGTTTCGAATTACATATTCATCGTACGAGTATCATTTGACAGAAGTGACCGACCCATCAACCATTCATAACTAGTTATTCGTTGCAGCTTCATCGGTTAGACCATTCTTTAGAACTGAAACTTCTTAAAAATACAGCACCAGGCGCCTGTCAACAACACTTAAAATTGAAAGGCTCTTTCTTATATTCTATACCTAATATAACGATTCTCGATGGCAATCTTACTCGCCCATCATCACTAAGCCTTCTGCCTTCCCTTGCTCCATGATATGGGTGATTAGTGAGCGCGTTACCTCCAGCTGGGTCCCTCGTTGGATAAGGTTACCAGAAATATGATGCTCACCGAAATTGTTTTAAAGGAAGGTTTACGGTCCGGATTAAGGAAACAGCGGTAGGGTATCGGGTAAAAAGCTGTGTTGTCGAACGAGTACGAGAAGTTAAAAGGGTTTGAGATAATTATGTTTGTTGTAGATTTGGAATTTGTTAGAAAATGAGGAAAATAAATAAAATTACTTTCAGGACACTTGCAATATAAAATACCATGTTAAAAGTGACATGATTATGTTGTAAAATGAGAATTAAATTCTATTTTATTTGGTACTTGAAAAACAACTAAACTTTTATCCTTTAGAAAATGTTTCTTAATTATATGGACAAACTTCTTATAATAAATAAACTAACAATCTATTAAAACAAAAATATAATATCCTAACCTAACTCAAATTATAATTAACAAACTTAAAAATGGCATCGAAATATTAGGTACGCCGCATCGCTTTCGACTGGCAATTTAACTAAGAGACTGGCGGCATTGCCACGTTGTATAGCAATACTTATCGTCTGGCCAAGGTAAAATTTAGCCCTTGGGTCAAGGGTAGTGTCATCCTTAGATGGTAAAACTTTATAAAATTCTTAGTAAAAAGAGATATCAAAGTCCGAATAATAGTTAAATTTGTAACGCCATCATTTATGACGTAGAAAATTACCAACTCGCAAATTAACGGGACACGTACGAATAAGCTTTCAAATTAAACTTTACTAGACAACATAGATTTTAAATAATAGAGTAAAATAATAGATATAGTTTCTCGTCAACCCTAGAAGCCTGCTTGACCTGCCCCCAGGGAGGTGTTCACAAGACGGCGCCTACTCCACGGTAGAAATATTGTTTCCGAATCGCTCCTGGGACTCAATCACTCAAATCCTTTAGAAAACCTTTGTGTGTAAAGTTCACAAGGCCTTTAGCATTGAGGTGGAATGATTTACGTGGCATTGAGATACGAACTAATCCGATGGAATCGTGCAGAACAAATTCAAAGATATTTTAATTGTTACCGGCTTGTTCAAAATATTATTTCAGTTTAATGTTACGAGAGTGAGTGTTATGAAATTAATAAGCGATCATAAATAAATTTGTGAATTAGAATTAGTATGTGTGTAGCGTGTGTGTGTGTGTGTATGTTAACTTGAGACAATTTTGTTTATCCCCTCAAACAAAAGGCGTGTAATATGTGACATGTCCCACATCAGCCCCAGCCTAAACAAACATTTATATAAAACACAACATTCAAGATAAGGGAAACCAATTGTTTTTCTAATACCGTTTCGTTTCTATTGTAGATTTGTAGGTAATAAAATACTAACAATAGACTACTTAGCTGTATTAAAACATCTTTTTATACGTCCATTACGCGAACATATAGACTAATTTCTGATACAATAGAAAAACTAAGGACCAATTACTAAGTCTTAGTAACATGTCCATAAAGAACAAAGTAATATTGTCCTGTATGTAGTACGAAATAATGTTCTTTATGAAGAGCAAAAAGTATTTGGGGAAGAATTCTGTGGAGAATTACTTTTGTATGAACGGGTAATATTTTAAGGCTAGTTCTCTTGGGTTTATGAGGAATGAAGCTCTATATTATAACCTTTACCTGATTTTTCGTGATATTATTGACTGTATTCTTAATTTTGTACGAAAGGAAATAGATAATCGGGATTATTTTGTAATGAATTAGGGTCACATAAAGATACCTTAAAGAAAATGTCGGAAACTAAGAATGCTAGCCAAATGAAATAAATTGTGTTAAATAGGCAATTTAATGTTCCTTAAATGAAAGTAATAAAATGTATGTGTCACTTTGTATTATATTCATAAAAAATGACATAAACGATCACATGTAGTACACACGGACAGTAAAGTCGCATGTCTTCGAATGTTTGGTTCTAGGATATGCCGGTTTCCTCACGTTGTTTCCCTTCACCGTTTTGAAAGTGTGGTGATGAAATAATTTCACAAAGCAAAGCGCCGGTCGGGGTTCGAATAGAAAAGTCGCAGCCGTTACCACTGCTCTTACACAGTACATGAGATGGATTAATTATTGTTATTATTATTATTATTTTAGGACCGTCTTTATTTCATACCGTATCGCGTCTGTCGAAAAGCCAATAAGCAAACAGCCTCATGAACTTGACCACACAGCCTCATGATCTTCAAAAATTTGCCATGAAGATTATTTTAATCTGTGATGAAAAAGCTGTGAATCCAATATCGGAACAACATTTTACTTTTCAAACTCAAACTCAAAGCATTTATTTCAATCAAACCATTTACAGGCATTTTTAGATTGTCAAATAGTCGGTCGGTTAGTCAGAAAGTTAAAGCTAGTTGTCCGTTCCAAAACATAGATCTCTATGGAGAAGAACGGGCAAGAAACTCCTTTTCATCATAATTATTACTTCTTCAGCAGATAAAATCTTGACAAAACCAAATATTCTAACTCCTCTTTCTCTCTTCATCCACAGGTGGTGTCTGGTCCCTCCGCAACCTCTCAATCTCCGTGCCTCGTGCGGTCCTCTCCGGCGAGGGGCAGTCAGCCATCTTGCGCTGTTCCTACGACCTGGAGGATGCTGCTCTCTACTCCATCAGGTGGTACAAGGCAGAGACTGAGTTCTACAGATACGTGCCGCGGGAGATGCCACCGACGATGGTGTTTCCACTGCCGGGAGCGTCGGTTGATGTAAGTTGAGTTTTGAAGTTATTTTGGTTTGAGAGATTAAAAAAAAAGTGGTTGTATCGTGGTTGACTGTCACTTTGTTTTATGACAAGTAGGTACTCATGGTTGTATGTTTCCCATACTGAGGGATAATTGTGTAATATAGTAACAGTGATGATGGATGAAGGGCTTTTTGACAGTTCAACAAGCATATCCTTCAAAATTACTGAGATTGTGATTGATACTGTGTTACGCAATTAGGATGAAGATCGACCGTTTCAACTGTTCCGTGACGAGATAATTTGTCTTTGTGTCTTAGATAGATCAATCATTTATTTAGTGCCCACAAACAAAATAGCACGACACAGAAAACTACAATTAAGTGATAACTTTAGTACATACAAAAAAATAAAAATATCAAAAAGTGCAGAGGAGGACACCGTGGAGTTTTAGTGGGTTAGAGTCCCACATAACTGCACTATCTCCCCGTGGTAGTGCAGTATGCATGAGCATTTCTCCACGATAATAATAAAAAAAAAATGTACAAATTTTAATTACGTGCAACTCTCATAATTTAGATTTCCTAAGGACAATGCTAAATCCCGACTCGAGAACAATCGAAACCCAACTGAAGCCTCAGGGTCAAAATTTAGCACGAGATTGAACCTAAATTAGCCCTATCCCTAACCCCCTTAACCTAAATTTAGGTTCAATCTCGTTTCAATGTCGAGTTAATTAAGATGCCAGCTCTATTTCAAACATCAACGTTCTTCTTATACCTAATTATTTATGCTTCTTAAAGTTGTTAGTTGATAATAGATGTCTATTTTAAGTTCCATGATCACTTAATATCTTCACTAAGCCTTTTGAGGTATCCTTCAAATATTTAAGCATTTACTACAGTCTGATAAACAGTTCTCAAAGTATCAATATAAAAGCGTTTTGAATTTGCATTCAAATTTAAATTTACATTCAGAATATTTCTGTCTTCAGCTTGAATTCATATTTAATTCAAATTATTTTCCATATTCAAGGAATCTCGCTTATGCCATAGCTCTCTTTGTTACGTCAAATTATATTTTAAAGGCGGTGTTGAAACCCAATATTGGCACCAATATTGGAACACTGAATATAATTGTTATGCTAAGCTAAAAGGGTCTTGGTTGGATTTAAACCGGTAATATTGAGTACATAATTATAAAATGAAAGGCACTTGACAATGTCACGTTTTATTAACGCTTATTCTTTGTGGCTTATGAAAGTTATTTTGTAAGTTATTTTAACATGTATACCTATACCAAGCAAACTAATGTAGTGGTATATATACAATATTATGTTTTTCACGTTGATTTATTTCTCTTTTAGCCCAAGTTCGCAAGAACGCGTTTCCCCGAAGCGATTTTATTTCACGCACTGAATTTACAACGTACTGCTGAGCGCCAAAAGTTGAATATCCAACAGTGGGTTTTTTGACGTGCTGGGATGTGCTCTTTTGAATTCTCAACACTCGGCTCAGCATCGAGAGTTAAAAATCCAGTGCGAGATAAAATCCCGCCGCGATATTTTTACGTCAGTGTGCACGTGGGCTAATATTCATTCCAACATTTCAATATGATGTGGAAAATTACTTTTGATCTTCTCGAAAATATTATGTTCTTGTCACTCAATATCTTCTTTCTGTCCACCAGTTGACGCAATCAGATCACCAGCAAGTCCGCATAGTGAACCTGAACCGGCGCCTGAGTGGCGACTACCAGTGTGAGGTCTCCGCCGACGCGCCTCTGTTCCACACCGACATACGATCAGCACCACTTACGGTTGTTGGTAAGTTATTCTACCTATATATACAGCGTACTATCAGTAGCAATGGGTCTCATTTTGACAATTCAACAACATCCATTGCGTTATTTACATTGTCGAGCAGACACATTTTTCGAATATATGTGTGGGGACTGTGTCTTACGTACCCATCCCTTCCATAGTTTTAAGAATGTAATATTTTTGTAGAGCAACTTATTGTAATTATTTTTAGAAAGTTTCATTTTGTGTTTTTCCCACGAATCACATCTGCAAGCGATTTAAGTTATAGGTACTATTGTCTTTCATGATTCTTTACTTTTAGTTAAGGTTCTTCATTGCTCTATTATGTTTAGTTATCTTGTATTGTACCCATTTGCTATTGTTAGTTAAGGTTCATTGTTCTGTTATTTTTAGTTGTCTTGTATTGTACCTATTTGCATTTCTCGTGTTTTATTATACTTTTAAAAGGCAGATGTGGATTTGCCGCGTCCTTTGTTTAGTGAACGGCAGATTTGGGAGAATTTTGGTTCGGAGCTTCAGTCTGTTTTTAACCAAGATCGTGCGAGGTCCTCTCTGACCCCCGATCATATTTTACTCGCCGAAGCTCGCCGTAATAGTTTACGGCGAGCTTCGTGTTTCTATTAGTTTTACTCTTCATGTAACATTATTTAATTTTACCTTTTCGTATCAAGTGTAACTACTAGCTTTAGTTACTTGATATCGTAATAAATTAATCGCTACTTCATAGTTTTAAGAATGTAATATTTTTGTAGAGCAACTTATTGTAATTATTTTTAGAAAGTTTCATTTTGTGTTTTTCCCACGAATCACATCTGCAAGCGATTTAAGTTATAGGTACTATTGTCTTTCATGATTCTTTACTTTTAGTTAAGGTTCTTCATTGCTCTATTATGTTTAGTTATCTTGTATTGTACCCATTTGCTATTGTTAGTTAAGGTTCATTGTTCTGTTATTTTTAGTTGTCTTGTATTGTACCTATTTGCATTTCTCGTGTTTTATTATACTTTTAAAAGGCAGATGTGGATTTGCCGCGTCCTTTGTTTAGTGAACGGCAGATTTGGGAGAATTTTGGTTCGGAGCTTCAGTCTGTTTTTAACCAAGATCGTGCGAGGTCCTCTCTGACCCCCGATCATATTTTACTCGCCGAAGCTCGCCGTAATAGTTTACGGCGAGCTTCGTGTTTCTATTAGTTTTACTCTTCATGTAACATTATTTAATTTTACCTTTTCGTATCAAGTGTAACTACTAGCTTTAGTTACTTGATATCGTAATAAATTAATCGTTACTTATTTACAACTTCCTTCGGTGTATTACTTGCCCACGCACGGTCACGAATACCCACATATGCAGCAATGGATTAGCAATATCCTTCAAAATGATTCAGATTCAGATCGATAGTATATGACGCAATTGGGATACTGGTATAAATTATTATTTCGATTTAGAATTCTATAGAATTCGGACTGTTTTGTTAGTCTTTTGGTATTGTGCGACTGTTGAGCAAAGGGTTTTGATCAGCAAGTCGGGTAAAGTATTCTTGAGTATTCAATTCTCAGTACGTAGCAGTTAATGGACTTAGACTCACCTCGTACTCCTCGAAGATGTGTCGTCCCACACAACCCATTATGATAAATTATTTTATTTTGTAAGTAGGTTTGCACAAACACTTTTACACGTCAATCAAATTTTTAAAAACTAGATGGGGTCGGCGTTTCCTACGAGTATATTATGACTACTCTGAGAAGAAAGTCCGAAACAAACTCAGATGTCACGGTCTCTTTTAAAGTCCAAACATAATCTTGGTCAGGTTTTATGAAGACCATATAGATCGATGTCTGAGATGGTCTTTTGAGGAATGAACCACACAGATTGAGAGAACCTGTCCAGTCAGTGCACGCATTTGTTAAAAATCGTGCAGCTCAACTCAAAACTTAAGGAGCTCAACGATTCGACGTACAATACCAAAGCAAGGACATTTGGATGGGCTATATAATGTCGAACTTTAGTAATGATTGTTTATTGGAGCGGGTTTGATATCTTCCTGATGGAGCCATTTCAGTTATTACAATGGAAACGGCGTTATTATCACTTTGAGCTTCATTCTTATCTGATATAAATGGATGTAGAGCGGGTAGATTCGGTTTCTATAGTAAATTTTGGTGGTTAATATTAATAAGTTCATTGAATATTAATAAAGCCTACGGTTCACTAAGTAATATTCAATTATTTGATAAACATTTTTGTGGTTACAGGGTGTTAAATAAGTCAGAGCATTAATAATAAATTTATTTACTTCAGGTAAATAACACCCATTGCTATACATTAATTAATAGAAAACATAATATGTGTTTCAATAAAATCAAATAAAAACCAAATAAGAGCAAATAAATTAAAATCAAATAAAATCAATATAAATCAAATTAGATGTAAACAAAAGAAATCAAATTAAAATAAATCGAATAAAATCAAATAATCAAAACAGTAAAATTAATACAAAAATAAATAAATAATTAAAAAAATAAAATCAATACTCTCTCCGATACTGCTACAACATGTCTGCTGGAACAATGCCATCCAGCCTTCCCGCAATCAACGCGACTACGATGTGATTATGACGATGATAACGATGAAATGCATTCAACTCACTGTAGTGGACTGTACCTATTAATAGTTGGTTGTGTCTCTTGCAATGTGGAGTGAAGGCTTGCTAAGGCATTTACTCGTATCATCATCATCTGCCTAGGCACCACTATGCAGGAGTCGGCTTCCAATCTAACCTGGTGCAACTGAATACCATTATTTTACATGAAACGACTACCTGTCTGACCTCCACAACTCAGTTACTGGATTATAATACGATACTCTTGGTAAGACTGATTGCAGGACTTTTGGGCTTCTGGCGGCCCCGGGTCGCAAAGGCACTAGATCTCGTAATTACAAAGAAAATTAATTAATACAACAATGAACATGTCAAATTAAACTCTGTCCTCTTCCTCTTTCTCCCCCTTAGCTTGCTTTCTCTGTCAGGGTTCACGATAATCAATTGTCTATGTAAAACCTACCCCTAAGCATACATTTTCATTATAGAATGTAATGAATACCTACATAATATTGAGTATTAACGCTCCCGGCGACAGGCGCGTCGCGACGGCGCGGCGCAGCGTGGCTCTAGTATAGCGATGTCTTTGAAAACTTTATGAAAAATGTTCTACTACAGTCGCGCCTATTTGCAGGAACCTTTAATTTATTGACGAAGAAGAATCCTCTGAGCTAAACTGCACCGCTTTCTACCCAGACCCACCATTCAGAGCACCGCACCTGTCCATCTCTCGAGGCAGCTACGCGCGCGGTGATGTCCTGCGAGCCAACTGTTCAGTCGACGAGGCCTATCCAGCACCTAACATCACCTGGATCCTAGATGACCATAAAGTAAGTGAATTTTGTCTATCAGATTACAGATTATGATGATTATTGTTTTTATCTGTAATTTGCATTAAAGTAGCTTCCGTAAGTGATATAAGGCTATGTCCGCACTAACAGGCGACTTGCCTAGGGCCTAGAGCCTAGTGACTGACATCTGGTTACTTGCTAGGACACACGGTGGCCGCACTGGGAGATGGTTGGCGTGTTCAGTGGCTAGGAGCTTACAACCATTTGCTGTTGGTGGTTTTGCTTTGTATTTAATTTTTATCCTAAGTAGAGTGAAATCCGTCGTAGATTATGGTGGGCTAAAAATTGTATCGACATTCATTTTCATGAGTAAGATTGTATATCCATTCTCTGAAATCCCATCGTTTTTAATGGACTTTCCAACTAACTGAATCATTTCAAAACCAGTAACAACATTGTTCAAGAAAAAATCATCAACTTGTATATACAACTTCGGAATTTCATTAATATCTCCCATTTCCCCCCAACCCTTCATATTGTAGATATTAAAAAATCTTTTAGTCCAAAGAGACCGGCCTTCCTTTATTTTTATTCAAAATGTAGGAAAAACAAGAGACTGTTATTCATTCGGATTCTTATTCATTAGTAAGAAAGGATTCTGGTATTTCCTTTTCGGTACATTGATCAGTTGGACCACATTATGTAAGAATGATCCAAGCGCCAAAATTGTATTTGAAGTTTTTGATTTATGTCTATTGTATCGAATTATTGCTCTGTTTCTATCAATCGTTTGAAGATGACAGAGACAAAATAATGTCAGAGACACAATTGTTTAGCGCTACACGCATTTAGAGATTTAAGAAAGTAATATGATAAGCAGCATCGAAATTTAATTACTTTAAAACTCATTTTCTATAAAACTGCCTGTAGCGGTATCTATGTCGCAGATAGATTGTAGAATCCGCTGTTTTACAAAACAACTCCTTTATGGAAAACAACTGAACAACGTTCAGCTGGATTGCCATTGCGCTACGTTTTACAAAACTGCCGACGCGACGTTTAGACGTAATGCAGAATGGTGTTTATCTACAGTCACAATTGGCGTTTTAGTCTTTCATAAAACTCTGATAACTTTAAATTAATATTATCCTTAAAATCACTGTTTTCACTTGAGTTAAGGTGAATTTTTACTCGTACCTATTACTCGTTTTATTTTCTGTTTCGGACGCCATTATTGTTGCTATGACACAAAGCCACGAGCACTTTATAGCAACGACGATAAAGATCACTATGATGCAAAATCAGTGGTAAATAAAATAGCTGAAAAGACTGCAAACACACTTAGTGTTTGCAGCACAAAAAAAAACGGGTTTTCGAATTTCAACTTCATTAGTTCGTGATTGTGTCCAACTGATAGGTGTCAGGAAGGCAATCTCTCTGTGGCCGGAACGTAAGAAATATTACAAATTCACAAAAGCTCTCATCCGATTTTTTTCACTACATCGCTGCAACATCTCTCAAACGCAGCAAAGCGAACAAACAACTCTTGAAAACGTTCTCGCTCCCGCACTTCTCGCGTGGCACTCCACTAATGCCCGTACTCTCATCCCATAATAACTGACACGCAGCTAAGCCTCCCTTCAAGGCAGCTTCACAGTAACTCCTATAAGCCGTAAAGCCAGGCTTTAAAGTGGTCTCCAGCGGAACCCCACTGCGACACTCGCCACCGAGCACGCTAAATAGTTTTAGAACTAACTTTACAACGAGCCGAAACAAAAATAAAAGTTGTGAGGTGGAAAAAGTACCGGTACCTTGGTATTTATGTTGGGTTTGTCGGCTGAAGGTAGCATTAAACTGCCACTTTTATACTAGAAATATACGAGTATGCCTCCCGCATTACAATTTTATTGAATGTACTTGTTAGCTAAAGGTCTATGCGTAGATGGCGGGACGAATTTAACGCCTATTTATGAAGGATTGGTCCATATTGGCTTAGGCTCGAATTGAGTGGAAAAAGGAAAAGGAGGTCTTTTCCCTGCAAAATAGGCTGATTATTATTACATTTGCAACCCATTTTTAAAGATGGTGGCAAAAATGTATAGAAAGTTAGTTCTTTTTTCCATAATGTATCTGTTCTAAGGCGCAGATACCAATTTCATTGACACTAAGGCCCGCTTGCAAAACAAATCATTAATCATTTTGCGCTTAAAATTATTAAAATATCATTCTGTCCCTGTCAACTTCAAACAATTGACAGAAGCAGAACGATGACTGTTTTAAACTCGTTTCGGACTAAACGTTTTTTGTGATTTGTGGTTCAAGTCATCATCTGCCTATCCTTTTCCCAACTATGTTGAGGTTGGCTTCCAGTCTAACCGGATGCAGCTGAATACAAGTATTTTGTTGTGCAAATGTACCTGAATATTATTGGCCACTAGTGATATAAAACTGCTGAAAAGTAACTAAATACTATATTAGTTACCACAGCACAGCTTAAAATCCACTGCGAATTTTCATTACTTACACCTCATACAAATCATATGAGAAGAACGTACAATGGATCGGCGCACAAGACGCTCGTTTTGTCCATTATTCAGCTCGGTAATCGATAAAACAATGGTACTTGTACTTAGTGGCCTAAAATTACCTGCGGGGTAATTATTACGTAACACACTAACAGTAGCAATGATTTCATTTTGACAGTTTAATAACATTCATTGCGTTATCTACGTTGTTTAGCAGATTTTTTTCGAATATAATGAAGCAATGGATTAGCATCTTTCAAAATAAATTAGATTAATAGTGTGTTACGCAATTCTGGTGCAGTAATAATGAAACCAATACAACATATCGGAGTCCATAACTTCATACTAATATTAAAAGTAACTTCGTCTATCAGTTACCTTTCCATGCTTATAACAATGATCCGATCGTAATTTTCCATGTGTAAACTGATGGTTATTTGACAGATAGGTAGCCTGGGACCTGGCGAAGGACTCAAGGCGACTTTTTATCCTGATTTTTTAGGTTAAAAAAATAATGGAAAAACAGATTTAGTACACGCAAATGAAGTCGCGGGCAACGGCTAGTTAGCACATAATTGCGAAGAAAAAAACACAAAGACTACCTTCAAACTCTCTCCAAACAGATAGCAGAAACCGTATCCTGGAGGACATCAGACTTAGACTTCAAAGAGCGAGGCGCGTTCAGCAGACTGGAGATCAGCATCCTTGAGGCTGAGCACTATAAGATGGGGCTGACGTACACAAGCGCCAGCCTCAGCAGGGCCTACCAGGACAACTACTACGGCTTCGAGAAGCAGCCTGAGCAGGAGGATAAGGAGGTCTTGAGGTTTGTGCTTAGGAGTAACAAGTTAGCTGGTTGTCTGGTTAGTGAGTTGGTAGACTTGAAAGTGGATGCTAATTGTGGATCCTTACATTAGGTTGGTTGATTAGAAATTGGGCTTCGCTGACAGAAGATATTTGATATATTTTTGGTTCAATTGTATCCGGTTAAGAGCTATAAGAATGCCGTAGCTGCCTCGTTGGTTTATTGGTTACAAGCGCAACTTCTGAGCGTGGGGTCCTGGAATCCCAGGTCGGGCAAAATCTTATTGGGTTTTTGCATTAGGAATTCCTCAGTAACAGCCCGGAGTTTGGAAGTTGGCGGTATGATACCCCTATGTCGCAGAAAACCGTTGGTCCTGCGCCTGATCTCTCTCCGGTCGTATCGGATTTCCGCCCCATCGGACTATAAGAGTGAGGAAAGAGGGACTGTACTGTACAAGTATGTGCGCAAACACAGGTGGTTTGCGCACATACTTGTGCACTATGATACGTCTTGCGTCTAAAACTAGTCTCTGCTGAGTTTCGGTCACCATGGCCAAAATTTGATCTGGAAGACTATTATTGTTATAGCAGCTTATCAATACATTCAATGTGAAACGAAATATTGTGAAACTACTGGAACTACTGGAATTGCAACAGTTCTGCTGTGACTTCGAGTAACATTTGAATGTAGAAAGAAAGAAAGAAAAAGTATTTATTGCGACTCGTACAGGAAGATCACAAACTAAACTAAACACAGTAAAATAGAAATCCAAGTTATATAAAAAAATGTAACAAAAGGAAAATGAAACAGAAAGTCCTATACGAGGCCAAAAGCTTGTATCCTCTATCTCCTATCTCAGCTTGATGCTGCGACGTTTAAAAAATAAATGTCGCAGCGCTAGTATTCTGATAGGGCCCGCTGTGACGTCACGGGCAGAGTGATGTCAAAGGCACTCTAGTGCGTCTGTGACATTGCTGTGACAAGTAAATGGTCGCAGGCGCCGACCTTACGGCGAGATTAAATAAACACAATATTGGGTATTTCTAGGTAGATGGTCTAGACACAAAGGCAGTATTTAAGTTGGATTTAATCACATAAAGAAACAATTTTCTACTGTGAAATGGGTTAAGGTTTTAAATTATGTAAGCTATATTCACAAAACAAACTGTAGTATTGAAATGAAAGGTGTTACAATGTTTTCAGCTTAATAAAACTTGATGCATCAAAACTAATATTTAACTTGACTTTTTCTCTTAGATACACGCTGATCCCGCCACCCACGGGTCAGTTCTCCCTGAGCTGCGTGGCCACCATCTACGACATCTACGCGCGGAAGGGAAACGCCATCCTCATCAAGGAAGATGCGCCTCATCCTGCATCCGTCACAGGCGAGGATTCCTCAGGTAACTGATTTATTTAGATGTTAAACTTCATGTACAGACGCCAGCCATCAAGCTACCCGAAACTGTCAAAATTTCCCGATCAACTTTGAACCTTATGCTTTAGCGATAAAGTTTAAAATCTATTAAAGAGATTGTAATAGCTTGATGTGCTGGCGTCTGTACATTTTGAGCACCATTGGGAGCCAATCCACTCACCCTGTAGCAGTCTACTGATAGACAATATAAGCTTCTTCTCTCCTCTCCTCTCCTAAGCGCCACAAAACCTAAGTTAGTTAGTTTATGGTTAGTTTGTCTCGGTCACTTTTGGAAGGTCGTCGGTTATTTTTTTCATTTACAATTAATGATCTTATTCTATTTGTATGAAAACCGTGATCACATCGTTATTTTTTGACGTGGATACGTCTTTAAAATTGCTTCCACATCTGCAGCTGGGGCGGTTGAAATTATGCAAGCGAATAATCAAATCATTTCTATATCAACACTGGATCAATCCCGTTACGTAAACGTATTCACGTACAACACACGGCCGTGTCCATGACATAGCCACACCCCATTTCTTTTTAAATAGGCTATAATCTACTTTACAAACATTAAAACGTGTTTTTATTTTACGCCCTTCAGGGGCCTACCACTACCTTTTATAGCAGTGTTATTTTAGTCTTACTTCAGTGTGAGCAAGAAATGCAGCTACAGCTCCAACTAGCTCAGTCTATCTTGGGGCTATCTACGCAAAACCAAACTATTATCTATATACTATACAATACTCTTTTTTTCTTCCGCAGGTACCCCAGTCTCGTACAATGTGGCGTTGACGTCGGTGTGCGCGAGCGCTGTGTTGCTGCACACGTTATGATCGGCGCACACCCCGCGTACGCACACACTCAATTAAACTCGCTAATAACGTACTGCGCGCGGTTCTTATTCATGGGGGATATGAAATGGAAGAAAAGAAATCCTACAGTACGCGGCAGTTCAAATGGTATAGTCAACCTCGTAATTATTTTACCACCGGTTAAACGTAACTGGCACTTCATAAAACGATGAGGTCTATTTAACAATTCGATAGTTTCAACCTTAGTGTAGGTTCAAATTACACCGCTACAGGTGGCTACAGGTGATTAGAACCTTTACAATCCTAATACGGCGCTCGCATAATGTTGACAAAGGGGCGCTGTTGGTAATCATGCAATTGTGAAATGTATTGAAAAACAAGATGGCGGCTTTAGTTCCGATTTTGGCCACGCTACAAAATAACCTAGACATGTTATACTGAGAATAATTGTTGTCTTCTTCTTAGCGTGTCGATGGTAATCTAAGTGGCTCTCAGCTCAGCACCCTAATTACGTAACAAACGTTCAAATCACAATCTAAATCATTTTGAAGGATATCGGATGACATAGGTACTTGTTCGAATAATTTGTCTGCTCAACAATGTAAATAACGTAATGAATGTTGTTAAACTGTCAAAATTCGTGTGTTACGCAATTACCCGCAGAATTCGGCGCATGTTTAGAGCCATCACTAGCGTCCATCAGTTCCCGTGCAGACGACAGGACACGCAGGACACGCAGGACACGATATTATATCCACCAAGTGCTCAAACGAGAATTGTTGTTAAAAGGTATATCATTTACGAGGTTGACTATCTATACATTTTTTAGGCGTTGTCAAGCGTCGTCTCTGAGACCTGTGTTACAGTACGTATATATAAATTCGATGTGTAATTTTGACGCCCGGGTATCGTACAAGATAAGCTAGGGGAAATGGCGGATATAGGCGTCAATTAAAGGTGAAGAAGAAAGCCATTGTAATACCTCTCCAACAATAAATAGAATGCAAATAAATTTATAAATATTAATATGTGATGTAGGCGTCAATGCCTAGGGTAAATATACCAGTGTGTTGGGAAAAGCTTAGGAATTAAAACAGTTTTTTTAACTCGGTAATGGGGAATTGTGGTTAGTATATTGTACACAACCATAATTATTGTAAGAATTATAATTAGTAGATATTTAATGTACAAAGGTGAGCTTAATAAATTCAGCGAAAGATATTGTAATTAAACCTATACCTTTACAAAGAAAAATGTACCTAAATGTGTATAAATTATCGAGGCAAATCGTTAACAGGTTAAACAACTTCATTTTGTACCTACCTATAATTCAGGAAAGAAAATAAATATGCCAAAATGGACTCCATGTTTTCACTCTCCTCTCTCGCTCACTCACATGTATAAAGCCGTAAGAGTGACAACAACAGACCGCGCGCAGTGCAAACGTTACGTAAGGAAACTGAATGTTGTGATAGACACTTAATGAAGCTAATATTTGTACTAGAAAGTAAGAAATATTGTATATTATACTTATTTCAATGTTGCAGATTTAATTATATTATGTGAATATGTAAATAAATTCATTAGTTACTGATTTTTGTGATTTTATTTTAACAACAAAGTATTATGAGGGCATGCAGGCATACGAAAGAATTAGATGCGCACGGGCCGCACGGCGACACATCAAGCTATAAATAACCGGTATAAGCTGACTTCTGATTGTAGGGAAAACCCTATACAATGCGAGGTCAGTTGAAACTGGAAATGTTTAGCTTGATGTGTTGCCGTGTGTACATTGCTAATTTCTATGTAAATACGAGCTGCTCCCCGCAGCTTAACCCGCATGAGTTTCGATCCCGTGGGAATACCAGGATAAAAAGTATTCTATATCGTAATCCAGGTCATGGTCTACCCGTGTGCCAAATTTCATGCAAATCCGTTTAGCTGTTGTAGCGTGAAAGCATAACAAAGAAATATACAAAAAATCGAATCTTTTCTCTTTATTAATAACTAGTTTCCGCCCGCGGCTTTGCCCGCAAGATATGTCGATAAAAACTATCCTATGTCCTTCCCCGGGATACAATCTATCTCTCTGCCAAATTTTTTCGAAATCCGTTCAGTGGTTTAGGCGTGAAAAGGTAACATACAGACAGACAGAGTTACTTTCGAATTTATAATATTAGTATGGATACTAATAATAATTTATCTTAAAGACAACAAATAAGGTCCACTGTGTCAACTGTGTTGTGTTTATTATATTAGTTTAGAAAATACGAAGACTACATTATTTCTTATCTATAAATCATCTGCGTAGCTATATCCCAACTATATTGTGGTCGGCTTCCATTCTAACTGGATGCGGCTGAACACTAACACATCACATGACGCGATTACCTATCTAACCTCCACAACCCAGTAACTTGGTAACGCGATACCGCGTGGTAAGATTGGTATCAGACACGTGGTAAGAGATGTGATGAAGACTTACGCAACATTACGAAATTTTTTGAAAATAGATAAAAAATATAGGGTAACAGAGAACATATAATTTTATTCATATTTGGAGACTACAAACATAAAACGAAGGCCTTCATCCAGCAGTATTCGACAAAATGATCAGACAACACCATGGTACTATGTACCTTTTTTTAACGTTGAGAAATGCTTATGCATTCTGCACTACCACGGGGAGATGGTGCAGTTATGTGGGACTCTAACCCACTAAAACTCCACGGTGTCCTCCTCTGCCGCTTACGGCGGGAACACGGGCACGCGTTAGCACTCATCCGTGAACCCGCCGCGGCTGTGCATATGAATGTACCTAAGCCAAGCTTCGAAGTAAACCCCAAAGCAGCCCGCGATGTATCGCAGTGAGGTATCCTGCGGCATGTACATGCGTGTCTATTAGCATGCATTTGCTTTACATGGAGGTGACATTGAGGTAGCGAGCTATACTGCGATCGCGAGGTATCACAGTGAGACATCTTCAGCATGTAATTACTCTAACACTCCCTTGCACTTTAGACAAGTCCACATGATGTCTGTTTCCGTCGTTAACCACTAATCTGCCACTCAAGTGACGTTGAGTGTCACTGCCAACTGTTACCCTCGTATATTGGAGTACACTGTGACACGATTTGCAATCCTGAATATCACATAAACATTGGTAGCAATATACTTTTTATTTCCTCGTGGTAACACTTCGATTGAGAATTTATTGACGAGACCATAGAGCCCGGAAAAGCCTGAAAGGCTTGCTGAAGGCGCGGCTTATTCGTGTTCTGTGGACACGAGACATGGCAATGAACAATTTGTTTCGTTCCCAGCACGATGGCTAAATGTAGGGTCGAAGGTTCGATCCCCTGTTCGAGTGTTTTTGGATTTTTATTTCGACATTCCTCAATATGGCTACGAGTATAAGCTCAGTAGGCTCACCCGTATTAAATAGTAATTTATAACATACAAGTTAAGCCATGATCGGGGTGTAGTATTCCTCCTCTCCCTTTTGAGTACACCAGTCTTAAATGTCTCCCGACAATCATTTTATAATGTAAGCTGTAGAAAAGATTCGTCTCGTCACGTGAAATCGAATAGTCATGCTCGCAAGCGTTATTGTTGAGCATGATGCCCTGTGTTATTGAGTTTTTCCATCTGGAATTTCCCAGTAGCTGTGCGGAGTCTGGATATGTGCCCAGTTGATGGCAATAGGGCCATTACATTGAACTTGAACAGAACTGGCGATCAGAACCCGATTGCATGACTATTTCACGAAATATCAATTAATATTGTGATATAAATTTAGAGGGTTTATTGATCATTTTAATGATTAAAATTCTGTAAATACAAACTTGTTACGGACTTACGGTCCCGAATCATATTTTGTTCAACATACAACCTGACACTGACCAGCAAATTGAAAAAAAAAACGTAAGAAAATGTGAAGTTCTCGGAGTACCCTGGGAACTAGTGTTGTGACATTCTGGCTATTCGTTGATGCTGTTAGTTTGTAACACGTTACTGTCGCTAGCGTCATGGACGATGGGCCTACATTTCCACTAAACCACTTATATTTCCAACGTAAAAGTGATGTTAGCCACTTTCCATCATTATCTCCCCTAAGTTATATCCCGCATAATTTGGAAAACATAGAAGACAAAGGTAAATCCACCACCTTAACAAAATGAAGTGCTACTCACCAAAGCCCTTTACAATTTCTGCTTCACTAAAATGATTGTTCTCAAGCCGAGCTAAAGCATGATTAATGACCATTTTAATTTCCGGTAGCCACTCAAGTATTCCGAAATTGAGAAGTCCATTAAAATAGATTTATTCTTCTTCGGTGATGTTCGTATCATAAACAAAGAAGCGGGAATAAGGTAGAGTATTATGTAACTTCCTATTACCTTATGTAACTTATTTACCGGCTGGTGGCGACAGGGGTATTATGTAACGGTAATATGGCCTTCATGTTCGTAATGAAATAGGTATATTTTTGTAACATGACATAATATCACGCCTGTATTTCCCGAAGGGTGAGGCAGAGGTGCACATTATAGTACACCCACATTAAGCCAGTTGTGTTTAAGTCTCATGTAATGGGAGGCGAGCATATTGCCTCCAACCGGGCACAATCTACACTCCGGCCCCCGAGGATATTTTTTGTACGGCAGGGTAAAAGTTATTTTTAATAAATAATTATAGCATTATGGTAAATTAGTAAGCTTTGAGAAAAATAAAAAACTGCCAAAGTGCGAGTCGGACTCGCACACGAAGTGTACCGTACCACAAGGCAAAAACGCCGAAAAAAAAGCACGTTTTTTGTACCCACTTAAATATTTATTTTATTCTGTTTTAGTATTTGTTGTTATAGCAGCAACAGAAATACATCATCTGTGAAAATTTCAACTGTCTAGCTATCATGGTTCATAAGATACAGCCTGGTGACAAACAGACAGACAGGCGGACGGACAGTGGAGTCTTAGTAATAGGCTCCCGTTTTTACCATTTGCGTACGGAACCCTAAAAATAATTAAAGAAAACTACAAAAGCTTTGGAACAATGAACAATCCACTTTATCGCCAAAGAGAACAACATCATATTACACATGAAAGTAAATCTCTGCAGAACATGTGTTTCATCACTAAAATGGACGGTCTTAGTAGAAATTGCCTTTTTCACCATGATTGGTGATTGCGGTTCGACGGCCTATAAGGAAACGGTAGCTTATGCTTTTGGCATAATCCGTTAGTTACGTACGACGTTCACGGAAAACCACCAATAAGTAAGTTATTCTTAGTACGAACATTTCTTACTGTCTTTTGGAACTACGTACAGAGATAACCGTTCATATTTCTTTCTTGAACGAAAAATGCACAGTACGTTTAAGAACGACAGAAAAATCTTAATAAATCCTTCCTGCGTGCTTCTAAGTTTAAGTTGAAAACTTGTTGGCAACTTGTTAAGTTGAAAACATTTCATATTGCAGTTATGAGCGAAGCCGTGCTGGAGGCGCGCGGAACTTTTTAGATAGTACTTGTGTTTAGTCACGTAAACATTTGAAGACCAGATGTGATGCGGAGAGGTGAGAAGCATGTGACAAGGAAAGTGTTAAGTAGTTTTAAAATGGAGAAGAAAAGAGTTAGTCGGAAAGATGGATGGACTGTGTAACAGATAATTATGGCTGTAAGAACTCAGAGAGACCATAGAACAGCAGTATATTCCGCCTATAATCTTCCCACTGGTGGGACACAGACCGCCTCTCGGTGAGAGGGAGTGGGCCGTAATCCACCCCGTGGGCCTAGTGCGGTAGTAGTTGGTAGATGTCACATATCTTCGAATTTTAGGTTGTAGGACATACCAGTTTCCTCACGATGTTTTTCTTTACCGTTTTAAGAACAGTGGTGATGAAATAATTTACACAAAGTAAAGCGCCTGTCTGGGTACGAACCCACGACCTACTACAACTCGTAAATGTTATTTAACTGGCCACTGGACCACAGCTATTCTGTAGAACAGATGCTGTTTAAAAAATGAGTTTCATAGCTTGGATAGTGTAGCGAACACTGCCACTAACATCAGCCCAAAAGAAGGCGCACTGCCCTACCAAACGTTTTTGTATGGTAACTTCAGATTTATTTATCATTTATGTAAAAGAAAAAGAAAGTAATCGTTTATAGGTGGACTTAATTTCTTAGGCATTTTATACCAGTCTACCTTAGAGACAAGACATAGCAGGTGTTGCACCCACTATGTTTTGTTGATAGTAAATAAAGTACAAGACATATACAGGGTGTCCCAGAAGTCGACGTCAAGCCGGAATCGGGTAATATGCCAAATCATAATAGTTATCAGATATATATAAAAAAAAAAAATTGCGTATTTTAAAAACTGTTGGCAAAAATATCGAGAAAATCTGCACCCCGTGACAGTCTTTGCACTCCTGTTTCTACAGATCTTAACTTAAAAAAAAAAGGAAAGCCAATTGCTCCAGCTTGGAAGAAAATGTCAATTTTGTCCCAACCAAATATTCAAAATTAATACTTCGCCCAACTTTACTGACTGTACCGAAAACACAAGTAGGTAGGTAGTAGGTAGGGTATTGCTATGCGAGTTTGGCAAGTAAGCAGTTTGGTTTTTTTTTAATATAGTTTTCTGATAACTATTATGACTTGGCCTATTATCTGATTCCGGCTTGACGTCGACTTCTAAGACACTCTGTATATACATCGATACGATACATGCTAATTTATTAATTTGATTTACACGGCTTTATAAACCAATTACATAGATCAAATTATAATAAGTACTAAAATATTTTTATTTATTTATTTATTTAGCTTTATTTTATCCCTTACATTTAGTTTTATATTTTATAATGTTGTGCACTTATTTATTTATTTGTTAGTTATGTTAGTGTTTGTACTTAAAATAAGATTAGTATTGTTAGGTGTAAGGGCCGCCTTTTGCGGTGAAAGCCTCCTCCAAACTGTTCCAACTGACTCTGTCTTTCGCCAGTCTCGGCCATAAGTTTCCGGCTGTTTCCTTTAAATCGTCACTCCATCTTTTAAGTGGTCTACCCTTCCTTCTCTTCTTATTAATTGGATACCAATTTGTAACGACTTGTGACCATCTTTCCTCGGTAGTTCTTTGAATATGGCCTGACCATTTCCATTTCAGTGTCAGGACCTGTTTGACCACATCTCTTGCCTTGGTTATTTTCCTTATCAGTGAACTTTTGACTCTGTCCTTCAATCTGATACTTAAGTAACTCCGTTCAATTCCTCGTTGACAACTTCTTATTTTACTTAGGAAGGATTTTTTGAGAGGCCAGGTTTGACATGCGTATGTGAGAACCGGTGTTAGGCAGATATTCATTGCTTTTGTTTTCAACTTTATGGGTATGGGACCCTTGAAAATTTCCTTCATACTCCAGTACCTATTCCAAGTATTTTTCACTCTGCGATCGATTTCTTTTTCTGTGCAAGATTTTGTTGAAATAAGGTGGCCAAGGTAAATATAGTCCACGACATATTCTATAGGTGCTGTCTGTATAGATATAGGTATTTGTTCACGGTTTGTCATGATTTTGGTTTTGTCCCAATTGATCTGTAGCCCAACGGTCTCACTGTGATGACTAAGGGAATTTAACATATGGTTCAGATCGTATGGGTTTTCCGACATTAGTACTATGTCATCCGCAAACCTGAGGTGTGAGAGGTACTTGCCATTGATATTTATTCCCATATCGCTCCAATCGAGATTTTGGAAGATGGATTCCAGGACTGCGATGAAAAGTTTTGGGGAAAGTGGGTCTCCTTGCTTTACCCCCCTCTCGACTTGAAATGTTGGGCCTCTAGTGTCTAGTCGTACTCTTGTAGAGCTTCTTAAGTAAATTGCTTTTATGATTTCTATGTAGTCCTGGTCTAATCCTTGCTGGTCTAAAGCCTGCCATATAGAGTCGTGTGAAATTGAATCGAAAGCTTTAGAGTAATCTATAAAAGCAATATATATGGGAAGGTCATATTCCGTAAACCGTTCAATAATTACTTTGAGTGTGTGAATGTGATCAATGGTAGCGAAACCTTTCATAAATCCTGCCTGTTCTATTGGCTGGTTCTCGTCAATCTTCGGTGTTATACGTCTCAGTAGGGTTGATGCAAATACTTTATACAGGCAAGATATGAGACTGATCGGCCTGTAGTTAGAAATCAGTTTAGGGTCGCCCTTTTTATATAATAGGGCTATTTCCGAGCATGTCCATGTTTCTGGTAATTCCTTTGATGTAAGGATGGTGTTAAAGAGCTGAGTGATTGGTTTTATTAATGTTTCTTTTGCGGCTTTTATCATCTCGTTTGTCACTCCGTCAGGTCCTGGGCTCTTTCCAGCTTTTAGCTTATTTATCGATAGCTCTATCTCGTTTTCTAAAAAGGGTGGGACTGGTTCTAGGTTTGGTTTGGAATTTATAATATTTTTTCTCTCGCTGTTTTTGTTGGTGCATGCGTATAGGTTCTTGTAAAATTGTGTAGCTATTGTCATTAGGTCTTTTCTGTGCGTGACGATGGTTCCTGAAGTATTCTGAAGTTGTGTCATTACATGTTTGGTTGTTTCTAGTTTTTTATAAGCCTTTTTTGTTCCACCTGTCTCTTCTATGAATTTGCTAATTGTGTCTAGTCTTCTCTTTTTAATATTCTGTTTTATTTTTTTGTGTATTATCCTGTATAATTTACTCAGAGTTTTCTTTTCTTCCCTAGTTTTGTGTTTCTTGTTTTTTAATATGTGTTTTTTGTATTTCAGAGTTTTTATTTCTTCTGTTATAATTTCTTTATTTCTTTTTTCAGTTGTGTCTTCAGTTGGTTTTTTGTAGCTTCTAAGTAAAAATGTCTCAATTTTCCTGTTGAATTGCTGTACACTGTCATTGTCAAGTACTAAAATAAAACAATAACAATTAAATACTATTATTCTTACTAAAATGTAGGCACATAACAATCAAATTGGCGAATTTATTAGCGCACAGATCGCAGTCCGGGTTGGCCTCCACGAGCTTATTTAGTGCGGTCAACACGAACACATTTGTTTCATATAAACAAATATACTAAGTCACGAGACATAAAAAAATGGAGAAAAATTTATGCGCAAACATCGACTCTTATGTTTTCTGTATTCAGAAAAAGATAGTGACAGGAAATTTATTGTAGCTGTTGACTTTGATCTTCTCTTTTCTGTTCGTGTTGTTTTTTGATCCTTTTCTTTTTTTTGATACATTATCGATATAATCTAAGATTTGTATAGCAAGCTTGTAGTTTATACTGTTATAGAGAATGTTGATTAAAATTTATTCTCTTACTGACTAACCATAATTAGTTTAAAATTAAATCGAATCGAGTCGATTAAACATCGATTTGCAGCCATAAAACCTTGACTACGATACAAAATGGTTCTATTCTGTTCTGATCTGTTCTGTACAAATCTGAAAAGATCCCATAATACCTCCAGCTAATACAACTACAGACCTTACCAACTCTATTCCAGTATCTTGACATTGTTTGCCGAAATGACCATCAGATATAGCAATACTCAAAGCAGAGTGACTCGTAATTCTGCCAGTGGCATCTCAAGAGCATCCCCGAGGCTGGCTGGCGTCCAAACTGGGTGTATCTAGGACTCTTCACTGCTCACCGCCTAGGAATAACGAGCACTTCAGATTTCTATACTAGTTCCTAACTTTTTGTGCGATTTAAAACCTTATTTTCTAGGATTTAGAGTCCATGAGATAAGTTACAAGAAGTTTCCAAGAACGCAATTGCCAAATTTATCTCTGCAGTTCCATCAATTCAATTTGGACTTTGTGTTGTTAGAGATAAGTGTGAGGGTTGTGTATAAAAAGTTTTTAAAATTGAATGCTATTGTATGTTCCTTGATTTATCAGGGATTGTGTTCTATTTTAGTACTCGAAGTACACTTTTGGTGACAAATTGATATCGTTTAGGCGATAAAAGTCTATCCCGAATTTGTGGATAAGCTGTTGTTTGTAAATATATTGTCTGTGAAATCAATGTATTTACTGAACTTCTACATTCAATGAGTTTGTTTGGTGGATGAGTTACGATTTCTTCTGTTAGGATTTATTTATTTTTCAAGACTGTGGAAATGTTGACTGTGTTGCTTTTGATCAACAATTTAGTGAACGAAAAATTTAGATAAAAGATCTTTCTTAAGCATGTGCTGAATCAAATGAATGACTTCTTTTGAAAGAAAAGACTAAACTTACAAATCTCATTTGTGATAATGATTCTGTTATACTAAATTCTTAGTAGTCATTTATTATAATTTAATTGTTAGACTCACATAACATCGTAATAGTATAATGTTGAGACTTTAATAGTACATTACTTCAGAGGGAAGAAAGTGACAGTTCCATACCGAGATTATGGCATTTGCGCCACGAGCTTGCGAGGGGCGCAAACCATTTGAGGTATGGAACTGTACTTTATCCTGAGGGATGTATAGTGCTTTTTATTACACCTACGAGGAAAATTATGGACATATAAGTATTGTTGTATCTGCATTTAGATTTTTCCGGCAACAGATTATCAACAATTTCTTGGGCCGTCTCTAATAGTTCTGGCGGTGTGTTAGGGATAACATCATCACTGTCGTTCGAAGTATCCATATTTTACAAAAAACACAAAGATAAATGTGTTTTTGCGAAAATGCGCGGGCTTTTCCATTTTTTATTCGCCCGTTTCTGGAGTAGGCTAAGATCATAAGGTCATGCAGCCACTTCTTCCGTGATTCCACGCGTTTTATATACAAAAATAATTTCGTTTTTAATTTTCTGTATGCACCAAGGAGGTTGGTAACTGGTAAAAAAAAAACTGTATGTGGCCAGTAACAATTTACTTGAAATTTAATTAGTAGACAGTTAAAATCTTTTGGCAGTATGACTGCTGACAAATTAAAAAAAAGAAAAACCGGGTATGTAATGGAATTTCATACATTTTTCCCACCCTTGGGTCGAAAGGATTTTCATACAAACTTCCATACCTTGGGATGAAAGGATTTGAAGGGCGGGATAAAGGCGTTTCTTCCCTCTAATTGGTATAATTAGTATGTATTTTCAGAGCAGGTGTGATAAAAAAGATATATCTGTGTTTGTTTTGCTCAGGAATCAGTCTGCTAGGAAATACCGGTGCCATTTAGTTTTAAAATATTGTCCAGAAAATTAACAAGTAAAAGTGTCTTAAAACATTCACTTACAGAAATAGACATTATTTAATTTAATCATATTAGTTTCTTATACATGCCCTTTACAAGTAATACCCATTTCTTCCTATCCAAGGTCATCATATCAACATCATACTTAATCGTACATAACCCCCTAATTTCCATTAGTATCATAATAATTCCAACCACAATCTATCTCTGTATCTCCAGAAACAATCTGAAATGACCAGGCATGGCCGCAGTCAGCGATATGTAGCGATAAGACGATGTTTTATTGTCCAAGTTAGATGAAAACTGGAATGATTTATTTGAGGTCAAACTGCGGAGACGGGACGAGACCAGGATTCCTTGGGACCGAGATTATGGATAAATTAACTTTTTTCACGTAAATCTGGGACTAGATAGATGGTGGTGCTTCAGCAAATGTGATTGTAAGTATTACTTAGAATAAGAAGTAGTTACGGATGTTATTGGAAGTAAGAGCTTTACCAAGCTATTAAGTAGAGACTCTATTATTTAATTTAGTTAAATCTGTTGAACAGAAGAGCAATGAAATCATATAGATAGGTACCAACTGCGAAGTAATTTCATAACAGTAGAAGCGGATTCCATTTTGACAGTTCAACAACATGCATTGCGTTATTTACGCTGTTGAGCAGACACATTTTTTAAACCTATACAGCAATGAATTAGCAATATCCTTCAAAATGATGCAGATTATGATTGATAATGTCTTACGCAATTAGGGTGCGCGAAAGAGAGGCGAAATCACTCAACACAAGTTTAGTCACGAGAATGATGGCTACCCGGCCAGCTGCGTACTATTGTAAATCATCGGTTTATATTTTGATGTGACAACGTCTAATAAATCGATGAAGCTGGTTGCACTCACGAAAAAACATGAGTCATGTAGCGTTACCTCGCGGCCTCGCTCTGTAGCGTTCCATGGCGGCTTGAAATGCAAGCGAATATTAACAAATGCAATGCAACTATTCCATCAGTATTTTCTTATGACGTTGTCACGTTCAACTATCGTCTGTAAACCGACTTTACAGACAACCGATTTTTTATTTATTTAGATCTGCACTACTAATATATTTAAAAACATGCATTTAATACTTTATTCAGTGCAAAATGACTAAAATTAAATTACGTTATTTGTTAGCTTGGAGATATGTCAAGTTTACAAGCAAAATTAAAACTGATAGTGGTATGTGCTAAATATTAAAGCCTCATAAAGGCTTCACAGCAAACCAGACAAACAGTTTAGAATTTTGGATTTCTTCCTAGTTACTCGTATGGAATCAAAGTGTAAATCGGTTATACAGGGTTATTGGTAAAACATGAACAACCTTTTAAGAGGTCATTGTACTCATTATTATGAACAACTTTTACTATGGGACCAAACCTGAAATCGCGAAAAAAAAACAACTGTTCCCTACATTTTGACGAGTTATACGAACATAATTGTAGGGTAGGTACAACTGATTTTTTTTTTGCGATTTCATGTTTTGTCCCTTAGTAAAAGTTGTTCATAATGATGAGTACAATGACCTCTTAACCTCTCTTTGGTGTACATAATAAAGAGTATTCTATTCTATTCTATTCTATTCTCTTAAGAGGTTATTCATGTTTTACAAATAACCCTGTAGATACAACCTGATATTTAAAACCATGCAAAACCTGGCATATGGAGAGTTACCAACACCGTTCTTCTATGTGAAGGACAAAGTGGAGTGTACGCAGAATTCTTGACAGTGCACGAAAGGGCCTATAAAATGTATTAAAGATGGTTGTTCCTTTCCTAACAATTTATTGGGCTTGTCCTTAACATTTTGAGCAGACATATTAGCATCACCAATTTAGTATAGGTACTTGTACTTCTAAAACATAATCAGCGTATAATGTTCCCACTGCTGGGACACAGGCCTCCTCTCTTCGAGTGGGAGTGGGCTGTAATCCACCACGCGGACCCAGTACGGGTTGCACATGTCGGTTTACTCACGATGATTTCCTTCACTGTTTTGATAGCAGCGGTGATGCAATAAATTACACAAAGTAAAGTGCCTGTCTGTGGGGCACCACCGTGTCCTCGTAGAGGCGATCGGCAGCGGCGGTGACCTCTCGCGTCCGGCCCTGGTTCCATGGTCCGGGGCGAAAGGGAGTGGGAGGCAGTCGCCTCCTTCTTCGAAGCAATCATGCTAGCGACGAAGACGGCGGGATGGCTGAGGGAGAGAGCCTCCCGTCCCGGCCGCCGCGGGAGACGCTCTGGGCGTCGGGAGCCACCGCGCGACGTTTCCCAGCCACCGTAGATGCGGGCCTGCAGGCGGAGAGTAAAGGGTAGCTCACCGTCCGATCAAGACCAGGTCAATGCCGGACGGCGCGTACGTGTTCCACGCGCGCCTCAAAGAGATGTCAGCATCAAGTGAAAGGGCCTGTCAGGCCCTTCACCGAAGCCTGCCGGGTCAGCGGGCTTGTCCGAAAGGGTTACCGCTGGCCTGGAACATAAAGGGCTAAGGAAGGAACACGGGTGGGTTTTAGTCAGTAAGAGTCTGACATTCCCTTTCGCTGCACCCAGAGCGGGAGGGGTCATTTGATGATTTCCCATCCTAAAAAAAAAAGTACCTATCTGGATTCGAAACTACTACGTAAGTCACCACTGATCACTTCTAAATACAAAATGACGCTATTTCAATCAATGAGAACCACCTTCCTCAAAAACCTTTTTATCCAGTCCATACATCTGGAATGACATTGACATTACTTCCCGGTACATCGCAAACTTACTCCAACAACCTGCCTACTAACGTATTCATTGGAAATATTGAAATCCGTACAGAAATTGGGACCCTCTCTATATATCATCCTCGTAACGATATCGGATAGTAGATTTTTTGGAAGAAGATTCTATTAGACGTGTATTTTGTATGAGTTCGTTTCCGTTCCGAAAGTGGTTGTGTTTCGTTTTAATAAAATATTTTTTCTATATATTTTTGATGACAGAGCATCTTCACTATAGTTAGGTAGATATTCTTCTTGAATAGTAACATATTTAATGCAATTGCAAACCAATCTGATAGACAAAGTAGTCTGATGTCTCATCATATTATGCCTAGCCCGAACTATGTAGCGGTCAGCTTCTAGTCTAATCAGATGCAGCTAAATACCAGTATCTTTCATGAAACGACTGCTTATCTGACCTCCACAACCCACTGTTAAGACCGGCTGTCAGACTTTCTGGGAGTAGCCGGATGTTTGTTGCATCTTTCATAATCGTGTGCATAAAAAGAGAGAGATATTTATCTCTCTATCTGATAAAGCATGCTACCACACGAAACTTATACCAGCCATACTTTAACGTGTAAAAATAAACCTAGTATTTATTGTATAGTTTACAGAGTTCCTGCATCAACATTTAAAATTCATAAAGAGGCAAATACACTCAATATCAGTGCTGTAGCGGTCCATTAGTTCTGAATCGCAAAGACTTGGCAAGCGGCCAATGTGCAGGCACCTTGAGGAAGTTTACCGACAACAGTTGTTATAAGTGGTGTATTAATTTGATTATTAAGGCGATAATACAACCTACAATTGTTTTGGGATTGATTTCAGAACAATATCAGGCAAATTAAGTTATTTAGGAGGAATTAAAGAAATTTCGTGAAAAAAAAGGGCCAAGCGCGAGCCTCGCACACGAAACGTTCTGTACCACAAGGCAAAAAGTGCCGAAAAAACATGTTTCTTGTATGGAGACCATTCATTTTTGTTTTATTTTTAATACGAGTATTAATGTTGTTATAGCGGCAATACAAAATACACACTGTGAAAATTTTAATTGTCTACCTATTACGGTTCATAAGATACAGCCCGGCAGCAGACAGACGGACGGACGGATAGCGGAGGCTTAGTATTAGGGTCCCGTTGGCACCCTCGACTACGGGACCCTAAAATGTTTTGAGTTTGAAAATAATACGGATAGATAGAATGATGATATTTATGGGTACGAAAGTGGTGAATACAGAGATGACGGAGCTAAAAATGAATGGAAAATGAAGTCAGGTAGTGCCGACCACAAATATATTGGTTTAAGGTAGAAAGATGATGATGTTTTGGCAAATAAAGTAGGTACCTAATAAAGAGCATAACATAACATCAAGTCTGCCCGGGGTTAGGCAGAGGTGTAGCTATAGTTCATCCAGATTTTGCTAGTTGTGAGAGGAGCCTACTGCCATCAATCGGGTATAAATCTAGACTCCGAGCTGTTGCTGAGAAATTTCTGATGCTAAAACCCAATAACGCTTTGTCCTATCTGGGAATCAAACCCAGGACCCAGTGCTCAGCAGTAGCGGTTGCAACCACTACACCAACGAGCCAGTCAGTAATAAAGTAATTTGTTACCTCTTTTGTTTCTCTTTATTTATTTCTTCCTTTTTTGTGTTTAGCTTAGTTTGTGGTCTTCCTGTATGAGTCACAATAAATAATTTTTCTTTCTTATAAAATTTCTGTTGTATTGTAGGACATCACCACAAAAACTCCCAACCTTTACTAGTATAGGTGAAGGTAGAGTTATCAGCCGCACACAACGAAGGTTCATTCAAAATAAAACATAAGAAATAATTACATTTAAAATAATGGTTTTCAAACTTCCTGCTCAAACCATCAACAAATTATTTTAACATTGTTAGAATCACAAGCTATAATTACAAAGTAAATTCCGCCAGAATCCCAGTTTGCTTATTTTAAACGCGGTTCCGACTTCACAAATAAACGGTCTGAAACGAAAATATATTCCATATACAGGGTAGAAGCTATCATCATTATAATTAGGAAAACATGTATATTCAACACAAATATTTGATGCCTTTGTTTTTATTTTATAAAATCTGATTACATAATACGTATTTGTTAAAAAATCATAATCAGCCTATACTGTTCCCACTGCTGGGACTCAGGCCTCCTCTCTGTGAGAGGGAGTGGGCCGTAATCTACCACGCAGCCTTAGTGCGGGCCACCAACCATACCTATCACATGTCTTCGAATTTTCTGGAATTAGAACCAAGCAGGTTTCCTCACGATGTTTTCTTTCACTGTTTTTTGAGAGCAGTGGTGGTGATATAAATTCCACGAAGGAAAGTGCCTGCCTGGGTAAGTACAACTCGCCGATCGTAGTAGGGGCCGATCGTATTATAGCATTATGTTGTCTAAGTCCCTCAAAATGGTGATTCAAACCACCTTCTTCGGGTTGATTTGCTATCAACATCCAGCCTTGAAAAAACCCAACAAATGCGCTACCGTTACACCCAGAATACTCTGTATACATTAATACAAGCTGAAAATGAACGGTTCCCGCGTACACGGCAAAAGGATTGTCGCATAAAACTTAAATGAACGTTGTTTTGACACATAAACAGGTTTGTTGTTATTTGCTCGCGTTTCCATGACATATACTCGTATCTTATGTGCGCTTATGTTTATGTCAACGATTTTAACGCTTAGTTATTGCTGTCTATTTTAAAATAAATAACATAATTTAGGTTTTAGATTATTAAAATGTAAGTAAGGGGAAATTTACCTCTTAATTAATATTTTTGGTATCTACCTATTGCTATCGTATCTACGCAGAGCCTAAGGCTACGTACCCACTGACGGAGGCTTGCTTAGCGCCTAGCTCGAGCCTAGTGACTTAGGTTACGTACGCACTGACAGGTGGCTTACTTAGTACCTAGAGCCTAGTAATTTAACATCTGTTCGAGACACAGGGCCAAGCGCGCAGTGCTTCAGGTTGCGAAAACTCTAGAGCATTCGTTTCACTTCGCTACTTGCAATGTGACTCGTTAGGCTCTAGGCGCTAAGCAAGCCTGTCAGTGCGTACGTTGCCTAAATAGAAGTAGGTATTTAATTTTATTCTATTCGGAAAGTTACAGCTAGCGTATTAATAGTGTCTAAATAATTAGCAGAGAAACAACCAAACGAGTGATAATAACCCACTAATAGAACGCGGGTAAGATCTTAATGAGGCTCGCACATACCAGGGAAGCATACCACAAAAAAGAAGGGGCCTATACTGAGCATTATGTGGAATAATGTTGCCAATGATGACGTTCTGCCGCTAACCATAACGTCATTACAACTGTGGCGGCATCTATATCGCCCCATGCGAACTACGTATCATACTGACGTCACGCAAAATCCTGCATCGCGTAAGCAGAGTTTACCGTGCAACTAGCATATATACTACGTCCCGACGTCAATCGTCGGGCTGTAGCCCACCGGACACGACACCCGTTTGGATGGAGGATCCTTCCATTTCTATGGAGGATGAGTGAACTTTAAAACCTGTTCCTCATGCGTCTATTCAGCTGATAGATGTGAAATAAACATGCATGTGAATAATGACAGTTCAGCAATAAATAACCCATTTTCTAAGGTTGCGTCTAAACTCTAAAGTTATGCCACTTATGTCTAGTGCGAACCTTCTTTTTGTAAACTGTTAATGACCACTGTGGTGAGTGTGGCTGACATTATGGTTAATTAACTTTACTTGAGTTCAAGAAACCGTCCTTTCATTTTCTACTTTTCAATGGCAAGTACAAATGCTTGCCGTTGAAGAGAACTTCTTGACTATACAATTCATAACAGCTAAGTTAAGTAGTCACCCCTTGCAACACGTATTTTTGGTTTGTTAGTCCATTCGCACGAAATCGCCCAAAACGTGCGAATCGAATGTAGAAAGTAAGAGTTAAGAATGCAATGAAGTTAAGAAGTACACGTTTTATAATTTTTAACTCTTATAACATCGGTGCGCTATAGTGTCCTTTTTTCTATACATACTTATCTATTATATTGCATAAAATTAAAAATGAGCCAATTGCCTAATACATATTTCTGAAGTTGTCGACTTGCCCACAAATAAATTAACTTCGTGCGAGTCACCTATTGAAAAAACTATATTATTTACGAATGATGATTCGCCCGATTCGGATGAGTAAATTCGTGCGAATTGACTAATAAGCCGTATTTTCTTAATCTCATTAAACTGTAAAAGCACCACTATCGTGGAAAACGTAGGATATTAAAAACGCGTTCATATTGACATAATCATAGTCATCACGAATATAATGCCCAAAAACTCCTACCTACTCCAAATCCAGCCGTTGCGGAAAAAAATATCCAACACATCATCTCCCGAAAAAATATAAGAACACTCAACACATTCCTACCCACAAATTTAATTTCAAACCCTTCATGTGCGATCAGTATCGGCAATACTAACCTCCTTAGTAACACAGGCACGTGCACGCTATTAACCTTTAAATAAAATAAAAAGGTAAGGGCATAGAATAAGAATGTACAGAAGTACCACCATACCCATTCCTGTCGCCAAGCAGCGTTGCTGTGATCCGATTTGGATGGTCTGTATGTGTAGGTTACTAAGAAATTCCTAATGGAAAAACATAACAACAGAGAGCTGAGTTTTGTTTCATAGTTTTGTGACACCGACGGCGACGTCCAGAAGTAGCGGTTCCCACTAATCATCAGTTGGATCTCCCTGCATATGTTGTTTGCCGCCCAATAAAATAATGGAGAGACTGCGGTACCTAGCAGAGTTGCGAGGCGCGGTATATAATTATTTCGAGAATATCGGCGCACTGTCCACACACAAAGGAAAGTACCTACATCCCAATTACGGAACCCTTCATTGTGCGTGATCAGACACGCGCTTGACCGGTTATTGAAGTGAAAACTTTTTAGGCGCGTTGGGCATTTTTTGAGATGGGAAAAAACCATTGAACTGGCGACATTGTTACCGTAACCGACACCGCGTGTGTTTTGTTTATAAGACGGTTCAAAAAATACTAACGTAATTGTACAAGTTTTCACTTCTGTCGGCACTCCCGGAATTCCACTGTTTTTTTTTAACTACACTAGTGCATATTAATTTGAGTGTGTTGTGACCATGAGTCACACTTCTATGAGATGTTCCTGCTCTATGACAACATTCTTGGCAAGGGAAGCGATCTATGTGAAGCGTCAGAGTGATTCGCTTTTGCGAAGGATTTATCGTTATGTTCGACGCAATTTAGGGTTCGTTTTTTGGTGTACAGTTTACGTGAAATGTGGTGGGTCCGGTGAGACGGGCTCTTAATACATCTATCACAAAATCAGTAAATAATTAAAGTTAACTTTATTAGTCATTGGTCAAGTGCGAGTTTGTGACTGGAATTTCAAATCTCCTACCTACTTTAGGGATTTTTATCAATTTCTGTATGATTGTATAATCAGCCTATACTGTTTTTACAGGTCTCCTCTCTGTAACAGGGAGCGAGCCATACTTAGCCCATAATCTACCACGCGGGCCCAGCGTGGGTAGGTGCATGTCACTTCTTCGAATTTTTGGTTCTAGGACATGCCGGTTACCTCATGATGTTGTCCTTCACCGTTTTCAGAACAGTGGTGATGAAATTATACACTAGCTCCCTTACTAATAAACGTAATGAATAGTTACACACCGATTTCTCTCTTTCAGTCGTCAGTAATTTGACTTTCGAAAGAAGAAGACAAAGCGCTGTGTAACTATGCAGACGCTATACAATGTTTATTAGTAAGGGGGTAAAAAAGAGCCTGCCTGGGTTCGAAGTCACGACCTACAACTCGTAAGTCGTCCGATACCACTGCGCCACTACTGCTCTGTGGAAAATTTAGTTTTTCGTTTATCTACGGGGTGTCCACGCAGCACCTACCCTGCGGCGTCGCTGATATACCTCTTAACTTTTGAGTTATCCACCAGCCCGTATTACCTGTTACCTTACTCAAAGGCTGAAAAGCTTATTTATTTATTATTCACAAAATCCACAGCTCTTTGAAATTTTATCTTAAAATATGTAAGCTAGTCTAGTAGTAGTCTAGTAGTTACAGCCAATTACGGTTTCTTTATGTTCTTCCTTTTTGTTTATATACGGGCTTATAAATTTGTTCAGTAATCTGCCTTTCATGCGTAAGCCTTCACTTATAAGTGTTCAGAAATATTGATATATGAATGGAACTCAATTTTATGTCGTGAAAGGTATGATATTTTATTTTATTCTGTTGGAAATCTTACAGTTAATATAAACAGTATTCTTAAACAATATGCAATTGAAGGTAATTTTCGAGTTTCCACTGATGAAAACTTGAAACAAAAAGACAACAAAAAAGTTCGGTACAAAATATCTATGACATAAATTAGGAAATGAAATTACACGATCGACCAATACAATAAAAATCATTTAGACGCAAACAATATTACTTTCCGTAAAAAAGTTTTTCACCAAAAAATTCTTAAGCCGAGACACACTATTATTGATGTTTATATTTTGTTAGATATTTTGAAGCATTTTAAATTCGAGTAACAACCTATATTATTAACCCCCATCAATCAAGGTTATTCCAGGACCAACATGATTGTTTAAATTAACAATGAATGGCCCTCAAGACAGTACATCGATCTTATTAGAATTATAAGCCAATTCACACATCATTCGGGCCGAACCGAAACGGACCGGCACGGTTACCGGACTGCCGGGAGATATTAAAACATCAAGGCTTAATAACCGGACGATTATCACCGAAGCGTTTTAACGATTGTTGGATGGTTTAAGTTGAGAACTTTTAGAGATATAAGGCTGCAATAAGAGATGATGAAACTACAATAGAAATAGTTGTAAGTAAGAACCTAGAAGCCAGCTAACAAGCAGTGGTTAAAAAAAACGTTTTCTTAGTGAGTGTAGAAAAACCAGCCGGTGACACGAGGGGTTCCGTACCACAAGGTAAAACACGCTGAAAAGAATACGTTTCTTGTAAGAACCCCCTTAAATTTTTTATCTTATTTTATTTTTTGTTATAGTGGCAATAGAAATAGACACACAGACAGACGGACAGCGGAGGCATAGGGTTCCGTTGGCAGCCTTTGGGTACGGAACTATAAAAAAGCTTTATGAAGAAAATAATCAGAGATTGCTTAACTCATCATATTGGTACCTACTGGTACCTAATCAACCGTCTATTTGTCACATCTGGTGCTCACTAAAAGTCACTCAGATCTACTCAGGTAGTCAATAATAAGGGAGAGTCGTTGCCATGCCCGGAATGTTACTATTTTATAAATATTATGTTGTAACTAAGGTATCGTAAATCTATTTTATTTATTTCTTATATTGATTTTTACCGACTTCAAAAAAAAAGAGTTTATCAATTCGACACGTATTATGTAATATTTATTATTACTAGTTATTGGAACTGCATTATATTCACATAAAAAATCTATTAGGGCTTCCAAACAAATATACAAAATTTTGTAGATGTATGTATGTATGTTTGTCCAGACATTTCTCCACAACTATTAATCGGATCGTGACCATTTTTTTTATTGACTAAAATTACCTCAACTCAGGGAGCAGTGCAAGTTTCATCAAAATCAATTCAGTAATTTTCAAGATATGGACTAATACGTGTAAGTGTGACGGCCTGGCTTATTGATACGAGTTACGGGTGTTGTATCATTGGGTAGATATTGTAGAGGTCAGATAGGCAGTCGCTCCATGTAAAATACTGGTATTCAGCTGCATCCGATTAGACTGGAAGCCGACCACAACATAGTTGGGAAAAGGCTAGGCAGATGATGATGATCTAATTTGACTGATAATTATATATCACTTAAACTAGATATCAGCAGTAATTAAAGTTTGCAAATTTCCCCTTTGTTTCAGTGCGGTTAGTAGAAGTGCTTATAGGTGCGGTTCGTCCAAGTGCGGTTCAAATCAGTGCTCTGAGTGGAATACCTCGTTTTATGAGTATCATAAACAATTTGTATTTTCGTTTACTCTCAACTTTGTAGGTAGTTACGTACTTAATTGCAATTTCAAACATATTAAAATAAAACCTTGACTCAAACGTTTTGTAAATTAACATGTCCTATCTAAGAGAGCCGGGTGATCTGTAACTCAGGACCCTCCCATCTCAGACACCTTTCTCTATTAAAGATTGTGCATTATATTAATAATAATTATGATGACATAAATAAAGCTTTATGATTATAATGGCACAGGGCACCTACCACTCAAACGGGCATATTTTATACCCAAACGACGAGCAAAGCCGTTGCAAAAAACTACTTTCTACCGAACTAATCATTATAATTGATGAAGGTATTGATGTTCAGCTAATAAGCCAGCTCGGATCTCGTTACTTTACGTTAGTGCAGCTTGGCTCTGCTCCAGGAATGCTAGATGAGGAGAATTTACCCTAAGTATGTTGTAGGTGAGTAACTATCAAAGGAATCGAAACCTTTGATTTGAAGACAGCTCCTTGATATTAGATGTATTGAAGTTAACAAAACAGGTAGATAACCTAAGTTAATTTGGGTTCGAGGGTTTGATTCTCCCATGTAATAAAATTTGATAAATGATAATACCTAGCGATATTATTAGAAAAGGATCAAGAGGAGGAGATTATTGTGTAAGGATTATAGTTTCTATCGGGGTACGGAAGTGTGTATTATTAGAGAAAAGATTCATCATCATCCCTTATACCAATGAAATATCTTCTTCTTCCACAGATCTTGGTATACGTGCCGTCATCTTAGCAGTCATAGTATCTTATCGTAGACTTCACCGATTGACATCATCACGTCAACGTCCGCTGTCGCTGAAAACCAGCGCTGGGGCACTGTCTCGCATAGAGTGTTAGCGTTATGCTCAGCGATGGCCATTTTTCGTGGATGTGACGAATGTTTTCCCCCAACTTGTTATTTTTTAGGATTCCCAACCTCAAAAGGAAAGAACGGAACCCTTATAGGATCACTTTGTTGTCCTCCTGTCTGTCTTTCAATACCCTTTATCTCGGGAACGCGTGCAGGTATCGAGTTTAAATTAAAACCATATATACTCAAGTCTACAATCCCTTAAAGCTGTGAAAAAATCAAACTTCTAAGTTATCGTAAAAAAAAGATACGACTGTTTATGATGCAAAAAACATATATACACTCTCAAGGGAATCAAAATTTATAGGGTACTTTCCGTTGACCTAGAATCATAAAATTTGGCAAGAAGCAAGGTCATGTAGCACAAGTAAAGGAAAAAATCCGAAATCCGTAAATTTGTTGTTACATTAGAAAAACCCGTGATAAACAAATTTGTACAAATTTCTACGAGACCCTCGGTGGGCGAGTCCGACTCACACTTGACTGGTTTTTTTTTGTTTGTGTTCTTATTACGCGTCATGTTTATCGCATATAAACGTATTTTCCTTCTTTCTTTCTTTTTCGTATCCCCTTTTTATCCATTCATAATATCCAAAACCATATAATTCCATCGTTTCTATCGTCCTTGGATATTCACATTCATTCTCACTGATTCAGTCAGTTCTTTAGAAAAAAAATACGGTATTTTCCTATTTTTTTAACCTTCGGACTCAAACAAAATGCTTATTGATAACCTAATCTCCATTGAATTTAATCCATCTTTCTATCTTTCTTTCATAACTCACACCACACGAAGCGTTATATTTCAACAGCCGGTGTTACGTTCCGAGATTATTCATTGGAACGTTTTAATGTTCCTAATGCCGGCACTTTAGCTGTCCGTAAATAGGAGCCGGCGGAATGAACACCGTTTGTCCAGCACTTTTTATGGACACTTCAAGTGCGAACAGATTTTCTGGTCATTAAGGAAGTGGAATTGTTACAGTGATGTGCTGTGTTCTATGAATCAGTTTTGTGATGTACAGTCACCAAAAGAGATAAGTAACCAGGGTCGTCAGATATAGTTGAAGTTTAGTAAGAAACCGATGGATGTTTTCGAATAAAATTAAATTTGATAAATCAACCATTTGTTTTGTAATAACAAAATTAAATTTTAAATGAAAACATTCATCGGTTTCTTACTAAACTTCAACTATATCCGTCGACCTGGTTACTTATCTACTTTGGTGACCGTACATTTACATAGTGGCATCCTGTTACGATGGATTCAGTGCATGATTCTGAACCTCTAACTGACGATAATTTTTAACCCAGGCATTAGTAATTATTCTGTGCCCAGACGTTGAAATTTTTTGTCGGTTCTTGATTGCTGACAGAGTGGACTGTCCGTATATAATTCACTGCAGCTGTCAGTTAGATGTGCCATCGTATCGTGTTGTTTGCTAAAACTTAGTTTAAAGAACAATGTTACTAACCCTATATGAGTCTTCGCCCGAATTAAAGTTTTTGAATATGAATTTAATCTATACTGTCCCACTGCTGGGCAAAGGTCTCTTCCAAATACTTCCAGAAATTCCTTTGGCGGTTATAAAAAAAAAATTAGCTTCGCCATATATTTTGACCGCCTATATAATAATATTATCTCGTTTGACCCACCACTTTTCCTATGAAACTGCAGACTTTTTTTATAACCGGCTAAAGATTTCTGCTCTAAAATCATGTGCTGAATTCTTGGTTTCAGTATGCGCGTCAATAGCCTTAAAATTAAAATACAAACCATCACGCCTGTATACCCTTAAGGGCTAGGTAGAGGTGTACTTATGGTACGCCAACATTTCGCTAGTTATATTTAAGTCCTACGTAAATGGTGCGAGCCTTTTGCCATCAACTGGGTATAAACCCAGACTCCAAGCTGGTACTAAGATATTAGAGATGGAAAAACGAGGGAAACAGGATGTAAAGTTCACTCAACCTCGGAAGCATCCTCCGGCCAGAGGTGCTGTGTCTGGTGGGCAACTGCCTGACGATTGATGCCAGGCAAGACGTTATGCTAGTTACTTGGTAAACTCTGCTTGCGCTATGCAGGATTTCGCGTGACGTCACTGTGATGCGTAGTTCGCATGTAGCAATATAGATGCCGCCACAACCCATTGACACTTTGCCCGACCCGGGAATTGAAAGTAGGACCTGGGACCACTAGACCAACGAGATAGTCCAAATTACGATTTTCCATTAGTTAACTCATGATTTCAGATGGAAAAGATTATTTCATTAACAAAAATCTAAATATTTTTTGTACATCCATGAAATCACACATTATGGTAATTTGGCAGTTGAATCAAACGGCAATGAACTCAGGCATCAAGCAAGCAAGAACTCAACCATTATTTCATGAATAACAGATATTTGATATATATAATTCAGTTTCCGTGGAAAAATCTTTCAATATTCTGACAGACAAAACAGAACCACAGATTTTCTAAGTCTCAGAAACAATATTATATGTTTCTTACGAAAAAAATGTGCTATTTCTAAGAACAAGAGATAATCTAGTAATTCACACATTTCTAACACATTATTTGTTCATTCTAGTTATTTCAGAGGTTACCTACTTAGATCGGGTCAACGACCGCTAAGCTATTTTCTTCGCTTTTTTTTGCTTTTTTTGCTATTTTACTTACATTAGGAGGAAAATTCAAGACCTTAGGTAGCTACCTGAGCACTAAACCCTTTTATTATATAAGGAGATCACACACTACTGCTGCGCGTGATGTTTTTGAAGAGAAAACTTCTTTAGGCGCGTTGGCCATTTTTTGAGAAGGGAAAACACCATTGAGCTCGCGCCACTGTTACCGTAAGCAACACCGCGCGTGTTTTTTTTATAAGATGATTAAAAAAATACCCTATTCGGATGTATTCGGCTGTCCTCGGGATGTACTCGGTTTTAATGTATATCCGATATGTCAGTGAGTGATGGCAAAGTATTCGGTTTGTGTTTTGTTTTCACTTCTATCGGCACTCCCGGAGTGTTTTATTTTACATAGAATTCAATAAAAACGCGCTTCCGGGAATAAATTGGCCTTCGTTTCATGCGCCCGTCGCACGTCGCGTGGCGCGTTGTAGTGAGTGATCCGGTTTTGGCAGAATTTGTAAACAATTCTCACCTTGATAACTTGTGTGAAGTGAGTTTAAAGTGAGCTGTCATTTGTATCAATCCCTAGCGTCAGATGGAATGACAGCTCACTTCACCTAGTTAGGTCACCCTGAGAAGTTTCTCAGGGTGAGATTCTAACAGAATCGACCGGCTGTAAACTTTTTGGTTAGGGCAGTTACTTGATTTTTACAGATTTTATGTTATTCGCTTATTTACTTTTCAATTTAGACTTTTAGGAAATGTTTCAATCCACATGGTAGGGGAGCCCAGAGGGTTTTTGAACAAACATTATGCAGGGCGTAAAGTTGATAGCTGAGTAGGTAGGATAGGTAGGAAGATTTCGAAAAAGCCGTTGATTTTGGTATGATTGTGTGCGGCCTAATCCATAATGACTTCAATAGGCAAATCTGATAAAGAAATTGTGGGTTTTCCCTATGTTGGACGACTTTGAAAACTCAGATTTGGACAATTTTTATAACGATATTCAAGGCGAATAAGTTATTCTGTGAAATAGGGTTAGGCTGCAAAAATCAACGGCTTCGAAGATCACTGTTTAATTTATTGTTGTTTGATCACTTTATTTTTTGTTCATTTTCGAAATCTGAGAGTGGTCTCCTGATCACGTGATTCATATCTGAAACTTTTCAAATATATTTTCGGTATTCTCTCATCATGCCGCACCTACTCAGCTATTAACTTTTAGCCCTACATACACATGCTAGCTCAAAAACCCTCTGGGCTCCCCTACCAATACATAACCCTATTAATACTTATAATAATACTTCAAATTATAATACACTAGCCAGTCCGAGACTCGAGTCGATTACTCGAGTAATATAATACACAACAAATACTAAAACAACAGCCACATTTTTATAAAACTCCGACAGCCCCACCGCGTCGCATCGTATCGCCCGCCCTCTTGCTATTACCTTTTCACGCCTAAGTCACTAAATCGATCGTTATGAAATTTGACATAGAGGTAGCGAACCTGGACAAGGATATAGGCTGCTTGTGCTTATAATGCAGGATATTAAAAAATACACGCAGGTAAATTCGTGGGAACAACTAATTGGGTAGGTAGTAAAGTTAGAACTTGAAAAAATAAATCACCACGCTTATTCGGTAATGATTTCAGACTACTTATCATGAAACTGAAAAATTATAGCATAATAATAACATTACCGGCCTGTAATTTTCCCACTGCTGAGACAAAGGTTTACTGTCTTCAAGGGGGAGTGGGCGGTAATCTGCCACGCGGGCCCAGTGCGGTTTCGTGGATATAACATGTCTTCGAATTCTTGGTTTCCTTCATCGTGTTGACAGCAGTGGTGATGAAATTTTTTTTACACAAGCAAGGCGCCTGCCTGGGTTTAAACTCACGACCTAATAATTGATATCCACTCTTGTTCGGTGATGATTACCGACTATTTATCATGAAACTGAAAATTCATAATGGTAATGAAAATTTCGTAATCTTGGGTCATCAAGGCACTAACCAATGCTTTTTGGAGTGTTTTCATTTATCAATCCCTTCTAGGTATAAGTACTGCAATTTTCTCAAACCAATGAAGATTAATAAAGATTTACATAGTACAGTCCAGTCACCAATTATTTAATGAGGCACATGCCATCTATCTTGGAACCCATTAAGAAACAAAGTGCCCGATGAACACGTTACTGACAAAAAAATAGGGCTTTCACCGTGAGATGTTAAAGAGATGCTCTCCTCTAAATCGTTGCAAAAATGTATATTTTGGAACGGAGTAACACGGCATGCAGTAGGAGTAAACTGGTAGAAATCGTCACGTAACGAAAAAGAGTTATGCGGCTAAACTCCATGCGACAAAACCATCTCTCATCCATCCATCGATCTCTGTCTCTTTCCATTGTATATAACAGAAAGAGAAAGAGTAAGAAATAGTTTTCATGGTTTGTGCTAAAGTCGATAGTGAGGTCAAAATGAAAATCCAAGATGGCGTCAACTTCATGAGAGCTTCTAATAACTTATACTAGATGGCACTGTGATAAAAACGCGTATTAAATTCACAGTTTCTCTCTCTCCGTCTCTTTCTATTATATACTAGTGTGTGTGTGAGCGTGCGACAATCGCGCGGAGGGCTCCCGACCGCACACGTTTTTATTTTTGTACAATAATTCCTATAGGGTTCCATGATGGGCCTAACGAATTTTCTGTCAACGATACATAAAGCATTCAAAAAGTACCGCGAAGTGCCTTAGATTTTTCAAAGTGATATATCTTCATAGAACTAATTTCTTCAATACGATACATTAAACGTACATTAATCCATATTTTTGTTTAATGTCTCTTTCTAACAAAATCAGGTGGATAAAAAATAATACTAGTATTAGTATTTTATTTAGTACGCACTTTGTCTTTCCAGTTTATAAGTTATAATTAATTATGAATAACGGAGAATATAACACGCCAGTTGTTGTAGTTGAAAGAGTACGATAATCGAGACGTCGTCGTTGCAGTACTCCGAAGATATCTAAATACACTGAAGATGGAAAAGTGATCCAGATTTGGACTGTAATCACCATATAGACAGAACAATAACCGGCGCCGAGAAATGGTTATTATGGCAGGCAAATAAACAAAGTTTTAATGATATGAAAGGTAAGAATTTTTTCACCGTTTTGAGAGCTGTGGTGATCAAACAATTTACACAAAGTAAAGCGCCTGTCTGGGTTCGAACCTACGACCTACAATTCGGAAGTCGCGGCCGTTACCACTGGGCCACCACTGCTGCAGTAATATAATATACTTCGCAAATTCAACTAAATGTATCGCGTTTATATCAAAACGAGACATTGTTGATGTCTCGTTTGTTGATGTAGATGTATCAAAATTGAAAAAACTTGTAGTTTTTTATGTCATTATTTTGGTGTGTTTATGTGTGTTTTTTTTCTTTTGTACAAGTTTATTTAGGTATTTATTTTATAATTTATGTACACACAGTAAAATACATAGGGATATGACATAGACAAGTTAATAGTATCTCAGTGAAATAATTACTAAATTAATCGGAAATTTTATTTAAAATACCTTATCTAAACCCGTATAAATAAATAAATAACATTATTGAAAAATATTATTTTACGATGTATCTTTTTGTAAAAACGCTCCTCAATTATGATAAACGAGGCAGATTTTATAGAATTATTTTCGCTTCTATCGGCACGAATAATGTGAGAAGGGTTCATATCATCCAACTGTCTGCAACTGTACATGTCCTTCTATTTAGTTTTGTCAACTTCGACAACAACATTATTACGCCTTAATTTCCCGCATAAGATGGCACTGATTCACCAGTTATGTTGACCGTTTCTATAACACAGGCAGATTGATGAACTATTATCTAATGAATAACATAAAAAATAGTATCGCTTTAGTAGTACCTACCCTTAACTACACCCTTAAAAAAGCAAAAAACAAAACAGAAACCCCCGATTAAATATCTCAAGCCCACCTGTTTCACTAAACGGTGTTCATTTACTCGCTCGCTGCTTACCCCCTACGGAGTACACCTTAATGGTAATCGTTAGTATTCCAGCTACACTTCTTGGTACTAAATAAAAATTTGCAATCATTCCGAGCAGATGTTACGCCCATTAAGATGAGCGTGACGCCACTTAGATTTACAAGCACAGATTTAAATTGTTAGATTCGCCCTACCAGAATACCAGCGCTGCGATATTTATTTGTTAAATATCTTGTTAAAATTATGCTGAGTTAGAAGCCTTTTTGGCCTCGTACTGATATTTTTTTGGTTTATTATTATTTATTTGGGTTGTTTTTGATGTAACTTTGTTGGTTTAAAATGCTTTTTGTTTTTTGTATTTCCCATGTGTGTCCCAAATAAAATATTTTTCTTTCGTGTCTGATTGTCATGGAGTTTCTTGCCCATTCTTCTTCAACCTACTATGCTTTAGAATGGGCAACTAGCTTCATCGTTCTGACTGAACAACCCCTTGACAATTCAAAAGTTGTCTATGTTGTCCGAGCGTCGCGTCACTTCAAGTTTTACCACGATCAAGGCACTACTTTTTAAAAAACAACTTGTATCGAGTATTACACCAGATTTTGTGTTCAGTCCAAGCCTTTTATTTATTCGCTCCTGCAGCTAAGCAGTCAACATACAATCGTCAACAAAAGTGCCTGTAATTGGTTTATTTGAAATAAATGCTTTGAGTTCGACATGTGTCAGCTCATTTGGACTTTAAAAGAGACTGTGACCTCTGAGTTTGTTTCGGCCTTTCTTCTCAGAGTAGTCAGATAGGAAACGCCGACCTCATCTAGTTTAAAAAAATATATGATTGACGTGTAAAAGTGTTTGTGCAAACCTACTTACAAAAATAAAATCATTTATCATTTTATCATGTAAATACGGACACTATTTCGCGGGACTAAGTACGGTGAGGGCAAATCTAGCGGATTTAAATCTTTGTTAATAAGTACTTAGTAGAAACACACGCGGGTATATTGTGCGCGGTCACGCGAATATAATGTTTCGTTAAGTTTAAGTGGCTGTTTCGAGGATATATCGTTATGTCTGTCAGTAATTGGGTTAGGTTATGAGGTATTTAAGGTAATTGATGGGTGGTTTGGTGTGAAATATGATAGCGTTTGGACAAATCTTAATAGATATAGACACGATAAGTAGTTAGATGGCAAACGCTTTGTGCAAAATAACTGTCCCAGACACATTTTATTAATTTATTACACCTAAAAGGTGCAAGGTGTAGATTGTTGTCAATATTCGACGTCAACAAATCAATATTTTATGTAATGTAATCCGGCTGCCATGTGACGCCCTAGTCTACCTCAACGGTTGATATCATCGATCGACCACATTGCTACCAAAACTACCATGGTAACTAAGGCCTGGAGGCTAAGCAAGGCTCAAAGGTCTGACAACCAGACTTACCGTTGGTAAGACTGGTTGTCAGACTTTGGGCTTCTGTCTACCCGTAACGACTATCAAAGATCTACGAATGACAGCCGGGGCTACGGATGAACGTGGCTCGATGGGGTCTCGATATCAAATGGATGGTCACACCGTCACGAACCAACCGCGGTAAGCGGTGTAGCTTAACACAATATTAAAGTGTCCTTATATGACCTTTAGGTATACCTAAGTACAGACACATTTATATCAAATGTGTGACAGTTGTGTTATGTGTTATGTTATGCTTTTGTTGTTGATTAATATGGAAATTGTTTATAAAATGTATTATTAATTATGATGAAATTCTCTTTCTATAATTTTTTTCAATAATTGCCCTTTTGAGAATTAAGTATTTATAGAAGTGGCCGTTTTGCGAATTAGTCCTTTATAGAATTAGGCATTTTGAGAATTAGTCATTTATAGAATTAGGCATTTTGAGAATTAGTCATTTATAGAATTAGCCATTTTGAGAATTAGTCCATTAGCGACTCAGTTGCCATTTTGAGAAGTGGGCATTATGCGCCTAAATCATTCGATCGACCCGTGCGGCATTTATTATTTAACCACTAGCCTCTCAATAATCCAAACTAATATTATAAAAATAAAATATTTGACTGTGTGTATGTTTGTTTGTTACGGTTTCCCGCTAAACCTGACACGCTATGACCTGGATTAGGACATAGCATATTTCTTATCCCGATATTCCCACAGGATGCAAACTTATGCGGGTAAAACAGTGGGGCGCAGTTAGTTGATTATGGTTACATAAAATTGCGCCCATAAAACGATTCTCTATCCAAAACTAGTTAAAAACTGCCATAAATCAAAAACAAAAACGCATCGGGCCCACTCCGCAACCTCTCCCGTAAAGCCTCAACTGCTTACGTCTCATTACGTAAGTTTACAATCTTTCCTCACCATCGTTCGCTGACATCACCTCGCAATGTGGCACGCACGTACAAAAGCCGCGACGTATACCTACCGGGGCATTGTCTCCTGGTAGATCCGTTTAATATCCGTTCCTTGATCGTTAGTGATTTCCCTACAAGTTGACAGGGTGAAGTGGAAATTAGACATCCTGATGTGAGTCAGTGTGGGGATGCCAGGGGGGACAAGCGCGCCAGGGGGGCGACAGGCGAATGGAGTTGACCTGTAGTTTGATTGTTGGAAAAGATGTCAGAGATTTTAAAGTGGAGCAATGTTTTTAAATTATGCTCCGTTGTCATTGATGACTTTTCTTTGTAAATGTCCCGTTCAATAAAAATAGTAATCTACTTGATAATTAATTATTAAACACATTACTTACACACATTAATAGATTGTTGTATTTGTTATTTTAAAACACTTTTCTCAAACTTTTTTCGCTCGCTGCGGTTGCTTATTTATTTAATTCTTGAAAAAAGAAAAGTAATTTTCATTTAAATCGCAAAGAAATGAACTTCAACAGGTCATGATAACCTTTTATGAAAGGACAGGCGTAGTGCAAATTCAATCAAAGTTCAGACGCCAGCCAGCACATCAAGCTACTACAATCTGTCAAATTTCTTTAATACATGTGGTCGTCCAAATCAAAAGGGACCTTATGGCGGAAATGAGTTATCTACAGGGCTGAAAACTACATAAATGTACCGAACTATAGACCCAAGAACCAACCTTCTAACCACTACCGTTATTTTTTTACGAATTTTTGAAGTTCACTGCTCGAAATTATAAGTTTCGAGAAAATCGCAATTTAAGTATGTCGTACAAAAAAGTTATGTTTTAGTGTGAAGTTATGTAACTGATGGTATACTTTGATTGACTATGATTATTACTAATGGAAATTCTTACAATCCTTGCATAAACTTGTTTGTTGTGGGAACTAGACCCGCCAACATAATGCATTATCAATGAGATGCAAAGTATCGATAATAGTATTAAAAATAAGTAAACCGCCTGTTTCTCACTAAACTTTTATTGTTTTTATATTGCTACTAATTACATAGATTTGCGAAAGGCCTTAGATGTAAATAAAAACAACACATAATTTAAAAAAAAATAGTTTTTATTTACTAGCAAGAATTCTTATTTTTTATAAACTTTGAGATCTGACAGTAACAAAATCAACAATTAATCACTAAATAGGTTATACATAATTGGTTTAGATGCTAATAAAGCTAAGAGATCAATGATAACTATTAGTTATGATCTTGTAAAGTTACATAGAGAACTGAACAATTTCTTCAAACAAATTAAAAAAGGGCCCTAATGGTAGGCACTAAACAAAATTTTTTATTTTTAGCATGCATAATCAATATTTTAGTGCAACATTCAAGATAACTTAAATTTTATTTTTTTATTATCACAAGGTATGAAAATGTTACTTATTTAACAATTTTTTTTTTATTATCACAAGGTATGAAAATGTTACTTATTTAACAAAATGTTCGTAACAAGTATATACGTAAAAAAGGGCCCTTAAGGCGGTCCGTTGCAGTCTGCTGACACTTATCTCTTAGTATAGTTAATTAGTTTAAGTATTTAAATAAAGGTAAACAATCTTGATACGTTTTTGTCGAAAAATACATTTATGAAATAATTTATAGCCATTACAAGATAAAACAAAATGAAATAACAGATGTTATAATGAATTACTTTTGCTATTAGCCTTAGCCTATTTTAAAAATATATTTTATGATAAAAAACATAACAAGATTGTTTACCTCTATTAAAAGTACCTAAACAAAATATGGACTACAATAGTGGGACCTTAGACATAAGACGCATATACAAAGAATGCCGCATGCGGCGGCGTGCGACACTATCTAATGGCGGCTATACGCTACGCTGACGACACGCTAGTCCTGACGCAGCGGAGGTCGCATCAGGCGGCGGCCGACGCGATGGCACGCGGGGTTGCGATAGTCGTGGAGAGGATCCGGCAGTTGGGTCTCTAGGTGGCATTGCACAAGTCCGAGGCCATGTCGTTTCATGGGCCCCGGAATACGCCACCATCGGGATCCAAACTAACGGTAGGAGGGGTTCACATCGGCGTCCGACGTTTGGCTCCCAAACTGGAACGGGCCGGGCCCGCCTTCAAGCGGCTCCTGCCCAACCTGAGGGGGCCAAATGCCTCCTACCGGAGGCTTTACGCGGGGGTCGTGCGGTCCATGGCCCTATACGGGGTCCCGGTGTGGGCGCGTTCACTGCGGCGGCGAGCCGCCCATTATTTCGTGCGGGCGAATATGTTGGTGCATAGGTTTGCGCGGTGTACAGCACTGGTAAAGGTAACATTGTTTAGAGCCTACTGCCAAAGCTTTTACACCAGCGCCCTATGGACTAACTACACGCAGCGGGCCTACAATGCCCTCAGAGTTCAGTATAACAACGCCTTTAGGGTTTTGCTGCGGCTACCTCGTTTTTGTAGTGCTTCGGGCATGTTTGCAGACGCGAGGGTGGATGACTTTTATGCTATAATGCGCAAAAAGTCAGCCTCACTAATTCGCAGAATTCGGGGTAGTGGCAGCGGAATCCTAAGGATGATTGCGGATCGACCAGTATCGCCAGTGCTGGGAAGGCTCATAGGGTTACACGTTTTATGATGAATTTATTATTTACCTAGGCTAATTATTATTATTATTATTATTGTTTGTAATCTATTTGTAAAAATATTTATTTTCAATTCAATTTAATTTATTTTCAATTCAATTTAATTTAATTTATTTTCAACCAGTTTATACAGTACCTACCTACATTGCTACTAACCTTAGTCCTAAGATAACTAATTTGTTACTAACAAAATATGGACTAAAATAGTCTGAAATAAACAAATTTTATTTTTTTTTTATTTTATTTATTTTATTTTATTATTTGAACGCGCCCCAGAAGGTGGTAGCCGTTAGGCTGATCCGGGGGTACCGCACGATCTCGGGCGAGGCGGCAAGCCTCCTTGCCGGACTGCCGCCATGGGATCTGGAGGCGATAGTCCTCGCGCGCCTGTATGAGTGGCGCGCGGAGGCACTACGCCGGGGGGAAACTCCGCTTCCGCAGCAAATTGCGGCGGAGCGGACGGACCTCCGGCGCGATCTCATGGCGGCATGGAAAGAGCGACTGTCACAACCCAGCGCAGGGCACGCCACGATAGCGGCGGTAAGACCCCTCTTTGAGGAGTGGCTAGAGAGGCGTCATGGCGCCCTCACCTACCGCCTGACGCAGGTCCTCACTGGACACGGAAGTTTCGGGAGGTTCCTGCACATAATCAGGCGGGAGGAAACGCCCGGGTGTCACCATTGCCAGGATCGCCCAGAGGACACGGTGGAGCACACGATGGAGGTCTGCCCCGCTTGGGCGGAGCACCGCCGGGTCCTCGTAGAGGCGATCGGCAGCGGCGGCGACCTCTCGCGTCCGGGCCTGGTTCAAGCCATGGTCCGGGGCGAGAGGGAGTGGGGAGCAGTCGCCTCCTTCTGCGAAGCAGTCATGCTAGCGAAGGAGGCGGCGGGACGGATGAGGGAGAGAGCCTCCCGTCCCAGCCACCGCGGGAGACGCTCCGGGCGTCGGGAGCCGCGCGACGACTCCCGGCCACAGTAGACGCGGGCCTGCGGGCGGAAAGCAATGGGTAGCTCACCGTCCGATCAGGACCAGGCCCGTGCCGGACGGCGCGTACGTGTTCCACGCGCGCCTCAAAGAAATGTCAGCACTAAACGAAGGGGCCCGTAAGGGCCGAAGCCTGCCGGGTCAGCGGGATTGTCCGAAAGGGTTACCGCTGGCCCGGAACATAAAGGGCGAAGGAAGGAACACGGGTGGGTTTTAGTCAGTAAGAGTCTTAGGTACGATTCCCACCAACCGGCTCGCATCGCGCCGGGCCGGGCGGCATTTTACAATGCGGTAAAGAACATTGAAATGTATCAACAGTAATTACAGTTCATATTTGCATGCAACTCATATTTACCTCCGTCGGCATCCCGCGACGCGTCGCGACGTGTCGCATGCGTAAGTTGCATGCAAATATGAACTGTAATTACTGTTGATACATTTCAATGTTCTTTACCGCATTGTAAAATGCCGCCCGGCCCGGCGCGATGCGAGCCGGTTGGTGTGAATCGTACCTTACACTCCCTTCCGCTCCACCCAGAGCGGGAGGAGTCATTTGATGATTTCCCATCCTGAAAAAAAAAAAAAAAAAGGCGGCTTGAATTACAAGAAAAACGATTTGTTAGGTCTTGCCGCGATAAGGTTCCTTTTTTACTAAACTTTAGATGAATACAAAACTTTTTTAAATTGACTTTTCGAAAAGTTGAACACATCTACATGTAGTAAATACAATCATCTTTTTAAAAATACAGTTAATAAAAAAACGATTTTTTTGAGGTATTTTACGAATTTATTAATATCTCGGAAACTAGTTACCGCCATAAGGTCCCTTTTGATTTGGACGACCACACATTTTCAACTTGATTGCTAAAGTATAAAGTTCAAAGTTGATTGAGAAAATTTGACAGTTTCAAGTAGCTTGATGTGCAGGCTGGAGTCTGTACACAAATCGTTTATTCATCTTACAATGCTAACTTGCTGCACTTAAAATCAAATAATCTGTTTTCCCCTGTTTGTGTTTTCTATTCGGTGCTCGTGTTTATAGATCTGAGGATAATTCCAGTATTTTTAAGAACGGTCCATTCTAATCTAATGAGATTACAGATTATTGACAGATGGAGAATGTCCATCTGTCAAAAACACCTCTAATTTCCCTACATTGTAGTCAAGGCAACATTGAGATTGTCGCTGAGACGAGATTGCGACTAGATATTGATCGTATGCCAATAAACGCATTTTTTTTTCTTTCTCTAACAAATACCAGCTCATGAAATACAAACGACGTGCTATATTCGATGGTCGATGATAGGCAATGGCTGATGTGAACAAATGGCCTCGAGGAAGACGGATCGACATATCGATATAGATACTGAATTAACAAATAGATGTAAATGCGATTATGTTAGTGGGTTAACTGGGTAGACTAGCGGCTTTGCGATTGCGACTTTTTTGTAATATTTTGGGAAAAATTGGTATTTACTGTTGCGGTGTTAAGTTTACTTTGGCTTTGTATTATTATTAGGCTTACTTAGAAATGAAATACACAACAACAATAACTAACACACAAACATAACATTACGCCTTGTTTCCCCAAAAGGTTGGGCAAAAGTGTATGCATAGTACACCCACATTTTGCCACTTATAAATAACAACACAACACAATAATATACAACAACAAACAACATACAATAATTAAATAAATACAAGTTAGGAAAAACAACATACACACCATAATTGAATTTGTTATTATGGATGCAAATAAGGAAACTTTCTTTAAACACATTAGCATAACTCGACCGCGACAGCAAAATGATCTTCTACATGATCTAATTCTGAATTCAGTACAACCTAATATTTAACTGACATGCCTCATATTGTAATAATTATTATTTATTCAATAGTATCATTATTAATCTAATATCTCTATTTTGTATTTGTAAAATTTTATTATGTTTGTTGTATTTGTAAAATTTTATTATGTAAATTTTATTGTGTACCTACCTGATATTTGCGCGCCCTACGTGGCAGAATGTGATGAGACCATTTATTAATTTATAAGACCGTGTAATGTACCATGTTCGGACAAATAAATGAATTTGAATTTGACAACCATTAAAAAACCCGCCAATACAAAATGTTCCACTCCCCCCACTGACCACCGAAGTCATCTCATGAACAATACAAAACAAACATCAATAAATACGATTATCTAAGTCCGAGTACAGACGAGCGACATTCCTTCTCTCGGGGGACACGGATTAGGGCAGAAACGTCTCATTTTTGAACGGAATCCTACTTAATTGACTCTTTAATAGCCCCTCCTGGGTCCAGGGTGTAATTTCAAACGTTTATTCAGAATCTCAATAAAACGTGGGAAAAATAGAAATCTCTGCTGTAAAATTATATGATCCAGGAAGACGGAATTTTACGTGATTTTCTTTTAAATATCTTTTGGAAATGGTAGTTCTGTATAATAAATGTGAGGTACGATTTGAAAGGAAAAATCTTTATTTATTGCTTAAGATTGGAACTGTGCGTGTTGGGTATCATTAAGAGCGACGATTCCAACAATGGACTTTGTTACTTTTATTGGTCAACATTGTTGGAAAGTGCTGCCTCGACGGAGCGTGACGATTTGTGGCGGTTTGAATTGGATGTCTTAAACCAAATATACCTAATATTTACGACAAGCAGAGTTACACAACGAATACAATCGATGTGGCCTATTTCTTAAAAACATGTTTTAACACAACATTTACGACACGCAAGAATCTGAATCTATACCACCGTTTCTAAAAGAAGAAACAGAAAAAGCTATTATTATGCAGAAGTTAGGAAAAGCACTCGGTCATGATCAAATCTCCAATGAACTTTTTCGAATATCAATGCCAGTGATTTTCCCCAAACTAACCAATTTATTAAACGAAATAATAAAAGCAGAAAATATTCCAGACGATTGGACGAAATCAATAATAGTTTTGTTACACGAAAAAGGAGACAAAGAAGACATTGGCAATTAAAGGCCGATAAGCTTAATGTCTAACATACAATACGTAGACGAAAATACGACAATATATTAAAACACTGGTCATACTAATGCATAAGAGTATTCTGGAAGTATCATAATATAAGTCCCAGCATCGAAATATTTTTTTTATTCAAATAGACTTGATGGGCCGGCTAGGGGTATAATATGTTTTACCAATCTTTGACTAGATATAGTGACTAAACTATTGCATAATATACATATTTGATTGAATTTTCGTAGGCAGACTACAGAGGGTATGAGATATACACAGTTTATATTTATTGTCGTATTGAAGACTCCGTCTTGTGTATAATGTATTTTTTTTAATAATACTATTTAGACTAAGTAACACCCTAGATGAAAATCAGACAAAGAAGCAAGCTGGATTTATTTCAACTTCTCGACTATAGACCATATTCACGTCCTATACGACAGGTACTTCAGAAATACAGAGAATACAATAAAGTGTATCCTCTCTGGGTTTCGTAATTACAACAAAGCGTTGGATTCCTTGGAACGCTAGGACAAGGGGTCCATAGAAAGTATATACGCACACTATGACATTTACGGGAAAAGCATAGCAAAAATAAAACTGGAAATGACAGGCGACGAGTCTCCAATTGAAAAAAAGGGTCTGTCAAGGTGAACCTATTTCGCCGAAGATATCGTTTATCGTTTGTCGATATCGTTGGTTGATCTTTATGAGAGTGGGAAAGCGATGCATTATGCTGAGATAGGAGCCTTTTTGGCCTCGAACGGGTCTATAATTTTTTTTTGTTGTTTTTAATAACTTTGCTAGTTTTAAATGCTACTTTTTAGGGTTCCGTAGTCAACTAGGAACCCTTATAGTTTCGCCATGTCTGTCTGTCCGTCTGTCCGTCCTCGCTTAATCTCTGTGACCGTTAGCACTAAAAAGCTGAAATTTGGTACCAATATGTATATCAATCACGTCGACAAAGTGGTAAAATAAAAATTGGAAAAAAATGTTTTATTAGGGTAGCCCCCCTATATGTAAAGTGGGAAGTGATTTTTTTTTAATTTCAACCCTAACGTGTGATATATTGTTGGAAAGGTATTTTAAAATGAATGGGGGTTTAGTAAAATCATTTTTTGATAATGTCAATAATTTCGGAAATAATCGCTCCAAAAGTAAAAAACAATGTGTCCCCCCCCTCTAACTTTTGAACCATAAGTTTAGAAAATATGAAAAAAATCTGAAAAGTAGAACTTTATAAGGACTTTCTAGAAAAATTATTTTGAACTTGATTGAAACAACAGTTTTTGTACAAAAAAGACAAAAAGTTGTACAAAATAATTTCTGGACTAAGTTTGTAGTATAAACGTATATGCACTTATTGTGACGGACGGGAAACTACGGAACCCTACACTGAGCGTGGCCCAACACGCTCTTGGCCGGTTTTATTGTTTGTATTTCTTGTGCGTGTTCTAAATAAAATATTTATTTCTTTCCATGGGAAGATGATTTTAAGAAAGTAGCAGGCCCAGAATGGTTACGTACAGCAAAGGTCAGAAACAAGTGGAAATCCAAAGAGGAGGCCTTTGTCGGACGGGAAACTACGGAACCCTACACTGAGCGTGGCCCGACACGCTCTTGGCCGGTTTTATTGTTTGTATTTCTTGTGCGTGTTCTAAATAAAATATTTATTTCTTTCCATGGGAAGATGATTTTAAGAAAGTAGCAGGCCCAGAATGGTTACGTACAGCAAAGGTCAGAAACAAGTGGAAATCCAAAGAGCCTTTGCCAAACAAGCTGTTATGAGAGGAGAGCAACCTAATTCCGAAAATACTTCGACATGAATCGTCGGGCAGTTGCCCACCAGACAGAACTCCAACGGTCGGAGGATCCTCCCTTTTCTATGGAGGATTAGTGAACTTTTCACACTGTTCCTTATAACTATATACTGATGACCCCGACGTGATCGCTCTGTGTCCGATAGCATAACAGACACATTCGTGAAAGTCGCCCGTCTGCACCTCTCCCGCGATTGGCTTCAACGAATAAATCATCGGGCCCATCCCTACCGCGATCAATCACCGGCCATTATACAGATATCATAAATACGCACGTCACTATTGTGTGTTGTGTGTTTGTCTGTGATGTTATCTCAATCTGTGTTCTAGTTTTGAGGGATGTGAAACGTTTGTAATATCGATATGTGAAGACCTTGATGTAATGTGTTTCTTAAATCGATACTGTTGGCAGGGAATGTTTTCTTCCCGCAAGACTAAACATCGCGATAGCAATCTATTAATTATTGAATGTTAAAACGTTTTTGAATGAGAAAAAAAATCACTGCATCACACTAGTTCCACAAACAACGGGTCACTTAATATCGTGTCCAGCTTGTCCTGATGCCTGCACGTTATAGAAATAGATGGACGCTACTGAAGATGCCAAACTCGTAGACAAATTCTGCACCACTATAATTAAATTGCAATCGACACGCTAAGAAGAAGATGACATTAGTAATTTCTGCATACATACCTTCACTCAAAATACTAGCTTTATGTATAACTTATATTAATCGTAACCATGCTGAAATTGAATTATCAACTCATGGTGCACAAGCTATTAACAAAACACTTGCAAAGTATGGATCAAGCAACTAGCAAGTACAACGGACTTTTTAAACTACATAATATAGGGTGTAAAAAAACCGATCACATACCCATCAACTATTACGCATCAAACTAAGTAACATTGCACAAAAATCATTGCTGGGAAACGACTTTTATTTTTGGTGTGCAAAGCTGTTTGAAGTGGTGCGTAAAACATTGTGCTTATGAATGCATGCAACGGTACAGGGGTCGTGAGGGTATTAAAAGTTGTGTTATACTTAGCTATAACACAACTTTTAATACCCTATTCAATGTTAGTCAGTTTAGTTTTCAATGTTAGCATTGAAAATTTGTTTGCGTAACAAAACGATCAAAAATCTACTTAGTCTCTTTCCAACATTTTAGGGTTGGCTTTCAGTATAACCGGATGCAGCAGGATACCAGTGTTTATACATGGAGCGGCTACCTATCTGATACAGTGGATAACACGATACTCCTGATACTGGTTGTCACACTTTTGGGCTTCTGATCCGTAACGACTATGAAATATCTACAAAAGACAGCCGGGACGGCTGACCGTATACACACTTGTACAAAACTTCGTAATTACTTTCAATCTCATAAGCCGCCTGCCTGTTAACTAAGCACCAACTTTATAAAACAAAAATTGACACAAAACACTGCTTTAAAAATCAACGCCTTGGAAAACAGATGGTAATGGCAAGCAATTTTATTTTAAAACACTTCAATACATCGTTGTTTACGCCAATTTACATCGTCATTACTCAATGGCGATGGCGTTGTTTTAAATAAAAGGATTATATATTTTTTGTGTTTTATTTTGAGCATTACTCGACGGTGATAACGGCGCCAATTTGTTTCGATTGCGCGTGTGACAGCCTAAGGATATAAATCTTAGGTTTGCGTTCGTGTTATTATATTTTCGGGACATAATGTGGAGTTGTTATCGTAATTGGCGCCGACGATGCGTCTTCATCGATTGTAACTGCTTGTTAGATGTATTTTTTATTTATGTATTTTTATTTATTTTATTCAAGTATTTTTCTTACATACCTTACAGTCTTTTTTGTCGTTATTCCAAGTATCAGATTATTTTCTAACCGTTTCGTCGAACACACTTATATTTTCTGTTCAGACACTAATATAAGTAGGGGACAAACTGGTCATCATCAAAATGGCAACATCTTTACTTCAATTTGCCTTACTTGGACATAACAAGGGCTAAATTAGCAAAAAGCACCTGGAATTGTTACTCATTACCTATTGTTTATATTGTGCAGAAAATGAACCTGTCTGCTCATTTGAATTTGGCACTTCAAATAATACGCCAACGCTTACCTAAAGTTTCATCATTCAACAATATACAAAATAAACAAACCAGCAAAAAAAAAACTGAACCATCCCTAACCAAAAAATAAATAAATAAGCAAAACGAAACACACAACTCACAAACTCCGAAACCTGACTAGATTAAAAACAATTTTTTTATTCGGTGTTAAAAAATTCACACACACTCCTCCTAAGTAGGTCCTTGAGGGATGTCGGCTAATGTAATTGGCCAATCTGCGGCGAAGTACCATTGGCCGTAAATTATAGGCGAAGTAGGACAAGACGCACATACATTGGAATAAACGCCGAGATATGGCGGCTTTTTGGCCAATGGAACATGTGTGAGGCCGCCATATTGTCCGCCATTTTGATTAAACGTCTAGACTCGGATTATGGTATGTTGTTCTGTTTATAATAATTTGAGGTTATGTTCGGTTGTATTTCTTTGAGATTATGTATGTTTGGTAGGGTGACGTGTGAAAATATCCGGAACTAAGAAAATGAGGTTTTGGAGAAATATGTGGCTATTTTCTTTTGCTTTTACAAAAAGTATCCCGTCAACATTCTAGCAAAAATAACATAAAAATGACAATAATAATTTAAAAAAGTAGTTACAAACTGCGACGTTTTTAATTAAGATTATGTAGTTCACAAATTTTTGTAATAGGTAGTGTTATAAAAATGGTAATGTCTTAGTAGGTATAGTTCTTTATATAAAAGGTATTGTTTATTATAAACGTGACAAGGAATTGAATGAATTTGAATTGTCGCAGAATTTGGCAGAAGTATAAAATAAAGTTATCGATTGCAGTCTCATTGTGAAATATCACTGTTTTTATTTTTATTGTCATTTTATCTTATATCTGTATTATCCCTCTGGATTTTAACTGAAGCGATTCTGAATTCGTGGAAAATTGACTGGTACAATGAGGGATTCCCGTTTCATGGAAAATAAAATGTACAAACTGACTTGAATTGTTTGACGGATTAAAAACATTCCTGTGTTGCTTAAAATTTTTCACATACAAAACCATGTAGATACATTTTTTTTCCTTTTTACTTTGACATTGTTTATTTAAATACAAACGAAAAGCCTTAATTAAAATGTAGAAGCTAACACTAAAATGTACGTTATGTTATGTACAAGTATATAATAAAAAATACAAGAAAAAGGAAGGACCTCATTGGGCATCTAAAAATTCGTCCGCATCGCTGTCAATGGGATAAGTCATTTGCCTAGCCTTTTCCCAACTATGTTGGGGTCGGCTTCCAGTCTAACCGGATGCAGCTGAATCCCAGTATTTTACAGCGACTGCCTATCTGACCTCAACAACCCAGTAACTGGATAATACGATACCCCTTGGTATGACTGGTTATCAGACTTTCAGGCTTCTGACTACCCGTAACGACTGTCAAAGATCCACGAATGACAGCCGGGACCAACGGCTTAAAGTGCTTTCTGAGGCACGGAGGGGTCTTGGTATGCAAAGATGGTCACCTATCCACAGACCAACCGCGGCAAGCGTAGCTTAACCTGATCGATCGACCTGTGTGACTATTATTATGTAGCCATGGGCCTAGCCTCTATCGGTCAATGCGATAAGTACGATACATATTTTATTATTACAAAAAACTCACCTACAATAATGATTTTCCTAACAAAAACATGGCTTACTAACAAACTAACAATCTGTAAGACAACTCCCGTGCATAACGAAGCGGCGCTCATTAAAAACGATAAATTACTCACAGTAATTAACACCTGAGCTTTTAATTTGAAACCCGATAGCGTTGGAGATTTAGTGGCTTTGTCATAAGTTGCGATGTGCGGAGGAGTAAGTGTTTTTGAAAGTGTTTAAGGGTCCCGCGGCGGTTTTTGAAGTTTTAATAAGATCAGGAAGATTTTTTTAACACAGGCTTCTTTTTTTTATTGATCTTGAAGTTTATAATATAGGTATCGAAGTTTTTAATTATTGTTATTCTACAGAAATGGTTTGAATTAATATAATCAGTATAAAATGGTCCAAAAGTATGTAAAAGCAAAAATATATATTTTTTTATGACGAAACTTTAAAATTGAGTCGTCCAAAGCTAATAGTGTTCAGATAGTAATAACAGTAGAAGTATTTATAAAGGTGGGGAAATATCAAAGTGCAAGTGTCTTGGATTAGATTTCCATGTGGAATTAATAATGTTATATATTAGTTCTCATCAAAAAATGCACCAGCAAAATGCATTTCATACTGGTAATAATTAGCAAAGGTTTTTTCCCAATTCGTCGCCCATCTTTCTATTTTTCTATTCAGACTTATGATTTTTCGACGCATACCTTACGAAACTTTTTATATGTTTTAACCCCACATAATTATTACCAATAACAGTACAGTCCCTCACTAACAAGCCTCAATTCTACACTTTATTTCGACAGCTCCTTACTTCCATACGGTCTGCCAAAAACCGAAAAACCGTAAACTACCCTCAAGTCTTATAAAACCGGTCGGTTTCTCCTTATTAACATAAGACGCCATCTTGCCAGTGATCTTTGTGACAGTATAAAGTAAAGAGTTTAATGTTAAAGCTACATGTAAAGCTAATGTGTGTAATTTTTTATGCCCATTGGGTGCAGGTGTGGAGTTATTTTCTTTGGGGTTTTATTAAACCGAGTATATTTGTATAGGTAGGCAATGCAGGTGTTAGTGTCCCAAAATAGGTAAAGTCAGGGAAGTTGACTACCCCTCGGTGGGTTCCCGCATTGTAGAGGCGGGGAGGGCAGTAGCCGTGGCTTGGTTTGGTCATCCACGATGAAGCGAAGAGGAATCCGAGGAGGGTCCGGTGACGGACAGCCGAGGCGGGTTCACGGATGAGTGCTAACGCGTGCCCGTGTTCCCGCCGTAAGCGGCAAAGGAGGACACCGTGGAGTTTTAGAGGGTTAGAGTCCCACATAACTGCGCTATCTCCCCGTGGTAGTGCAGCATTCATAAACATTTCTCCACGTTAAAAAAAGGGAAGTTGACTACTAAGTTGAACTTAGGAGGAAATACGGTCGAGATACTTTTTGAAAAAACCTAAGTAAAATGTCATAATTGGAGGTTTGGCTCTCATCTATTTTCTCCTGCAATATTGGAACAATTTAAATTCTTTTTATTTAGGCTTTTTCAAAAAGTTTCTCTGACCGCATTCCCTCTTAAATTGTCCGTATATTCAAATCACACCTGTCATGCTTTGACAGTTGTATGAATGGGCGTTGACGTAGTATATTAATTTAATAAGAAATTCATTTTCCTCAGTGTACATGCTGTTTATGATCCTTTCTGAAAAAAGTGTCCTTTTTGAAAAGAGTATCCGTAGAGTTTCTTGCCCGTTCTGCTCCATAGGTACCACGCTTTTCGAATGGGCATCTTTCTGACTGACTGTGACTGGTCCCTTGACAATTCAAAAGTGCCTGTAATTGGTTTATTTGAAATAAATGCTTAGAGTTTGAGTTTGTTTTCGCCATTTTTCGACGTTTAAAATAAATCAACCTAACGTTGATTTATTTTAAACGTCGAAAAATGGACTGGTCATCAAAATAATGAATCCCTACTCTTTAATAATCTGTTGAAAACTAGTAAATATTTTCTCACAATTTTGTAGCACTTAACTACTTATATACATTCACATTGTAGAAGTGCGTTTTTTTTAGATATTGTCCCACTGCTGGCCTTTGCATGCCTGATATAGGTTTGCGGTACAGGTCACCAGTCAAGTCAAAGTCAAGCTAGGAATGTAGGTGACCTACATTTGTTGCTGACAGTACTTTTGTAATAATGGTAATTTTCGTTCCATTTACAAAGTCGCAGAAAAAATCGAGATTCTTAGTAAAAATACTCACGTTCTAGCAATACTCATACAATCACTGACAAAATGGATATTGAAACAAAGTTTTTCAACGCAGATAATACTTTTATGGGCATAGAGTGAAAACAGATCAAACGCAACAAATGCTACAATGCTACAATGCTGCAGTTCAGTGTGAGATCTTATTCGATAGTGCGTCTCCATTGTGCAGGATCATCCGAGAAGTTGGAGGTGACGTGTCGGATTTGAACCGGATGTACTCATATGAGCAGTATTGACTCAGTGGTAACGGTCGCGACTTACGATACGTAGGTCGTGAGTTTGAATCCAGACAGGCGCTTTGCATTGTGCACATGTCACATTGGTAGAGCATGACCAGGACTATATCACGATATTTCCACAGGATCGAGACTAATGGGTGAAACTCATTAATTAGTTAACACTAGCAACGGCCAGAGTTAACTAATTAAAATGAGTTTCAGCAGTCACATGTGCACGAAAAAGTGGCTGAAAGAATTTTCTGTTTTAGGCAGCATTTTTTCTTGTTTGAAGTTCCTTTTATGCAAACAAGAGGGTAGCAATGAATAAAAATAAAGCTTAAAACGTTTCAAACATCATCATCAAATTCAACACTTTTAAACTTGTGAACATTAAACATTTGGTAATCCATTGAATAATTTTCTAACTCTTTCGAAAGTTCACTCAAAATGGCACTAAGGTATCTTGCTCGAAATCAATTAGAATAATTATTATGAACTTGAAGCAGTTAAGCTTGTTTTCTGTTGACTAACAAAAGGAGACTTTATCTCTTTATTAATTGATGAGGCATCATTTAGAGTGGAGACAAAAACAAAATTAATTGGATTGACATTCAAAAGTTCAGCGGTTCAAGGGCCAGTCATCTTCATATCAGGCTTCTGCTGATTAAAAGAAGAAGCAAAATTAGGCTATAATTACTATTTTCACTGCTGGGACTCTGGCCTCCTCTCGGTGAGAGGAGGCGGGCTGTAATCTACCACGCGGGCCCAGTGCGGGTTGGTAAACGTCACATATCTTTGAATTTTTGTTTCTAGGGCATGCCGGTTTCTTCATTATGTTTTTCTTCATCATTTTGAGAGCAGTGGTGATGAAATGATTTACTTATAGTAAAGTGCCTGCCTGGATCGACTCGGAAATCGGGGCTGTACCACTGGATCACCACTGTTATTTATCGCTCGCTGATTAAAAGCAAGTCCCAAATATCCAAGAAATCCGAAGGAAATTAAAATATTGGCAGCTTACAGTTGTCTAAGTCTTCTTCTTTAATTGTATCGGCACAAACTTTCAGAATAGCTCGTCTGTGTTAGAAATATTACCCAGTTGGCAAAGTGTTAACGGGGTTAACTGTCCAGGATGCGTCGTACTTTCTTTAGATTATGAGGAACAGAGTTGAAAGGAATCCTTCTTTGAAAAGGGAGGATTCTTCGACCACACCTGCCGGGTCTGTTCTGTAACAATCTCACCGTGAAAACTTACGTGAAGTGAGCTGCCAATCCCTATCATCTGGAGGAATGACGGGCTATTGCCTAAGTTTTGTTGGTTATCTGCATATCTATTTATTAATCGTACGGATAACTCTGTTTCTTCACGTTGTTGATTCACGTGACGTTATGTGCCATTGTACAGATAGATGTCGCCACTGTACATTTAAGTAACGCAAGTTTGTTAGTTGCCAACCTGTTCTCAAGAACTTAGATTAATGGACACAAACCCAATACCAGGAAAAAGGAATTCTGATTCCAACAACGTCGTGCCACTAGGAGGAGGTGAGGGGGTGCGGGTACAGGGTGCAAGGTGGGTGGTAGCAAATAGCATCTAGACCTCGCGACACATTTCTAGTAAAACTGCTTGTACAAATTCGCGGGAGGTGACTTGAGTGGACTTGGGTAAGCCATTTTAGTACTGAGTGGTGACATTTTGAAGCGGTTTGGGTGGAGGAAAATTAAAAGCTGGGTAAGACCTGGCCTGACTTTCTGGTGACAAAGCAAAACTACTTCATTAAAATATTTGAGAATCTTATGGTTGCAGATAGTTTAGTAGAACGCATTCCTGCTACATTATCTTATCTGCGGAAGATTAATTTTTAGGGTTCCGTACCTCAAAAGGAAAAAACGGAACCCTTATATTTTTATGTCTTGGTGTCTTGGTCGCAAGCTCGATTGCTCAGTGTGTGGTCCTGAGTTTAGTTCTTCGGGTCAGGTGGATTTATAAAGTTTTTAGACGAATGAAAATCTCAGTACCTAGTAGCTCGGTACCTAGATCGGATTTGCAGCCGGTAGGTATAAAATATATTACTTGGGCTTTATCTGGCGAAATTAGGGTGTAAGAACTATTAAATTTTGCCTTTGTCCCTTTGCGTTATGTTTACTTACACAGAAAGATTTAAGTAATTACTTGCTAATTACAACTTCAACTCTTCAGCTAAAAAAGCTTTCGACTCCACAAAAAATATTCTGTTGTGAAACCTCGACATTAAAAATCAAAGAAACAAAAACACGCCGTTCCGAGCACCTAATTTAGTTCTCGCAAAAATTCAAATGTTATTCAAGTAAGTCGCGGAGTCGACAATAAAGCTAAAAGGAGGTAAGCAGAGGGGCAGGTACACAAGTCAAACAATAGTCCTCGTTAGTGCAGTGTCATGAGTGAGTTTGAACGTATTTTTCTACGCTTCCTATGGAAATCAGGTGGGTTCAAGTAGGAGTGTCTCTGCAGTGTTTTAAAGGTTTTTTTTGTCATATTGAAATTAGTATTATTTATTTTCTTCTGTCTTCCATAACGTTTTTGTGGTATTTAAACGTAATCTTTATAACTTTTAGGGTTCCATCCCCAAAGAGTGCCAACGGGACACTATTACTAAACCTAGCAGTCCGTCCGTCCGTCTGTCTGTCAGCGAGGTATATCTCATGAACACAATATAATATAATAGGTAGCCAGTTGAAATTTTAGAGTGTACCTATTTCTATTGCTGCTATAACAACAAATAATAAAAATAAAATAACGTAAAAATTAAAGGGGGATCTCCTTACAAGAAACGTGTTTTTTTTTCCGCGTTTTTTACTTTGTGGTACGGTACTCTTCAAATGCAAGTCCGACTCGCACTTGGCAGATTTTTGTATAAGTCAAAGCCAAAGTCAAATCATTTATTTCAAATAGGCACATTAAAGGCACTTTTGAACGTCAAAACTTACAGGGTAATTGAATTGATTCTAGTCGCCCCTTCCAAAAGATAGTGTTCGTATGGAGAAGAATGGGCAAGAAACTCCACAGTTACTCTTTTAAAATATTTTACAAGGTTTTTTATACATAATATATTATTATTTTATATAGATTTATTTCTCATAAAACCAAGCAAACCCGTGATTAAGAACTTTATCATAAACCCAAACTAGTTCAGGTTTTTGATCAAAAATCTGGATTGTTACAGGTTTATGATGAAATTGAGTTTAAAATGTGTCATCTTCCGGTTTTTCATCAAAAACCTAATTTTATCAAAAACCTGCGACAGATACATGGTGCTCACATAATTATTTACAAATATTGTAAAAGTAGATGATTTTCCTAGAATTTTAACAAGTGTGTGTGTGTGTGTAAAAATCGATGTCATAAAAATTTTAAAAATATAAATTAAATTAGGAACCAGTTTGATTTTGTCTAGACTCTAGATTTTCCTATGGAGCAGGACCAGCATGTTTCCATTCTTATCTTGGATATAATCCTTTAATTTGTAATATCCTTGTTTACATAGTGTACTTTTAATATGAATTTTAAATTTTGTTTCATTGAATTGCAATATGCCACAAGATATTTTGTTGTAGGTAGCATTTAACACAGTACCCCATAAAAGATTTATGTACTTTAGATAATCTTAAAAAAGGTTGATCTAATTTTATCTTTATTTCTAGTATTAAAATTATGTCTATCACTTATTTAAACGGTTTTATTTATTACTTTTTAATAAAATAGGTAAGTGATATGTTGTGAAGTGTGATTTTTTTTACAATTATAAAGATGATTACAAAGATGTTGATTTTTTTTTTATAATTTGTTCAAAGCATTGGTGGAAGGTGGTGTGGCAACTGATTTAGATATTAGGTATATTTTTAAATGTGTTTGGTTGTGTCACTACACACACATTATGATGAGGACAGTGTCGAGGTGCTTTTGCTAAATGTTGACCTTGGAGTTTAGCCACACTAAAGAAAAACAATATCATTGATCCTTTTGTGTTTTTATTTTAGGGTTTATCAGCGAAAACGTTTAAATGGGCTTAAATTTTATATATTTTACAAATACTGTACGCTGTAAGTTTCCTGAATAGAAAGAAATAAAATTTCTACATGGCCGGGCTCCGAACTCGCATTTAGATGTTTAATAATAATAATTTATTTATTTATTTTCAGACCACCCATTCCATTACGTTAAGAAGCGTTCAGAAACCCAGTGGGCCGCCACGTTTTTGTATTAATTAAATCACACACCAAAGCAAAAACAAATAAATCACAAACCCATAACTCTGTGACCTACATATATCTCATAAACGAAGCTATGTGGTACATCAGCAGTCTACGCCCCATAAAACCATAAAATGTGTCAAAACTGTGTTCGTTCGCGATACGAATTCATAAGCTGTCAGTTTTTATAGCATACTAGCTTTACCGTCGACCCCCCTCGTGATATGGTGACGTTCATTTAATCTCATTCGAGTTTTATCGGTTAAGTTTAGGTTCAATCTAAACCAAACTGTTCGATTTTTGAGGTGGTTTGTGTTTTGACAATGTAGGGAACTTTATTTGACAAGTTTGGATTAGTATAGGTACGTAACGTAACGGTGGTTTCCTTCTGCAAAACAGTCGTCTCGCAGAAGGAGGCTGCAGAAAGGGAGAGGGAGATCTCGTCCACTCACCCGACCAGCAGCAGACGCACCGGGCGTCGGCGGAGGGCAGACGACCCCCAGCCCCCCTAAATGGGTTCAGAGGCGACGGACGGGGACGTCAGTCGCCCCCCACACATCTGGACCCGACATCAAACCGGAAAAACTCGAGGTGGCGGCGCGTAGTGTTCCATGCGCGCCCCTCTTAGTCGTCACGGGGCGAGTCAAACACCTCACTCCCGCCCTGACCCGACGAGGCCCGCGGTGGCGTGGCGGGCCGGTACCAGTCGGAGATTGTGGAAGAATCGTACGTTCCCGCGACCCCAGCGTAGGTGTGAGATTCAACACCAGGGTGGTTTTTAGTCAGTAAGAGTCTGACAGACCCCGCCACCCCCAGGGCGGCGGACATCCATAAGGATTTTCCACCCCGGAAACAAAAAAAAAAGGAACGCAACGTAAACACGTAAAGTGAAGCTGTATGCTCCGTGCTATACATTTTATAACACTAGTTCGAAAACGACCAGCCAGGACCAGTTGACTGTACCTACCTAGATTATAAGTGTATGATGTGGTCTCCTCTATTTGGAAGCGCACGCTTGTACTCGTATTTACCCCTGTTTTTTTTACCATACACCTTATGTATTGCTTTTTATTGGTTTTTTATTAGCTTTTTATTGCTTTGTTTTTATATTATATTCATATAGGTAATTGGTTATCAACTAATTGTACTTTTGTGAGCGACAAATAAATGGTTTAATTATCTTTACAGATAAGATAATTTCGTGATAGCCTAAGAAAGGCTTAGAGCCTTCTCTGCACATGTTAGAAAGCGTGTTTCAATGTTCAGTTTACTTGACGTTAATCATAACAAATAACAACACCGATTTACGTGGATTCCTTATGCTTACATATATTACTGAAATGCAGCGGGCAATCATAGTGAGCATTGCTCGTGGGACAGCAAATACACATCGATATTGTATTTTTAGGGTTCCGTACCTCAAAAATAAAATACAGAACCCTTATAGGATCACTCCGTTGTCCGTCCGTCTGTCAAGACCCGTTTTAACTACGGAATCCTTTATTGTGCGTAGTCCGACACGCATTTTCCACTTTTTTTTTATTCAAGCGGACAGAAAGAAATGAACAGAAATTGGGTCACGTTAAAAGCATGCAGTTCACAATAAAGGAACACCCAGATGATACATATTTAGATTATTCTTCCTTATTATCCTTATCGACCCAATAAATCTACCACGAAAGCTTATCCCAAAACACATCATATATTAATATTAGCCATCATTCAGTTGCACAAACAAACCTCTAGTAGATATTATTAATGACAATATCTTCCCCAAACGATAAATTTTGCCATCCATCGCGGGTTGTGCAAACAAGTTTGATTCACTGTACAGTTGGGGAGACGCAATGTAATTCGTTAAAGGGTGGAGTATCGACAGATCTAGACGTGTGTGTGGATATTTATCAGTCTTTATGGTAATAACTGTTGGAGGAGGGGAGGGGGTAAAAAGGGGGGTGTAGGAAAGATGGAAGACAGAAGGTTAGTTTGAGGGAAGTGTCTATTTTAGCTAGAAAAGTAGTTTAAGGAATAAGTACAAGAATCTTTCTATAAAATACTAATACTAATAAATAATAAAGCTGAAGACTTTGGTTGTTTGAACGCGCTAATCTCTAGAAATACCGGTCGGATTAGAAAAAATATTTTTGCATTTGATAGCCCAATTTTTGAGGAAGGCTATAGGCTATGTAAAATCCCGCTTGTCATAGCGTGATGACTTCTTTTCTCTTTGATCGGCTTTTAAGGGTCACCTTAGGAGCCGAGCAAAAAGAATAAAACTCTGAAAGATCGCTAAGCGAAAACGAAGTGACAGCGCGGGCAGGCGATGCGATGCGACGGGGAACAAGAAATTTCACGCGGACCAAGTCGCTGGCAGAAGCTAGGTAGTTATAAATAAAAATTAAATGTTGTTCGTTGATAAGCGCATCACTTGAGAACGGCTGGACCGATTTGGTTAATTCTTTATGTCCGTGTAAGTCTTTTAAAACTATATTTATTTCTATTCTTTCAATTTCGTTTTTGCCACCATCAAAATCACAGAGAAAATCTCACCTGGTGTCCACCTGGTTGCGCAACTATTCATACATTTTGTTGGCAGCGCGACCTGGCTGCGCGGACACGGCGTCCCAGTGAGATACGACCCTTAGGGAAAAAATAATTGAAAAATTTGTCCGAAAAAATCGGAAAAAATGTAGGTAATGTCCTTTTTATATTATTATGGGAATTGAAATTTGGACAGGACAACGGCTGTCGGGTCAGCTAGTTATTTAAATGTATAAATATGAAAACAAACTGTTAAGGTTTGTTTTTGATCCAGGTCAGTAAATATTGAGAGACAAATGAGGACCGAATTGCAATATACCAACAAAATAAACCGTGCTAAAAATAGTTTCTCATAATCAGACTACAATGTTCCCAGGGCTGGGACACAGGCCTCCTTTCTTTAAAAATGAGTGGGCCGTTATTCACCATGCGGGCCCAGTTCGGGTCGGTAGATGTCACACGTCTTCGATTTTTTTTGGTTGTAGCACATGCCGGTTTCCTCACGACGTTTTCCTTCACCGTTTTGAGAACATTGGTGATGAAATGAAATACACAACGTGAAGTGATTGCTTGGGCTCTAAATTCACCACTGGACTACCTCTGCTCTAAATAGTTTCTGCTTCTAAGTAACTATACCTATTACCATTTTTCTGGAACCCTTGGCTAGAAATGGACCTCAGTTCCACAGAATCTGTAATCATATTTGATAAACATACAAACAAATTAACTCTTCCAAGACAAGAAATCCATAGAAACCATTAAAAATATTAATATTCTTAATGTCCCAGAGACGATGGCGGTGCATTACGTAAATTAATGTACAACAGCAAGGCACGAGGCCATTAATTATTTTAAATTGTCAACTGTCTTTAGAGTCCCTCGAGAACGGAAAGGTAATGGAAATAAGAGGGAAAGTAAAAAATATGATTAGAAATTTAACTTTTTTTGGTAAAAGGCAAAATCTACCTGCCTAGCTTTTTCTCATGTATGTTGGGGTCGACTTCCAGTCTAACAGGATGCAGCTGAATATTTTACCCAATTACTTAATACTCTTCCCTAGCCCGAAGAATTGCCAAACTTAAGTGGCAGTGGGGAGGGCACATTGCTCGTAGAACAGATGGCCGATGGGGCCGAAAGGTTCTGGAGTGGCGCACGCGTACTGGAAGACGTAGCGTTGGAAGGCCTTGTGAAGGCCGCAGAAACCCGTTGGATATGAGAAGCTCAAAACTGGACGAAGTGGAGGTGCTGGGGGAGGCCTATGTCCAGCAATAGACGTCTTTCGGCTAAAATGATGATGAATACTCTTCTCAGTATGGACACTTGTTTCCACGACATAGTACGATGAGAGCAAATCTGACGATTTAGTTTTAGTGTCAAGTAATTACTTTACTAAAAAACTTAGTCGTTCCAGCAAGCAGTCTTCAAAAAATACAAAATCTAATAGAACAAACTTTTATGAAGTGTTTAAGTGCCTTTGTTTTAAATTGAGTTCTTTTATGTTTTCTACTTCGATAGGTACTTGTTTTGAATACTTTCGTTAGAACTCTTTGTCTTGATTTGAAAGATTTGTGTCTAGATCAATAAATACTGTCTCGGTATAATATTAATTTTTGTTTAATTGACTTGTTAGTCTCAAGCGGGACTGCTGGGTTTGATTTCCAGGTCGAGCGAAGTGTTATTGGTTTTTTCCATGAGGTATTTCCCAGTTTGGAAGTTGATTGTGTGACACTCCTGCATCTGATATCTATGGTCCACGGATGTCTATGGTCTGATCTCTCTCTGGTTGTGTAGGATTGCCGTCTCATTGGACTATGCGAGTGAGGGAAGAGAGAGTGCACCTGTCTCTGCGCACACACTCCTGCACTATGATATCTAGAAAGAAAGAAAGAAGGCTGCCATGGCCGAAATTCGGTCTGAAGAACTATTATAATATTAATCCCCTTTCGAAATGTTAGACACGCTATGAAATATTGATAATATTTCCAGACCAAGATTATATATCTATGGCATCATGAATAGAAAATAAAAATATTTAACATCATAATAACACTCTTGTATTTACCGATGGGATAGGTAGAGCTGACACACATTGCTCCAGTCCCACAGAATAGGAGAGCCTATTGCATCAATCGGACTCCGGACTGTTAATGAAAAAATCTTGATAGAAAAACCCAAAAACTCTCAACCCGACCGGCGAATCGAACCCAGGACCTCATGCTCAGCCGTAGCAGTAGCGCTTGGGAACAACGAGGTACTCAGAGGGCTGAAACAAATTATGTTATAAAAAAACAATAAAATTTATTTATTTCATTTATTTATGTATACTTTATTGTACACCACAAAAATACATACAATAAAAAATACACCAAACGATACAAAATATAGAATGGGCGGCCTAAAATAATTTATATAAAAATGGTCCTTCTGTCCCGTAGCTACACAATATGTCAGAATGAAGTCAGCGCTGTCCATATAGCATTAGGTAAATTGCTCAGAAAGTAGGAACTATTTCTTTGTGTTTCCTCCGTATTCAAGAATAAATCGACGTTTCTCTGTACGTATGTGTTCGTAAAGATTGGCATACACTAGTGTTTGGAAGTATTGTGTTTTAGTGTAACAAAAGGTTTGATTGTCAAGTTTGTAAGTATCTTTTCTGAAAAGAGACTTACAAAAATTTAAAGTCTTTGAATGCTTATAAAAACTTCGATTACATCAATTTAATAGTCTTTTGATTTACCTAATCATTAAAACGGTTTTTATAACTTCGTTTTATTTGTATTTGCCTGAAATAAAACCTGCCTCGTTCGTCCAGTGGTTGTATGCGCGTGTTGCACTGCTGAGCATGAGGTCCTGGGTCGATTCTCGGGTCAGGCAAAGTGTTAGGTATTGGTTTTTTCCATCTGGAATTTCTACTCGGTTTTATGCCCGGTTGATAGGATGGAGGCTCACAGCAATACTCGGAAATAATTTTATGTTACAATCTAGTGAACTCTAGCCTTTATTGACTATCCATAAGTACATTATAGCTCACATAAGTCGCAAGTCGTAAGTCAACAGACAAAAGCCGATATATCACAGTTGTGTTACGAATGATTACAACTTCCTCACAAATAAATTGGATCCTGTTATAAGATACAATGAGGTTTTTCGTCATGTTCCCATTATTTGTCCTCATACGTTTCTCAATTTCCAAGTTCATTACAAAAAGCTCACTCAAACTCAAAGCGTTTATTTCAATTAAACCATTTACAGGCACTTTTGTATTGTTAAGAAGTTGGTCAGTCAGAAAAAATGAAGCTAGTTGCCCATTCCAAAGCATATCCATGGACACTCTTTTTAAATTATATTTTACAAAAACATTAATCATCCACATCCTTACTGTTGAATTTGTGATTATATGTGAGAACAATTTAAAACAAAAGACGTACGCGTTAAAATCGTCCAGAGTACTACAGCAAATAGTAATAAAAAAAAACAAATAGTTCTTAAAGTGAAACTCTTTGTGGAAGGGCTCAAAAGGGGAAGTAACTAATAATACACTCCTGGCTTTTAGATCGAGGCACTGTGCGTTTACATGTAAAGTATAAAGGCCTAAAAACATTAAAATAATGATGAGTCATAGAAAAAGATTTATACAGTTTTCAAGGCACTGGCCATCATTTTGGTGTCAACATTGTTGAATTCAAGACCATTTAAAAAGGTACAGACCTGCATACATGCAAAACATTTATGCAATTCTGCGTGTTAAATTTCAGTAATTATGGAAAATCGCATAACTTCATTCAGCTGTTTTACATAACGGAGCTGTTTTGTAAAACAGCTACCGGTTATCTAAAACAGCGGATTAGACGATCCATCTGCGACGTATATGATGATCTCTTTCTGAAAGCAGCATTGACGGTCTTATCTGCTTAGCTTTTTCCCAACTACGTTGAGGTCGGCTTCCAGTCTATCCGGACGTAGCTGAATGCCAGTATTTTACGTGGAGCCACTCACCCACTTTCATCTCCACAACTCAAACTTGTTACTGAGTAACACGATACCCCGTGGTAAGATTGATTGTCAAACTTTCGGGTTTTGTTCCGTTGTGTTCTGTAACAGCTGCCGAAGATGTACGAATGACAGCTGGAGCTAACAGCATAACGTCCTTTCCGAGGCATGGAGTCTGTCTATACCTCGAAAAACATAATTATGGTAAAAATCTGAAGTTTATAATACGGGTTATCAATTTACTGTGCGTTTCTTTAATAAGAGGGTTAAAGTCATCATTCACACAGCCTGACCTATACAAACACATCTTTTACTTATTCAGCCTGACAATACATCAGCTGGACCCCTAAAGTGGGTCGGAGGGAGCTGCACTCACGTATCTATATATTAGACAGTCTGTCTGTCTAATGGTTGGTATTGGGTACCGTTGTCAAGTTGCTGCATGAATGAGACCTTGAGAGCGGTTGATCTTGAATGTAAAAATAGTGTTGTTCGTGGTTTTATTTGGACTTGTTGACCGGATGGATCAGAAGAATTTTGTACTGTAGTTTCTTGCCAGTTTTTCTGCAAAGAACCAACATTTCGCAACTTTTTATCCAGACCAATTTTTCGACGTTTATTGGGTAGATTTGTAATCCATAGTACCTACAAAACTTTCACGGATTTCATGCAGTTTGTAAAATGCACTCATCAAACTATTAATTTATTATCATCTTTATAATTTTCATAAACGACTTGGGCCTGACAATGCAAAACAACAAGACGCAAACGATGTTTCTCGGTCAAAACGAAAAATACGTTACTTACCGATATTAATTTCACCATTTACACCAACCACTTCCTAAGAGTATGACCGTTTTTCAAACACAATACAGACCACTCTAATCCCATCTAAAAATAAAAACGATCCTGAAAGCAATACAAAACCCTCAACAGGAAAAAGTGTCTAAAAAAATAATAATTTGGTAAAACCATTTCCACTATGATATGAAATGTATGAAAGGAGTCATGTCTAAGGGATATAGGACCCTTTGTCAAAACGAGATGAAATTAATATAATCTTCTTTTTTTTTTTCTCATAAAAGGGAATTTACCAACTTATCGTCTAATCTTAGCTATACGACAATCAGTCTTAATGTCCGTTACAAAAGGGTGGTGTTGAATGTATGTATTTCTAAAGGAGGTATGGTAAGGAGAATAAATCTTAGCCCGATTTGAATAACAAAAGTGTATGAGATGCTCTTTGATTCTGAGCGGCCACTGATGCTAACAGCACTAAGCTGTTGTCGAGCTCTTCAAATAAGTTTTTATGTAATATTAAGTTTGTATTTCGAAACCATTTTTGTGAGTACTTGAGTGTGACGGCTGGAATGATATCAATTTATGGAAATGTGTTCTAGAAGTTGTTTTTCACTGGATGGAATTTATATAATAATCTTATTCCATTTTGTTATAAGGTTTTTCCATCAGAACTCAGTAGCAGTCCGGAGTCTGAATTTGTGCCCAGTTTATAGCAAAAGGCTCGCTCGTATTAGATAACTGGTGAAAAGTGAGTACTATAATGCCTCTGCATACCTTACAGTGATTGCAGGCCTGATGTTGTTATAATGTAAAGAGTACCGAGAGACCGGTTTTAAAGGTCATTTAATTTGAAATTTATATGATTTTATGTGTTCTATTAATGGGTGTCATTTACCTGAAATAAATGAATTTATTATTATCATCATCCTCATCTGCCTAGTCTTTTCTTAACTATGTTGGGGTTGGCTTCCAGTCTAACCAGATGCAGCTGAATACCAGTATTTTACATGGAGCCACTGCCCATCTGACCTCCACAACTCAGTAAAAAATGGAAAAAATAAAATAAATTAATTTATATATTATACATATTTATAAAATTATTTATCTGGAATACATTTGCTTTCTCATCCATTATCTATAGCTACACGACAGTCATATCTTCTTAAGATAACTATTTATATAAAAATCCACTGTCGAAAATCCAGGAAAACACCATGAAAGCGTGTCGCGCCTTAAGGGAGTTGTTCTATAAATACACCATGAACATTGACGCGCTTTGTGTAATAGAAACGTTGTTTCCAACTACAATATAGGATTATTATTTTTTATGTAAGTACTCTTCCGGGGTAAAAATCTGGAACGTATCAACGTGACTTTTCCCATGACATTCCACTTCCAAGACAAGAGCACAGCACAGTCACTTACAATTCAAATTAAATATCATCTAAAATTGACATTTCAGTAACCTTGCAAATAACAGGTATGCATGAAATTTAACTTAAAGAATATTAGAGACAAAGGAAAACAATAAAAAGTGTGTCTAGCAGATCTTAATCTAGAACACTACAAAACAAACCAATTTGAGTTATATAGACGTGCATTCTGCACTGTCAATTATGTATGTGTAGTGTCATCATCTGCCTGCATTTTCCCAACTATGTTGGGGTCGGCTTCAAGTCTAACCGGATGCAGCTGAATACCAGTATTTTATAGGGAGCGACTGCCTATCAGACCTCCACAACCCAGATACTGGGTAATACGATACCCCTTGGTAAGACTGGTTGTCAGACTTTCGGGCTTCTGACTACCCGTAACGACTGTCACAGATCCACGAATGACAGCCGGGACCAACGACTTAACGTGCTTTCCAAGGCACGGAGGGGTCACGGTATGTAAAAATGGTCACCCATCCACAGACCAACCGCGGAAAACGTAGCTTAACCTGATCGATCGACCTGTGTGGCTGGTATTATTTTCATAATTATAGGTATGTGTAGTGTCTGTTCCAAAATATAATATGATATAATTGTAAACAAATCCCCTTTAGGTTTAATTCTTACGTAATCACTAACTACAGGGAATTATTTACTCATTCACACATAATTATAACATCACTATACCGGTGTAAAAAGGAAATGCCTAAGAATTGCAGATTACAACATTGTAATGCAAATAAAGTCTTTACAATAAGTTTTTTCGGTAAAGTTCCTACAAGTTGACAGATAAAAACCAGTGATACCGAATAATTAATTTAACCACAACACACATACATTTGTTATTATCATCATCATTTTAGCCGAAATCATCCGCAAAAGTTTCCGCGAAGCACGTCCACTTCGACCGGTTCTGTGCTTCTCGCATGCAACGGGTTCCTGCGGCCTTCACAAGGTCGTCGGTCCACCTTGAGGGCCCTTGCACCCCTGCACCTACCAATACTTCGTCTTCCGGTGCGCGGTCGCCACTCCAGAACCTTTCGGCCCCATCGGCCATCTGTTCTGCGAGCGAGCATTCATTATACATTACAATGTATGAATTATAAACATACGAATGTATGAAAACTACTATTGTTTGTATTGCCACTCGCAGTCTGAACATCGTCAGCGGCCGTTTTCGCAGAAGCGAGACCAAGTCACTACTTAGTTATTATTTCGTGGTACTGTTTAAACCCAGCTTGGAAAATATCCAAAACCCTAGAAAAAAACAGCCCTATCTATAACAATAAATTAATTCAACGTACTGATTTAGTTCTGGATGAAATGCCCTCTCTATTGACACTGTCCTTACAAAACGACATAAAAAAACCGCCAATTTTAATATCATCCCCAACTATACAAACATTTTCCCTAGCTCTGCAAATATACACAGTGTAGTAGAGACGTTTTTAATAAAACTCTACCATATCAGGATCATCTCTACATTATGTAGAGTACTCACAAAGCGCCACCTTTTGACTCTATTTATAGCGTTACCTACTCTATGTTATCGGATTTATTTGTTTTTTCCTGGGGTTTTCGTTTTAATATTTTTGTCGAGGAAACTTGGCTAGTTCTTAGAAATGTGAGAATTATTTTCTCATAATTAATAATATTTACTATAGAGAAAAAATCTACCGAGACCCCTCCGTGCCTCGGAAAGCACGTTAAGCCGTTGGGCCCGGCTGTCATTCGTGGATCTTTGACAGTCGTTACGGGTAGTCTGACAACCAGTCTGACCAAGGGGTATCGTATTACCCGGTAACTGGGTTGTGGAGGTCAGTTAAGAGTTGCTCCATGTAAAATACTGGTATTCAGCTACATCCGGTAAGATTGGAAGCCGACCCAAACATAGATCAACATAGTTAGGTAAAGGCTAGGCAGATGACATAGAGAAAAAAAATATATTAAGAGGAGTATGTAAGGATCATGGGGATCTGTAGTTTCTGCCTTCCTCCATGGGGAGAAGTCGTGTGTGTTTGTACGTCGTTGGTCAAATTTTCACGTTTTCTAATTAAGGGGCTTTTAAACCTAAACACAAAAAACACAAGTTTTAGAAACAATAAAAATTTAAGATTGACTACAGTAAACAAAACCAGAAAATTATATGATATTCTTCAGGATATATGCTAGGAAGATAGTGTGTTGAAAACATAATACAACTGATTTGATGCGATAGAAAAAAATCCTGAAGATACCTCTAAAAACTTTCTTTTTACAATAAAACCATACTTACATACGATCATTCTGGCACGGGCCTGGTCCTGATCGGACGGTGAACTATCCATTACTCTCCGTCCGCAGGCCCGCGCCTACGGTGGCCGGGAGTCGTCATGTCATGCGGCTTCCGAGGCCCGGAGCGTCTCCCGCGGCGGCTGGGACGGGAGGCTCTCTTCCTCAGCCATCCCGCCACCTCCCTCGCTAGCATGACTGCTTCGCAGAAGAACGCGACTGCCTCCCAGTCCCTCTCGCTCCGGACCATGACTTGAACCATGGCCGGACGCGAGAGGTCGCTGCCGCTGCCGATCGCCTCTACGAGGACACGGCGGTGCTCCGCCCAAGCGAGGCAGACCTCCACCGTGTCCTCTGGGCAATCCTGGCAATGGTGACACTCGGGCATTCCCTCCCGCCTGATGATGTGCAGGAATCTCCCGAAACAACCGTGTCCGGTGAGGACCTGCGTCAGGCGGTAGCTGTGGACGCCGTGACTCCTCTCCAGCCACTAATCAAAGTATGTAAGGCCCTTAAATTACAATTTTTGCACGATATTTTTCATCATCATATTATAGCACAAAATATTATTGTTGATCTTTTTAATCAACGACTCTGGGTTCTATTATTATCATTTACTAGCAGCGCCCCGCGGTTTACCCCGCATAAGTGTCGATCCCGTGGGAATATCGGGATAAAAACTATTCTATATCCTTTCCCGGGACTCCAACTGTCTCTATACCAAATTCCTTTAAATCGGTTCAGCGGTTTAAGCGTGAAGTGAAGAGGTAACAGACAGACAGACACACTTTCGCATTTATAATATTCAGTGTCTTAATATTAGTATGGATTAGAAGCAATAGAATTGCGATACATACAATTGGACTGAAAGGAATTATAGGTAGAATATTATTCAGATGCAGCATGCTTTTACGGCTTTCTGATCGTCATCAGTGAGAAGCCATGTTACGCCATTATGGCGTATTGAATACATACATGTACCTACATGTACCCGGTGCGTCGGGTATGTGCAACAGATACATGAATTTAATAAAAATATTGTAAAACCTACATTTGTTAATTACCTACTAACATAGTTTAAGTGTGTATTACTAACATCATATGGATCAAGGTCTGAAGTAAAGTTTGTTTTTAATCCTTCTGCAAGTAGACGTTTCTATAAGATGCGAGTGAAACCATGGGAAACATCTAGCTGACCCGGCGAACTTTGTTCCGCCTTAGACGCCATAAATGAGCAGATTTTTGATTTTATTAAGTTAATCGATGTGTTTCGGACACACGCTGCAGTTGATTGCTACGCCGATGTAAAACAATATCTCGGTTTTCTAAATTTTCACCCACGACAACAATAGCGACTTCGTCAATTGTTGGCGCATTAAAACGTCTCGCGTGTTGTCCTGCAGGCGTCTTATCAGCTTTTATGACAATTTTGTGATTATCAGACGGCATGCGGTCCAAAGCGGTCGTAAATAATGCAACCAATTCGTTATGTCGATGAAAAAACGTTTGGAGTTGTTCCACAATTATTTATTGATCTTTTCACCGAATTGTTGTGTGCACAACGCTGATTGACTTGGCTTGCTGAATCGCCCATAAAATAAATCTGCAAAAATTTGTAGTCATTATTCGGCGTTGGCAATAAGGAACCTGTTAGGTGATATATTTGACCCTGAATCTTAAAAGTTGGCATAAAGTTTTCTTGAATAACTTTTGTTGCACCAAATGACGTCATTTGAAAACAATTGTTATATTGCTGGATATGAGTCAAAAAATGTTTAGAATCTGGCCCATTTCCGGAAACCAGTGAATGTAGTGGCTCTGGTGGCGGTTCCAATGGCGTCAATTTGACTTGACCGCTCGCGCAACACAAACCAGGAGCTTCATTTTTAAATTTAAATGCCTTGCAATATTGACACACAACGTTCACTGTTCCAATAGTAACGATTTGCTGTGAACTGTAATCTATTTCCACATTATAATTGAATGCAGCTGGATAGGGGTTAAACGCAACATTTCTATGTAGTTGATTTCGATTCCATCGATTCCTTTCTACTTCATTCCGCGCTTCGCGTTGCTCGTCATTTTGACTTGCTTTTGTATATCTTTGACTCGCAGCATTGCGAGTTCTGCGACTTAAGTTTGTACGTTTAGCTGCTGGCATTTTTATAAACGAAAATTCATCTGTAAATTAAAATAAAACTATTGTATTCTTCTTTATAACCAAGTAGGTATATACCACTTGTTATGTTAGTAACGTGTATGTTAGTCTATCCAAACTTACCAAAATTCCATATTAAATTGAACTTTTAATATTAGGCCTGTAGGCTCTAAAGTAACCGTCATGTGAACTAAGAAAATCAGGTTTCTTAGGTCCTTTAATTTAATTATTTTAAATGTATTCTTCTTCTCTTCGTTTAATGGCTTTTGCGGAAAAACCACCACAATTTAGCCAATGTCAAGTGTACTGTTTATCAATAAAATAAGATTGACAGAAGAATCCGTTTTAAACGTCATTTTTTTTTTTCAAATGTTTTTGTCAAATGTCTTAAGGTTAGATTAAAAAGGTTACATTAAATAATTTTATATGGTGGTTAAGTAATTTTAAATTTTCTAATTTTCCGCGCAATTTCCTTAATTTTTTCTTTCATAAGAACCTTCTCCTGATAATAACGAACAGAACAAAAAAAGAATTAGCGAAATCGGTCCAGCCGTTCAGGCGTGATGCCGTGACCAAGGGAAATAGGGATTCATTTTTATATATATATATATATATAGATTACATGCCAAATTACATTCAAATCCGTTCAGTCATTAAAACGTGATTAAGTAATAAACTAAAATACAAACTTACAATTTATAACATAACTGATTTATAAAACTTACTATTCACTGCATGAAAAGAAATTAATGCCGTCAAAAAGATTTTTCCCAACGGCAAATTAAAGTCGGAAAAGTTCACCGAATGAATTGATAACGTTGAACGAATGAATGAACTAAGTTTATTTCGCCGGCAGCGGTGCAGTAAAATGTATAGGAATTATTGCGATTTCATTTTATGTTGCATTCGTTGACGTTTTAATGAAAACTACAGAAATTGTGGAGAGAAAATTTAAATTATTGGTGGTGGGTAATGGAATGGTAGATTTCAATAAATTATAATTTATCTGCCTAGCCTGTCGCCAACTATGTTCAGGTCGGCTTCTAGTCTAACCACACGTGACGTACTGCAGCGTACCATCCACACTTGGTTGATATCCCGACCAGTCGTACTCAGCGCTTCTCCTCCACATTTATTATGCTCACAGCCAAAGTGTGGTACTCTCTCCAGCGTCTGTGTTCCCTTCCACCTTTAACCCGTCTGCCTTCAAATAAAAAGTGAACAGGCATCTTCTGGGCATGCTCGTTCTAGCTTAGACCTCATGCATCGCTTTCCATCAGGCGTGATCGAGGTCAAGAGAAGACACAAGCAGCAATAAAAAAAAATCGGATGCAGCTGATTACCAGTATTTTACATGGAGCGAAAGCCTATCTGACCTCTATCAACCCAGTTATCTATATATATATATCACGATACTGCTTGACACGACTGGCAGTCAGACTTTTGGGCTTCTGACTACCCGTAGCGACATTCAAAGACCTACGAATGACAGCAGGGATCAACTGCTTAACATGCTTTCAGAGATCTAATCCACGGACCGACCTCGCCAAACGTTGCTTACCCTTGAAGGTCGACCCGTGAGGCTGTTATTATTATTTAGCCTCGAGCTCTCGGCTTGTACAACAAGCAAAGTATATTTTGTTCTTTCCGTGTGTTGTTTTGCACGCAAGTGTTTACGTATAATTTTAGATGTTCAAAGTCTTTTCATGCTATTATCTTTTACGCACTTTTAACTTTTCAAACGCTGTCTGTAAAAACAAAAGTTCTTTGGTAAATATTTTTCAGTCACCGTACGGCACTTAAGGGAAAAACATCCTATTTAAAAAGTTTCAACACAAATGCAAAACTTCTTTTGCTTGACTTTGCTCCCAAGGTCGTGCTTGATCAATCTGGTTGAAAAAAAATAATATAATCTGTTTGTGTCAGGGCAAAGACCTCGAGAAGCTACAAACATTTATCTGCACGTCTTTTTACATCGTTCTCACATGCACATTTCAACATGAATGATCTTATAAATATTTTGTAATAATATTTTGATTTAAAAGAGTGTGTCCAGTCCATTGAGCTTCTTGCCTCTATAGAAACGAATAAGTATCAAAGTGTAATTGAAATAAATGCTTTGAGTTTGATCATCATACTTGCTTTTCACGTATTAACAATTTTAAATCATACACCTATGTTCAGTATTTTCTTTTTTGATGTTTTACATTATCATTCTAGTCTGTACAAAGATTCTCTTTTGTTGTGCTTTAAATGCAGATTTTTAAAGGACTGGTCAAATACGCGAAACCCGTGCGGGAAGCGGAACGCTACTGCAAATGTCGATTGCTTGATAGATTAGTGTGCATACACACGAGGGACACGCGTCGACCACAGAGACAATTGCCGTCGACAACGTGTCGCTAGTGTATTTGTGTACGGTGCTCAAATACACGAGGTGCATGTTGTTGACAGCAGCCGCCAACACGCGTCGACAGCTGTTGCCGACACGCATCCACAGCTGTTTCCAACACGCATCGACGCCGTCGTCAGCGCGTGTCGCTCGTGTGTATGCACATTTAGGCCTAGGTCTCGAAGTTAGCGGGTAGATCGCGTCGCGCTAGAGCGGCGTAATGTTGTGTTATGAGAAATTAGTGTCTTTGTTCGCGAACGAAATGTCTAAACAGTGACGACAACATCTTTTTGATACAACATTTTGACGCCGCGCGTCGGTCATTAAAAAGTAAAAAATAAAATGCACCACACGTAGTGTTTGACGTAGGTCAATGCAGACGCGCGGGCACCACTAGACGCTGCCTTCGAGGCCAGTTCCATATTTAAAATATATGCATTGAAACGCGCTGCTCCCCGCGCTGCCGCCGCCGCTGCCCCGCGCTCGCTGAATTCGTGTCCGTAGTCTTAGGGATTCGCCGCGCCAGTTTGAACACTTCCATACAAGTTAGTTGACACAATAGACGCGAGCCAATTTCGTCCTCCATTCCACGCGTGATTCGCCTCATTTTCACCAAAGTTTTACCCTGATCCCACAACGACATTCATGTATCATTATCGTACCTATATTTTTATTACAAAGCATACATATTATGACATGTAACCAAACATCAAAACTCATACAAAACACTTACCCTCAACTCAGCTGCTAAAATATTATAAAGGCCAAAAAACTCTCAGCTGCGTTCTGAGCTATTCACTTTGAATAATTGAATCAGTTTGACGGAACTCCACGGAACCCCACGAACCCCACAGACCCCACGGATCCCGTAACTGCTGTTTTACGATTCACTTGGTAATTATTCAGACGAGAATCGCCCGGGGAGCCGGTAGTTTATGAGACATCACTGTGCTTCGTGCATCATTTATTTGGTAACTTTGTGAACGTTTTGATGTTTGGAATGATGGAGCAAAAGATTTTGTTCTTTGTGCTGTTATAATATTTACCTACGGTGTTGGCATGTGATATAGCCACGGTAACGTCGTGTTACAAGTGTAGCCAGTTAGCATGCTTGGTGATGGTTGACTGACCTTAGTGAACCTGTAATATTTTTTAATGTTATGTAAACTGTGATCTGATGATGTTTTATCTGTTACTTAAAATGAATAGCAAATACAACTTGTATTGATAGAAATTGTGGGTAACAGCGATTAAACCAACCATTTAGAAAAGCCATCCATCTATCCATTCCAAACCCATCCATCCATCCATTTTAAATTCAACAAGTTTTTTGCCATCATAGGTAGCTAAACATGAAGAAATACGATTCACGAAAGCGTCAAGATACCTGCGAAGTGATAGTGATTCGTGATCGTCAATGCTCGCGAATCATAATGTTGATCAATATACAATATGACGATGACCTGCAAACTGCAAATTTGAATTTCGCAACACCTCTTTTTACCAGACTTCTAAGAATTTTATAAATTGTATATCACCTAAAGATAGCTAACGAGAAACACGTTGTACCGTATACTCTCCGTATATCCGAATACTTTCCGACAGTGCCTCAGTTCTTCAATCCCTAAAGAGTAATCAGATCACGTCGAGACTAACACTAGAATGCCACAAGGCCCTAGAACGAATCACGGTACTAAATCGCAACACGATAACGCTACAATGGATTAGAGGTCACAGTGGATCACTTGGAAACGATGCGGCTGACGAACTTGCCAGAAGAGGATCCAGCACAAGACCCTACGGACCTGAACCCATTGTGCCCATTCCTTTCAAGCAGCTAAGAAGCTGGTTAAAGGATCACACTCGAATACAAGCGGAAAAATGGTAGACCTCGACACCAGGATGTAGGCAATCCAAGGAAGCCATGCCATCCCTGGATACAAAGCTGACCAGGCGCCTTCTGCGCCTGGACAGAGACAGCCTGCGCCTGGTGGCGGGGACCATCACTGGACACTGTTCACTAAATAAACACTTCCATACCCTGGGAATCACTGACAGTCCCCTGTGCAGAGCATGCATGAAGGCGGAGGAAACGGTGGCGCATGTGCTTCTTGAGTGCACAGGCGTTACCAAGATTCGCGAGGAGACCCTGGGAACACCAACATCCCTTGCGGATGCCCTGAGGAGACCGGGAAGTCTAATCTGCTTCTGGAGGGAGGTGGGCTGGTTGGAGTAATCGGCCACCATGGCTCACGCACAATGGTCCACTTCAAGGACTAAGTGCGGAAACCTAAACCCCATGATAGAACACGTTGTACTGCGTTGTAATACAGTTAATTGAATGGAACTATGTAAAACACATTAAATCTGAAGCTGAGTAAACACGGCGCGCTGTTTCTAGCATAACAAAGCAGTCGGTTTTAATCTCTTGTACAATTAGTTGCTTTGTACTGAGTGAGGATGACAGACTATTAAGTTGTGACCACATTTTATTTTTTTATGGAATGGTCTGCCGTGTTGTGGGTATTTGGTAAAAAACAGCTTGATATTATAATATTTTTGAAAGTGTCGTGGTACGAGTATGGGGGTAAAAAATATATATTTACTTACTATTTTAAGGAATGTAGGCAGGTCAACATACAATTTAATAATATAGGCGTGAATCTTAGGTGCATACTTCAATCTTATCCTACTTGTAATGTGTATTATAAATGTGAATGTTCAAATATTTGTGATTTTTTGAACGTTTGTCACTCACTCACCCTTTTACGGCTGAACGGATCAGGATAAAAGACACACAAGTGGACTATATTTACGTAAATGATATTTTTTGATTCAAAATGTATTCAGTAGTTCCTAAGATGCACGTTAAACCGCAGGCAAAACCCAGCTTTTTTGTACGATTACCTTGTATTTTAACATAGTGCAAAATGTTTGGCAACTACACATGATATTTTTCCTCTTCTTAAGATGATTTCCAACCACATTTTTTGCCTCAAACAATTTATAAGGGACATATTGCAACAAATTGCATATTTATGAGGCTCGCTGAGAAATGCGACGGATGATAAATATCTGGCGGATGTGACGTCACGACACACGCTTCCTCTGCAGGTGAACTTAGCGCGCGAGAAGAAAAGGATTTAGTTAGTACGGAGACGATACGATAGTGATTCTGATACGACTACAAAATAATGGGCAACTGTGTGGCAACAACACAGACAGACGTGATATTATGTTTTATTATAAAGAATGAAATAAAAGTATTTGAGTGAAAATCATACATATCTGCGTACGCGAAGGTATTTTTAAGGGCATTGAACAAGCAAGCCGACGAACGACCTATTAGCAAGCAATCACCATCGCCTACACTATCTGTATTAATAGCAACATCCCAGATACGTTGCCATCCCAAAGACAAAGCGTAAATATATCTTATCTGCCTGTAAATACATCGGCAAACTTTGAACTACAACAAATCTGCCTGCGATCGACAAATATTTTTTTTTTATACTTTACTTCAGACCTTGAACCATATGATGTTAGTAAAATACAATGTAGAATGAGCTCTGTCAAAAATAGTTCAATATTATAATTTCATTTTATATATTAAAACGTCTACTTAGTTAACTAACAAGGCACATTAATAAAATTAAAAACAATTAAATATGCTAACAATAAACTTGAAATAGTTATAGCCTTTTTCTCATAGACGTATGTTTATTAAAATTAATTTCGCAGGCAGGCGTCTGGATGTGTTTTCTTTTTTTGTATGTTATGTTTATTAAAATTACAATCTAACTAGAAATAAAACAGTCGATAACTACTTTCATTTTGAACTTATTTGTTCCAAGTCGTGAGCTCTAAAATCAGTAGAGCTAAATATTTCAGTCGGAGAATGAAATATTGCTGGTGATATATAAATGTTATATTTTAATGTACTCGTGAATAACACTAATATATCCGTTAGGAAGAGATGTAGTGATACTATTTGTGAGAGTTCTATTCAGTCAAATATGTATTTTGGGATTTTACAAGGAAGTATCTATATGCACTAAATGGATCTTTGAATAAACTATTATTCAAAAATCTTTGACAGTCGTTACGGGTAGTCAGAAGTTTGAAAATCTGACAACCAGTATTACCAAGACGTATCGTGTTAAAGTCAAAGTCAAAGCATTTATTTCAAATAGGCCTTTTATGTGAAAAGGCACTTTTGAACGTCAAAAATTACAACAAAACAGAATTGATTCTAGACGCCCATTCCAAAAGATAGTTTTCGTATGAAGAAGAATGGGCACGAAACTCCACCGTTCCTTTAAACCACTCTTTTAAAATGTTTTACAATATTTTGCATACATTCATTATATTATATAATAATAATATGTATATGAAGACGATGCACCTAAAATAAAATTACTATACCACAATAGGTAAAAGAATTAAAAATGAAACCATGACATATAAATTAATTATCTGATATATACCATGTGCTCATTTACAAACATGGTAGATAAAAGTAAACGATTTTTATTGAAATAAAAAAAATTACAAGTAATAAGTCAGGGTGTGAGTTAAAATAGTTGCAGAATGTAAATCAATATAAAAAAAAATACAATTAAATTAGCAACCAGTTTGATTTTGTCTAGAATCTAGATTGTCCTATGGAGCAGGACCAGCATGTTTCCAAGCGTTCTTATCTTGGATATAATCTTCTAATTTATAGTATGCTTGTTTACAAAGTGTACGTTTAATATGAGTTTTAAATTTTCTTTCAATTAATTGCAATATATCACAAGGTATTTTATTGTAACATTTAACACAGTACCCCATAAAAGATGTTTGTATATGTATACGTGTTACCCAGTAACTGGATTGTGAAGGTCAGATAGACAGCCGCTCCGTGTAAAATACTGGTATTCAGCTGCATTCGGTTAGACTGGGAACCGACCCCAACATAGTTGGGAAAAGGCTATACTGATGATGACAGAAAAGGAAACAGGGAAGTTTACAGACGGTTATAAGGTAAAAAAAATATATATTTTTGCCTCAAGGAACACACATTATTGTGATGTGTGAATCTCGTAGGTAAAGAAAAAGTCAACATGGAATAATTTAAAAAGTAACTGTTCTTGACAATCTTGTATTTTAGAAACAAAAGTCACATTACCTACTTGAAATTGAAAAACTTCAAACTAACATTTTTCACAACATTTAAAACTCTCAAAACGCCTCTGTTTTCTTCTACAATGTCATCAGAAGCAAAACAAACACAATTTTACTGAAACTATTACAGTTGTAAACACAGAACTTAACAAAATTACAATATACCATCCTACTCATGAAACATGATAGACTAAATCCCATTGCATTACGTCGTAACCTTGCTACGACGTAACGTCGTTAGCACGTAGCACGGCGCTACGTCGTAGCGTATTCTACGAAGCTACACCGTAGCGAAGAGCGTAGCTAAGTGAAGTCTACAACAAAGGATTTCGGTTAAATAGTTTCATTGTGTTGATAGTTTCATTATGATATTGTTTTGAGAATGTTGTAGTTGTAAAGTTAAGATGTTTTGGTTGTGAAAATTTATTGTTAAGTAGCTACTTGAGATTAATATGATTTTGTTTGAGTTTATTTATTTATTTATTTATTTATTTATTACAAAATCCACAGCTCTTTGAAATTTTATCTTAAACATATATAAGCTAGTCTTACAGCCAATTACGGATTTACAATTTAATAACTATATAATACATGCAGCAGAAACAGAAATAAAAATACAGAATGAGCTACTAGAACCACATAAGCATTGCTAAGTGTACAGTGTGAGTGAGTGTGTAGGAGTGTACATGAGGAGTTGCAAATGGGTGTGTGAGTATGTGATAGTGGGATGTGGTGGGTGATTATCTGTATACTTAACTGTCTGTATCTGTATACTTAAAAGGAAACCTTTTGCTAATGCAGTAATTATTTGATGCTTACAATGCAAGTATTTTTTGCCAGTTTTTTTTGTTATTACTACTTATTTAAGTGACTGACTATGGGCCAGACTGCTATTAAAAAAAATCCAATGTAGAAACCCAATAGCTTTACCGACTCCGGAGTGTTTTCGGCTAAAATGTGGTCTATCACAGCTATTGTTTATCGATTAACTAGCAACCCGCCCCTGTTTCGCACAGTTTTTACAACTTGACAAAACATAGAGATTACTTTATTATGTAAGTTTAATATGCACAAACCATCCGGAATAAATTGTTTAAATAATGCTGAAAATTGCACCAAAATATGTTGCGTAGTTTAGTAAACTAAGCCGTCACACAGACAGATACGAAAAGTGACTTTATTTGTCACTATTTATAAATAACTAAATATGCTCCAAAAACAGACTGTGCTTATCATTGACAAAAGCAGAGTCATAAAAACCACCATCGAATTGACAAATCCCAAGGAATATTACAATACATACTCACAAATTCTTAATACAACCTCCTTACTGTTACAATGAGGCACAATCAAAGAGTTCCTCTCAATACAGCCTTCTGTATATCAATAACAGAACGACTGTTGGCAAACAAATAGAACCGGTCGATCTGTGACAAACTCGCTACTGCACAACTTTTTTCATTTTTTCGCTAACAACTCGAAATGGGGTATGAATCAAGAAAGGTACACCTTTCAATTCGATCTGCATGTGTGTATGTGTGTGTGGGTGTGTGTGTGTGTGTGTGAGCTGTTGTGTGCTGTGTGTTGGGTTTTAACCAGTCAAGCTCCGTGCATATCCTATGTAATATGATACGAAGCTCCATTTTTTCACCAATTTTATTATTTTCATCACAAATCGACATTTTACCATTAGAATTAATTCATGTATATTTTTGATAACAGACAAATACCTTATTTTTCGCATCTGTGTAACAAAACTTAATGTTTTTCATATTTATTTTCACGTTCCTTATGGGTAGTGTCACAACTCTGAATATTTATGGCTATTCAACCACTCTTTATTCAGTCGGGACTTAATATCTACTCTTGCGCTCTACATCTTATTTATACGCTCAGTTAACCGGCAAGGGGAGCGAATAAGATGAACGGAATCAGTAAGCAAGGAAGTTGAGATGTAAGAACAGAGTTTATTGGCAAGTTATGTGAATGAAGGTGGAAGGTTGAGGGCCTCAAGCGTCGATTTGTATGTGTTGATATAGAGAATACTTATTGAATGTGTTTGACAAATGGTCTGTCTATTATCCGTAAGTTTCAGCCAAACAAACCTCATGCAAGCCACTCAATCAATCTGCTTAGCTGTTTCCCAACTAAGTCGGGGTCGGCTTCCAGTTTAATAGGATGCAACTGAGTACCCATATTTTACATGGAACGACTGCTTATCTGACCTCCACAATCTTACTGGATTACACGATACACCTTGGTAAGACTGGTTGTCAAACTTTTGGGTTTCTGACTACTCATAACGACTAAGAAAGATCCACGAATGACAGCCGGGACCAAGCTCTAAAAAAATAAAGCTTCTAAGTCAACGCATTAGAAAAATACGATAATCTTTGACAGTCGTTACTGGTAGTCAGAAGCCCAAAAGTCTGTCAACCAGTCTTACCAAGGGGTATCGTATTACCCAGTAACTGAGTTGTGGAGGTCAGATAGGCAGTCGCTCCATGTAAAATACTGGTATTCAGCTGCATCCGGTTAGACTGGAAGCCGACCCCAACATAGTTGGGAAAAGGCAGGCAGATGATGAACGTGCAATATAACGTGCTACTGCCGCTCATCCATTCGCCATTCATCAATCATTCTTCCGTTGTCAACAAACAGATCCACTTTAAAACAACATTAACATCTTAATAACAAGGCATTCTTCGCCCCCGTCGCGAACTCAACCCTCGACTGAAACAACTTGTTTGACTCCCCACCCCCCGTACCTCCCCCTCTGAACAATTAGCCACTGCATTAAAACTGAGACAGAAGGAACTCGTTATTATTGCGATGTTTCAATTCCTTTGGTGATTTGTTATGTTAGATTGAGATAAAATCTATTTCATCTTCCAAGATATTGTCATCTTATCTTCAGTCTATTCTAATTATACGTAATCTACAATGTGTTACTGAATTAATGCACATTATGAAAGTAGTTTGTTCAGTATCGTTTACTGAATCGGTTTCTGTCAATATATAAGGTCCCATTAAAATACATGGACAAACTTTTAGAAATCATTCAGACTACCAAAATAAGAACGGTGGTAAAAAATAAAAAAAAACGCATAGATACAAGAAAAATAATCAGCTAACGAAAATACACTAATGTGCCGGCAATTTATTATTTTAGGTCAAAATAAAATCACTTTAATCAGTGTTTTTTTTTTTGCTTGGATACGAGTATCTTTGGTAAGACGAACTGAGCGCTGTGTTAAAATTTGCACATCTATTTTATTGGGACTCTGTAGTATAGGTATTTTTTTAGCTATTGTAATTACAGTCACACTTCCACTGTACAGTCAAAACAAATCAAAACAGACGAGTACCTACTACGCTACATACGACACGTGTGCGACTGTGCGCGATACAAAAAAGTCAGAAAAAACGCTGAGCGGAAACAAAGTGTCGGGTGGTCAGGCGATGCGGTGTGACGGGGTGGGACGGAGGAACGAAAAATTTCTCGTGCACGAAGTCGCGGGCCGAAGCTAGCATAAAATAAAGTCACTTTTCGTGTCTCTCTGTGTAACCGCATAGACCTTCGCTACGAACTACGCAATGGATTTTGATGCGGCTTTCACCATTTCTATTCGAATAGATTGATGTGTATAATATTTAACTTAGACTTAGCATAGACATCTCGATATTTTGACATGTCACCATTGCAGCCGTGCCGACAGGCTGGGGCGGGTTGCTAGTTTGGAAATGAATAAAAGTAAGAAGGTATGTTTTTATTATATTACCTATAAACAACCTACTATAAACATCGTAGAGATCTAAAAGCTGATATTCGTCTTAAAATTGGAAATATTTACACGAAAATCAGCGAACTCGGATACGAGCACTAAGAAATACAAAACAAATAATAATGTTTGTTTACAGTTATTTATGTCTGTCTGCCCGTTTGTTTGGTTAAGTGCTGTAAACGATTTACTTGTACGACTTACTTGTGTATTTATGTAACGACGACGCAGGGGATTAACGAGTTGAAGGTCGTGGGTTCGAACCCAGACAGGTGCTTTACTTTGTGTAAATAATTTCATCACAACTGCTCTCAAAACGATGAAGGAAAACATCGTGAGGAAACCGGTATGTCCTAGAACCAAAAATTCGAAGACTGTAATGTAAGTTTTTTTGCCATAGTTGGTTCTAGTTTTAGGTAACACCAGTAAGTTTGCTTGTCGTGTGCTCCGTTGAGTAATTTGTTTATATTTGTATATATGCTGCAACATATAAACGATCATAGTGATAGTTCATTCCCAATAATCGACACTCACACTGCACACAGTACAGACAGAATGAAAAACGCGCTTACCAATGAGGAGCTTTACTGCCATTTTTTCACGATAGGTAGCGCATCGTCGACATGGCCATTGAAAGCTGTCACTTACATAAATATAACGGAGAAGGTATAGTGTGTCTCGTTATTATCAGCCATATTCAACTATTGTGGGCGTACAGTGGGTATGTGTTGGTTATTGCGCAATAGAAAAACCGTTTGCAGTTCAAATAAGATTATAATTTCACGAACAATTTAGTCACACTAGCAAATTACACACTGTAGGTTCACGACACAACCAGATACGGAACGCTGGACAGTTTCCGAGCACATGCTGTCCATACGATGTCCAATCTCCAAGTCCAACTCCAAAAGTGAGCCCCACATCGTTCTGTCGAGCTGTTTTCTAACCCCCACGGACTCAGGCTAGACTCTGTCAAGCGCCACCAGATGGCGCTTAGCGTTCCGACTAGTCAAATGCATGACCGGATGCGACACGGCCATCCTGCGATGCACACGTCCTCGTGTGTTAATCTGTAAACAAACATACCCCGCAAAGTATCTCATAGCTCGGTCACTCCTGACCAAATATGGTACAGGCAAAACAACACAATGAAAATTCGCACAAACTAAAAAAATTGTAGAGTTCAGAGTATCAATCATAATTTGATTCCCAAATCTCAAGATCACAAACTAAATAATCAAGTAAACATGATAGAGCAGCTAATAAAACATCCTTAGAGCATAACAAAACACAGCAGGAATCTTATTCGTGGCCTGTGGCTTTTCACTAAGCCCCTACAACAAACCTCATGTTTGTTACCTTGAATTCCTCCTGAATTCCAAGTCCCACGGACTCTATGGTCTCTACAAGACCCCGACCTCCGCCAGAGTTAAACACGCATCGCGCACCCACGGACTACTTGAGTTGCCTCAAGAGACACCGATTTCTACCGGGCTACGACTATGTAATAACTACTGGTACGGTCCCCGACCAGCCGAACTAAGATTCACCACTATCACTAGACTTTAATCTCTACTCTGTTTCATCAACCAGACTTTTACTTGGCTTTCCTCAAATTCGTCATTAATACTCTGATCCCTTGGCCTGTGCCATGGCATATGCCTTAGCCTCATGAGCGTACTTGATTCAACCAGAGCCATGTAATCAAACTTTGATCAATCATAACAAAAAAAACATCAACCAGAGCCATGTACCATCGTTATCCACATTACAACAATAATCTTTTTCACTAAGAGCCTTAGACACCTGGAAAGCCACACACGAGTAAACCACTCTAACGCCACGGCACTCCGGCCGACCAGCAATCGCATTGCTCTCACACATCCAGCGCATGGATCCACGTGTATCACCCCTGTGACTACACACTTTTTACTACGGCCGATAGAGAACCCCTACTCGCGTGGTTCCCACTACTTAGGCTTGCTCATAGCTCATCACCACTGTGATCACAATCTACTTCGACTGGTACATAACCTACTGGCATCATTCATAACCTATCGTGAGCGTATTTAAAAATTTCATCGTTAACTAGATTGGGCTATACCTAACAATGTAACCGTTCTTTGCTGTTGTTTACCAGGGAAGCACTCGATACCCGAGTCAAAACAAAATAAAAACGACTCACCAAATTCAGTAGACAATAGATCTGTAGCTGGCTTAATGGCTGTAGTGGTTGCAATCCACTGCCTCCTCGGCAGAAGTCTTGAAATTCCTCGCTCGAAAAGCACCGTCCCTGATCAGCGATTATTCGTACAGGAGATCCGAAGAGTGCAGCGCTGTCCACCACTGTCATTCTGCTTGCACGTGTCCTTGTGTGTTAACCTGTAACCAAAAAAATCAACAGCAGTGCATGTTCCACTCGGCCATTTCTGACCACATTTAATAAAAACAATAATTGATAACAAAAGATTCCTCTAAGCCTTGGTAATAATTGTTCAGGAACTGCATCAACTCACGAGTAGATCACATACAACGCTCATGGCCCGGCTGCCGCAGCAGCTAGTGACACTCATGCCACCCATATCGTCATCACCTCAAGTGATACGACCAACACACATCACTTCTCATAGAGTCTACGACTCCCAGGTCAATACATGACCAACACAACAATAGTCTCCCTTGAGACCCAGGTCCCCGCCACACCACTAACTGCCCATCGCGCCCTGAACAACTCCTAAATGAGTTGCAGTTACGACTACAGACTAGTGCGTGCAGTGCGACCAAATAGCCATGGTATGTGCTCTACTACTCGGTGAAGGAACTATCCTCACCGCCTTCTACGTTTAACACGTTAGGAACACTACTTAGAGGCATCTTTCGTATGCGATCGTGAGCATACTAGTAAGTTCGGTTAGAATCTAAAGCTTATGTATGACGTATAGCGATCACTTGTCAAAACTTCCACAACCTTAAATGGACCTCTGAACTTCCGATCTAGATTAGTCTGATAATCTGATTTCACTCTTCGTTTTATAATAACACAAAATAGCCTACCCAAAATAATACTTTGCAAGTAAATGTCGTGTAGAAATGTAATAGAATCTCAAGTTGTGGCTCGCTATTCGCAACGCATCTTATGATTTGTTTTGTGCTGAATACACGCGTTTAACCAATACCAGTTAACGCAACAACATTATTAACTCGTTTGCCACTTAATTTGGCTGCACAACTCTCTTTTACTAACGAGCATTCAGCACCAGAAACGTAACAAAACAATACAGCTGACCTTTATGTTCCAACGTGCCTGCGGGTAGTTGTACGACGCAAACATCCACTCGCCGCTGCTGCTTGCAGCGCGTGCTCCACCTCCACCTCTGCTTGGCTGCCACCTCTCGTGCACCGGGTCGCGACATGTCCTGGATGCCCTCACTTGCAGCACACGAAGGGCTTCACCGACGGCTGCGGGCTGCTTGGCTCGATTCTTGAAGTCACCCCACGTCACTGGTAGCTCCACGCTACGTCCATCGTACTATTTACGATAGCCACGTTGATACTGCTTCCTTTGTGCGCCTTAATGACGGCCACAAGTTGACCTCCTTGCAGTGAATTTTCAGCAAATCACAAATCAGCTGTCGTATTGTGTACTGTTACGTTTGCACACGCGTCCTATCGCGTTTTCTAATTACGGGAACACTTTTTTTCCTAACATGGCGGTAGGGCGCAACTGGCGCGTCACTGGGCAAAGGTATTTCGGCATACAGCCTATGCCCAAAACTATATTCACTATGATCGCGCATCCGTATCTGGCTTGTCTGGGTTCAACTCTAACAGGTCCACACGATTATTTAATAAGCGTTCGCAGTTTGCACTTTGTTTTTAAAAATGTCAACGGTCACTTTCACTTTTAGCGTTCTCATTTTGCGCATAAACCAACACGAATCCCACGCCTGATAACGGAGAAGGTATAGTGTGTCTCGTTATTATCAGCCATATTCAACTATTGTGGGCGTACAGTGGGTATGTGTTGGTTATTGCGCAATAGAAAAACCGTTTGCAGTTCAAATAAGATTATAATTTCACGAACAATTTAGTCACACTAGCAAATTACACACTGTAGGTTCACGACACAACCAGATACGGAACGCTGGACAGTTTCCGAGCACATGCTGTCCATACGATGTCCAATCTCCAAGTCCAACTCCAAAAGTGAGCCCCACATCGTTCTGTCGAGCTGTTTTCTAACCCCCACGGACTCAGGCTAGACTCTGTCAAGCGCCACCAGATGGCGCTTAGCGTTCCGACTAGTCAAATGCATGACCGGATGCGACAAATTTTATATTATATTTTTTAACCTATCAATCAGTTAATTTTCTCTATAATGCATCTGTGTGCTGTACCAGGATGTATTAACCCCGGTGTACATTTATTTCCCAAAAATATAACTAAAAAAAAATGGGAAAAGGCTATACTTCGCAAAAAAAAATTTTTGTTTTCGTATTCAATTGTTTAAGCTTCCAGATACATACAATATATGTTATAGATAACGATGGTGGACCGGTTTCAACACAAAGAATAGCGAATAAACTGACGCAATAATAATTTGACAGCAGCCATCGCGCCGCTGACGGCATCTGCGCTGAGCTTTGCGTGTGGATCCCCGTTCCCAATGAACAGCACTTGAAACTGATAGCCTAACAGACAGCAATGGCAACTGTATGTGATTGGCTGCATCAATCAACTGTGACGTCATACGCTTCTAATTGGCTCACACAGCCTGATTGCGGACGTCAGATTGGCTAGCGTAGGGTTAACTTAGTGGGAACTACAAAATGCTTGACGATAGTTGTGACTGTGTTTGGTTGTTTGTTTGAGTAAGAGAGTTTGAGTAAATTTTTTATTTTATTTACTTATTTGACTCTGTATAATTTGAAAAAGCGGGAATTTAATGAAACCTTATAGTTTTTTGGCAGCATAAGTTCAGCATTTCATGGCAATGATAATTTTGCAGTTTGATACTGCTTACCATGGGTGCATTTAATGATCGTTAGAATGTCCGTCTTATTTGTGCAAGTTTCCTTTTGTTCCATTTTCTTGACAAAATCCCTTCCACCTATACGATACCAAGGAATGCAAGTTAAAGCTTTATTTTTTTTACTGTGTGCTACATGAAAACCATCGTTTTTAGGGTTCCGTACCCAAAAGGTAAAAACGGGACCCTATTACTAAGCTTCCACTGTCCGTCTGTCTGTCTATCTGTCACCAGGCTATATCTCATGAACCGTGATAGCTAAACAGTTGAAATTTTCACAGATGATGTATTTCTGTTGCCGCTATTACGGAAAATACTAAATATTGAAGGGGGACAATAAACGTGTTTTTGTCGTCGTTTTTACCTTGTGGTAAGGAACCCTTCGTGTGCGAGTCCGACTCGCACTTGGCCAGTTTTATTAATTAAATAACCAACAACAACAGCTCTCCTAAACATTAATTACATACTAAGCTTTCACACAAAATAAAGCGATAAGCTATGCATCGCCGAATTCAAGCTCAAATATTTTGTACAAAATTACGATGTCCTCAAATGTAAAAGTTAGCTCAAAACGAAATACAGGACAACAACATATGCTCGTTACGCGGCCAGTGACAAAGTGCCTGGTTTTAGTGTACCTAACCAGGTATGAAAATTTGAATAGTCTTTTTTGTTTGTTACTGTATCGTATCAAATAATCGTACTGGCTATGAAAAAGTGGTTTGATATTCCATGTATATTTTTATTATGACGTTTTGTGACTTTGAACATCTGTGACTATGCATTTTCTATAATGTGAGTATGTTAATAAATTCTTGGAACCTATTAAAGCAATATATTATTGACACACACAAATCTCATGTTTTTCTACCTTCTAACACAAAACTCACAAGATCACAACAACACTAAAGTAGATACTCATTCTTTATTACATATTGAAAAAAAAATCCATTGCGTAATTTGCGTAACACTGAGATGATAGGGTAATAAAGTTTTTATTTAATAAAAATCCGCCCCTAAAACGACCCACTGAACCAGTATTTTACATGAAGCGACTGCCTATCTGACCTTCATAACCCAGTTTTTATTGGGTAATGCCTAGAATACCCCTTGGTAAGACTGGTTGTCAGACTTTCGGGTTTCTGTCGACCCGTAAAGACTGCCAAAGATCCACGAATGATAGCCGAGACCCATTGGTCTAGGCGCCTTGATGTGTAAAGATGGTCACCCATCCACGGACCAACCGCGGCAAGAGTTATAGCTTAACCTGATCAATCGACCCGTGCGGCTGTTAGCCACGAGCCCTTCAAAAGCTCCTGACAGTCTGTGTATTAATTGATATTTCATTCAATAGGGTTATTTATGAACTTAGAGGGTTGTATTCGTGATTTTAATGATATGATTCTGTAAATACATACTTGTTACGGCCGCGAATCATATTTTGTTCAACATACAACCATACACTGACCTGAAATTGCAACAAACTTAAGAAATTTGGAATTTCACGGGCTATTACCCGAGCGCTTCCATCTTAAGGTAATATTTTTGATTTCATAACTAGAACTTTAGTAATGACAGTAAATTAAAATAATTTATTAAGTAGTGTGTTATTAATAGAAAGATTTTGTAAATCTTCAGCTTATCTTTTACCAATATTTTTCTATCGATCTTAGATTCTTTCATTAAATAAAGCCTGCAAGACTTCCGGAATAAGAAAGTTTATAGTGGATAAGACAGAGTAAAACAGAAGACGAACAAGCAGGGGATCAAGAAGGGGGCTGGAAGGTGGGGTTCAGGGGATCAGACCGGAATAACTCTTAAAATAGAAGCCTGTTTAATAAAAACTCCTTTGTCTCGCCGAACAAAAGACAAAAGAAAGCACGATATTGACACTATAATAACAAAAGAGAACTATAATATTAATGTGCTATTTAAGGTTCATTTACACGAGCATAGTTTCTCGCCCACCGAGAGACGTGAATTTTCATGCGAGGCACCCAAGTGTTTTGCAATTATTGCACTCAAGACAGCAAGTAAGTATTACATAACATTACACCACGCCTGTATTCACCAACGGGTTAGACAGAGGTGTAACATATAATACACCCACATTTCGCAGCTATGTAATCCATGGCTAAATGATAACAGCCGCACAGGTTGCTCGATCAGGTTAAGATACGCTTGCCGCGTTTGGTCTGTGGATGGGTGAACAACTTTACATAGCGAATCCCTCCGTGCCTCGGAAATCACGTTAAGCTGTTGGCCCCAGCTCTCATTAGTGGATCTTTGGCAGTCGTTACGGGTAGGCAGAAGTCCGAAAGTCTGACAACCAGTCTTACCAAGGGGTAAAGTTTTACCCAGTTACTGAGTTGTGAAAGTCAGATAGGCAGTCGCTCCATGTAAAGTAACTGGTGTTCAGTTGCATCCGGCTAGACTGGAAGCCGACCCCAACATAGTTAGGAAAAGTCTAGACAGATTATGATTTCGCCAGTTATGTTTAAGTTCCATGATGTCACTAACCGGGCAAAAACCAGACTACGGGCTGTTACTGAGAAAATCCAGATATAAAACCCACTAACACCTGCGAATTGAACCCAAGACCTCATGCTTATTAGTAGCGCTTGCGTCTACTAGACCAACGAGGCGTCAGTATAATATGTAGTTGTTTTAAGTTACCGTCTACTTATGTACATATTGAGGAATACAATAAATGATTAAGTGTTAAAACAAAACTTCGCCTACGATTATGTCATACAAGACTTAACGGGCGATTTTATCGATTTACGAAAACTGGAAATAACTCACACACACACACTTCCAATATCAAAGATGAAGTGGTTTACATCTTCTTCATGCGTGTATCAAACGTACTGTTTACAACCTTTTTATTGCCTTTCAATAATCCTCCATTTAAGGCAAGAATCTCACTTCGTGTAAATGAGCCTCTAAAGCCGAGTTCCCGACACGCCGACGGAACGCGAAGTGCCGACAAGTTTTAATGTATTGCATTGTGTCGGTCTTTTAGAGTCGACTTTGCAGTTTGAGGGTGAACGAAGGATTTCGGCGTTTTTAATTTTAGTAATGGTTTTTTTGTTTTAAGTAAGTATTTTTTGTTTAGCGAATAACTTGTGATTTTCTTTACTTAAAATCACTTGGGACTTACTTAGGCTTAATCAAAATATTTTTTAAGAGCTTTAGGTTATTTAAATAATGAAGCTTTTAAAATTATTTCAAAGTGAGGAGAATTGCAAAAATTTGTTAGAAACAATTAAGTAAATTATAATCCTAGTGTTTTATTTCTAAGAGTAGGGCAGAACCAAAAAGCAATGGGTGAACTGTGTTTAAGAAGATATGGTTAGACAGGATGACTACTGAGATGTGGACTCATAGAGAAGTATGGAATGAAAAGACATGTACCGACCCTAAATAAATTTGTGTTATGGACAAATTGATAGAATAAATAAGTCAGATTACCTAGTTTAATAAAAACCGGCCAAGGGCGAGTCAGACTTGTACGCGAAGGGTACCACAACGCAAAAAAACGCTGAAAAATATAATTTTTGTATGGAGACCCCCTTTAATTTGTTATTGACTTTATTTTACTTTTATTATTTTTGTTGTTATAGCAGCAATAGAAATACACACTCTGTGAAAATTACAACTGTCTACCTATTACGATTCATGAGATATAGTCCACTGACAGTCAGACGGCCGGACGGACAGCGGAGGCTTAGTAATAGGGACCCGTTGGCACCCTTTGGGTACTGAACCCTAAACATTATAAGTAAGTATTTCTAATAGACTATTGAAATCACTCAATAGACACAATACATACTTGAAAGAACAAAAACCCATTTTTCCATCACAAACTCACAAATACTGACAAAGTCGACAACGAACGCCTTCAACTGTGCTAACCCCCCGTTCGTCGCTGACAAATAAAGGACTTTACAGACGAGACAACTAAAGGACTTAGCAGACGCTACAGACATCGGTCCGCGGTACAGCGGATTAGCGGTCTCCGATACAAATGCTAATTCACAGTACATTGGCACGTACAGTCGGGGAATAAAAATGCTTACCACTGGCATTATTAAATATTGCAAATTGCAATACCTGAATTACCTGAAGGGGCTGGTAGGGGCGTAGTAGTACCGAATATTATTAAAATTATTAACAGAGTAATTAATTTGGATATTTTATGCAGGTACACAGACGAACTTAGCTCAGGATTGAGTTTTGTTACAGATAATAGTACCAAGCGATACTGAAGCCCACCCCAACATAGTTGGGAAAAGGGAGGCAGACAGTCATCTAATAAGGGGCGAGCCGATTGCCATGAACCGGGCTAAAATCCAGGCTCCTAACTGCTACCTGCTCCCAACTGATGCTTAGTTTTTTTTATTGTCCTGCGCTGTCCCACTTTTGGAAAAAAGCGAGAGGCCTTTTTCACTCTTTAAATCGTTCACGAGCCCGCGCGTCCACCTTAGTTTTAATAGAACCTATCCAGCTCGTATCTATGGAAAAATTGCTCGACCTTAAAATTGAACCAAAGACACCATACACAGCAGTCGGGCTCGCGATCACGATCAACACAGTTGTCATTTTGTGTAAAGGAAGGATCTATACAAAGTAACGCCTCCATTATTTATCCGCTAAACCCATTCTGGCATTCTGGTTTCTATATTTATGTCTGTAATTTATATGGTGTACATAATAAAGAGTATTATATTGTATTCTATTCTATTCTGGCCGCGACGGTACACCCCCTACAGTGGCGGTATCTGTCGGTGCTCAAGTGTTCGCTGGTAGCTGCCGGGAGGGTATAATTGAAACGTAATCAGATGCCTGCCAAGTGAGTTGGACTGCGACCAGGAATGTTCAATATCTTTGATTAAGGCGAGTTTTTGGGTTATGGGCGGGTTTGCATTTTAAATAAAGTTTAAGAGAATAGGAATGTCGGTTTAAGTAAGGTTTATGTGAATTGGAATTGATTATTTATGATAATTTTTGCAATGTCGGCAGGATAGGAGGGTCAGATTTTTGGCACGGTTAGATAGATGTGAGTTGGGAGATCATTTGTTTTTTCTTCACATCCTTAAAAGAAGGTCAAATCAGGGTAAAATACAAAATGATGAATAATCTTGTAAATAATCATGTTCGGGATCGAGATCAGAACGACTTCTGGTCAAGTTTGAAGTCCATCAGACAATCCCGCAAATCTGCTCGTAAAGGATTCCTACACATAAAATTACTCGCAAAAGTTATTATTATAACAAGCTGTGTGCCCGATGATTTATCATTGGCAAAGATGACGATTTTCCATACAATCTGTCATTCGCTATTTAACCACTTGATGATATGAATCTTCTGAGGGGCTTGTGGCTAAGTTGTAACAGCCGCAGGGTCGATTGATCAGGTTAAGCTACGCTTGCCGCGGTTGATCCTTGGATGGGTGCCAATCTTTAGACACCAAGACCGCTCCGTGCCTCGAAAAGCACGTTAGCCGTTGGTCCCAGCTGTTATTCTTTGTCATCATTGGCAGTCGTTACGGGTTGTCAGAAGCCCGAAAGCCTGACAACCAGTCTTACCAAGGGGTATCGTATTACCCAGAAGCTGGGTTGTAGAGGTCAGATAGGCAATCGCTCCATGAAAAATACTGGTATTCAGCAGACGGCACGATTGGCGCAGTGGTTAAGCGATTGACTGCTGCGCTGCGTGTCGCGGGTTCGATTCCCGCACGGAACAAATATTTGTATGACCTACAAGTAGTTGTTCCGGGTCTGGCTGTTTGTGTATGTGAGGTTAAATGTTTGTAAACGCACCCACAATACAGGAGAAATTCCTAGTGTGGGGCAACGTATTTAAAAAAAACAAAAAAAAAAAATGCAGTACCTAAGTATTTTCACCTCTTCTAATCTCACTCAGTTCACAAATGAGCTACAAACAATGACACCGAACTACACAACTAAGTACATTAGTTCACAGATTATCGTCCTTCGCGTCGCAGTTAGAAACTAGCTGACACCTCGGAACTAAGTCGTTGTGGAGTTATACCTAGTTAGACTAGTTTAACCCACGACTTTATCCACGTGGGCTGTTTTATTTGTTTTGTATTTACATCGATAACCTAGTTTAGAGGGGCCCGTGGCTAAATAATACCAGCCGCACAGGTCGATCGATCAGGTTAAGCTATGTTTGCCGTTGTTGGTCTATGGCTGGGTGACCATCTTTACATACCGAGACCCTGGCTGTCATTGGTGGATCTTTGACAGTCGTTACGGGTAGTCAGAAGCCCGAAAGTCTGACAACCAGTCTTACCAAGGGGTATCGTATTACCCAGAAACTGGGTTGTGGAGGTCAGATAGGCAGTCGCTCTATGTACAACACTGGTATTCAGCTGCATCGGGTTAGACTGGAAGCCGACCCCAACATAGTTGTGGTAAGGCAGGTAGATAATGATGACCGATAACCTAGTTTCTAAGTATCGAGTAAATATATTGTTTTTAGGCAAAATGTGGACTACCTTCGTGTAACTAAAGTGCTTCCCCGAGGTACGGTATTAAAGTAAGTCCGGTGACCTAGGCAGTTAGCCTCGTTACCTGGTGACTAACTGCCTGGCGCCTTCATACAGTGCCACTGGTGACAGTGGTATGCCTGCGACTGCTAACAAATGATTCAATAAAGCATCATCATTTTAGCCCAAAGACGTCCACTGCTGGGCATAGGCCCCCCCAAAAACCTCCACTTCGACCCGTTCTGTGCTTCTCGCATCCAACGGGTTCCTGCGGCCTTCACAAGGTCGTCGGACCACCTTGTGGGAGGCCTTCTAACGCTACTTCTTCCGGTACGCGGTCGCCACTCCAGAACCTTTCGGCCCCATAGGCAATCTGTTCTGCGAGCAATGTGCCCTGCCCACTGCCACTTAAGTTTGGAAATTCTTCGGGCTGTCGGTTACCATGGTTCTCCTGCGGATCAAACAGGAGACTATTTTCCTACTAATATTATAAATGAGAAAGTTGCGATGTTTGGTTCTCAATCACGCAAAAACGGCTGAACGGATTTACATGAATTTTGGCACACAGATAATTTATATCCTGGATACTTTTAATTCTGGTAAACATCGATTACTAGGCTACTAGGGTACTAGGTTCACTAGGTTTTGGCTGTGACTTCGCCCGCGTAGGTCGATAGAAGAAAATTCACAATATTAACCCCTCCAATAATCAATAATATCTTTCCCAACACGTTCTATCTTACACTTAAATCCACTTAACGCTATCTATCAGTCATTACATTACAAACATGGTTTAACGTTGATTGACGACTACACGGTTTAAAGTTGATTGGGAAAATTTGACAGTTTCAGGTAGCTTGATGTGCTGGCGTCTGTACTAAATCCATGATAACAGGTTTTTTTTTGTTGTCATCTGCCAGTGTCGGGGGCGCATCACGGATTAATTTGTATCAATGCACAAAATTGACCACTTTTTATATGCTTGAATTTGAGGCTTTTAACTACGTTGTATGTTTTGTATTTTTGTCTTTTTTATTTGTAATGTGCGTTTTGTTTGTACAGAACATACAATTTTTCTTTCTTTCTTTCAGTTTGCGCGATGCACGTTGTCCCTGTCCCAAACGAACAAGGTGGCAGGGACTACCCTACCCTGATCTACTTTTATATTTATAATTCATATCGTGTACATAATAAAGAGTATTCCAAGCAATAAACTAGATTTAACTGTTCTAGAATCGTCATACCACACATCTACCTGGATCCAGTCCCCACAATTCCACTTATCCCACGCTCCAATCCAACTTCACAGACAATTAAACTTCAGATAAGATACTTATTTCTATATAAAATTACAGTAAACACCCCTTCTCACAAGTGCTGCCCTGATTGTACAGTCAAGGGCAAAAATATGGATACACTTCTTAAAAACACAAAGTATTTATTTCAATTAAACGATTTACGGGCACTTTTAAACTGTCAAAGAGTTGGTCAATTAAAAATTTGAAGCTAGTAATTAAATAGAAAACAAGCCGAGCCGGCCCACCTGATATTATACGATAACAATATAATAATAACCATCAACCTCTATAAAAATCTGCAATACCAGAAGTAGAGTGCGCACAAGAAAACTCTGCGCGCGACGTTTGACTTCAAGATTATATCCCTGCTAGCACTTTTAATCACTTTCGGCACAATGATGGCAATTATTTGCTTTAGAAAACGCGGAACATAACACACACCGTCCAGATGACGGCAAACGCCTATTTTTGATTTCGGCCGCGCGCAGACTTATTTTACGCGCAATCTATCGTTATAGTCGATACGTTGCCTGTCATCCAAGAGACAAAGCTGAAATGTCACATCATGTAACATTAGAGATTCAACGAATTGCCCTAATTTTACCATCAAATTCCTTCGCATTGATCGTGACCTGAGATACAGTTCTATTCCTAGTTCAGGCAGAATCCAATTATTTTGTACCTACCTCCAGTTTAAGGCCCTATTTTGTGAATATTATTATGTAATTTGTGTGTTTGTGGCACAATATTATAAATAGATTTGAAAAAATGAACGATTAGGCGTTGCGCATAAAAAAAACATCTTTGCACACGTACTTTTGTGTATTGAATAACGTTTGAAACGATTAAACCTACGAGAAACTCGCTTGCGAACTTTGCTCAGGTGTTTTTGCCCTGACTGTACGTACAACCCTCCGCACAAGTCACACAGATTGTAGCGACCCATCGAAACTGTTAGACACACGCGTTCGCCTCGCTAAGTACTTGTTTAGTACAATTTTACACGGTCCACTGGATGAATAGTGGTTTTAAGCTGACATACTGTTAGGGAGGTTGGAGAGCAAAGAACCATTTCATCACGTCTGGTTTCCCTGTGGTAGGGGTAAGCAGAGTGCACCCCAACACCCTAATTGCGTAGCACATTGTCAATCACAATCTGAATAACTTTGAAGGACATTGCTATTCCATTGCTTCATATGTTCGAAAAATTTGTCTGCTCAACAACGTAAATAACGCAATGAATGTTGTAAGACTGTCAAAATGAAACTCATTGCTACTGTTCGGCTAGTGTGTTAAGCAATTACCCCGCAGTTGTCATTATTTCACATAAAATATAGGCCGAGCCTATTGTCACAACATAACATAGCATCACGCCTGTTAGTAGTCTTTGAAAGGGTGAGCAGAAGTGTTCCCCAACATTCCACCAGCCATAATATGATAAGTTAGATGTAATAGGGCCGGTTCTACTGCCGTTAACCGGGAAAAAATCTAGACTTTCAGCTCAACACCCAAGAACACGTTTGTGTACAGTATTTTTATCTCACGGACCGAGTAGAAAAGCACAGTAGTCGCGTATGTGACTACTAGACCGACGACAAACCACCAAATCTATTTACTACCTAACTTTACCGTATGTCACCTCCACCACTTCCCCTCCCCTCCCCTCGCTCACCTGCCGTCTAGACAAGCGAATTAATATTTATCGGCTGCTAATAGCCGTCACACTGCGACCTACTTCCAATGATTTCACTATTTCAAGATTTTTGTAATAAAATTCTGTTTTTGCTGCGATTAAACAGACAGACAGATCTGGAGCAAGTTAAAATCTTCTTTTGTACAGAACTGATTGTTTTTCGTTTATTATATGATTAATTTGCCATAGCTTTAATACTAGGTAATAAATTATTTAATTTAGGCAACAAAGATCTATAATATAATATACCTTAGGTATAGACTCATCATCTGCCTAGCCTTTTCACAACTATGTTGGAGTTGGCTTCCAGTCTAACCGGATGCAGCTGTATTTTATATGAAGCAACAGCCTATCTGACCTCCACAACCCAGTTACTGGGTAATGCAATACCCATTGGTGAGACTGGTTGTCAGACTTTCGGGTTACTGACGACCCGTAACGACTGTCAAAGATCCACGAATGACAGCCGGGACCAATCCGAAGCACGGAGATTTCTTGATATGTAAAGATGGTCACCCATCCACGGACCAACCGCGGCAAGCGTTGCTTAACCTGATCAATCAAGCCGTGCGGCTGTTATTAATTAGCCACAAGGCTTGCCCCGCATATTAATACACGTAAACACAAATTATTTTATTTCACCAACAAAACCCAGAAGCGAATCTTCAAATCACCGAAAATGAATGCCCAAATAATTTAATTATTATCTCCTACCCGAATTTAATCACCACTCGGAAGCCAATTCCCCAATCCCTCGATCCCCGTGTAACCACGCCGTGCTGTCCCGCACTATTAGGTAGGGATTACACTGGATCCAACTTGTGAACACATACAACACTTGTGTGCTTGTTGTATCGCGAACATGCTGCAGGGAGGATGGGAAGTCGAGGTTTGTTGAAAGGCTACTAAATGTCGTAATATTGTTGTATGTTTCCAAGATAACGGATTGAAACGAAATGATAGTTATTTCTGTAGATTGATCTTCTAAGGCACATTCACAAGAATTGTGGTCGATATAACTAGGTGGCGTCAGCGAGTGCAAGTGTCAGATGACAGTGTCAAGAGTGTCAGATGAGAATTTTAATAGTGTCAGGTGCGGGTGTCGCCAGTGTCACAAGTGTCAGTGCAAGGATAGGTAAACACTGCTACTCATATTAATTGTGAAGTAAGTAGGTACATCAAGTTCATTGTTTAACAATAATTACTTTCTTGTAGGTACAGACGCCAGCACATCAAGCAACCCGAAACTGTCAAATTTTCCCAATCAAGTTTAAACCTTATGCTTAAGCGATAAAGTTGAAAATCTATTAAATAAATTTGACAGTTTCTAGTAGCTTGATGTGCTGACGTCTGTACTTAAAATCGAAAGTTTAACATTTATCTGCCATCCTTGAGGCTTTTAGACCACATTAAGTTTAAAATATAATAACACAGTTATTTCTTCTTTTCCTTTTAATTTACCGTGCTTCCCTCTTCCATCATTAACTGAAAGCTTTTAACAAAAGCAATACCTATTAAAACAATAAACCATTGACTATTGAGTCCTAACCGGCTCACAAGGGTTAACTTTAAGAAAAGAAGTCCAAACAGTACTTGAAAGCAAAGGGGCAATAACCTGTCAATAACTATACAATATAAATGTAGGCAACGACCCTTAAACGGTTACTGCCGGTAATAAGCATCCGGGAATGGGCTACAGACCGCTATAAAGAACTGTTGCGTGCGATAGAATATTTGTGATAATCACCGAGTGCCAGGTGGATGTGAACTCGAGTAATAGTGAACTCGTTTTGAAGATGTGATTGAATGTTAAATGTCGAAGAGTTAAAACATGATAAAATCCTTCGTATCGTGCGAACGTGGATCCACGCGAGAGACAATGGTTTTTAATCGTCTCTGTAATAATGGCAGTCAACCGGTTAAAATCGGAAACGATAAAAGATTTTAAATTAATTTCAGTCTACTATTATATGAAATGTCGTCAGCATTGTGTAGTATCATTATCATCTTAAGCTTAGCACTCGTCAACGTCCAATGCTAGGTATCACTAAAGTTCGTGATTTCACATTGATCACATGCATACCTGCAGATTAAGCCAGCACTTTCATAATAACTTTGACCTCTCATAATGCAAAAAGAATACAATCACGTGAGGTAGCCGCGGGCACAGCAGAGAACTCTTTAAATTATGTTTCAAAAATGCTAGGCAAGTTTGTGAAATCCCGATACTCCTTAGTGCGTGCAACATCTACATAAAAGCAATGTACAGTGTTGTGTGCGGCGGTTATTAGAAACTTAGCATCAAACCGGACAATGCCGTCTAACTGCAGCTCAACCAGTCTAAGTACTAACTTACTTTTATACCAGATAGTTGGAAACTTAGAAGATTAATAACAAATTGAAAACTTGGAGCTTCGATTTTTATATTAAAATTTCTTCACACGTCTCTTGGTAGTTAGGAAGTGGATTTTTAAGTAGATGCCAAAGTTACAGGTTGCGGGTTGAGAACCTGGAATGAATATTGAAAGAAAAACAAACTGTAGCAGTACATATAATACTCGACACATCTGCCGCATGACAGTCATGCCGGGCTTACCGAGGGGTATCCTATTACCCAGTAACTGGATTGTGGAGGTCAGATAGGCAGTCGCTCCATGTAAAATACTGGTATTCAGTTGCATCCGGTTAGACTGGAAGCCGACCCCAACATAGGAAAAGGCTAGGCAGATGACAATGATCTGCCGCATGTCAAACGACTAATGGGCCAAACTTACGACCCAATCCCTCTTACTGGCAAGCGACATCGCAGCAGGCCAAAACGGTGATGGTGGGATGAGCTGGACTCCTGACTTTGGGGTGGCTTAAGGTTGAATATCGCTTGCGCGTCATAAAGCGATAAGGTCTATTTGTCTATGTGACAGTTAGATAGTTTCAACCTTAGTGAAGTTTCGCAGTAGGTCGTGGGTTTGAACGCAGGCAGGCGCTTTACATTTTGTAACTTATTTAATCACCACTGCTCTCAATACGGTGAAGGAAAACATCGTGGGGCGACCGGCATGTCCTAGAAGCAAAAACTCGAAGACATGTGACATCTACCAACCCGCACTGGGTCTGATTACGGCCCACTCCCTCTCACAAAGAGGAGGCCGCCGCCCTTCCTAGCAATGGGAACGTTTTAGTCTGATTATGCTATGAAGCTTCAATTAACTGGGTATGGTTGTCAAAACAACAACAATAAACAACAACAACAATAGTTTTTAAGAACAATGTTACTAACAATTGGGCCTAGTTGCCATAATAAAACAAATATTTAATTTAATTTAATTTTAAAAGTGGTAAGTGGTAACGCAATTAAGAAGTAAAAAATACATTAAACATCTTCAAAAAATGGATAGGTACTTTTAAAAAAATATTGTTGTATTACAATACAACAATATTTTTTTAAAAGTACCTATCCATTTTTTGAAGATGTTTAATGTATTTTTTACTTCTTAATTGCGTCTATCTATCTAGCTTTCTAAATCTTAATCCAGAGACTTACACGAGAGCCTCTTGGATTGTCAGCTAGGGAGGGGTTAGAGGTCATTATACCTTAGCAGTCACAAAGCTGAGATGTCTTGCATGATTTGCATAACATAACACGACTGTTCTCCCAGGCCGGGGGGGAGGGGGGGGGGGTTAGGCTGAGGTGTACCTAGCATACCCACATTATTCGCCAGTTATGTTTAAGTCCCATGTATTATTGGTCCCATCAAACGGGCACAAGTCCAGACTTCTATTGATAACTAATACATTGCTGCAAAAGTTCGAAAAATGTATCTGCTCATCAACGTAAATAACGCAATGAATGTTGATGAACTGTCACAATTAAAGCCATTGCTACCGTTAGTGTGTTACGCAATTACCCCGCTGGAAATCGAACCCAGAACGTCATGCTCAGCAGTCGTGCTTGCAATCACCGAGGCAGTCGAAACATGATTTTGTTGAAAGTAAATCATGTCATTTAAACCTATTTTCCAAGAATTTCACTATAAAATAAATAAAATCCCAATAAAAAAGCAAACAATCACGAATTCCGCTCGCTGTCAGCGATTCGTAACAATAAATACGTACGAGTGTACGTCGACGTCGCGATACATTGCGCGTTATTTACGGCTGTAGTGTATGGGGCTCAGCTGCACCCAGCAATGGACGACGTTGCTACTGACAGCCTTTTAATAGGAGTGCTGTATAGTGATGTGGGAGACAATTTGTTCGGAAGAGGAATTGAATCTATTGAGTGATCTTTTTTGGAGTTTTGTAGGGAAATAGGTTAATAGAAACACACAAATGCCTAAGGTAATAAGTCCGCCTCTGTACTGTAACGAAGTCGTTCTATGAAAGGCTTATTTAGTACTACCTGCGCCCCACGGTTTCACCCGCATAAGTCCCGATATGTTCAGCTGTTTTTGAGTAAAAGGGTAACAAACAGACATGCAAAATATTAAATCGCATCTCTTTATATTAGGTATTAGTTAAGATTAAACTCGTAATTATTAAGATATAATCAATCTAGTCATATTTCACATGATAACGCGCTTTATCAGCTCTCCAAGCTGAGTATTCACTGTCAACTTATGAAACACTCATGGAAACGCCATGCAGGATACATCATCTATCTATTGTGTGTACTATAAGAAAACTATTATTAAATAAATATTATTATGATTTACACAGAAATTGTTTGAGTTACTTTAAAATTACAAGCTATTTTTATTACGATAATAGAATGTGGGATACTACTTAAAAGTAATTCAAATTCTAACTTGGCTTGACCCAAATAGCTTTCGCCAGAGCGAAATTTCTATCTTTTCTTAATAAAAAATAGGAATTATATTATTTATTAAAAACAAATGATACAACAATGTCCAGTAAGTATGCCAAAGTTAATAAAAACATCGTTCACAAAACAATCTTTGCACGCTTAAACCTTGTGTAATCTTACACAAACATCGTGTGAAAGCTTACACTCGACAAATCACTGTTAAAAACACACCTCGAAGGCTCTATTCAAACAACTTCCTTTCCTCCGTTCTCCATAGAAAGCGAAACACGTGAAAATAAAACAAAAAACACAATAAATATACCACTCGACAGATCAAATGGTAACTGAAAGATTTTCCGATGTAGAGGCGGCGATACAGATAAAAATATATTTCAAACAGCCGCTGAGTTGGGATAGTAAGCAGATAGGTTCAGAAGTTTTGTGGCATATTTTATGGGGTCCAGAACGGCAATTTCTGTCTTAGCCACGTCTGGGTGCAAAATAATACCTAATGTTTGACAAGTATCATCATACTCTTTCCGGTATTCTAATTTATTAGGCGTCGAGTAGACACCCCCTTTCTATCCGTATCAACCTTCACACAGTCCATCCATCGTTTCTTTGGTCTTCCCCTACTCTTATAGCCATCGAAATTCAGACTCAAAACTTTCAGCATTTTCCCTCGCAACATTTTCCTCAATCCTCCATATCACATGCATGGGCATGTGACAATGACAATCGATTTTTTAATGTGTATGTTTTCCGTGATTGTAGTAGTGACCAATGCAAACCAGTTTACAATGGTATACTTACAGTGGAGTCATTTTAATATGTAACATTTGACGTCTGTCAGTTTTGTCCTCATAGTGAGGTGACCTGCTTATAAACATCGATTAAAGTGAATGAATCGATACGGACTTGAAACATATGCGAATTTTAAAAATCATCAGGCGAATCCCTGTCCCATTATTATTATTTTTTTCGTAAATTTAAGGAGCAAAATAAGACAAGTACACAATTTAACAAAAAAATTGCATTTATTCAGTTGAACTATCAGAACTGTTAAAAGTATTGTCATCTTCATCACTGCTGTCAGCACTCAGAGATATTATTAATTCATTTTCAATAATATTGTCTATTCTCACATCTCGTTCAAAATCTTGTAAAATTATTTTCTTTGTTTTCTCTACGACTTTTTTCCAGTCTTCTGTAGTGACTTCTGCACACGCAGTTTTTAGCAGAGACATCATTTTAGCAGTACTGAAGGGTGGTTCAGTATTGTTCCGCGCTGCATAACCCTTTATTTGTGCCCAAATAAGCTCGATGGCGTTATACTGGCAATGGTAGGGAGGCAATCGAATAACTTCGTGTCCATGCTCTAGGGCTAGTTCATCGATTACATAGCGGAGCTTGGACGGCTTAGTTGCTTTTACTAGATTTAACAACTCAACTTTTAATAAAGTTGGACTTGCATCCACACCATTTCTTACCAGCCACGAGACAATTTCTTGCTTTTTATTTGCTTGAGTTGGTGGTTTATCAACTTGTACAGAATGATACGGTGCATTGTCCATTATAATTTTCGATGGGTTTTCTAAGCTGACTAGCAGCTTCTCAAACCACTCTTTAAAAACCTCAAAGTTCATTTCCTCATGGTAATCACTTGTAGTTTTAGAGGCGAATGCGAGGAGGCAGTCTGGAATAAAACCTTGAGAAGCTGATCCCGCGTGACATATAATAAGTCGGGCTCCTTTTCCCGGTGGAACTTTTGAGGTGGACGCCGCTGTATCATCGGTCCATGTCCGCGAAACCGTATGGTTCACATTCAACCATGTTTCGTCAATAAACACGACATTGTCCCAATCTGTAATTTTATTTACTTGACGTAAGAATGTTACTCTCTTCAAAATAATATCGTAGCGTTCTAGCAGGATTTTCCGCTTGTCAGATTTTTTAAAACTAAAGCCAATCGATTTCAAAACCTTTGATAGAGACGATTTACCGCCAAAAAATAAGCCTGCGTCTTTTAACGAACTTATTAGCTTTTCCCGTGTAGGATATTCTTTTCTCGAGTAATATCCATAAATGTGATTGCGAATTGCAGCAGCATCAAAATTATCAATGCCAACAATTTTCTTGTCCCTCTTTCTTTTTTCGGTGTACGTAAAGTATTATCTTCTGAGCCTGATGGTCCGTATTTCTCTTTCAGAATTTGAGTTACTGTCCTCTTCCCTATTCCCAATGCTTCGGCAACGCGTTCTCTCGGTTGTGTCAATGGTAAAAGAGGCCCATCGTTAATTGATTCCCGTTCAAAATAATTGTACAATTTCACCACTAGTTCGCGAGATTGACTGTTTAGCGTTTTCCCCCGTTTCGACATGGTAAGACTGTAATGTTGTTCTTGTTTACTAATCGTTAAGCAATCGGAGTCCAATTTATAGCCAGGTAAACGTAGTCAGTAAGATCAGTCCAATAAAAAAGCCGGGTCAGAAGAAAATAACAGAGAGCACACCAAAAACGCACAGTCACTTCGCACAACGACAAAAGACTGCGTCATGTAATGGCGACATGACATGGCGTCATCGACAGGCACTGGTGTTGCCAGCAACATACCACCTAAATTGTACCTAACATCAATGATTTTTCTATTTCATTATTTTTTGTATTTTTATACCTAGTTAGTTAAAAGAATAATAAATAAATGTTTTATTATAATCACAACGTGGTTATTAATTTATGGTGATATTTCTTCACAAGTCATCATTGCATTCGATTCTACTTATCAGCTTTCGATTTTTAGAGTAACATCCCTAGTGTTTAAAAAGAAAAATGGTTAACTGACGTAACCTTGTAACGACGTTCAGTTCTTTAGATCAGAAATTGTTTATTATGTTAAGAATGGTTTATTAATGAAAGCAAATCGTAAAATTACTCGTATCGGTCATTATTACAATAAATATGTAATCGTAATTGAAAAAAGGTAAGCAATTGTGCAGTTCTAACAAAACGAAAGATATGTTATTTTATGCCCGCCGTTACAAGGTTACGTTGTTGAATATTTGATGAATTGTCAAATGTTACCTATTACAATGACTCCACTTTAGTTCTTTTATCTCACGAGCGCGGGTGTGCCATACTTGTGTGGGTAAATGTACATGCACATTGTCTTTGTTTGCGTACGCTCGGGAGCGCTCAGTTTCGGCCGCGGCCGAGTCGACAGCTGAGTCAGTAGTGGTATCCAGTTCGCGCCAAAATTATTTAACTAATACCGTCAGCATGAAAGGTAAGGCAAATTGATGTTTATGTTTGGTGTGTATTTACGTTGTGATTATTTATTGTATTGAGTTAGTTTAATAAACGTGATTTTAATAATCTATTGTTTTTTTAGGGTCGTCAAATAATTGCAAATGTCTATCATTTTCTCAAATAAGAATATGGATTCACTGAATTGCATCGAGCATCATTGCATTGAGAATCAAATTGTGATGTATCACATTTGCGTAATATTACAAAGCGCACTGCATCGGCGACGGGAGTTAGTGAACGAACAGTGCAGAAAATATTAAAAGAAGCACGAGACATGTCTAATGAAAGAGATATAGGTAGCTAGCACATCTTCGAAATTCACTTCACCAATGAAAAACCGAAGAAAGAGTGAAAATAAAGTAGACATTGATAGATTTACAGCTTATGTTATTCGGAGCACAATACAAGATTTTCATATCGTACAAAAACAAATTCCCACATTGGCGAAACTCAGGTCAGTCTTAAATGAAAAAATTGGATTCAATGGATGTCTAGCTACGTTACGTAAGTTACTAAATAAATTGGGCTACAAGTGGCGTAAAACCGATAATAATAGAAAAGTTTTAGTAGAACGGCATGATATCCAGATGTGGAAATTGAAATAGTAACGGCCCTAACTTACGAATTGTAGGTCGTGGTTTCGAACCCAGACAGGCGTTTTACTTTGTATGAATTATTTAATCACCAACCCGCATTGGGTGGTGGATTACGGCCCACTCCTACACAGAGGAGGTCTATATCCCAGCAGTGGGAAAATTATAGGCTGAATATTATGCTGTAGGTTTTAATGTCACATTAGTAAGCTGTACTTCTGTATATTTTTCTTCAGTCTAGTAAAAGTATGAATAGTGATCATTTTACGTCGGGCCACTTTATGAATTAAAACACATCGTCGCTCAGCGACTCTATCAAAAGGAAGCTTGTTGAATAGGAGAGTTCTGTCGTGGTACAAGTTACGAAATGTAGAGGCTTTAATACGACTCTACGATATTTATTTTTGCAGTAAGTATTTGCATTTTAATATCTTTCAGTTTTGGGAATTAAATTGAGTGGTTTATAGAACATATCTGAGGGGCAATTTCCGTATTTTAAGACGTTCGCGTTCTAATCTCAAAAATCTCTAAATTCCTACACTTCGACAAATGTTGACATTGATTGTCAGCGATCATCTCGCTGAGGTTTTTAGACGAGTATTGAACTGGTCTCTAGCATACGTCGGCTAAAAAGTTGTAATTTACCTATAAATACCATTTCCGCTCCTGTCTTTTAATGAAAATATTAATAATAAGTAAAGGGCGAAGAATAAAAATTATGTCCGAAATATATGCAGCATAAACGTTAGTAAACAAATTGTTATTTTTTATTTATAAAGTCAACTTACAGTTATCTTGATAATGAGGATAACGTTTTGCCATCACAAGAAAGGGTCCTGATTTCTTTGGTCCAGTAAAAAACCATATAAAGCCTGTTAAGTTACCGGCTCCCAAACCCTAAAACCACAGACGGTAGAAATAACTATGTTACCTAGTAGGTACTTACCTTTACCTAAACCTTTAAAAAGAGCTCTTCAACCACTAAACTAACTGCAACTCAACTTCAAAAACAGCATTACATACAAAAAGAAAAAAATATATATATATTCTCAAACACACACGTGCATTGACGTCACAAAGAAGAACGCATCAACGCTGCAGCAACTTGAACCACCTTCACAGAAGATTCCATTTGCCGCAAGCTACCGCCCCCCCTACACCCCCACTTCACCCCCCTCTTGGTACAGACACGGTACATCGGTACACGTATGCTAATGCCGAATGCGATACTGCGCGGATATCGGGAAGGGTTCAGAAGATTATAGAATGGTGATTTATTTATTTAGCAGAATCAGCCTCTAATGTTTCCACAGCTGGGACACAGACCTCCTCTCTGCCAGAGGGAGGGGACTGTAATCTACCGCGCGGGCCCAGTGCGGGTTGGTAGATGACACATGTCTTCGAATTTCAAGTTCTAGGACATGCCGGTTTCCTCAAGATTTATCTATTTGACTCACCAAAAAAAGAGAGCTTGTATGTATGCTTTGTGGCTAATTTCACACCAAAACGTATTTTCAGCCGCTGACTGTGAGTGAGCGTTACATAATTTTCTATTTTTTCGTACTTATTCAACTTTTCTTACACGCCATCACAGAAATTCCATGTATCTCTAAGGCTCACAGTGACTCAGTGACTGATTAAACTTTTGATGTGAACGCGGTCTTTGGCTTCAGCATCAACAGCCTCTGCTATACAGCATAATCAGCCTATAATGTTCCAACTGCTGCAGTGTTTTCTTTGTGTGAGGAAGAGGGCCGTTATTCACCACGCGCGCCCAGTGCGGGTTGGTAGATGTCACATGTCTCTGAATTTTTGGTTCAACCAAAAATTCTAGTAGTTTCCTCACAATGTTGTTCTTCACCGTTTTGAAAGTGATAAATTAATTTACACAACGGATCAAACCGGAATGAAAAAGTTTATAGTGGATAAAACAGAGATTAAAACAGAAGAAGAACTAGCAGGGGATCGAGGAGGGGGATTCAGGGGATCAGACCGGAATAACTCAAAGTAAAGCGCCTGTCTGGATTCGAACCTACGACCTACAATTTGTAAGTCGCGGGCGTTACCACTGCGCCACCACTGCGCCCTGCTATATATAGGCTGCTTCCCATTGTTAGGCATTATTCGTTTGTCGTGATCAAGAAAAGCCCGTCTAGTGATTGCGTATAGGTATAATAGTAAAACATACTACACACACACTGTTAGAAGATGAAACTCATAACTTCCTACACATAAAAGTTACTAAAAACACTTTAGGTAAGTGCATGGGATGTTGTTCCACGTCGAGGCGAGTATAATAAACTATGCATCAATAAAAACAAGCAAGTTTGACAGTCTGGGCAGTCAGCCGGCCTTACACTGTGTTGAATTAGAATCAATCAATCAATGATTAAAGTATTTCGTTGTTTTTGGAGGGACAAACGGTATTTGTTTATGAAACAAAGAAATTACTCAAATAATAAAAAAATAAGTATCAAAATATTTGAACTAATAAGAAAAATAATTATTAACAGAAGAAAAATCTGTAATTGTTTAAATTACGTAGAATGGCTTCGTATTCACAACTGGTATCATAATCTGCCTAGCCTTGTCCCAACTATGTTGGGGTCGGTTTCTAGTCTAACCAGATGCAGCTGAACACCAGTATTTTATATGGAACGACTGCCTCTCAGTCTGACCTCCAAAACCCAATTACTGGGCAACATGATACAACGTGGCAAGACTCTAGAATACACACACACACTACTGGAATAAATATAAGTAAAACTACGCTAGTATGAGACGCACAAACAGACAATACCATGTTCCTATCTTTAACTATTTACTTAACGCCTACTTACTCCGTTAATTATAATAACTACCCAACTTGAAGCGACAACTTAGAAGCACAGTATTGTTCCCAGGCGACTGACAACTTGCGACAACTTGTTACTGCTTGCTAACTAAGTGAATTGTGTCGCTTGCTGGAGTCGCGTCGTTTGCAACAAACAATGTATCAATAACGCAAGTTTGTTAGTCTATATCCAGCCTTATTGTAATGTACTTGCTTAGTTTGTGAGATTGGTTTTATGTTAATTGTATGTCTGTTAATGGTGAATGGGGAATGTTAAAGGAAATTGTATGCGTTAACAATGCATGATGCATTGTTAACGCATACAAGTTCCTTTGACAACATAACATATCATCTCCTTAGTTCAAAGGGTGTGGAGATATAAAACATCCTTACTTTGACTGTTATATTATGTTTAAGCCATGTAATAGAGGAAACAAAATAAAATATTTATTTATGTAAGTAGATCTTTTACATGTCAATATTGTGTTGGTCAATATTTTAAAAACTAGATGGTGCTGGCATTTTGGCAATTTCTAGCTGACTGACCCCTGAGAAGAAACGCCGAAACAAACTCAGAGGTCATGGTCACACGGAATATTGTACTGTTAGGATTTTATGTGATTCTAACAATTCGGACCATGTCTGACCTGACCTAACAGACTGCATGCATTCATCAGTCATCAAGTCGTCAAAAGGGTGAGCCTGTACCACCAATAATCTTATAAATACAGGCTTCTGCAGGGAATTTACTTTTGTAATACCTTACAAGATTTGCTTAACCGGGCATCGAACCCAGGATTCAACGCGCAGCAGTCGACTTGCAAATTGAAATTTAAAAAAATTCTTTTAAGCCAACAAAAAGATCTTGAAATTTTTCGAGCCGACATCTGCCATATATAACAATCAATTTTGTCAATATTATCATTTTTATTAACTTTATCAATTTTACTCATTTCAACGACTTCATTATTATTAGTTTTTTTTTTCAATCAGTTTAAATTTTTATTAGACACTTATTAGTGTCCTTACTTTAACTAAAGGAAAATCCGTTTCGTAGAAGAAGAACAATGCAGTCACACGATTTGTCTTATAGGTAGGTAGGTACTTTCTGTTTATTTTTTTATGTACGTAATACGCACATATTGGTTATTTATTTTAGTTTGTCATTAATCACAATACAACAGACACATATTATGTATGTCACAACATTTTATTTGATTTTGTTTGAGCTTTTCCATAATATGTATCACATTTAATTAATTCTCTTAATTTATTTTAACGGACACACACTTCCCTATGTGTTTGTTATTCCAGCGTAAGTCACTCGTGAGTTGCAGTTGAAAATCAGCGTCAGGTGGTACACCTTGTGTTGTCATCTGGCATTATGCTGAGCTGAGGCCCTTTTGGCATAATAATCTTTGTTTTCTGTTTTTATAGTTTTAAGGTGTATTTATATTGTTATAATGCAAATAATCGCATTTTCTTTCTTTCTTTCTTTCAGTCATACAAGCGACCACTAAACTAACAAGGCTCACCTTTTAAAACAACTCCAAAATAATTAAATAATTTTATTACTAGTTAGCCCATTTCTATTCCTTTCTAGGTCTGCACCTGATTTTTCCGCTTATATAGTTCGGCGCAGCGATGCCGTTGGCGCTTAGTATCAGTAGCGATACCTCTATCACTGTACACAGGATAGGTATATCACTCATCTTTGTTCCAGTGATACAGTATCCGGGACATAATCTGTCTTTCAAAGAGATTTGTTACATAGATTCTGTAGGTTGAACGTGGTCATCAATACGAAGGATGTTTCCAACAACAGTTTCGTAATTTGTGTCATCTGCCTAGCCTTGTCCCAACTATGGTGGGATCGGCTTCTTGTTCTTAAAGCTAATTCATTTTCTCATACATTTTGTATGGAACGGCTGTTTTATGATATCTCGAAAACGGATTGACCGATTTCGATGACGGTACGAAGTTCGTCGGGTCAGCTAGTTTGAAATAAATGGAAAGCAATTTCTCATTACAATGATAAATCATGCATAGGTACTATAAGAGAAATAAGCCAAAAACATAAATAACTGTTGGACGTAACTAGTTTTGTTTCCAAGCACTGAATAATATATCGAAAAATACATTTTAAATTTCAAAACAACAAGCTCATTACAAAAAATCGTATGAGCGGCCATTACTGATTTGTTTCAAATGGAATACTACTATTGGTTTAACTTGGACGTATAGCCAACTTTGATACTAAATTCAAAGGGACGAAACAAAGTTTAATTCGAAACCTATTTTATTTATTCTAAATAACTAGCAACTGTGCCATGTTTGATTCTAAACTGTTCTTGAGGTACAATGTAGTCCCGAAATTATTTTTTTTTCCATTAAAAACACGTTTTTTTTATAATTGGACACAACCAGTTTTGATTCTATAGGTAGGTACCCTTGAAATGTTATGTAATGGATGTGTCTGGTGTGACAATCTCTTTTTAAAGCAAGATCAAAACCGCATTCGGTTTCTTAAACAACAGGGATCTATAAAACCACCTTGCCACCATAACTTTTTATTCACTAACCCCCATAACAACGCCACACAATTTCGACAAAAGTACCAAGCTCACATAAGTGCTAGGAGCTAAACTAATACATTTCGGTGTACATCATATTACGTTGTCCGCTACATAATATATGGACATGCTCATATTTGCATAGCGCCGTCCGGAATTTGAGCACGTTATTAAGGGACAGTAGTTTTGTTGGTAAGTGCTTTCTCTTATAAGTTTTGGTTTGGACATTGTTGGGTTTGTGTTTATATTTTCCTTTATTATTCAGGGTAGCGGGAAAATCGACGCGCAGTCTGTTACTATGATTCAGAACATGATTTTGAACCCCTTTGAGTTGAAAGATTTCGTCGCTTATTAAAAAAAAAATAGTAGTTCCATAAATTTTGACCGTGTACATATCGTACTCTTCTAAGAAAGAGCAGATTTTTTCAAAGTTTTTTATATTAGCGGTGCAGTACATTTTGACCGCGTAGGAATTACACTTTTCTATGAATAAATAGTTTTTTTTTTTTGATAAGCGGGGAAATGTTTCTACCCTTGGAGGTCTAGAAGCATATGCTGAATTAATGGTCACAGTTTGCGCGCCGGCGTGCCTGCCAGCCTGTATAATATACTGTTTTTGGTTGCATCTGTTTACTTAAGAGCGTTTACGTCGTACGGCATTTCATACAAACTTTAAAATATTCTTAAGTAACTTTTTAGACCTTTGTATCCTGCTTATGCGTATGAAGTTTCATTAAAATCAGTTCATTCATTTCGAAAAACAAGGGCTTGAAAGTTTGTATGAAATGCCGTACGTCGCGTCGTAAACTCTCTTAAAGTCGGACTAACTACTTTTTGCCTTGAGAACGTCCTCATTGTTATAATGATCGCAAGCCCAACTGCTAAGCGACGGATCCTGGGGTCGATTCCCTGATCGGGCGAAGTGTCATTCGTTTTTGGCGTTAGGAATGTTTCAGTAGCTGCAAACCACTGTAATTATGCCTAGTTGCTAGGCAAATAGGTTCGCCAACACGGGACTTAATCATTACTGGCGGAATGTGAGTATACTATACGAGTACTCGTATACACGCCCCTTTGTAGACTTTAGGCGTAATGTTGTTAAGCGCAGGCTTTCATGACAATTTGTACACAAATAAATTGCCCTTTAACACACGTCCAGCGAAAAACAAAGAACAAAAAGCTGTAATGTTTACCTGAGTAGAAAAAAAATACTTTTCCCTGTAACATAATTATACTAGTATAAGAAGTCTAAACGTATTAGCGCCACTTTGTCTATGTCTGTATGTCACTTTTTGTTCTCATTAACACGAAACATGCTCTGTTATCTTTCTTCTCATTGTTGAAAGAAATGGTTAAGTTTTGTGTTGCTAGGAGGTAAGTTTTTTTGAGTGTGAAATATGTCTTGTAGGAACTGTTTTTCGAGTAATATAATAATTTTGTGTATAATTTGAAAGGGCAACAAAGACACAGTTTTTATTCTATAGTTCTTTAGTTAGAATAGCTCGTCTTTATTTTCTTTAAGGATGATTTTTATTGATGCACACTTATACTCACGCCTTATTTCTATGCGGGTAGGCAGAAACTGTAGAAAAACACCAAATACGATCCTTAGTGCTTATATATACGAGCGGCACATTGCCAACGACAGAGGCAACTGCAACCGTCGCCACTCGTCGGCGGCAGTCGTAGACTTGTTGACGGCAGTTGTGGACGCGTTGACAGCAAGGTGTCGCGCGTGTATATGAGCACACCCCTTCGCTTTCTTGCTTCGTTTACGGTCATAACTCTGGTCATACACGCACTCCGGTCATAACATGACCCTTCTGAAGAACTTCACTAATAAGTTCACTATAATAATGTCATTCTAGTGCGTCCCGGCGTGGGCGTATTGATATTTTGCAAGAAAACAATTTACAATAAAACCCTTATATTAACGAAGTCACATCACACACACACACAAAGACACATCACACACGAAGTCACATCTTGCATGCCATGTGTGTATACTGACATTTTGGACAAATAAAAAATGATCTAAGGCCTGTGAAAGAGAGGAGGGCGGTCTTTGTCCAGGAGTTGGACAGCGTAGGATAGTAAAAAAGGCCTGTAAAAATCTTATAATACTTTAACTGACCCGGGGATCGACACAGAAATACAAACTCAGCAGTCGCATTAGCGACCACTAAACGAGCAGCACCTGCATAATTATACACATTGTTATCTATTGTAAAAATCTGTCCACACAATTCAGCATTTCCTTATAATACTGTATTATACCATGGTTCACCATATTTTCCCTAAAATATATTCATCCAACCCATTTGATATCCTAAAAACACATGTTATCCTAGTCATTCCTAAAAATATATCAATCCAAATATGCGAGACTGGTGTGCCATCGCATCCGCTCGCGATAAAATATCGCTGCGCTGCGTAATTTAAATGTCGTTCAATATTTTATGAGTGACGTATCAACTAGTTTACGAGTGATCCCCTTGTTGCCGCAAATCTCTCGCGGGTTCTAGTGTGGAGCGGGAGCGTTAGCGTTCTATAAACAGGCTGACATACCACACCACACCACCACACACCATACCACCAGCACCGCACCATAGCTGGGCTGCTGTAGCAGACGCTAATCGCTACGCTTCGTTAATCCGTTTAATTATTTACCTTGTGCTATAAATCATTTGAAGCATTTTTTATTTTAAAAAAAGATAATATTTACATAATAGCTTACAGACTTAGGGCTGATTTTTCAATCGACAGATAATTTAAATTGACGTTTGACAGATTTTGTATGGAAGAACTCTCAAAAATTCAAAATTATTCCTCGGATAAAATTATCTCGCGTTGGAAAAATCAAATCGAATTGATAACCTCCTCCTTTTTTTAAAGTTGGTTAATAATATGTACATGTATATGGGGAGAGGCATTTGCCCAGCGTTGGGATGATGCAGGCTAACAGTAACCAATAACATGTGTTTGTAAAATAACCTCAGTTATTATAAACAAACACAGTTAGTATAAATTAGTTAGTATAAACAAACACAGTGGTACAAACTACGCTCAAAATTCAATCATTGGTTCCTACCAATGCTAATGCTGCTAAGTAATTTTAACAAAAGATTCTCTCATCTTGATAATTATGTTTAATACCAAAAAAATTGTATTCAGGAAACAATTAATAGCATCAGTATGTGACGAATTGACAAATAAATCTAAATTAATCTGAACTGTATAGAAGGTAGGTATACAGATAATCACTCACCACATCCCACTATCACATACTCACACACCCATATGCAACTCCTCATGCACACTCCTACACACTCACTCACACACATTGTACACTTAGCAATGCTTATATGGTTCTAGAATTTCATTCTGTATTCTTGTTTCTGCTGCATGTAATTATATAGTTATTAAATTGTAAATCCGTAATTGGCTGTAAGACTAGCTTATATATGTTTAAGATAAAATTTCAAAGAACTGTGGATTTTGTGATAAATAAATAAATAAATAAATACCTACATTCATACACTCGAAAAACATAACCCTACTTCTGGCGCAGTCGGGTAAAAATAGGCCTGCCTTGGTTTTACGTAATTTGGGTGACATAAAATAAAATTCACCATACCTTATGCCTACTTCGGCTTAAAGATTTTATTATTATGATGACAGGCAAAATTCAATCACATGAAACTGCAACTAAATCTCCGGGTGCCACAGGCATTTCGGGCATGGCCTAGGTAGATGAACTTCAAGATATTGCAGGGTGGTAACGTCAGGCAAATAATCAGATATGCTGAGCTGCTGGGGAGTTTCTTGGGCCACTTCTTTTTTCCAGCTAAAGCGGAAGTGGTAAAGGGCGGGCGTTTTGGAGGACTGGCTTATGTAATTTTGACGTTCAAAACTGCTGATTCTCAGCCTAGTTTGATAAAATAACTTTTGATTGATTTAGATAGTTCCGTCGCCGTCGCTAACAAAATAAATACCACGGTTTGCGGCCTGTACTGTCTTATGCATCATGATGATAAGCATAAAGTATCGTACAAAATATCTCTATCTCTGTCACTCGCACCCCACCCCATACTACACGCGTCTCGTTTCCGCGCTGTCATACCGTATTCATTGGATTTAGAAATGCAGCATTATGCCGACACATGTACACAGTTTCGTTGTTTTATACATACATAAAATTGATGTAGTCTTATAACAAAAGATAAATCCTGTTGTTTGTACCTGACTGTTGGTGACAGTCGAAGAAAGCAACAGTGATTCGAAGATTGTTTTTGAAAAAGGAGCCTTTTTCAAGATATAAAACCTTTTCATTTTACCTACTTACGACTTAAAAACGCTGTAATTATATAATGAGAGTACTTGACTGTTCTAAGAGGTAATTTTATATAATAACTAGCTAGCGCGACGTCGTTCGCGTACGTCGGAAAACAAATTGGATTCATTTGGTTTTATTTTTTCTGCGCGAGCTTTTTTCTGAAATAAAAGTAGCCTCCATTACTCCTTATAACATCAGTTATCTCCCAGTGAAAGTTACGTCAAAAGCAGTCCAGCCGTTTTGGAGATTAGCCGGAACAAACAGACAGACAAAACAATTTTTTTTTTTTTTTATAAATGTACCGTTTATACATACTGTCATATGAATTTAACATAATTATTTGTATAATAATAAAAATACAGTGGTCGATAGTTTTAAATATCATACACGAGTTATTAACTGGATTTTTCCCTGTCAAACTGTTTTCGCTTCCCTTTTTAGCCACGAGCAAGAAGAATTTCATAACAATTTTTCCTTTATTCCCAATATAAACTGTTTAAAAACTGACAATCACGGCGCGTGTATGAAACATTCACGGGATCCCGGGAAGCGGTCCCGGGCTGGAATAATTGATGCTCCCAGCACTACAACAAAGAATAATAGGTGAATATTTTAGGAGGCCTTTTGTGAGGCCACTGCCACGATACAGGATAGTGAATGTAGAAGGTCTATTTGCTTTAGTATTTTGGGGCTTCAAAGTGTGGAGTATTGGTTTTCAGCTTCATAAACGATGGCGTGTTTTGCTTTAAAATTTTTGTAGAGGACGCCTTTCTATCAATCGAATCTTAGGTTTCTCATGAATTCCGTCACTAAAACAAAAATAAAATCTGCTTTTATCAAATTGCTGGGTCATATTTTGCTGATGCTCAGTCTCCAGTGCTCTCTTTGACTTGATCATCCCACTGTCATTTAAGCTTACAGAACATTGTATTGTCTGTTCCCTGCCCAAACATATGCCGGTTAAATCCACATCTTTGCGAACCAGCCATTGCTAAGTAAGAACTGACAACAACGTTGAAAGGAGTTAGTTTTCTGTACTTTCCTGTTCAGCGTGTCTGCTTACCCTTTGTACATTTCAATGGAGATTGAATGGAGCTCATAACAGCAGCGTTTTACGATGATGTGTATGAGAGGAAGCCGATGATTGAATCTCTGATAGTAACTGAAGACCTGCCTAGAAGAAGCACAGCTGCTTTGAATCCTGATCACCTTCATACGAAAGATGAATTAAAGAACCCTTCTATAATATCCCCACTGCTGGGACGGCGGCCTCCTCTCTGTGAGAGGAAGTGGGCCTTAATCCACCACGCGGGGCCAGTACAGGTTCGTAGATGTCACATTCTGCGAATTTTTGGTTCTAGGACTTGCCGGTTTCCTCACGATGTTTTCCTTCACCGTTTTGAGAGCAGTGGTGATGAAATAATTTACACAAAGTAAAGCGTCTGTCTAGGTTGGAACCTACGACCGACTTGTAAGACAAGGCCACTGGACCACTGGGCCACGACTGCTTCTCCTGAATTATTTTTTAAGTAAATTTTGAGGTAATTTCGTCGGTAACAACATAGACTTAGATAATTACGTTAAGAACACCAGAGAAACTCGTTTTGATTATTGTTGAAAATCGCAAAATTGTCATATTTTTATTTTTTGTTACGTAAAATATTACGTAGGTAATAATCGAGTTTTTCATTGCTGGTTAATAAACCAGCAATGAAAAACTCGATTATTACATCAAAATGTATCCATCAAATTCGCCGAATAAACAGTTTAAAAAAAACGATCACACAAAAAACGAACTCAATTTAATATAAACGCTAAAAGGCTGGAACCCCTTACTATCGCAAAAAAAAAAAATTCAATAACGCGAATGTCCAAAAGGAGAATTAACCAAGCAACAAGGTATAAGGGTGCGGCTATACCAACTTACATTGCAGAATATTCTGGATACGACAAAATTCAACAGTTTACCGAGAAATGAGGATAATATTGTGATTAGAGTTGTTAGTATGAATGTCGATGGCTATAAGAACAGGGGAAGTCCAAAGAAACAATGGATGGACTGTGTGAATGATGATATAGTTAGAAAGATGGTGACTACCTAGATGACGACTGGTAGACAAGTATGGAAGAGAGAGAGAAAGTCTCGTACACACAGGCGCGACGCGACACGCGACACAAAGGCACCGCAAGTCGCGCAACGAGCGGTGTCTTTGTGTCGCGCGCGATTCGCGTCGCGCGTCGCGCCTGTTTGCAGGAGCCTTAAATTGTGATAAGCAGGAGAATGACGACAACTGTGTCCATTTGCATATTTTATACTTGTCCTAGTTATACAGGCAAACCTGTTGAAAGCCATACAATATTGTAATACCGTAGATGTAAGTTCTACGTGTAATACACATACTCTGTAACATACTCTACAGGGTGGCAGGGCCAGCGACGCACGACCTGCACCCTAACTGCGTAACACTATATCAACCTCGATTTAAATCATTTTGAAGGATATTGCTAATCCATTGCTTCATATGTTCGAAAAATGTGTCTGCTCAACAACGTAAATAACGCAATGAATGTTGTTCAACTGTCATGACGTCCGGTCCCGTCCCGCACTCAGACCTCATACCGCTAAAGATACCTAAAATCGTGTTCTGCGCATGTCAGACCATGTGGTGTGTCAAGTCTCTTCTTACGTGGCACGCATTGTACCCAGCTGTTACGATGGATTCAGTACATGGTTCTGAACCTCCCTGTGTAGAAATTTTGGACGGTTATCAAAAAAAAATTGCTGGGCCATACATTTTAACCGCGTTGGTATTGCATTTTTCTATGAAGGGAGTCTAGAATCATGTGCTAAATGCATGTTTACAGTTTGCGCGTCGATGTCCTGCCAGCCTGTATGTATCGCTGTTGATTGCTTAAATAAAGAAAATAACATAATTATAATATACAAATTATACACTTCGCTATTTTTTTTTTTACAATTTGGGTAACATTGCCTTAACAATCTAAGCATTTTTTTTGTTATTACTAAACTAGATTGCTTCTCTAGCTCCAGCAACTAATCAATAATTGCTGGCCAAGTAACGCGTGTAAACACAGCTTTAGGGGGGTTTCTGAGGGACGGGGGCAGGGGGTAACGAACCTCCGCTAGCCATATGGGGCTCGGACTTTGAATATTGCATGTAATACGTACTTACAGTATGTTTGGCTAAACTGTGTAGCGGAATTTGGGTATAAACATATTGGTGGGAATGGTTATCGAGATGTTTAGCTGGGATGATGATTATGAGCGGTTTATGTTGTTACTTTAGAAAACATCTTTGGTCTAGAGTCTAACAAAAATAGTTTAAAAGTAGTGTTGTGTCTTAAAAAACAAGAAAGATAGCTGGATAAGTTTTGTTATAGGACCTAGTCTGTCATCATTTGCCTAGCGTTTTCCAAATTATATTGGGGTCGGCCTCCAGTCTAACTAAATGCAGTAGAGCGACTGCCGATCTCTCTCCGACCTCCACAACACAGTTACTAGGTCATGCGATACCCCTTGGTAAGACGTTGTCAGATTTTCAGGCATCTGAAGACCAGTAACGACTGTCCTGATTTGCGAGCCACGGAAGCGTCTTGGTATGTATGTAGAGATGGTCACCCATCCACGGACCAATTGCGGTAAGCGTATCTAAACCTAATCGATCGACCCGTGCGGCTGTTATTACTAAGCCATAAGCTTATGGGACCTTATTTTCAATTAAAAGTAAGTAAACTATTTACACAAACAAATTATAATGCCAACCGACTCTAATTTCAGTCTAATTCGTCGTAAATAAAAAAAACGTCAATTAACGAACAATTGAAGCCAAACTCTTTTCCATAGGAAATTACCAATTGGAACCTTTCGCCTACTGTCGTTCCATAAGTGGCCATGTAGGTTTCATAATCAAGCTATAATATTCCCACAGCTGGGACACAGGCCTCCTCCCGATGAGAGGGAGTGGGCCGTAATCCACTACGCGGGCCCAGTACGGGTTGGTAGATGTACCATGGTCATCGAATTATTGGTCCGCATGCTAGTTTCCTCACGTTGTTTTCCTTCACTGTTTTGAGAGCAGTGGTGAGGAAATAATTTACACAAAGTTAAGAGTCTACCTACGCTCTTTAACTTGTAAATCGCGGCCTTTCCAGCTTGGCCATCACTGACATGTAGGTTTATGTGAAATTATTGTATTTTATTTTGTTTTTGTGCATTTTTGTTGGTTGATTAAACTCATCATCTCTCATCATCATCATCTGATGATGATGAATTTAATCAACCAACGAGCCAAGCCAAGCCGACCCCAACAATATTAGGGTCGGCTTCCAGTCTAACCGGATGAAGCTGAATACCAGTATTATACATGGAGCGACTGCCTATCTGACCTCCACAACCCAGTTACTGGGTAATATGATACCCCTTGGTAAGAGTGGTTATCAGACTGTCGGACTTCTGACTACCCGTAACGACTGTCAAAGATCTACGAATGACAGCTGGGACCAACGGCTTAACGTGCTTACCGAGGCACGGAGGGGTCTCGGTATGTAAAGATGGTCATCCATCCACAGACCAACCGCGGCAAGCAGAGCTTAACCTGATCGACCTGTGCTGCTGTTATTATTTAGCCACGGGCCCCTCTGGTTGATTAAACCACCTCTGTAAAAACATAAGGCTTCCTTTTGGCTTTGCCGTAGTCGGGTAAAAAAGCCAATTATGATCATGATAAGAAGCTCACGGGTAGTGCGCACTGAAAGAGAGTTGAATACAATAATAAAAAGTTATAGTGTCTTTAGATAGTCCAGACAATAAAAAGGGGGAACGTAAACTATGTTTATCAAGATAAATGTTAGGTACTATTGCAACTGGCACACTTCTTTATCATCACACCGTTGCTGAACCCACCTTCAAATAAATATATATCATCTATATAAATTAAAAGTAAAAAAAACTTTTTTAAAAACAAGCTTTTATTTAAATGCGCTAAAAAGAATAAAATAAAATTTTTCCTTTACAACTACCAACTTATAACGTCTTTACACAATTTATATGATATAAAAGCTTGTCGTAAGATTTGAGTACCTAGGTACTGAAATTTATGATTTAATTTTAATAAATTTTTTTATTTAATTTTAAAAATTAATATCAATGATCATGTTAATTAATTTACTTGTTTATCTACACAGGTAAATCTCGCGACAAGCTTTTATATCATATAAATTGTGTAATGACGTTATAAGTTGATAGTAGAAGTTCAAAAGGAAAAGTTTATTTTATTCTTTTTAGCGCATTTAAATAAAAGCTTGTTTTTAATAAAAGTTTTTTACTTTTAATTTATTTTTTTACTTTTTATTTATCACTGGACAGGTTTCTCGGTCTGTTCATCTCATTTAACGCATCATTGTTGCAAGACCGTTTGCCGGTTAATATAGAATAGAGGAATGCGCCACTTATTTCAGCTTGAAGCCTACTTGTCCTTACGAAACACAGTTCCGGGTATGATTTTGTATTTATCCTTCTCCTACACAGGTTGCAAACCAATTTTGTTGACGCACATTTCACCATATTACACAAGTCAAAGTTAGCCAACCGATGGTATAGACTCGAACAATTCGACCTCAATATCATAATCGAGGACTCCAAACACCCCAGTACACCAAAATTTCAGACGGATTGGAGCAATGGAGTTTAACTCTCATTAATTGTATTCTCAGCAAGTCCTTTCATTTGATATCCATATTGTAGGAAAGCAAAAAAACTTAGTCCGCCATCTTTAGAAGTCCGCCATATTGGATTTAGAGTGATGTCACTTTATTTTTCGAATTATTCTCGGCAAGCCTTTCATTTGATACCCATATTGTAGGAGTGCATTAAAAATAACTAGTCCGCCATCTTGGGTGTTCCACTATGTTGGATTTAGAATGACATCACTTTATTTTTCGAGTTATTCTCAGCAAGCCCTTTCATTTGATACCCATATTGTAGGAGTGCATTAAAAAATAACTATTCCGCCATCTTGGGTGTTCCGCCATGTTGGATTTAGAATGACGTCCCACAGCAAACCATACATTGTCATCAAAACTAAATGTGTATGCAAAATTTTAACTCAATCGGTTGAAGATATCTGCTTCAAAATTTAGTTTCAAGAGTCCACCCGAACAAACATAGTTACATTGCAAATTAAATAAAAGCTTGTAATAATATGTATATTATACATAATTCAATCTATATAAAATTCAAAGTCCTGACTGACTGATATATCAACGCACAGCCTAAACCGCTGGTCCTAGAGACATGAAATTTGCAGTGTGTGTTCTTTGTGAAGAGTAGGTATCCACTAAGAAAGGGTTTTTCAAAATTCCACCCTTAAGAGGGTGAATGGGGGAGAGTGAAATTTCACGCGGACGAAGTCGCGGGCAGAAGTTAGTATTTCTATAATAGCCATTCTTAGAAAATTTATTGGTGATGGCAGTCGCAATAAAGGGCAGTATTTCAATTCAATTTCTGACAAATAAGGAAGACTCTTGTAAAACCTGAAGGAACATTAATCTATATCTACATAAATTTATCTATAGGTACGCATGGCCACACATCATAAAGTATAAGCTGACTTCTGATTGTACGAAAAACCTATACAATTCAAGTTCAGCTATAACTGGAAATGTATAGCTTGATGTGTCGCCGTATTATGTTATAAATTAAAGTCGCTTTTATTGTCTGTATGTGTGACTGTTGTTCTTATAAACAGCGCAACGGATTTTGATGCGGTTTCCACCATCATTTAGATTATATTAAACCGGAAAGTTACTGTGTATAACTATAATGCATTAGTATTTAACTTAGAAATAGCCCAGAAATTTCGATGTTTGACACATCACCATTGCACCCGTGGGAAGCAAGGGCGAGTCACTAGTAATGCATAATAATAATCACTACGCTTCACAAAATGGTCGGTGATATACTTTGTTTAATATAATATTAAGGGTACAAAAAACTATTCCCATTACCCTTATCAGATTCACCTGATTACAATAATAAATTAAGATATAGGTATACCTACGATTTGGCAAGAAAACAATTGCCAGTTCCAAATTCAAAAACACCCGCCATCTTCCAACACAAATCATGACAGCATCTACAAATTAAACTCTCAAACTACCTTCATAGAAAAAGCTCGCATCAGCACAAACTAAGCGATTCCGGCATTAAGTCGGAGCTCGAATGCTCGGGACTGTGGAACAGTGGCGGTATTCGAACAGTAAAAATGTAGCGTCATGCATAATGCATTCACTGCGGTGCGTCGGCTAAACGCGACTGACTGTCACACCGTACTAGAATGTCGACTACACTGCTACAAAAATCTTTTGGCGCTTGTACAGTTCGCGTCAAATAGCTTTTCCGAGCTTTTAGCTTTGAAGTAGGCAACAAATCACTGCGCAGTAGTTAAGTTAATGTCAATCCTGATGCATTGAGACAGTCGCCGCTACCACCCGACCTTACTAACTGACAAATCTTTTGACAATTACCTACCCAACAAATACATTGTGAGGATGAAGACTACGAGTACCTACGAAGTTTAAATGATTGGCAACACCACCACCAAGTTTTGTCGTTACGCCCATGAAGTTCAGTTCCGAGCATAATTCTTGAAATTGATTATTTATTATATTACACACATAAATATTGCTTCTGTCCTTTATTTTGTGATCTAGTCAGTTTCTAAAAAAAACGTTAGCAGGTTTATTTAACCACTAGCTTCCGCCCGCGGCTTCGCCCGCGAGGTATGTCGATAAAAACTATCCTATGTCCTTCCCCGGGATGCAATAATTATATCTCTGTCAAATTTTATCGAAATCCATTCAGTGGTTTAGGCGTGAAAAGGTAACATACAGACAGACAGAGTCACTGTCGAATTTATAATATTAGTAGGGATAGCCCTTACTCAACTTCAATACCTCTAGGTAAGTACCTACATATAAATGCTTAAAATCTCTACAAAGCGTCTTCATTCGGCGAGATACACAAGAAGATACAATACACGCTTCGGTGTAACATCCGCCCCTAGAGTTGCTCTAATGAAATTGTCCATAAATCTCGAATATTGGACTGGCGACATGCCTAACTATGGTGTTCCCCTCACCCCCCACCCCCTCTTGTTACTGGGGACTCAAAGCGCTCCACTTTCTTACGATATATGTCGCAAACCTACATAAATGTTGTTTTCCCGAATCTTTAGCTGCGTTATGGGGGATGTTATGGCGAATATGCCCGTTATTCGGATTCAGTAAATATTTCCGGGTTGTTTCAGGAACGGATTAGAATGGAATTGATTACTTTATTGGAGTGGGACCGATTTGTGTAATGTTATTGTTTTTGGAAGAAGTCTGGTGTCATAACTTGGTGAAAGGATTTTTAGGTCAACCAAAATTTAAAGGCAGTCTCTCTCACAGAGAGGAGGCCTGTGTCCCAGCAGTGGGAACATTATAGGCTGATGATGATGATGATGAAGGCACAACTTTATTACAATTACTTACATAATTATTATTTATACGATGCGCTTAAATAAACAGAATTAAATTTCTATTTAAACATTTTAATTTATATTTATTGTTTCTGAATTGCTTTCCTGCGGAAACTGGAGAAGAGAGAAACTGCTCTCACAGGTTTTTCTTTTGAGGAAATCTTTATTTAATACAAGATTAGTAATGGAAGAGCAGTGGTGGACCAGCGGTAACGGCCGCGACTTATAAGTTGTAATCACAGGTTCGAATCCAGACAGAAAAAAACTAAAACAACCAACCAACTAACTAAACCAATTTTTTTTTATTTCTTCATATATATTTTTTTCTTGCTATTTTCAGTCTTTATTATTTTTTTTATCGATCTCAATTAATTAAGTATTTGCCACACGTACTGCTATTAATGTTCCTAGCGATTCGCTCTTTTTTTTTCTTAAAGGACATTGTCCGGACTTGGCCATTTTTAAACACGATACTATGCAAAAAAGAAATTTACCATTATTTGAAATTATATTTTAGTAATTATCTGATGCAAATAACTTTGTATCAATCAGCACTGTAAAAAATCTATTTTTTTTAGTATCTTATTTGATCGACACAGGTTCCGACTTTGGATTTGGTTCGATGTTGCCAAACTAAAACTCGTTAAAACAACAAATTCAAATCGATTTAAAATACAGTGCAATCTCTCCACTGTATTTAACATAGTTTTCGTTAAATCACATAAGTAAAAATGCTAATAAACGATTTAGGACATAAAAAATGATAAACTGACGTTTTATACATTATTTCTGGAGAACTTATAACATTTTGATCGATTTCGAATGGATCGATATAGTATTGTTTTTTTATGGCAACACGGTGCTTAAAAATATTGTGTCAATTTGTCAAAATAACAGATAACATTCGCTTTGTTTCTTTGCATCGTGAGTGTTGTTTTTGTGAGTTTTTTAACGACTACTTTGGTATTTTTGTTAAAATGCATTCCGATTCTTCCCTTCTTGACGACTGGCACGTCTATGGACCCTGAACCTTATATTTACGTTGAACCTGGCACACCTACGGATTCGGATACGGATCAATTAAATGTAAAAAAAATATCTAAATATACATCTTGATACAAAACTAGGTTTATAGACTCATTCTTACTGATATGATCTATTAAATCAATCACATACTATTAGCTGAACTGTTTGTTTATGAGTGGCCAAAGTCCTATAGAAAATGGACAATCCCCATGCCTACTTGTGGACAGCGTTGTGGGTTACTTTATAACCAAATTGCTATTTTGTTAAACTACATAGTTGCAAGTGCTTATAATGTAACTGTTTGCTGTTCTTCAAATTAAAAAAAAATTGTTTCCGCCTACCCAAATGGAAAGGTGTGAATTTATGTATGTGTGTATATTCAAACCAATTCGCATGCAACGACCATAATGAATGTCAAACAGATATAGCTACTAAACATGGTTGGTAACGTAATGTAACCTAACGTATCGAAATAAATAAACCAATGGTAATTTTTAAGCGAAGCTAAGGATATGAAACCAAAATAGAACGCTATCCTCAAATCCAACTGGACTTTGAGGGTGCAGAAGTTGGAGTCGCGTCACAACACGAACTTCAAGAAGTTCATGGTGCGTGTTCCGACTCATCATCTCAAGAAGTTCCTCTAGGCAGAGTTCTGGCCGAAGGGTGTTGTGTACCGCCGGTTTCGTGGCCGGCTACATGATACCAGTTAGCGAAACACGACGCAGACACTTCGTGTGCGTTAGTTTTTTTTGTGTAATTATAGTGTTGTATGTATTTATAGTATTTTTAAGTGATATTAATATTGTATTGTATGTGTTTATATGGGCCTTGATGCCTGAAATAAATGGATACATAAACAAATAAAATAAAAATACCATCACCAAAACCACATCCTACGGCGCATTCCATCACATAACATACATTTTACTTTACCCTAAATTCCCTCACGAAAGCTCATAAGAGCAAGTCCAGACCATGATGGGCCAGCCCCATCCAATCATAGCCAGTAATAGACTGAGGCAGTTCGCAACGACGAGCCAAAGGAATCTTATACCGTACAGTTGGATAAAAAGATTAGTATTCAGGCGGATAGACAGTTAGGAAACGAGGGAGACAGTTTCGAAGATGGTCATCAGTTCTACCGACGGCTAATGTAACTGGCCCATTGTCATTTCAGCTTGCTTATTACTGAAGTACTACACATCCCACAATTAGGTTAAGACCAGTATACTTACTAGTGTGTAGTAATTTTTTAGACATGAAAGACTAAAAAATTACTACACACAAAAAAAAATGGAATGGTGTATATTCTAGCCTGTATACCTAACTCTTTAGTGGACTGTACTTGTTTGCCAGATTGTAGTTGACCTTGGAGGAAGAAAACCTGTTTGATGTGGTGTTGGTTACAATATGGGAATAGAAAAGAAAATAAGAAAGAAAATGGAGCTAGACCTGATGTTTGAGCACGAATGGTCTATGAATATAATTGTTAGGGATTCGGGAATGGATGGCAGTGATTATAACAAGACAATAGGCTTGAATAGATTTAGATTAAGTACCTAGACCTACTAATTATAAGGCAGAACAAACACGAAAATTACAAAAAGTTTTTAAACAGAATCCTTGACAGCAGCATCAGAATTTCTTACCAAGAAGAGTTCCCCGGTTAGATTACTTTCCAAATCAGGCGCGGATTTATGTTCTACGTGTAGTGTGAATATTTCATGCCATGGAGCCGAACTTGGCACAAAAACCTGGCATTAATACGGAGAAAACCTCGATTTGTAATACTGCCTTGCTAAGGAACCCTAGGGATTCGGCGGTTAAACTTTGTAGGCTAGTTATGTACCTCATAATGTAGGCACTAAAACACCTAACAAAAATCTTACACCAAAAAAGTGATGAAAATGTAAACAGCAGTTAATTTCAATAATCGTTTTTTTCCTGACCTATCTAATGACCTCCGTCATGATTAAATTATTAACATTTCATTACAATGATTATCAACTTTGTCTCCAAGGACGACACGGCAGTCCTTAAGACTGGTCGACTGAGGGAAACTGACCAGTGATACGCGGACTTCTGGCAGTAAACATTTTCTATCACAAATAATATCTATACAAATAATATAAATAATAAAAGCTTGTAAAATGGAAGTGTCTTTTTATAATTTTAAAATAAATAGTTTTTTACTAAATATTTACGAAATTATATAATTTTTGCCTGTCTGTTTGTTCTGGCTCATCTCTAAATCGGCTGGACCGTTGACGGGGCTTTCATTGGCATATAGTTGATGTTATAAGGAGTAACTAAGGCTACTTTTATTTTAGAAAAAAACTTGAATGCCGCGCAAAAAGATCAAAACCCATGAAATCTACATTCACGCGTATAAATCCGCGGACAAAAGCTAGTCACACATAATAGTAAATCAGATATTATAGGACTGAATATATCATCCATATTTTTCCGCCACCAAATACATTTACAATGCGGACTTTCATTTTTTTTTTTGGATGAACAAATTAACCAGTATCTTCAAACACCACATCCAACTCTTCCCACATCCCATACTCACTCGTCCTGCTTGCAGCTGTCAATGTGTCCCAGTCCCCCTCTTCACTCCCCACTGTCCTGAACCTCTAATAGTGTCCTCGTTACTGTCTGAACGGACTTAAATACAAGTTTACAAGGCCGCCGAGCTGTTGCTCACAGAAATATACAATTTATTATATCTAGCTACCTTTTAGCTCTCGTGTTTAGATGTCTTGAGTCTCTTTTGAGAGGATTTCTCGAAGACTTTATAGAGAAAATTCTTACCATATATTTCTGGTACTCGTGAAATATATTACAGGCAAGCCATTATTGATGGAACTGCCAAAGGAGCATGGAGATTGGTATAGTCGCCCTCGTAATTGATGTGTGAATGTTTAAGATGGAAATGGTTTATGTGACAATTAATCACCAAGTTGGTGGTGATTTTCGTGGTAAAAAGTTGCTTACTGATCGCCAAAAGTATATCATTTGAAGGCTCTTTAAATGCACCCTAAACTTTTAACTAAATCCTCATACTTTCTTCAGCATCAAATTGCTCTCAGCTAAACTCCAAAAATCGAAATTGGTACTAAAAGTATTCGAAGTTTACGCACGAAAAGTAAAAAGTAATTAGACGTATAACTTGACTGGAGCAGAGTAACTATCGGGTTAAAGTCAAACTTTTAATTGACCGATTCTCGAAGTTGAGCGTCTTTTGAAGATGTCTGAATAACTTAAGGCGAGTTTTGTTGATTACTTCTCTTACTATAACGAAATGGAAAGCAAGTTACAAAGAAAACAGATAAAATAATAATAGCTCTTATGAAATACGACATTCTGGGAGACAATTTATGGCATCTGATATTTGATTCAATGAAACGTATTATTATTTATGAGATATTTAAATATAAGTCAGTTGGTTAAAAAAAAAAGAAAATCATTAATTAAGCTTAAATGGTTTGGTTATGTTGAGAGGATGGATGAAGGGCAACTAATAACAGGTATTACAAGGCAGATGGGAGTAGAAAGGCCGTGAGGGGCGCATACTTGATGATGTTCTTCATGAAGGTCAGGGGAGTAGCTGTGCGTAGCTATGCGTAGCTGTGCGTAGCTGTGCGTAGCAGTGCGTAGCTGTGCATAGCTGAGCGTAGCTGTGCGATACTGTGCGTAGCTGTGCGTACTCGCAACCAGCGCGCGTTTATGACCAGCACCCTAATTGCGATTAACATAGTGCCAATCAGAACCTAAATCATTAGGTATAGGATGTTGCTAATCCATTGTTTCATATGTTCGAAAAATTTGTCTGCTCAACAACGTAAATAACTCAATGAATGTTGTTGCCCTGTCAAAATGAAAGCCGTTCTTAATGTCACTAACATTAAGAACGGCTTTCATTGTGTTACGCAATCACCCCGCTGATGTATGAACGTAAACGAAAGGCAAAAGGAATATGTAAGGATTGTATCGTGGTTTTGGCCTACCCCCATGGTAAAAAGGCGTAAGTTTATGTCTCGTATAAAACTGTTACAAAGTTAAGATAATCTAAAAATCAGTATCAGAATCTACTCAAGCTACTCAGCGAAATTTTCCTTATTTCAAAGGGTTTTTACTTTCAATACTCGCGCAGTGTATCGGTGCTCTGTAGTCGAGGAGGTCAATCAAGTGCCCTTATGAATTATGTACAAACTACCCTCTTTCTTCCCTAGTGGAACACACCTTTGTTTTGTTTTGTGCTGAGCTGGAAAATATAATCCGGGATCTGGTAGGGGTTAAAAATTGTGGCTTTGAGTTTGATTCCTGGCTGGATAAAATGTTTCGGGCTTGGTATTTGGTCTTGTACTTAATTATAACTTTTATTAAAGATAAAAGAAACATTAGATGGACTGTGTCAAAGATGATTATGAACAAATAGTTTGTGTTGGTATATTGGCGTGTGCTGATTGTCAGCCTATTGATTTTTGATTTTGGTTTTGAGATAAGGGGTGACTTCTGAGATGACGGCTAATAAAAGAGGGAAGTGTACACGTTTGTAAGAAGTAGACATGTTATGCCGACCCCAAATATATTAGAATTAGAGCATGAGGATTATGATAATGATAATAATGAAATAGCAATAGCCTGCAGCAGTTTTAGTAGAGCTCTTTGTGAAGAATGTCATCCGGGGAAGTACTATTATGGTAGACACTCATTTCTGCCGCCAAGCAATATTACTCTAGGTGCCGGTGTAATTACAGGCACATGAGACATTTCAGCCTTGCCTCTGGAATGGCAACGCATCTGCGACGCCTATGGTAATACAAGTGTCCATATTTATGTGGCAATTTCCACTTACCACACTGGCAATGACCGCAGCATTATGCTGAGATACAAACACAGAACACTGGTCACAGGTCTTTTTTTTTCTTGTTTATTTTTTTGTGTTCTTTTTAATGGAGTTTCTTGCCCGTTCTTCTCCATAGATACCTACGCTTTGGAATGGGCAACTAGCTTTATATTTTCCGACTGCATGACCGACTTCTTGACAATTCAAAAGTGCCTGTAAATGGTTTAATTGATATAAATGCTTTGACTTTGAGTTTGAAATGTAATTTTATTTAATTTTAAATGCTCCTTTTTACTGTTTGTATTTATTTCCTGTGCGTGTCCCAAATAAAATATTTATCTTTCTTTCACCAACCCGCCAACCCGCACTGGGCCCGCGTGGTAGATTACAGCCCACTTCCTCCCACAGAGAGGAGGCATGTACCTGTGGGAACATTATGGGCTTTATTATGCTTATTATTTGCCATGTGTCGCCCGCTTGATTGCCATCTAATAATATAAAGCATAGATTAGAATAGTCTGTGTAGCAGTACATTTAAAAGCCCAGCGTACTCCAAGAAGTACAGTAGTGGTTAGATTTGATATGTAAATTGCATTTTTTTCATACATGAAAAGATTTTTTTATGTAAATTCAGAGACACGTGCACTTTTTAGTTTATAAAACGCACCGCTGGAGCTGAGCGGAATTTTAATTTTAAACGTATTTCTAAAAACTGTGCTGTGACTATGTCGTAGTTACTTTTGATGACGAAATTGCTCAAAGGATTTTTTTTGTTTTTAGGGTTCCGTACCAAAATGGTAAAACGGAACCCTTATGGTGAGACTCAGTCTGACAGCTGAATATCTCAAGAACTACTAATGCTATCTACTTCAAATTTGGAATAATTTTAGATAACGTTTGCCCAATTATTTTGCAAATAAGAAAAAAATAAAAATATATGTATGTTTTTTGCAACAGGGACTGAAAGGGGGTCTGAAAAATTCGAAGTGGGGCTACTATGGCATGTGGGGAGTATCATATGAAGAGCCGAGTTTACACATTCTCAAATATTTTTTTTAGACCGCATGTATTTCGACTGTTGATGAACAATTTAAAAAAAATACGGTTGCCCCACCTTATCTCCGAATTTTGCAAAGAGGACAATCTGAAATTATTCTATCTGATAGAAGTTTATGTAAAGATTATATAGGAAAAATAAAACGAAGTCTCTAAATAGCACACTTATTCAGAAATCATCAACAAGTTGTATTAGTTCCACTATCGGCCAAGAGATGGCGTTGACATAAAACACAATATTATACACCGCAGTGCACACAGTCAAAATTCTCATAGGCCTCGCCTGTGAAAAATAAAAAAACATGAGGGTACGGAACCCTCGGTGCGCGAGTCCGTTTCGCTCTTGACCGGTTTTTTATTTGCGAATTCTCTGTCTGTCAATAATGCGAATTCCATATATGTAGTACAAATTACACAAATTCAGTAGAATGGCTTTACGAGCTTTTTCGAATCACTGGTCTGCAAATCTGAAGTCAAAGCTTAAGTTACGTGTATGTAGGTATTTGATTTTCAGATTTTTTCATCGTGTCTTGGAGCTCTAAAAAAAATCAAATTCTAAGTGAACGCGTAAAATACGGCCATTTGTGTGACATATTTTGATACTCGTAAATAGATCAAAACCTATAGGGTACTTCCCGTTGTTGACGTAAAGAAGAGTAGACCATGAAAGGCAAGAAGCACGGTCAGACAGCACAAGTAAATTAAAAAATCCGAAATATTTATCACTTAAAAAAAATCCTTTGCGATTAAAAACTTACATTTGCAGTTGGAGAATTGACATAGACAAAGATAAAGAGAAAGAAAAGAAAGAGAAAAATATTCGTCGGATATGGTAGGTACAAAGCTGGTTGGTATAAATGATAAGTTCAACACATTCGCCGCTAATAGCGGTATACGAATATTTACAATGTGAACCTAATGGACACGTGGGTAGGTATAAAACCTAACTTGTATACTACTTAAACTGTAATAAACAATACAAAACACTTGTACTATGGACATTTTAAACTCTAATATACAATATCAAATAAAAACATAACAATAACATTTCTATTACCTAAACAAGTAAATAAATCTACATTGTTTAAAAAAAAATACATGACGTATATCGATGTATGGGGAGAACATGTTTCTCAACTACAATGTTAAGTTTGTTTTTGGGATAAATTTTATTCATCCCAACTACAGAACCCTTCTTGTGCGGTCCGACACGCACTTGGCCGGTTTTTTTAAATTATTATTTAACCTGTATTGTCCCATCATCAATTACTAACTAACTATTTTATTTTTCTCCAAGACCACCAGAAAATTTCTCCACACTTTACATATTTGTGATATAAATATCGGTCTCCAAGGATCTCAATCTTCTACAACATTTCTCTCTTAGGGAATATCTTAATTCCGTCCAGTTGAGCTGGAACGCTTCTCATCTCGCCACTCCAATCCAGCGTGAGGATATTGGGACATTGCCAGTTCGAAGACTCGCCCCCTTCTTGGGAGGGCGTACCATCGGTGTGGCGAGTTGCCTTCGAGAACAGCGGGTGATAGTTTTCTGAAATAACTTAAAGGAAATTAAATACTTGATTCTGTAAATGGGATATCGGAATCACTTTCACACATCATAGTAAAAAAAAAATAAGCTAGATGAGGTAGGCGTTTCCTATTTGACTACTCTGAGAAGAAAAGTCGAATAAACTCAAAGGTCTCTTTTAAAGCCGACCTAATCTTTATTAGATCATGTGAAGGCACATGTAGATTAATATCTGAAATGGCCTTTTGAGGAAAGTATCACACAGATATTTTGAGTGGACAAGTCCAGTCCATGCAAGCATTTGTCAGTAATCGTGTAGCCCAACTCAGAACTTGAAGAGCTCAACATTAAAGGTGTAAAGCATAGCATAATCAGCCTATACAGTATGGAAACATGCAACATAATATCTTGAGACACTTCGGTGACCTTATAAGGTTTATCGTCGGTTTTAGCAAATTGAAACGCCACGTACTATTGGGCAGGCGTATATAGTATTTTGTATTTCGTCTGTCTTTCTATTAGTGTATGCATACTGTCTCCCTCGTTTTGGGTGTGACCAACAATTAGAAAACGATGACTAATTTTAACTAATTGACTAATTTTAAAATTAATGTTTTTCGTGACCAGAGAGAGTATCTACTCATCACCACTTTCTATACAATTATGACTCTAAATTTATGAAATAAAAATAAGAAAAGAAAAGCAACTATTTCTTGATAACAAAAAGCACACAATAACGTCCGCACACCGCGCTGTTTCGCCGTATACCAGGGGGGGCACACTTAGCACTGTCATCAATTTCCATAGACGACAGCGACATCTGCAGTTTGGTGGGTTAACAAAACTTGGCAGCCATCTTGCTTTGTTTGTCAAATTGTCAAACAAATGTCATTGTCGCCGGCGCCCATCCGCCATTATTGTCAAATGTCAACTCCGGCTTTCCCGACGTTGATGCACTTCCCGAAATCTCGAGTTTATCTCAGCTAATTCCTGTTATATTTGTTACTTGTTCCTGTTATTTGTTTTGTTAAGTTTTGTTTTTAATTCATAATATTGTTATCACTTTGTTTTTCGTTGATCATTTTTGTTGTTTTGTTGTCATGAGTGAACTCCGAAGAAGATATTGTATTTTTGGCTGTGATGCTTTAGGTAAGTGTTTATTATCGTACCGTAACGTATTACCTTTAATATAAGCAAGAAAAAGTTTTGTTATTTTCCAAAATTTAATTTAATTAATAAATCCTTAGTTGGATATTCATGAATTTCGTTCCATTTTCAGTTACATATGGTGTACCTCTTCACCGCTTCCCAAACCCTGACAACCGCCCTGATTTGTTCGCTGCTTGGATAGCGGCTGTTGGCAGCAAGATTACAGAAAGTGACTGTACAAAGGTGTACAAGAACAAAAGAATATGTGATCACCATTTTGATCCCACATTCAAGACAACTGGAGGTCATCTTATTTGTTCAGCAATACCAACAGTTAATTTGAATCGTAAGTAGAATTAAATTAGCTCAATATTTGCGAGAAAACAAAATTTATTCACACATACAAATTAATTCAGATTGGCAATTGATTGGTTGTACTCGTCAGATAAGTAACATAAAAGTAATCTGAAAATTGTGGAATAAACAAAGATTTAGGATCTATTATTTATTTTCGCATTTGAACCAAATCCCTGTAAGACTACTGAGCTGTACAAGTGAGTTGTCAAGTGACGCAGCAAAACTTTAATTGTGACTCCACTCTTACAGACTAGGTTTTTAAAAGTTTAATAATGAAAAATTTAATCTGAAGACTATTTTAATGTATGTATGGGAAACCATCCAACCAACTGGTGACAATATTGCAATTTATGTTACAGGTGTTAAGCAAACAATCAGTACCTTTGTGGAGACAGACCATAGCTACTGTCAGCTTAGAAGAGAATCTGTTCATGCTAGACCTATGATTGATATCACCAACCTACCTGGTCCATCCAGATCCAGACCTTCAACTGCTGTTGATTCTACAGAATTCTCAGCGCCATCGGGATCTAGCCATGCTCACACACCATTAATGAAATTTGATGAAGGTACTTTGTTTTTTTTTAACACTATTATTACAAGTGAACTGGTGTGGTGTGTTTGGCCTAGCAAGGTCAGAATGGGCACAAGATAGAGATGTTAGAAAGGCAACAAGGGAAGGGAGGCCTTTGCTCAGCACTGGGATATACTTTTGGCTACAAAATAACACTAATAACTTTTTATTTATAGATTAACTTACCATCCATTTACACATATTTCATACAATTTAGCAAATATACCTGAACATTTTAAGTATGTATGTTTTTAAATTTTAAATTTAATCTTTCAGGTAAAACTTTTGAGTATCTGCAGAAAAAGGCTGAAACGCAGTGTGCCAGAAAAGCAAGACAAAAGCAAAATGAAGTAAGGAGATTGCGCCAAAAAGTTAAAACTTTAAAGTTGCGCATTAAACAAGCTAAAATCAAAAGTGCTAACAGGGATTTTGAAAAGTTGTCTCGTAACATGTCCGAGTCAGCAAAATTATTTACTCGAATGCAATGCATAGAAGGACGGAAGAAAAAGAAGGGGCATCGATTTACTCAGGAAGAAAAGATTTTATCGCTTTCAATTTTTAAGAAAAGCCCTAAAGCCTATAAGTTTATGTGTAAACATTTTACTTTACCTTCTAAAAAAGTCCTGAAGTCATTGCTTGCTGAAATAAAATTGACTCCAGGCATAAATGAAATTGTTTTTTAAGAGTTAAAGTCCACAGTGTTGAAAATGTTGCAACAAGATCGTCTGTGTATGTTAGTATTTGATGAAATGTCCATAGCTCCCCAAATCCATTACAATGTGTACACAGACGATCTTGTAGGTTTTGAGAACTATGGGAACTGTAAGACGCAAAATTTTGCCAATCACGTTTTGGTGTTCATGGTCAAAGGGGTAAGGAAAAATTACAAACAACCAGTAGCTTACTACTTTACACAAACTTTAAAAACATCAAAACTTAAAGAAATTTTAATAGATGTTATAGCTAACGTACTAGCTACTGGTTTAAAGATAATCGCAACTGTATGCGACCAAAGCTCGGCAAATGTAAGCACTATAAATAGCTTAATCTCTGAAGCTAAAACTGCATATTTGCAAGCAGGAAAAGAATGGCGACAGGACATAATTAATGTTAACAATCATGAAATAATCCCGTTGTTTGATGTTCCCCACTTGTTGAAAGGAATTAGAAACAATTTATTAAATAAAGAAATGCATTATATGCACGAAAATGTGTTAAAAATAGTAAAGTGGGAATACTTTCAGCGGGTTTTTGAAGCCGACAAGTCGCATGGAGAGTTGCGTATGCTGCCCAACTTGACCAATGAACACATAGATCCCGGCAAAATAAAAAAAATGAGGGTGAAAAATGCGGCTCAAGTATTAAGTTACAGTATGGCAGTTGCTACAGACAATGTTATTGTAAGAGGAGATTGTCCCTCAGAATGTCGGGATCTAATACCATTTTTATTATTAATTGATAAATTATTTGACTCATTTAACGCGTCATGTTTTACGCCGCCAAATGGCAAAATATACAGAGCTGCTGTAAAGCGAAATTCTCCTCATCACACGTTATGGCAAGATGCATTAAAAATGATAAAAACCGCCAAATTTATTGTGAAAAAAATTGATGAGGAGAAAATTGAAAAATCTGTACCAACTTTAAATAATTTGATTCGAACAATCGAAGGTTTTAAATCGATTTGGCAATTATTATCAAAAAAATATTCCTTTGACGCAATGCTGACACGTAATTTTAACCAAGACCCACTCGAAAATTTATTTGGAAGTGTTCGAAGTTTAGGTGCTCAAAATGTTATGCCCAACTGTGTGGGATTTGAGGGAGCATTTAAAACTTTATTATTAAATAATTTCAGCACAAATCATTCTGTATATTCCAATTGCGAAGAGGATTCTAATGAATGTCTACAATCCCTCTCCTTTTTCCTCAAAAATAAAGAAAAAAGTATTGCTCCCTTACAATCCCAAAGTATTGTAATTGATCAGCCTCTGAACGTTATGCAAAATACAAGAAACATTTCTGATTCAGGGGCTGATCAAAGAACTTATGTCTGCGGGTGAGCCTTGACGAAGTGTCTACAAAAAGTCGTCAAGGGTTGTAAAAATTGTAAAAGCAAGCTACTAGGCAATTCAGACAATGAAATGTACAAGTACACACGTGCCAGAGAATATTGCCAAAATAAGAAGTGGCTTTGCTATCCCTCTGACTGTCTAGTAGCTTGTTTTCAGGAAATACAAGAAACAACTGTTGCATTTTTAAATAATGATTGCCACAAAAAGAATATCAAAGAAAGAATAAAAACCTTCATTGATATATTCACCGATTTTAGTTTTATAGATTGTGAAATGCATCGAGAAAAAGTAAAACAATGTTTTGTTGACACATCCATAAATATAATGGGTCATGTATGAAAATATTAAATTGTCTCGATTTTTTTTCTGCGCTTATGAATAAGCTAATACTATCTACAAAAAAAGTATCAGATTTATCTGATTAGTATTTCCAGAGAAATAAATTAAATTCTGTTAGAGGCGGCCATCGACAGTAACCCACGGATTTTTATTCAATTTCCTTAGCCTACTCAATTAAAAAGTAAAAACTTGTCAATTTGTCATAACATAACCTCACTTTTCACCTCTTGCTTTGTGTTTGTTTGCGATTTTATGGATATATCTTTACGATTACGATACGATTTATCTTTATTTTATTCAAAGCGTGAGGGTCGTCGTAAAGATATATCCATAAAATCGCAAACAAACACAAAGCAAGAGGTGAAAAGTGAGGTTATGTTATGACAAATTGACAAGTTTTTACTTTTTAATTGAGTAGGCTAAGGAAATTGAATAAAAATCCGTGGGTTACTGTCGATGGCCGCCTCTAACAGAATTTAATTTATTTCTCTGGAAATACTAATCAGATAAATCTGATACTTTTTTTGTAGATAGTATTAGCTTATTCATAAGCGCAGAAAAAAAATCGAGACAATTTAATATTTTCATACATGGCCCATTATTTATAGTTGGTGCAGGTCTATTAATAGAATATTAGAAGGTAAAATCACCTACGAAGGTGAGGATACTACAAAAAAAGCAGCTCAAACTTATTATAATAAACATAAAACATATAAATATTAATTTGTTTGATATTATTAAAAGGACATTATTCTGAACTTTACGTGTTTTTATTTATTTAGGTTAAAACCCTGATTGTGACCCTAATAACATTCGCTACTCAAGTAAGTATGCATACCTATAGATGGGTGTATATTTATTAGAGCCTTAGTTCACCCACCAAACTCAAGGTGGCAGCACTTTCCATACATGCATATTTTACCACAGAGTTGCTACTCTTTTCCTATATAGTTACTTTACTCTTTGCCGTATACTGAGCCAGTTTGAACTTGCACCGAAATGAGCGCATTCGCGTCCGGCGTATATTGGTAGCAAACAGTTGACTCAGTATACTGTGTGCAAAATAAATAAATTACTATACTTGATCCAGTTTACGTTATTTTTATTTAGTTATTTATAAAGTTATGATTTTTTTCTTTTACAGGTAAATAGCAAATGATTTAATTATTGTTAATACACAAAAAAGTGCAATTCTCAGTGAGTTGACTCAGTATACTTAGGAGCCGTCGATTTAAAAGTGACGATTATCACGTTTCGAGCAAGTAATTTCGTGCGAATCGACTAATATGCCGAGAAAAACCTTCGCTGGGTGCAATGGATGCCTTATCTGGTACAAATTTCTTGCTAAAGCTTCTCGATAAAAAATTAAATCTCATAAACACTAGTGGTAGGGGCAAGATTTGATTTCGCATGATGCAGCGGGTGGGCGAGGGGTGTCTATTTGTCTAATCCGACGCCGACTCGCGGTCATACCTCCAGCAGATATTTTACAACATTTCTTACTGAAGAATTCATACATACATACATGTTTCATGTTTACATTATACTTATGTGCTGCAATTTTATTTATAGCGGGGATAAAAATGTCATGTGCTTTATTTTATAGGAGTCATTTGCAGGCATTATTCGGGTTAAGGCAAAAACAGGCTTTAAATTCAGAAATTGTTTTGGTAATATAGACAGAGAACGGTGGAAAAACAGTACAGAGGTCTTTGCTCAGCAGTGGGACATTGATGGCTAGTAAAAAAATTTAGAATAAGCAATATTTTATCCCATGTAGGTAAAAAAAATAACAAAAACTTAAATCAATCCAATTCTAAGACAGTGAGAATGTCGGACACTGAAAAACTGAACTGGTCTCTACCCAATTAGTGGATACTGGTTCTGTTGGAGCTGCTGAAGACTGTAAGACTATCTTTGCATTGCACAAACTCAATTTCCTTTGTATTGTATAATTGCATAGCACAGGTGTCAGTTCTATGTACTATAGAGCTACCATTTACCGGGTAATATGTTTTTCATTGACTTGAATGTGCCCTGGCGGCTGATAGTTTGTCATGCTCACTCAAATGTCTCGCTGACAGTGGCGTGTGTTGGATCATTTAGCTCCCTTCAATGTGCTCAACAGCTGAATGGTGCTGATCCATGCGTCATGTTTGTGTACGGGCGCCAAGAGTTGGGACTGGTCATCAACTAGCTGCCTAGGCTTATTTTTAATTATTTTAATTTTGGATAGTTTTTTTGTTACTATTTACTGTACTCTGGACGCTTTTAACGTGTACAACTTCTCCATGGAGTTTCGTGCCCGTTCTTCCCTTTGGAATGAACAACTACTATACTCTGTAAAAGATAGCTTGATCTCTGCGACATAAGTCAAACTGACATTCCTAGGGTTGTCATGATATAAAAAATTGTCGATAGAAATTATCGACGTTTCTTACTATTATCGATGCTAATGTAACATTAATTGGGTTTAATTTAATTACAAAGGTTACTAAATTAAACGAATATTTGAATATGAAATACATTTATTCTCGTAACGGAGTTCACCCCAAATCCATATCTGAATCAGTGTCTGAATCGCTAGAACAATCTTGTAAATTTATTATAAACTCTTGTTATGATATTAAAATAAAATATACAATAAAATTAAAAAAATAATTAATTTTAAATTAAGTTTTATTTAAAATATCGATAGTTTATAGTCTGTGGTCACGTTGATTCATCGCCCATCACTAAGTAGGTCGGCATGCCCATAAAGTATGACATTTACAGGTACTGTCTGTACTACTATGAAATTCAGAACTTCATAGGCGTGATTTTACTGACAGCTGTCGCAGAGATCAAGCTATCTTTTACAGAGTATAGCTTGATATTTTCTGACTGACCTTCTTCTTGACAATTCAAAAATGCCTGTAAATGATTTAATTGAAATTAATGCTTTGAGGTTGATTACTGGCTAGACAGACAAAAGTTAAATTACTCAAAAATCTCTCTTTCGATTCTGATCAGACCAAAAAGAGTTAACAAAAACATATTTTCATTCAGCATAATATGATGAGATGGGAACGCATGCTCACCTTTCTGCATAAAATATTCTTGATTTTACCTAGGTTCATGAATTGTGAAAAGAAGATCATGAAACATTCATCGCTTAAGGTATGTTATACCTAAATGCCCGCTTAAATAAATAGCACAAAAGTGTGCATCTATTTAAAAAAAAATGGCTCCTATTCAGCCGACGCTCACATAGGCCATTGAACAAAAAAAACACCCTTTCATTTCTCACTAAGGAAGTCTTAAAAATAATTTTCCTTATAACATATAAGTTGCTCATGCATAACAAATTGTCGTATCCATAATTGTTGAGTTCCAAGTGGAAATCCTGATAATATCTGGTCGGAAAAACAAAATTTATTAACTCTGCTGCCCCCCTAACTCGGTTGGCGTGATGCCAACACACTGAGCCTCGAAATAAGGGATGTGTTGAATAAAGATTTCGTTTAAAACATTACGAACAACGGGGGTACCACATTTATATGAGTAATTGTTAAATAGGTTCTTTTTGTAAGCTGGATGCATATAAACGATTACTTCTACGACTCTTCCTAGATATCGGCTACGTGTTTAACGCCATCAGCTGACAAGACACGCAGGTTACCATATTAAGTGTCCCATCGTTAGTGGAACGGCACCACATTTACACTCCAAGACGGAGTCATCTATGAATCTCCACCTGAACAGGTTTTCCTTGCTTCGGCCAACCTGGGTCCAGAGACTGTTTAAAGACTTCAGGCTCCTTCAAACAGGCGGGACACGCGATTATGTAAGCCTGCTTGTAGGAGCCTGCCAGGTTACCTAAGGCAACTCATGTCCAGGTTGGAGACCTTCAGGGGGTGGAATGAATGGTTTAGGTAAAGAACTAAGTTTTCGAATTTTTGGTTCTAGATATTCCTCACGATGTTATCCTTCACCGTTTTGAGAGCAGTGGTGTTGAAATAATTTAGGTACACAAAGTACCACTGTACTTTGTACACTGTACCTTCAGCTTTATTATTAGTGAAGGGGTAGATTTACAATAAATGATTTTATTTCTGTAAGTAGGTTTGTATAAACACTTTTACATGTCAATCATATTTTTCAAACTAGACGAAGAAGTAAATAATTTTTGTGTACCTATATTATCAAGCCAAAATGAAACAAAATTGGCAAAAAATATACAGACTCCGATCTGCTACTGAGCTCAATGGGAAAACTCCTCACGAGTCCCGGGGATCGAACCCAGGAACCCACGTCGAGCGGACTGTTGTAAATAATTTTACTTAGCAGAAATACTTTGCTGCATAATGTGCTATATAAAACTGCTCGTTAAGGCTCCCGCAGATAGATGCGACTGACGGTGCGACGCGATTCTGGTAGAACAAGAAGTTTTCAAAGAAATTGTTCTACCATGGCAGAAATGCGTCCCGCTTTTGCATAGCACCTGTCTGCGGGAAGCCTTATGCACAGCGGTGCAGTCAACCGACAAGTTCTCTCCGATACATATTTTTTCATTGTACTATTTTGTGTACAGTTTTTTAATTAAATTTTCACTTTGGTTCCTACTACACAGTAGGAACCAAAGTGTTTTATTCCAAAGGACCCACAGGCCGCCATCCATTCTAACAGGACGTTTTTGTGACCACTAGAACGACGAGGTATTCTAATAATTCTCTTATTAAAGTATAGGTACTTCCAGCCAATTATAAAAGAAAATGAAAACATTCAGTAACAAATATTAAACTAACAGAAGATTAAAGCGAAGTAGAGTTAATATTAATATTAATACAATTTGTGTTGTATTTGCGAGTAAATTAAAATACTTCGCAATCCGAGCTGCATGCTCTGCTTCGGAACACAATTATTCATAAAAACTCTTTTATTTATTCAATTAGTGTTCTCTGTTATTTCTCGGATGTTATATTGTATTTATTTTTGCGAGGTAAGTCTTCCAGACCGTATTTAGGCCACGGCGGCCAATCTCAACGGAGACTAGACTTCTGCGCGGGTGATATTATAGTACACAAGTGTGTACAAGGTACAGGTGCACTCACTCTTCCCTGCTTTCCGAGGCACGGGAGTATCACAACGCCCACTTCCAAGCTCCGGGCGGTTACTAAGAAATTCCCAATGGAAAAATCCAATAACTCTTTGGCCGACCGGAGAATCGAACCCAGGACCCCTGACACTAAAGGCTCCCGCAGACAGGGGCGACGCGACAGTCCGACGCGGTTCTGGTAAAACAATTTCCATAAAGTTAGAAGAGACTTTATTGTACGCTCGTAAACATTTTATTTAAATTTAGTAAATTATTGTTAATATTCTTATTCTGTTTAGTACCTACTTTTGTACTCAAATTACAATTATGTCATATTCATATGTATTTTACTGTGTGTACATAAATTTATAAAATAAATAAAGAAGTTTTCATAGAATCTGTTCTACAAGAGTCGCGTCGCGCTTGTCTACTGGAGCCTTAAAACCCTTAATTTGCGTACTGTATACTGTCTACACGTTCTTTAGCTAACATACCGCAAATCGTCTGACACGGTCAGAACAGTCGTGTCAAACGTTCAGACTTTCCTTATGTAATTGCTGACACAAAAAGCACCAACTAAGACAGTCTCTGACTCATTTAATTAGCGATCACCCTGAGGAAGGGTGTTACATGGCTTAGAGTATGGATGAGATAAGCTATAGATTGTATGTAAGTCTTTGTGTAAATCTCAACCTGTAAATTCATCAAAATAGGATACATCATTTACTCTGGCTCTTCTACTGATATCTATGACTGCCCCTCAGAATCTAAAACGGCCACGAGGGGCTTTATCGCCCACATTAAATCGTGGTGTATGATGAGCAATGAATAACAGTTGTGATTTGAATACACGGAATTTAATTTGTATTAAAGCTAAACAATTAATTTATTTGATTTAAAATTATTCTATAACATTCAAAAAGTAATTTGAAGCAAAGAATTCAAAATGCTGGTTAAAAATAACCCCGGCTTGTTTGGCCGATGTTGTCACAATGTAACAGTATCAGTATCACCATTGAAACTGCAGCAGTGTATCCATTCAGTGCGCTCCACAGCCTCCATACTCCGCCCCCAAGGATAGAAGGTGGGTTTTCAATCAACAGCGTCTTCAAATTGGAAATTTGCAGAATTGATGAGTTCAGAATTCATTACGGCAGGGTGGTGCTGCCGTGGAACAAACCCGATTGATTATAATTAGTAAAAGGTGTCGCTAAACGGTAGATTGTCCCGGATAACTGGGTGTAGGATGAAGGTTAGTTAGCGAAATGGTGTCTTGATGATGAGCGGTTCGAACGTCTTCTTATTAATATCATTATGGAGCAAAGGTTTGTATTTAGAGGGATTGTACAGAAAAAACCCTTTGAATAGAAAAAATAGACTTTAAATTTTAAAAAAATTGCAAAGCCGTTCAAAAATATACAAAACTTAGTAGCTATGACAATTGTAAGTAAATAATATTGAAATGAAATAAAATATTTATTTCTGTAAGTAGATCTCTGAGATACTTTTACATGTTAAATTTAAAACTAGAGGCATATCCTAGCTAACTGATCTCTGAGAAGAAATGCCGAAATAAACTCAGATGTCAGGGTCTCATCTAAAGTCCAAACTTTACTATTATTAGGATTTTATGTGTGTCTAACATACAGGGCCATTAGACGAAGGAACCATTGCCGCTTTGAGTCGACATGACATGAGCATGCAAGCATCAGTCATCGTGTAGCTCACCCTTATTTTAGGGAGCTCAACGACCCGTCACACGATGCTACCAAACCTACAGGACAGTTGAGTATATTGGATAGAAATAAAGTTAAATCACCAGATATATTATAATTATGATTGAATCATACTAGCAGCATTGTACTGTTCCAGTTTAACTGACTGTGATTTTTTATATACAAATTCAGTAAAAACGTGCTTCAAATCGGGGCATCTAGCTCAGTTCCCCGCGCCTCGTCGCGAGGCGCTTTATAGTGTGTGATCGACCTAAAGTTATACGCAGAAAAGTTGATTTATTAACTGGTTAGCCTTCCATTAAAATAATTTCGCCTCAGCCCAACATAACCAAAAGCATAAATATGTAAAGTTAAATTATGCGTTAACCAACATGCTTTCACGGTTAAAAGCACTCTCATAATATAAAACGCGAAATAATTGCACTGATAACCTCTAAGCACCCTATCCACCCTACTCAGCTTTGAATGCAGGCCTCAGCTCCATTTGTATGCCATACCAACCACACAGTATGAGTGGAAGTGGGCTCTACTTCTATTATGAAAAGTGTATACGAGATGACTGGCAAAACGATGGACATTGAAGAAGAGCAAAAACAAAATTTTATATCTAGTTTTTATTCAATAAAATAGGTGACAGGCTTGAAAAAAATCATTAATATTATCATTCGTAGATCTTTGACAGTCGTTACGAGTAGTTAGAAGCCCAAAAGTATCCAAGGGGTATCGTACTACCCAGTAACCGAGTTGTGAAGGTCAGATAGGCAGTCGCTCCATGTAAAATAGTGGCTATTCAGCTGCATCTGGTTAGATTGGAAACCGACCCTAACATAGCTGGTAAAAGGCTTGGCAGATCGAAAGGAAAATATACATCGCCCCCATTACTGGCGAAATGTGGATGGATCCAGGGTACCTACATTTTCCATAAACGCGTGGATGACCAAATCTGCAACTAAAATAAAACCTAGATTATCATTCTCTGGTTATTAGCCCGGTTTTGTCGCCCGCATAAATGTGAAAGAAATAAGAAAAAATATAAATATGTCTGCTTCGTGATTATTAAATTAATTCTTTTTTGTTACTCTTTTGCAAAAAATATTGAAATCCCTTGTTTAACAAGTCATACTTTATTGAAGTGGAGCCACTTTCTATTGCTTATTTCCCTGATTTATTGGAGGTTTAAAAAGTACTGTCGTTAGCATATTACCTATAGATGTGTAGCAAAATATATCGCGTTTGAGCAAAAATATGGTTTAACTGGAAGTCGTAACAAGTTCGCAAAGTTTTTGATATGAGAGTCGTGGTGATAAATGTTGATAAATCATGTAATCAGTGTAATGGAATATGTTAAGATTTTGGGCTGTGATTTTCGAGACTTATTTCAGCGCACTTTCTGAATAGTGACCGAAACGGGGCTCTAATCTCTAAGCTCGTCAACGAAGATACGGGCCCCTTGGAGAAGTGATCTGTCAAAACAAGTGTCAAATAAAATTTTTCGGACCTGGAAAAACACATTGGGAGTAGGGACAAATGTCAAATAGCAGTGTCATTCATTCTTAAGTCGGGACCTAAACTAATGTTATGTCCGTAAGTGATACAGGGAAGGAAATAACCCGTAATTTGGCCAAAACCACGGATTTCGTGCTTAGGCAGTAAACCCCTAAACAGTGAACAAAACTCGACTCCTGTCGGTCGGTGACGCTGAATCGGGTATACTCGGCTCCAGTCGTCATCAGCTGTCATCAGACACGTTAACTGTAACTTTTCGTTTCTATCGTGCAATGAGGCCCTAAGCACCTCTTTTTTTCTTGAATCTTAGAAAAGATAGAAAATACGTTTATTTGCGGCAATCATGATGCAGAGAACACTAACAAAGACAAGTTAGACACACCCACGCAAAATGGCCATCGCTCAGCTTAATGCTGCGACCCTATGCGAGACAAAGCCAGCGCTAGTTTTCAGCGACAGCCGACGCTGACGTGATGACAGGTGCAGTATACTATGAGATATAAATAACACAAAAAAAAATTATATAAGTAGGCAATGCCTAGTTCTAAACGTTATAATAAACATAATATTTATAAAATCGTAACATTCAGGGCAACGAGTAACGCGCCAGCGGCCTTTATTAATCTGTGCACGCAGCTGTCATAAAACTATAGGATTGGCGTTTTGACATAATAATATGAAGTAGGTAATTTAACCCCTTAGGAATTTGTTAACTAATCAACAGACGTTAATTGTTTTTACTGTAGTTGGTAACAAAAGGTCAGACATTTTAGGATTAACTTTTAAAGGTCTGAGTGGTTTTGGTTGCCCTCTTTTCATCAATAATTTAGGAGAGAAGTAAATGTTTTTATAATCTTTTAAGTGGTTTCAAAAACTAAAAGGTTAAACAGCGATTCGATATACTAATGAATTCGCGCGCTTGTTGTGTAGTCGACCTCGTAGTTACTTTATCACCCTAACTATAAATTTGACATGGCATAATCAGCCTATAGTATTCCCACTGCTGGGACACAGCCACACTTAAGCATGTGTGGCTCCCAAACCTATAGTATCTCTGTGAGAGGGAGTGGGCCGTAATCTACCACCCGGGTCCTTTGCGGGTTGGTAGATGTCGCATGTCTTCGGATTTATGGTTCTAGGACATGCCGGTTTCCTCACTTTTTTTTCTTCATCATTTTGAGAGTGATGAAATAATTTACACAAAATAAAGCGCCTGTCTGGGTTCGAAACTACGACCCAACTCGTAAGTAGCGGTCCTTACTACTGGGCTGCGACTGCTCCAAATTTCACATGAACGTCATAAAACGAGAAGGTATTTGTTTGTAACAGTTGGCATTTTTTGTTTTACCATAGTCTAGTTTCAATTTTCGCTACTGCTAAGCATGAGGTTGGGTTCGATTTCTAGATTGGGCAACTTTGCCCAAAAACCCTCTCACACTTGTGAGAGGGTTTTTCCATCAGAAATTTCTCAGTAGCAGCCCGGAGTCTAAATATGTGATCGGTTGATGGCAAAAGGCTCGCCCCCTATTAAATGGGACTTAGACGAGAGTATGAGGAACAGGGTGTAAAGTTCACTCATACTCTATAGAAAAGGGAGTATCCTCCGAGCAGACGGGTGCTGTGTCTGGCGGGCAACTGCCCGATGATTCATGTCGGGCCGTTGTATCTATGCTAGTTGCGCGGTAAACTCTACTTGCGCGATGCAGGATTTTGCGTGACGTCAGTATGACGCGTTGTTTGCTTGTGGCGTTGTAGATACCGCTACATATGCCTTACCCTTAGGGGCTTACAGGCGTGTTGTTGGGTATGTGTTGTCAAAAGTAGTAAAGTATTCACAAGGTTAACTATAATAATAATCATCGTTTATTTTAGGCATTCGCACGTAGCGACAATAAAATCAAAATTACAATTGAAAACTTACACTAAAAAATAAAACTATACTACACTAAACGCAAACATTTCACACAAGAGAAGCCAAAACAAACGCACCCCGTAACATTGGTGAGTACATATTGTGTCTCCCTCAGTCCGTATAAAACACAGCTTTTACTATAACATTTTTACTTGCCACCACACGCGAAAAGAACGTCGCCCTGAGCTTCCTCGTGAGCGCAATGAAGTCGGTAACTCCGCTCTCAGTAAACATCTCAGTTGCACTCCTCCAGGTCAGGTTAAACATGACCCGAAACGCGTTATTATATTGTACACAAAGAGGGTTTGTACTCTTCGTGTACTTGTACCAAAGTTGACTGGTGTAGAACGACTGACAGTTAACATGGAACAGGTTTATCTTTACTTGCTTCGAGCAATGGAAGAAACGTCTATTTAGCTTGTTACTTCTACATGCAATGCTACGTATTTGTCTTTCCATGTCATCGTCATCTTTTAAGTTGTCCGTTATGATATGTGCGGGATACTGAAATTGTCTAACTATTTTTAATTTTGTGCGACACAAAGTAATTGGCAAGACCTTATCAGTAGGTACTATATCTACATACATAAAAATTACAAGACATTACTCGTTAAATCTACTACTTCTGTTACCCACATAAAGAATCTAAGTGTAAAGCGAACTAACTACACGAAGAAATTAGTTTTTAATCCGAGCGCAAGTTTGTGAAACTTGCACAAGACACTGGGACTGCAAGTTATTGCAAGTTCTATCGTAAGAAGTTTTAATCTCAGGAAGAATGATCTATTATGGTCATTTCGGCTTTTTATGATGGTGATTTACGGAGAGACGGGGATTAATTGCTTGTGAGAGTTGTATTGGAAGATAGCATTTGTGGCTGGAAAAACTATTTTTGATGGCACAATATTATAGTAGGAAGAAATGAAATAGTTTATTCTGTAAATACGATAGGTATCGGAATAACTTTTACACGTCATATTATAAAAAAAAGCTAGATGAGGTCGGCGTTTCCTATCTGACTACTCTGAGAAGAAAGGCCGAAACAAACTCAGAGGTCACAGTCTCTTTTAAAGTCCAGACATAATCTTGGTCAGATCATGTGAAGACCATGTAGTTTGATGTCTGAAATTATCTGTTGCGGAGGGAAGTCGGTCCGTGTAAAATACTAGTATTCAGCTGCATCCGGTTAGACTAGCAGCTGACCCCAACATAGTTTTGGAAAAGGCTGGGCAGATTGATTGAATATAGGTAGTCGAAACAAAACATTTAAGTACCTTTTTAGAGCTGCTTCGCCGCTGGCAGTCAGTTCCAATACCAGCTTGCTGACAGGAGCATCGTTTAAGCAAGACATGATATCTTCGTCAATTTTGAAAGGCAAAGGTTTCGTCTCATGCAGAGGAGGAACGATAATTAATAATCATGTCTTAGCGATCAGAAGCCTTCATAGGGATCAGAAGCCTAATTAGTTTTTTTTAAAAGAAAACACGACACGGCCTACACAAACTATTTATTTAAATTACAAAAACTGTTACAAGAAAATAATTCAATACGATCACTAGTACGCGTCCGTCCCGTCCGAGCTCCGCAGCAGAAGTGATAGAGGCGAGTGAGCACACGGCTCATGGTGTGTCACCCCCTCCACTGACAGCGTCATCGTAGCGACGTGATGTCCCCGCCCTTTCTGCTGTCAGAAAACTCTAACACATGTTTATTTTCTCAACGTGTCTAGGTTTCTTTAGGGTATTTACCATCGCCGTTAGTTGCTTAGATTTACTTAACCTATCTAGTCTTGAATAATGAGAAACAAATTCAGACAGAACAGATCAGATCAGATTCAGATCTTTGGCAGTTCTCTTGAGAGGCAGCGAGTCTCAAAATGTGCGAAAATAAAGTTAAAAGGAGAATGAGTAAAAGCGTACCCAGACACAAAGTTAATTTTAACTATGTATATATTTTATACGCTCCGGAAATAGTTTAATTAATTCTAAGACATCATGTCTAAATTCTGACAAAAAGCCAGAAAGTTAAAAAAGGCTTAATTATTTAAAAATTGCATGATTAGAAGCGCGATTTCCATTTATTAAATGAATCTATCTTCCTCTCATATCTTTTTTCTCGAAGTAAATTCAGACATGATTGTCCGTTAAAAAGTTAATCTCCTGATTAACAACTTTTGAACCTCCACGACAAGAATAGAATAGAATAGAATACTCTTTATTATGTACACCATATAAATTACAGACATAAATATAGAAACTGTACAAAGGGTGACACAATGGGCGGTCTTATGGCTAAGAGCGATCTTTTAAAGACAACCTTAGGATGGATTTAAACAGGGGACAAATATACTATACGTTATTTTCATCTACAAAAAATCAGCCCCAACCCTTATACCAAACCAAGTCACTATACCTACCACAAATCTAACCTTCTACCACGACACCAGCATTTAAAACAGGGGTGGGCAGGATTCCCCAATTAATAACCTTCGTCGTTCCCTGCAGCCGGCATCCATCAGAGCAGCATTTATCTGCGTCAGGTCGCACGTGGCGCTGAAATATAGCTGTCATCTGGTTGGGTGAAATATAAATATGGACGCTAAAGATTTTGGGGGGAAAGAAGGAATAAGAAGCTGGTGTTTCTTTTTAAGTAAGTGCTTTAATTGTAGAATGATTTGATATTGTCCGTTTCTACACTAGGCTTCTTAGAATTGTTGTTCCGGGTCAAGTTTTTAGGCTTCCGTACTAAAATTGTAAAACGGAACCCTTATGGTGAGAGTCTATCTGTCTGTCTGTCACAGCTGAATATCTCAAGAACTACTAATGCCATCTACTTGAAATTTAGAATAGTTTTAGATGACGTTTGCGCAACTATTTTGCAAATAAGAAAGAAATAAAAATATATGTATATTTTTTGCAACAGGGACTGAAAGGGGTCTGAAAAATTAGAAGTGAAGTTACTAGGGCATGTGAGGTATCATATGAAAGAGCGTAATTTGCACATTCTCAACCATTTTTTTAGGCCGCATAGTATTCGACTTTTAATGAAAAATGTACAAAAAGTACCGTTCCCGCCCCTTATCTCCGAAGTTTGCAAAGAAAAAAATCTGAAATAATTGTATGTGATAGAAGTGTTTGTAAAGATTACAGGAAAAATAAAACTAAGTTTCTAAATAGCACACTTTTTCAGAAATCATCAACAAAAGTTACATTTATTCCACTATCGATCAAAAGATGGCGCTGACCTAAAACTGCAATATTCTTCACCGCAGTGCACAATGTTAAAATTCTCTGACAAATATCGGCCTCACCGATGAAAATTTAAAAACATATGATAGTACGGAACCCTCGGTGCGCGAGTCCGATTCACTCTTGCCCGGTTTTTTATGTAACTATGTGATTTTCCTATGTGTACTTGTGTTAACACTTGTATTAAAAGAGAATACAAGTGTTAACATAAGTACACACTGTTCATACAAGTACAATGTGCCATGATTTAAGAGCGTTTACGACGTACGGCATTTCTTACAAACTTTTAAGCCCTTGTTTTTCGAAATGAATGAACTGATTTTAATAAAACTTCATACACATAAGCGCAGCATACAAAGGTCTAAAAAGTTACTTAAAATAATTTTCGAAATGTCTTGTTTAAAAAAATATAACTGGAAATCTCTGTTTCTATGGAAAATTTAAAATCGGTCTAATTTGGCTGTAACACTATTTTTTGAAAATATTCTAAATAACTTTTAAAGGTATGCCTGAGCGAGCTGCCACTTTTAATTACTTATAGAGTTTAACAATACCTACGTAATATATTTAAAAAAAAATACAATTGGTCAGCTTACCTTAACCTCCTAAGTTCCGCTAATGAGACACAATAATTTTCTATTGCTTCGTGGTCACGCACGGAGCTTTTCCGGTTAAAGGTCATAGCACACGTATCAAACCGGAAAGGGATCGGCACCATATCAACTCGAGCCTTTCAGTATTCTTTTTATGAAATTCCCTACTACAACGAACACTAATCGGAATCGTAACGTAATCGCCTCGCCTCGGGACAAGCTCAAGAACCGCGGTGCGATGCGTTACGACTCGTCATCCCCGCGCTTACGTCTCTCCGTACTCGAACTTACGTATCTTCGTCCACCCTTGCCCCTCTCAACCCTCCGGCCTGCCTGCTGCACCATCAACCAGCGGTCGGCGAGCCGAAAGCGCGTCGTCGCCTAGCCGTAGCCGAGTCGACGTATCGGAGCTTCTGATCCGCTTTGGTTACGTGCTTACGTTAGGTTGACGCCTGTTTGACGGCGAGGCGAAAGGCGATATGGTGACGATTCCCTTCCGATTTGATACGTGTGCTATGACCTTTAGACTTAAACTTGTGCTTAAACTAAGCAGTCAGTTTTAATGACTATATCAGCACCACCTCAAATGTCACGTTACTCTAGGAAAATCACAATAATTTTATTGATTTGCAGTTTGCATCCATGACTGTGACAAAGTTTGAAATTATTCTCACGAACAAAGAAATTACAACAACATTTCTGATTTGTTCATGTTGTGATTGTAATAGGTATGATAATAGATATGAAGAATCACGTTCGTGGAAATAGGGAAATAAGAAAGGAAAAGATAAACTCAGAAAACATTGTACGATGGTTGCTATTCAAACGTCAAGTTACAAGCATATTAAATTTCGAATATCTTTTTATCGACATTACAAATGACATAAAACCTAACAAAAAGTATCTTCCAAATAGATTTTACAACATCCGCCCTTAATGGAAATAAAAAGATAAAGTAGTAATGCTAAACACAATAGAAAATAATAAAACATTACTACCAGACTAAACACAAATACAAAATATAAACCGACGAAAAATAAATAAATAGAAGATTATTCTACTTGTTTATCACTAAACCCATATTAACAACGCACCTAAGATGAGCTATGCGCCTTAAGGGCTTGGTTAAAACATCGGCTGTCATTTTATCCGTAGGTATAAACTTTATATTTATAACACCCTCAGTAACCTTTTCACGAATAAAATGATATCTCGTATCAATGTGTTTGGTTCTATTGTGGTGGATTGGATTTAGCACAAGTTTCTGTGCACTTTGACTATCGTTGTATAGCAACACCCTATCAGAAAAACCAGTAATGTCACACACTAACCGTCTGAGAAAAATAGCCTCCTTTGCAGAACTGGTTAAGGACATATACTCAGCTTCTGTAGACGATAAGGCTACCGTCGGCTGCTTCTTACACTCCCAGCTAATAGGTCCGCCCGCTAGCGTGAAGTAGAAACCAGTGTACGACCGACGGTCATGTACACAGTTCGCCCAGTCAGCATCCGTGAATCCACACAAACGTCTACCGACTTTCCTGTAAGTAATACAGTAATCCATAGTACCCTTCAAATACTGTAACACTCTTTTAGCGGCCAACCAATGCCTCTTATCGTAACAGTTATTAAACTGACTTAAATAGCTTGTGGCATAAGCTATATCGGGTCTCGTATTCACAGCTAGGTACATGAGACATCCTATCAAGTTTTGGTAAGGATATTCACCAAGAGATGATGGATTACCTTTCTCCAACTTGTTATTCTCCAAAGGTGTAGACATCTCCTTACAATCTCTCATATTAAACCGCTCCAACACTGCCTGAATAAAGGTCTTCTGACTGACCATGATTTTATCGTCAACACGGTTAATATTTATGCCTAAACAATATGATAATGCACCTAAATCTTTTAGCGAGAAAAATTTTTCTAAGTCATTTTTGACAGCGTCAAACAAACATTTTTCTTTGTAAAAGACAATTAGATCGTCAACATAGACTGCAAGTATTATGATTTCATTACCAAACTTTTTCAAGTAAACACATGATTCCGCAGATGTTCGTGCAAAGCCAATTTTCGATAGAACTTGATGCAATTTGATATTCCAGGCTCGAGCTGCCTGCTTCAAACCATAAATTGATTTTCTGAGCAAACAGACTTTACCTTCTGCCCCGCGCTCAGCAAATCCCTCAGGCTGTTGCATGTACACCTCCTCCTCTAAGTCCCCATTGAGGAATGCGGTATCCACATCCATGTGTTGGATCTTTAAATCCATTTCTGCCGCCAACGCTATAAGCGTACGTAGAGATGAATTTCGAACTACAGGGGCAAAAGTCTCGTTATAGTCAGTCCCCCAAACTTGACTAAAACCTTTCGCAACTAGTCGCGCCTTATGCTTAACTATTGCACCGTTCGCGTCCCTCTTTACCTTGAATACCCATTTACATGGTATAACCTTTTTATTTGGTTTATCCACTAATGTCCAAGTCTGCTTTCTCAATAAGGCATTGTACTCATCCTTCATTGCGGAAATCCAGTTATCTTTATCATCGCTATTAATAGCTTCACGATAACTTTTCGGATCATCACACAACAAATCAACACCGTGAGTGCCATATTAATAATAATCTGGAGGTTTACGTACTCTATTAGGATATCTTCTCTCAGGACATACATCGTTGGGTTCATCTGAAGGAAACAAGGACAGATCACGTTGTTCACCTGAATGTAGAGACTCTGTGTCGCCAACCCCACCAGCTTCATCAGTCGCGTCCACAAAATCGTCAATTTGCTCTACCTCCATGTCCACACTTTCTGAAGTAGGTGAAGAAATAGAAGCAGATGAGATAGAAATCTCCTGTGGCGATGTGGTATCTGAAGAAGTTTGTGAAAAAAGATTAATGACATTAGGGCTCACAACAACTTCAGGCTGAACAGATTTATCCTTCAATCCTGAAAAATTATTTTCAAAGAACGTAATATCCCGTGACTTAATCAACCTCCGAGGGTTTTCCGCGCTACGGAAATAATAACTCCTTGGATCGTCTGAATATCCAACAAAGATATGTTCAGAAGTTTTCATGTCAAGCTTAGTTCTCTGACATGAAGGCACGTGAACTAAAGCTCGGCAACCAAACACCTTTAAATGAGACAGGTCGGGTTTACTACCACACCACATTTCATATGGCGTCTTACCATCAAGTGCACGATGAGGTGACCTATTCTTTAAATAAACACTAGTCTCAACAGCATCCTGCCAAAAAGCTTTCGACAGAGAGCTATGTGCTAGCAAGGAACGGGCCTTCTCCACAATACTACGATTGCAACGTTCACTTACCCCATTTTGTTGAGGGCTGTATGGTACAGAGGTTTCATGTCGAATCCCTTGAGCCTGCAAATAATCTGTCAGCTCCTTGTTGACATACTTGTTAAGTACCTACGCAAGCCATCGGAAATGAACCAACACCACGCAGCTATTGCATCAGCCTAGCGACCCGAATATACTGCTAAGTCGGCACGACGTGACGCACACCGGCGACCGGACGGCGGCGGCTGACATGGCACACGCCGGGAACAGACTTCACTTTCGCTTCACCCATCGAACGATAGTCACCACCATAGAAATTAAGAATATATTGTAATTCCTTTATTAAACCTGTTCCAGCAATCCGAGTTTTCTTGCAACCTGCCTGCTGGCCCGACATAATTGGCGCAGTCGGTAGGATTCTCGAAGAACGACGCGCACCACCTGCGAGCTGTCGTTCGAGGATCCGGATCTACACGTCGTGACCGGCAGCGAGGGTATCCAGCCATCGATACAGCGAGAAGACCGAGATGCAATTCATGTGAGTACACTAAAATCTTTTTAGTGGATTGCTCTCCCTAGTCCTTAAGTTTCCCTGTACCCATAAATTTGCCAAGATTTTCCATCCACGAGAATCGCGGAGTGTTAGGTTAGAGAGTAGGCAGAGTAGTAGGCATAGTGCCCTAGATTTAAGTAGGATAGTTACATTAGACTCCAGTGTCCAGTTAGATAGTTCACGGGATAGAATGGCCGACTTAGACGGCATTTTTAAAGCCCTTCGATTGGTGCCAGAGTTCGATGGTAGTGTTAACGTATTAACTAGGTTCATACAGTTATGTGACGAACTGGTGGACGAATTCGTAAAGAAAGCAAACCCGCCTAACAGACTTTCGGAAGTTGCTCTTATTAACGGTATACTTAACAAGGTAACTGGTCCCGCGGCCCGATTGATCAACTCAAATGGAATCCCCTCCGATTGGACTGGTATACGCAAATCCCTTGTAAATAACTTCTCGGACCAACGCGATGAAACGGCACTATATAATGACCTTGCGTTACTGTCACAAGGGTCTGACAGCCCTCAGGAGTTTTATGAAAGGTGTCAGAACCTATTCAGCACATTGATGACGTATGTTTCACTACATGAAGACGTGGCAACTACTGTAGAGGCAAAACGGGTCCTTTACAAGAAATTGACCTTACAGGCCTTCGTACGTGGGCTCAAGGACCCATTGGGTTCACGGATTAGGTGTATGCGACCCGAAAGCATTGAAAAGGCTTTAGAGTTTGTTCATGAGGAACAAAACGTGGTATACTTGCAGCAGCGTAGTAGCCAGATTTCGGATAAAAAACTAACACCCCAAAATATGCCACCTAGACCCTTGCCTACACCATCAGGCTTTAACATGCCACAGCCTAGACCGTTCACCTTTGGGGTGCCCGGATCCGCTAGGGGCCCATGGGGTCACCCAACGACACCACAAGCACCCGTACCGTGGCGAAATAATTTTAATTATCAAAATCAAGTTGGACCGTCGCGCACGCAACAAATGTTTCGAGCCCCTCCTCCTAATTATAATCAAAATAATGCATTTAAATTCATACCGCGTAATATTGCCCCGCAAGGCAACTTTCAACAGCCTAAACCTATGAGCGGTGTCAGCCATTTCGTACCGAGACTTTTACCGCCCAGTAACGCAACAGGAAGACACGACTGGACTAAGTCTGGTAATCCCCCGGCGAATAATAACTTCGGGAGTAGAGAAATGAATTTCAATGATTGCTCTAATTATTACGGCCACGAAGAATATGACACCGATAATTATATCTTTTACGATCCTAATGAGTATTACGAAGGATACTGTTACACCGACTACGATCAAGCGTGTCACCCACAAGTCGAAGTAGGTAACGATACAAAAAAAAATTGAATCGGTTGAACCAGCTAGCTCGAAAGAGGATTTTCGGAACCCCCAAGAATCAGACAAACCAAGATAGAAGTTAACCTTCAAACACAACGTCAACTTCCCTATTTGCAAATTCGAGACCCCCCCCCTAAAACTATTGATAGACACAGGCGCTAACCAATCCTTCATTAGTCCTAACGCGGTTAAAACATATTTTAATCACGTGCAGTTGAACTATGACCCTTTCGAAGTTTGTAATGTACACGCAGTAACACGTAGCAACTATTCGATAACGCTACCTTGTTTCCCTGAATTGAACGATAAGGATTGCGTCACACTCTTTGTTTATAAATTCCACGACTATTTCGACGGCTTGATAGGGTCGGATTTATTGGACAAATGGGAAGCCACCATCGATTTTAAAACAAAGTCATTATTAACAAAGAAAGCGGTAAATCCTATACGGGTCTACGATTCGCGAAATGCCAACCTGTACGAAGATATCATACCCGCCGGTTCTTCGAAACTAGTTAAACTACCATTCGATACCCAAAACGGAGAAGTCATCATACCGGAACAGATCATATCCAACTGTCTTATTAGCGAATGCCTAACCACTGTAAAAAATCAACGAGGTATATTAGAAGTTCATAACCCGGGTCGTAGCGACGTTATTTTCTCCATGGACCGCCCCGTGTGTGCGCAGCTTTATAATACTGAGTGCACGCGCACCGAGCAAGTGCCTCAACGCGTAAAGGAAGTGCTATCGCGCTTACGTACGGAGCATTTGAATGACGAGGAACGCGTCAACTTAGAATTATTATGTGCACGCTATGCAGACGTATTTTATTTAGACGGGGAAAATTTGACTTTTACCAACAAAATAAAACACTCAATTAAGACCAGTGACGAAATTCCCATATACACCAAAAGTTATCGGTACCCTTTTGTGCATAGGCAGGAAGTACAGGATCAGATCTGTAAAATGTTAGATCAGCAAATAATTCAACCATCAGCATCCGCGTGGAGTTCACCCATATGGGTAGTCCCTAAGAAGGCGGACGCTTCAGGTAAAACTAAATGGCGGTTAGTAGTAGATTTTCGAAAGCTAAACGAGAAAACCCTGGACGATAAGTACCCCATACCAAACATTGCGGACATTTTGGATAAATTAGGCAACTGTCAGTATTTCACGACTTTAGATTTAGCCAGTGGCTTTTACCAGGTCGAGATGAATCCTGCAGACATTCCAAAGACAGCATTCACAGTAGAACATGGCCACTTTGAATTTTTGAGAATGCCCATGGGCCTGAAGAATAGTCCATCCACTTTTCAACGAGTAATGGACAATGTTCTCAGAGACCTACAGAACACCATATGTCTCGTCTATTTAGATGACGTCATCGTCTTCTCCACATCATTGCAAGAACATATGGTTAATTTAGAAAAAGTATTCAACAGATTACGCGAATCCAATTTTAAAATCCAAATGGATAAGTCAGAGTTCCTCAAACTCGAAACAGCCTACTTAGGCCATGTCATTAGCAAAGACGGCATCAAGCCCAATCCCGACAAAATATCCGCAATACAGAATTACCCGCTTCCAAAGACTCCCACCGAAATTAAAAGATTCCTGGGTCTTCTCGGTTACTACAGAAAGTTCATCCCCGATTTCGCAAAAGTAACAAAACCTATGACACAATGTTTAAAAAAAGGCTCAAAAATTACGTTAGACCAAAACTACACCAACTGCTTCGAGAAGTGTAAGACACTCTTAGTCAATGACCCCATTTTAAAGTATCCGGATTTTTCAAAAGAATTCATCTTAACAACAGACGCGTCAAACCTAGCCATAGGAGCTGTCCTATCTCAGGGTACCATAGGTACGGATAAGCCCATTGCTTATGCCTCTAGGACTCTGAACAGCAGTGAAATCAATTATAGCACCATCGAGAAGGAACTACTTGCAATCGTCTGGGCTACCAAATATTTTAGACCATACTTATTCGGCAGAAAGTTCAAAATTGTAACGGACCATAGACCTCTTCAATGGGTAATGAACATCAAAGAACCCAACTCGCGACTTACTCGATGGCGACTAAAACTAAGCGAATTTGACTTCTCAGTAATCTACAAACAAGGAAAGTACAACACTAACGCTGACGCATTATCCCGTATTGAACTACATAACGAAGAGACTAGCTCTCTCATAGCCAACCCTACCGAGGGACCACCCTCACTACTGGATGCTTCAAATACTGATACAGTCCACACTGACGCTGAAAAGCCTATACTAGAAGTCCCTATAACTGACTTTCCCCTTAACAAATACCATAGGCAAATCATTTTTTCATTGGTCAATGACGTAAAGAGCCGCCCTTCAGTTTCAAAACCGTTTGAGTCACACGTCCGAACACACATTCAGATTTCCAAGGGTAATCTCGAAGAGGATGTCGTAAACGCCGTGAAGGAGTATATCAACCCGAAAGTAAAGACCGGTATTCTCATTAGTCCTCCATTAGCCATGTACGAAATCATTCCCATTATTCAGAACAAATTTAAAAGTTCATCCATGGATTTAATCTTGACAAAAACAGAATTAGAGAATGTCAAAGACTATTTAAAACAACAGGAGATCATGCGTAACTACCACGAAGGTAAAACCAATCACCGCGGAATTAATGAGTGCTACATGTCTTTATCCAATAAGTATTACTGGCCAAAAATGAAGGAACACATAACGAAATATATAAACGAATGCGATGTGTGTGGTCAAGCCAAATATGACAGGAACCCCGTGAAACAAAAATTTAATATAGTACCACCACCAACCAAACCATTTGAAATAGTACATCTGGACCTACTGAGTGTCGAAACACAAAAATACCTCACAATCATTGATGCCTTTTCAAAATATGCCCAAGCCTATCACCTAAGGGACGCAACAGCGGTTAGCGTCATACAAGCCCTTTTAACACTAAGTACACACCACGGACTCCCTTTAACGGTAGTCACAGACAGGGGTCCAGAATTTACAAATCAATTATTCTCAGAATTTGTTAAAATCCATAAAATCCAACACCACAAAGTTTCAGCATGCACACCTAATGAAAATGGCATGGTGGAAAGGTTGCATTCCACACTTCTGGAACACTTACGTGTTCTAAAATTGGAACACCGCGGAGAGTCCGCCATGAACTTAATGCCATACGCAATCCTAGGTTACAACAGCTCTATTCACAGCTTCACCAAATGCAGGCCTCTGGACATAATTACTGGACATTTAGACCCCCGTGATCCATTAGATATCAACCTATCCGAAAATATGCTACAGTCATACACACAGGAACATCGTAATAAAATGCTAAGAGTTTACGAGATGATCAATGGCTCATCTCTGCACGATCGCACACGAATTATCGAAAATATCAATAAAGACAGGGAACCTGAACAAGAATATTCCGCAGATCAGCAGGTTTTCCTACGGAACCCAATGGCCAACCGTCAAAAACTAGCCCCTAGATTTACACGCGATACTGTTCTAGCCGACTTACCAATCCATATCTACACCAAAAAGAAATGTGGACCCATCGCTAAATCTCGCCTGAAACGGGTACCTAACAGCAGCCGTTTGTTACAGAATCTATCTCCTGGCCCTGAGCCTGGCGCAAGCGGAAGACATAACGTTGAATAGTCTGGAAAACGGACCAGGCATCTTACCCTTTATGCTAGGAAAAACAAAGGTCATCTCACATTACCACTCGTTCATTCAACCGGTTAACTTAGACATTATTCGTAGTAACATAGATCTAGTAAGAAAACAGTTAGACAGCATTACACCCGAGTTTCACAATAAAACGCTCTCTCTCTATCAGCCACATATCGAATACCTTCATAACAAAATTACGCAGTTGTCCGACCAGTTAGAGTTGTTCCAGTCCAATCGCGTCAAAAGGGGCCTAATTGATGGATTAGGTTCAGTCGTTAAGAGCATTTCCGGAAATCTCGATTATACGGACGCTATTCGCTACGACAGTGCAATTAAAACCCTGCGGGAAAATGAGAACAAAATAGTCACAGAATTAAATAACCGCGTCAGTCTAAACGAACACTGGATGTCTGAAAATCCGGAAATTCTCAACAAGCTGCTCCAAAATCAGAATAAAATCAAAACAACCATAGATGAGATCATGATTAATAATATGCATCAGGAAAAAGACATAGTTAGGTATGCCCATCTGGCCCAGTAATTATAATAATGCTAGCGGATAACATTGAATCATTATCTGAAGAATTGCACAAACTAGAAAATTTATTAGCTTTCATACGAGCTAAAAGCACACATTTCCTTATGTTCAAGCTAGACGTATTCAATAGAATGATAAAACAGTTAAATGCCCTCTATGGCAGAGAACACGTAGTGAACATTAGCTTCAGGGAATATTTTGACATAGTTAAGTCAGGCTACTACTACAACAACCAAAACTTAGTATTGGTTTTTAAGCTCCCGGTTGTCGCTCCCCATACCTATGACCTCTATAAACTATCCATAGTTCCCAACAAGTATAACAAAGTACTAATTCCATCGTATCCCTTCCTGGCAATTCACGAGAAAGATTTTATGTACATAGCGGCAGAATGCCCGAAGTCCAGCCAATACTATCTCTGCGAGGACAACATCAACCTACACTACAAGAATCAAGGCGACTGCATTCACCGTCTCATAACCACACAGCAAATCGACAAATCCTGCCAATTCGTCGTAACCAAATTAAAGACTGAAGCCGTAGAAGCACTCGACGACCGACACTACGTAACAAGCTTTCCTGTGCCCACAAAAATCCGCTCGTCCTGCACCGACACTCAATACAACACTGTCACTGTACAAGGAAGCTATCTCATCACGATCCCGAAAGGATGTGAAATACAAACCCCAGACCTAACCCTGGCAAACAAGGACGACCGACTGAAAGGACAAGTACTGAAAATCATGAACATCCCACTCAGCAACGGAACCAACTACAAAACTGAAGCTAGAAGGCTAACACTCAACTCCGTTGACCTCCGCGGCCTTCACGTTGCTAACATGGAGATATCTATGGAATCACCCCTGACCCTGAACGCATCCGAGATTCAAAACGTGTACTACACCATCACACCACTATACCTAGCACTAGTGGTTGCAGGCGCACTTGGCATCGCGTTCGCATTACAAAGATACCTGAGACGGCGGACATTGGAAACAGCACCAGAACGAACCAACGACGAAATAACCAGCAGCGACGCATACGCCGAGGTCAATCACCACCCCGCAGACGCTGCTCATCCAAGACTATCAGCGCTATTCTCGAACAGATCTGCAAATAGTCGCTGATCTTCGGGAGGGAGATGTTAAGTACCTACGCAAGCCATCGGAAATGAACCAACACCACGCAGCTATTGCATCAGCCTAGCGACCCGAATATACTGCTAAGTCGGCACGACGTGACGCACACCGGCGACCGGACGGCGGCGGCTGACATGGCACACGCCGGGAACAGACTTCACTTTCGCTTCACCCATCGAACGATAGTCACCACCATAGAAATTAAGAATATATTGTAATTCCTTTATTAAACCTGTTCCAGCAATCCGAGTTTTCTTGCAACCTGCCTGCTGGCCCGACATAATTTACTCAGTACCATTGTCTGACCGAAGGGTTTGAATCTTACTGCCAGTCTGTCTCTCAACAAGTGCTTGGAAAGCACAAAAATACTTCTGAACTTCTGTCTTAGATGACATACAATAAAGGGATATAAAACGTGTATAATCATCTACAAAAATAATAAAGTATTTATTACCTTTAAAAGATTCAGTGGTCAGGGGACCACAAACGTCCGTATGGACCAATTCTAATGGTGACGAAGCCTTCTTATACTTTATCCCTTTGAAAGGCTTCCGGGCCTGCTTACCTTCTACACAAGGTACGCATGGTTCTTTGTCAACCTCAGTATACTCAACACCAACAGCTAGACCTTTTTTGAGTAGATCCATACCAATACGGCAGAGATGTCCTAGACGCTTATGCCAAAGCTGAAACTGGGACAAATTAGTGTGAACATTATAAGCTGAAACACCTTGCGGTTTTACTGTACAATCTAAAGTGTACAATCCACCACAAATAGAACCATGTAAAACAGGATCATTTATAAAAGAAACATCATTAGAATAATAAAAATTACAGCCATTCGTATCAAAAACAATCGAGAAACCTTTCTCTACTGCCTTTTTGACTGAGAGTAAATTACAATCTAGGCCAGGAACATGTACAACATTTTTAATCTTCTTGAAATCGGTTTTTGTGTCAATAGCAACATCTCCTAAACCCACAGCCGGCAAACTTTTACCATTTGCTACAGTTATCTTCCCATCACAGGGTCGGTAACTATTAAACCATTCAGCATGTGGAGTCATGTGAGTAGACGCACCAGAGTCGATAATCCACTTCTCAGACATCTGAATACTTGGTGCAGACAAAGCCAATTCCTTGACACCATCCAAAGCCAATTCCGTGACACATGCATCCATATTCCCTGAACTAGAAACATTCATTCCCTTATCTTTAGAACAATTTTCTATAGAGCAACTCGCCTTTGCCTTTTTCTCCTTCTTTTTGAGAGGACAATTAGGACTCTTGTGCCCTGGCTTCTTACAACGATAGCAAATAACCTGCCTGTTAGCATTCAACGCAGCCACATCATCTTTAGTCTCCTTCGTCATTTCACTCAACAACTTAGTCCTCACCAAATCTGTTGTGACTTCAACGCTCCCATTCTCAAGCGCCATTATCATAGGCTCGTAGCGAGACGTTAGACCTCCCAATATAATAGCTGCTAAAGAACTATCTTCTATAGTTTTGCCAATATCGGCCAGGTCTAGTGCTGTTGTAGTTATTGCATTTATGTAAGCTTCTAAATTAGAAAAGTCAGATAAGGTGTACCTGTACAACTTACGTTCCAACGACAGTTTACGACCCAAACTTCGATCCTCGTAGGATTTCATAAGAGCATCCCACGCTTGCTTTGCGGTCTTAGCTGGTCGAACAACCGAAATAGCAGCGCCATCCACAGTAAGGCATATTTTAGAAAGAGCCTTTTCATCCTTCCGTACATCGTCGGCCGTCTTATTGCCTTCGACAACTACTCCGCTTATGGTTTCCCACAATCCTTCATGGATTAATAGCATTCTCATTTTAAATTTCCACACAGTGTATCCTTCTCTATTACAAAGTATCGGAATACCATTTAGTGACATACCAGAAACTGCAGACGACATATTTTCACCACCAATCTCCTTTTAAATTCGATCGTAGATAAAATATACAGAGCTTCGTGCTGATAACGTGTTGTGATTGTAATAGGTATGATAATAGATATGAAGAATCACGTTCGTGGAAATAGGGAAATAAGAAAGGAAAAGAAAAACTCAGAAAACATTGTACGATGGTTGCTATTCAAACGTCAAGTTACAAGCATATTAAATTTCGAATATCTTTTTATCGACATTACAAATGACATAAAACCTAACAAAAAGTATCTTCCAAATAGATTTTACAACAGTTCAGTACTTCCCGAAACCCCGAACAAACACCCAAATACCTCCATATTTACAGGAATTCACAAAACATTTTCACCGAGCCACAGTGAGTTTTTTATTCCGTCACTAACCAAACCTGTCGAAAAACCCGCTGCACTAGCATACAATAAATCGGGTGCGGTCACTTACGTCGCAACGCATCAAATCAAACGCGCCCGCACCGATGGACAAACAACTGTCCACACAGAATAGATATAAGGTACAGAAGGCTAGTTCCATATCTACAAGGAGCACAAACGAATGCACACATAGACAGCACAGCATAGTGCGTGCGTGACATAGTGTGCATTTATACGGTGTACATAATAAAGAGTATTCTATTCTATTCTATTCTATAGACAGATGTCTCTTTCTCTACATAGATACCTAGAAAGAGGGGCTAAGTAATAACAGCCGCATGGGTTGATCGATCAGGTTAAGCTACGATCGTATCTTTGATTACAGAGACCCCTCCGTTTCTCGGAAAGCACGTTAAGCCATTGGATTTTTGACAGTCGTAACGGGTCGTCAGAAGCCCGAAATTCTGTTGACCAGTCTTACCAAGGGGCATCGTATTACCCAGTAACTAGGTAGTGGAGATTGAATAGGCAGTAGCTCCATGTAAAATTCTGGTATTCAGCCGCATCCGGTTAGACTGGAAGCAGACCCCAACACAGTTGGGAAAAGGTTCGGCAGATGATGATAGACATCAAAGAAATATTATGATCAAGTCGTCCTTGTCGTTCGGCTGATGTAAAAAAAATACAATCAGTTTCGGATTTTCATTCCAATTTCAGGAAGACCCGTCTAAGCTAAGATGAGACTAGAAAATTACAACAGAGCGCTTCAGTCGTTTGCGTTCTCCAAAGTTATTGAACTTTCTTTGCTAAAAGATATAGGTCACAAGGATATTCTAAGAAATAAAGCTAGAATAAAAAGGTCACAGAATAGTAGAAGGTGTGCTCCCTACAACGAATCTTTACGCACGCCTACATAGACACGCTTCACATACAGCGAGTGCAATTCAAGCGCACTCGCGATCGGAATTTGTTTGACATCACTCAACGTACGCGTCTATGTGTGCGTGCGCCTGTTTTCGCTCGTTGTATCGAGCTAAACTTCTTTATTCTTTATTCAGTGGTGTGTCGTCCACATTGCATGAGGTATTCATAGTGTGCAGAATTCAAATAACGTTATCGGCATAATGAGATGAAAATGTTTTAGTGAAACTATGTGGGGTACGAAAAAGTTTGAGCCGTGGCTGATCGTAGCCAATTTCTATGTTATTTGAAATGTGAAAACTTATACCTTCTTTCTTAGTTAAAAGATTTTGCATCACTGTGACCGTGAAGGAACTCATAGTGAGGAAATATCATAACCAGCCTATAATGCTCCCACTATTGAGACACTGGCCTCCTCTTAACGAGAGGGAGAGTGCACCGTAATCCCAGGGCCCAGTGCGGGTTGGTAGATGTCACATGTCTTCGAATATTTAGTTTTAGGACATGCCGGTTTCCTCACGATGTTTTTCTTCAGCATTTTAATAGCAGTGGTGATGAAATAATTTACACAAAGTTAAACACCCGTCTGGGTTCGAACCTTCGACCTTCAACTCCTAAGACGTATAGACAATGGGTATTGCTCAGAAATCACAAATCGTTTCCTACTTCCAGTCGTCACATAAGCTGTATTTTTATTTTATTTCAAGTTGAAAAATCGTACAAAAGCAGTTAGAACTGACGGTAAACCCACTTTTATGCAATCGGGGCAAAAAAAACAAACGAATTGCAAATCCTTCAGAATGACTATGCTGTGAACACCATAGGAAAAATTAGAAAAGCTTTACAAATAACAGTCGATGTCTCTTAGGCATCTATATCTATAGCATAATCATAATAAGGGTATTACGTTCCCACTGCTGGGACATAGGCCTCCTCTCGATAAGAGGGAGTGGGCCGACCACGCGGATCCAGTGTAGGTCATTTCTTAACTGCCAAGGCTTATTTTTAATCTTATATTTTGAAATGTTTCTTCATTTGTGTTTTTTTTACATTGTTCTCGCATATAGAAGCAACAATAATAATGTACCCACGATTTGTAATATCTTGATTTAAAAGAGTGTCCATGGAGTTTCTTGCCCGTTCTTCTCCATAGAGATCTACGTTTTGGAATGGGCGACTAGCTTCAACTTTCTGACTAACTGACGGACTATTTTAATTTTGACAATTCAAAAGTGCCTGTACAAGGTTTAATTGAAATAAATGCTTTGAGTTTGAGTTTTTGAGTTTGTTGCTAGTTGGTAGATGTCAAATGTCTTCAATTTTTTTGGTTCTAGGACATGCCGGTTTGCTCGCAATGTCTTCCTTCCCGGTTTTGATAGCAGTGGTGAAGAAATAATAGGGTTCGAACCTACAACCTACTCGTAAGTCGCGATTGTTACCACTAGGCCACCACTGACTGCTCACATCTATTCTATATTGTATACATTATATTATAAATTAATTGATGCAGTTTTCAAAATCATTTATAGAATTTCTTCCGGAACGTTTATGTGTATAAATACATTGATTTTTAACTTAGGTATAGCACAGAACTCTCGATGTTTTGATATTATGTCGCAGTTGCAGCCTTGCGAAGGAGCGAGTCGCTCGTAGAACTATAAATCTTTACATACAGTATGAATTACAGAATTTTTATCTCAACACTTCCAATTTCGCCATTGTTTCGGACAGTTTCCGAGAACGCCTGGGCATTACACACATATTCACAGCGTGTTTGTACACTAGGTAACCAAAAGTAAGGCGCGCATCGCTTCTAAAAATGACTAAATTTATTACTCACCTTTTCCAACCGAGACAAAAAAAAACATTTTTCTCCCGAATCCTTTCAAAATGACTCTCAAAAATAAACTCTGTACCCAAAAATGCCTGACAATCAATTAAAATGTGAAGTCTGCACCTGCGCTTGACTCTGGAAAGCCGGACAGTTTCAGATACGGGAGAGTCCGGCCGGACACCGGACAGAGCCGCTCAAAAAATAATCACTCACGCGGAACAATTAATAACTTGTATGTGAGGGGCTATGAAAATGTCGAGTGGTGTATGTTATACGCGATAGCGGTGTATATATGGTCCCTATGAACATATCTGTACAACTGCGACTGTGTATTAGGTATTCAGTTTAATAAAAATGATTACGATTGTTTTGGTTTAAATAATCATCACAAACTATAGACTAAGACTATTGCTTTTTACCTATTAAAAGGGAAAGAATTTGACAGCTTTTAATATGCGAGTTAAAAGCATATATTGCATTTCAAGTAAGTTTGTCCCAACTTGAAACAGAACCAATGCTTAAAATATTTTAGAGAAATAGAGTAATAGAAATGCCAGATAAGATGCTGATTAATGATGTTGTGTGTATATGAGATTTCTTATTACATTGCCAGAGAATGTAGTAGTTGCATTTGTTAGGTACAGACATCAAGCTGCTCTACTACAATCTGGATTGAAAAAATTTGACAGTTTCGGGTAGCTTGATGTGCTGGTGTCTGGACTTACGCAATTTTTGAATCCATTAGGATTCAAAAAGTTCGTTCTTCAAATTATTGAAGAACGAACTTTTTTAATAGTTTATTTCTTGACGTTCTAAAAACCCTGATTCTCCGTCAATTTAAATATGATTTCAAATCAGTCCGCTGTTCTCATTGCCACCCTGTCATACCACAGCGAAGCGTGACGCCTGCACGTGACGTCACTCACACTCCTCACCCGTCACGCATTGTAACACGACTTTGATAAACATTCGTCACGCCTACCATTTCGTAGGGTTTACTTCTAAATGAAGTCAGAACTCATCAACTCTAGAATTTATTTTGGACTAGTGATTCTGAAAGTCTTTTAGGTATAGTCGAACTCATTTTGCATTATGTACTACATTTGACAACAATTGGCATTTTGCGTGTCGATGGTACACTTCCTCGTTGTTTTTTTATATAGTTTGTTCCCAGTAGTTCTAACTACTATATAACAGTCACATAGACAAAAGACACTTGTCGTTTTATGATATGCAAGTGACATTCAACTTTAAGGTAATAAAACAATTACGAGGTTGGCTTGCCTATACACATCATCATCATCATCATCAGCCTATAATGTTTCCCACTGCTGGGACACAGGCCTCCTCTCAGTGAGCGGAAGTGGGCCGTAATCCACCACGCGGGCCCAGTGCGGGTTGGTAGATGTCACTTGTCTTCGAATTTTTGGTTCTAGGACATGCCGGTTTCCTCACGATGTTTTCCTTCACCGTTTTGTGAGCAGTGGTGATGAAATAATTTACACAAAGTAAAGCGCCTGTCTGGGTTCGAACCTACGACCTACAACTCGTAAGTCGCGGCCGTTACCACTTGGCCACCACTGCTCGCCTATACACAACAGTCCAATAATTGCGACTATTGAAAGATGGCCTGCTCGAACTTAAGTGGCGAACTTCACCAATAAAGCAGTTCATTTTGACTTTTTTTAAGGTAGCATGTTCAGCCGGTCTATTCTGCAACAATCTCACCGTGAAAACTTAGGTGAAGTGATCTGTCGATCCCTAGCACCAGGTCTCCTTCTTAACGTGTCGATGGCAAAAATATTTTTTTTTATTTGTTTGGCCCAAATTTATACAATGCGGATAGCATTCGCTGACACAGCCTTTACGTCCTCACGTGTGCAGGTGACAGGCCAAGCGGTGCAAGATAGGAAGTGAACCATTTGTCTGTGGATAGACACCATATAGGTACACACCGGAGGTCTGAGCCCTCCATGAGCCCCGCTTGAAGAGGTTGGCCTTGCTGTGGCCTACTTGGGTACGAAGTGTGTTTAAGTTTTTCCAAGTAGGCCACGGTAACTTATTCCCGGATGGGAGACTCTCTGATGGTTAAATAAAGAGATCAGGAGGTTTAAGTCCAGGTGGAATGACAGCTCCCTTCACCTAAATTTTCACGATGAGATTTTTATTATATAGGTATATACTGGCTGATCTCCGTCCTAAATCACTTCAATTTTTTCTATAGACCAAACTTTATTTATCAAAAGAAAATATTATGCTCAAAAGTGGGTTAAATAATGCAAGACAATGGACGGGACAAAATGTTGACCGCCCCACCCGTCCAATTTATGTCATGGGTTCACAAAAGTAATTTAATATTATGATTATGTTATCAAAGGGGATAGAATATGTTTTCTTTAGGGTAGATGATTCTTGCTGAGTTTAAAATAACTTCGGATGGTTGGACCTGAATTGTGGAGGTCAGATAGGCAGTCGCTTCATGTAAAATACAGGTATTCAGCTGCATCCGGTTAGACTGGAAGCCAACCCCAACATAGTTGGAAAAAGGCAGGCAGATGATGATGATGGTTGGACCTGAATTGTAAGGTCTGAAACCCTTTATTGTTAGACTTACAAATTATCTTAATAATAGTTGGACTTTAAGAGAGACCATGCATGACATCTGAGTTTGTCATGACATGTATAAGGTCAGATTATATAAAATCACCAGGCCACCACGTCACGCCATCTAGGTTAAAATATTGATAAAAAATTACGTGATCTAGAAATTAACATCCTGTCATTCATTTGAATCACCATCTCTGATTAATACTCATTTCATCGCTGTTGAGTACCTAAAGAAGTGCTTTTGTTAGGCAATTGCAGACATCAAAGTACCTATTTTTTACAACTTAAGACTAGAAAAATTAAATGTCCTCCGACACGAAAAGTAGTAAATTATATAATAACAGAAACACATTCCCCATTTCCCATGTCATCAAAACCTTATCCAGAAAATACTCACAAACTCATTAACCTGAAATCCTCAACAACACAGAATCACAAAACCAATAAAAACACATTAATGAAAAAGAAGCGGCAAGAGAACGAGGTGATCGTCGTGCGTTTAGTCGGACCCAATCGGAGTTTAACACATAAGCTTAACCGCTAAGATAAATCTAATTTTCTCCTCATTCATTCATTTATTTATGTAGGTATCCATTCAGTAATACACATGCATTTATATATTAAGTTTATGCAATCATAAACTCATTGGTGTTCTACCGTCAACCAACATCAACGATCACATCATTTATTGAATTAAAACAGTAATTTATTAATAAGAATGTAACTACAAAGAAATTACAACGAAACGACAACGGTTGATATAGTAGTAAAACTCCTCACTATCACTTTACACTCTGAAATCATTGATGAAAAAAGTCGGTAAAATAGAAGAATATCCCCTCGAACATTTGTCACATATAAACACACATATTTCTTACTCAATCCAATATGAAATACGAGCACACGCTCCACCCATTCAATAATAAGAAATCAGAGAAAAACAAAATACTTATCGACCGTCCGGTGGACATTAAACCATCCAATACTGTTACTAGGGATATTTCCCCAGGGTCTGTGCCTCTTCCCTGTCTAAATTAAAAACTTTTCCATGATAATGACGACCACCTCGTTCCCTTGCCGCTTCTTTTTCATTAATGTGTTCTTATTGGTTTTGTGATTCTGTGATGTTGAGGATTTCAGGGTAATGAGTTTGTGAGCATTTTCTGGATAAGGTTTTGATAACATGGGAAATTGGGAATGTGTTTCTGTTATGAGATAATTTACTATTTTTTCGTGTCGGAGGACATTTAATTTTCCTAGTCTTAAGTTGTAAAAAATAGATACTTTGATGTCTGCAAACGCACGACGACATCGCGGCAGGCCGAGACGAAGATGGCGGTACAAGCTTGACTCCTACCGAAAGGACTGGCCGGCTCAAAAAAGACAGAATTGTTTGGAAAAGAGAGAAGGGGTCCCTGGAGTGAGACAATACAACCTGTATTGTATTAGTTAGATTACATTATGTTTATTTTAAACATTATCAAAAAGTTGTAGGGCTACTGGGTGTCAGTGCTAAATAAGCAGTAAAATATCCACAACAAATGAAATATTGTTGTTTTAAATACATCTAACTAAGCCGTTTGGTATTAAGCAAAAAACAAAAGAACATATTTCTAGCACTGTTACGCAATAGACTTAACTTTCCAAAAACAATTAATTTCCACATAATATTAGCATTTTTGTTACAATAAAGATGTAAAGTATAAATCAAGGCAAAAAAAAAGAAAACATTCAAGCGCTGTTACGCATTATAGACTTAGCCATCCAAAAACAATTGAATTCCACATTGTGACACAAAATCTTCAAGTACCAAAAGGACACAATCCAGCAATAATTCAAGACAGTACGTTGTCAAATCACAACGTACGACGCACATAAATAAGAGCAGAGAGAGATGTCACGCGTGCAGCATCCCTGTGTAAATAAATCATGGTCACATCCTCTGAGAAGCGCCGCGAAAACGGTCGGAAAACACTCGCAAGCACGCCGCCTGAATGCAGATAGGGGGCGGAATGTACGGGGGGAATGTACGCGGGGATTGTTGGAGAGGAAACGGTGAAAAACAATGATAAGACAAATATTTAATTTAGGGATGAGGCGACTGCTTAAAAACTTCAGAATAAAGATAATTAATTATTACATCATCACGTCAGCCTGTAAGGGTCAGAAAAACAAAAAATGTCAAACATTCAACATTCGAATGTGGAATCATTCTTTGTTTTTTTGCAATAAACGCTCAAGACTCCAAGTAGACCCAACAGTAATCGCAATGAATGCTACAGATTTCGAAAGACTGCACACTTCTTTTTTCATCACTAACTTCGGCCCGCGGCTTAACTTTCATTGACTTGAATGTGCCCTGGCGGCTGATAGTAATTATGTCATGCTCACACAAACGTCTAGCTGACGGTGGCGTGTATGTTGGATCATTAAAGCTCCGTTCTAATTTATAATATTAAAGTATGGATTCATAAACAAATAAAATTTACTTACTTACTTACTTACTTACATAACAAGACTCAGTAAAAGGCATAGTATACTTAACATGGTCCGGTTTTCCTTACGATATCTTAAAAAGGTAATCCTCTCCTTTTTATCTTGTCTTGACTAATATTGTCTTAAAACCGCATTTTGATGTAGGATTCTAAAGGATGCATGCATATTTACTCCCAAAATGCCCAGGTACTAATATTTCTTGACTTTTTTAGTTTCTATCGCAAGTATTATTTTACCTTACCTACTTAGCGTCCCCGTACATTCTCTTCTCCCGTATTTTCCTCAGAAACTATTCCCTCTCCCCCCACGAGGAAGCCACTCCTGAATATGTGAATGTCTGATGTAATGCGAAAAATCAACTCGTGATCGGTGTGTGTACCAAGTGTTTGCGAAATTGACTGCGGCCTGCCATCAGTACTTAGACAACGTTCGGTCCAGAATATTTGAATTGCTTATGTGCTTTGTAAAGACTAAAATCATAGTAAAGGAAGTCTGTGAAGTGAAATGTTACATCCTGTATTTATAAAGGAATTGTTTTCATATTTTAAAGAAGGAAAATATATTTATTTGTCACAGAAACACGTGCGTATAAAATAAGATCAGCTAACTCGAAAAGGGCAGGGTCATCGACGAGCAACCTGTTACCATGAAATTTTTTATTGGTTATAAAAATAATTAGCATACACAGTCACACACCTTTTGAGCGCGTAAAGGAAGCCCGGGCAAGACGAATATGTTAAGGGGTTAGTGTAAATGAAATCACAATCTAATACTTTTAATTTTTACTATGTTTAATCATCTTTGGAAAATAATCATTAAAATTAAAAAAAAACTTAAACAATATCTATAATAATTTTGGGCATTAACAAAAGGTATCAATTATTCGTTTTGCCCGGTGGGGTCGTGCAAAAAGGATAAGTAGAATTAGTTTAGATCAGTCTTCGCATTCATCACACAAGTAGCTGCAAACTCCTACATAAGAAGTGCAGTCTTCATGCGGCCAAATGCAATGTTACACTGAATCCAATCGTCCGCCGGTGGTTCAGTGTAGCTAGCGCACACTGAACCGTAAAAACCTAGTTTCGGATTTTTGTTTTGTTATTTGACTGAGGATATTTTAGTTTTAGTTTTGCTGGGTCCTGCTAACTCAGAAATGATATATTTAATTGTAGAAGTAACTTATACTAATAATATGCTTGCTCTGAGCAAAACGGAATACCTATCCATTTTGCCCAACACTATAATATTAGAAACAAGTCAAGATTTGAAATATTTTCAGTAGGTAAACAAAACTTAATGATTCCAAATAATACTTGAAATAAACGTGCAATTGAAAATACAAAACATATTTATAGGCAACTGATGACTAATACAAAAAGTTTGTATACAAACCTTTACAAAAATCGTAACAAAACAACGATAATCCTTTTTTTCCCTTCCACATCAGATACACTCGCGTATTGTTTGGGTTGAACTGTCATGGCGTTGCCGGTCGTACATGTCACGACTTGAGAAAGTGTTAATTTCTATTATATAAGTATTTATGAAAAAAATCAGTTATTCTTCTTACCCGCACTATGCTTCTTGCCCGGGCTTCCCCTAAGTATTGATATTTTCTATTAAATAGTCGTCTTTTCTTACAAACGACGAAGAATTTCTACGTCTAGAATCATGCTGATGCGTGTTCGTGTTGATGTCCCTGTCACCCTGTATATAATCACGAGCACAGAACAGAAATAGTCGGCTGACTGACATGACTGTCACAAGATGGCTTTCACTCAGCATGATGCTGTGCTATATCCACAGCACTGCGCTGATTTTCAGTTCATATAAAATCTTGAGCACAGTCACGTTAGCGAAACCCATGAAATCCAATATGCACGCGAGCGTAGTCGCAGCTAATTTGTAGCTAATTTTATATCCCAAAAATAATGAAAACTCCTTAAATTACAGTCACACTTCCGTTGTACAGTCAAAACGAACCGAACTGAATGAAGTACTTACTACGCTAGACCCTTATACGTGTGCGACTGTGTAATTTGTAATGTGACCACAATTTTCTCTCACGATCAGTATAACTAATTTAATAAATAAACAACGTTTTATACATATTAGTAAAAATTTGGTTATTATGATTACATCCTAATATTCTAATTGGAGAGTTGGGTGGTATACGTTAATTCCGGGACAAGTTGTGAGTATACTGCAAGAGGTTCTGATCAAGACACCTGTGCTGTAACACTTGTAAAAAATATAGTTTGCTGGTTGGACCAACTTATCGAGGGAATGCGTTGACATCTGTTAGTGCGACAATATTCTAGAATGTAATAAAGATCAAATTCTCAGAATACGTATTCGTTTGTATGAAACCGACAGGTGTCGAGAACGCATTCTGTAGACGGTCGCACTCTAGTAGGAATTTAGTAATATTATCGAAAAACCCGTTTTTAAACCCCTTACTTAAAATTCTTCAAAATAAATCATTCCCGGTCACTCCCGGCTGGCACAAGTCACCTTTCCCCAACAACAAACCTCCAACCTTGATGTACATTTACGATCCTGCCTGCGTTCCATTTCGCGCAGTTAACTCTTACGACTCTTAGAAGATTGATGACCCTTACCATGTTTTTTCTGCCGTCCCCAAACAAGGAGGCATCTTGCCGTCAATCTGGCGCACAAACAGATATAAATAATTCGAGTCTTTTTTTTTTCTTTTTGGGTTATGGGGTAATCAGGTTTCATAGGGGAAAGGTTTTGTTTCCCCTAACTATCGAATTTATCGTTGGGCGCCACTATGCTGAGGGCATAAAATTAACACTTGATCAAACAATTTATGTACAGTTCATTATTTTTAATTCCTAATAAATATTTGGTACCATACAAAAACAAATAATATTAAATTTCAATAGAAAGCCACTTTTTAAACTTAAGAAACACCAGCACCATAACATGGCCAGCGCGGCGGGGTGATAGCGTAACACACAGTAGGAATGGTTTTCGTTTTGACAATTCAACAACATTCATTAAGCAGACAAGTTTTTCGAATATATGAAGCTGTAAATTGCCAATATCCTTCAAAATATTTCATATTATGATTAATAGTGTGTTACGCAATTAGGGTGCAGTTTATTCACTCAAAGCGGTAACCCCGTGATGTGTCGTATCCAGCCCCTGACCAGGGGGATGTTGCTGTACACTCCTGGCTGCTCCTTCATCGCGCATCCAACTCCAAAGGAAACCAGGCCCAGGAGCTTGCCATTGACGACAGCTGGACCGCCAGAGTCACCCTGAAGGAAAAATAATAGTTATACACGCGGCGAAAAAAAAACAACAGTATTGTGTGGGTCATGGCAGTACTCTAGGAATGAACCATTTTATCAAAGAAAGAGCCAGAGAGTACATTTCGGCTTTTACCAAGCAACGCACCTGCAAGGCTTCTATTGGCAGATGTCTCATAGCCATTCTCAATACTATCTTTCATTATTTTTGTAGAGGTATGAGGAATAGGGTGTAAAGCTCACTCATCCTCCATAGAAAAGGAAGAATCCTCCAACCAGATGGGTGTCACGTCTGGTGGGCCATTGCCCAATGATTAATGTCGGGCCGTTGTATAAATGCTAGTTCCACGGTAAACTCTGCTTGCGAGATGCAGGATTTTGCGTGACGTCAGTATGATGCGTTGTTCGCATGTGGAGTGGAAAATTCCGCTCAAATCTAAATTAAATAGTGAATTCATGGCGAACAGAAGTTTCACAACAATGTTACAACGTTTGTTTCACACTGCGGGAAACAGTGCTGCTCAAAAGTTTCTCAACTATAAATAAGGGGCTTTAGCATGAGGAGGAGTTACCTGACAAGAATCCTTGGTGCCGTTGAGTAAGCCAGCGCAGAACATTCTCGGCGTGACGGTCTTGTAGTTGATGAGAGGGAGGGACTTGCAGGTCTCCAGGGACATCACCGGGACTCGGACGCGGCGCACTATGTCTTGCATTACGCGTTGCTGTGATGAAAAAGGTTGTCTTCGGATCATTTATTTTTCTAAGTTTGTAAGTGTCCATAAAAACTAGCGACATGCGTCAACGGCACGATTGACGGCTGATTGTGTATGCACACTCCAAGAGTAAGACGAATCGATCTTTTAGTTAGACGGTGGTCCGGTTATATGTTACTCTACACAAATTGAACTTTTATTCAAGTAATAGTCGTACATTCCATCCCAGAAAATTATGAGAGAGAGGTAGTTTTGATAACTAGTAAAAGTTTTATCTAATCACCTAGCTAGTTAAATGTAGAAGAAACCATTGCAGAGTATGATGACGACGTAGACCAAAAATATGTGTTCTATCCAGCAAGAGATGCTGTGGTCAAAGTTGTCTTGCAAAGCAAATATCGTTTAAAGCGGTTTTAAAGTCACGACCTAAGGCGGATCACACACTACAACGCGCCACTTGACGAGGCGCAGATAAGAGTGCATACACGAGCGCCGACGCGTCGTCAGCGGGTATCGACTGGTGTCGACGGATGCAGTTGCCTCTGTCGTCGATGCTTGTCGCTAGTGTTTATGAGCACTAACGTGCCCCCGCCCGTGATTTTTCACACAAATATTCAATACAAATTTGCTACCGCGCGGGGAATTTGGCTCCGTTTCCCGCGCCCCGTAGCGTGGCGCGTTGCAGTGTATGAACCGCCTAACCAAACCTTATTATATGGCCTCATATCCTCATCAACACAATTTTCTCCTAAAAATAAAGATGTACTCTAAAACGTCCAAAATAAAACATACCTTATACTTCGTGTGCCCCCACCCACTGACAGAAACCAGCTCCCCTTCCCTAACATCCTCAACGTTCCCTATAGCGATGGGCCTGGAGTTAGGGGTCACAGGGATAGGCGTCTCCAGCAGAATCAGCTGGTAGTCGTAGTCATGGGTGTGCAGGTTGGTGGTGTTCCACTGGGGGTGGATGAAGTGGGCGCAGATGGGGTACTTCGTGGACAAAGACCGCTGCGTCGAGCCTGCTAGGACGAAAGATTCTTTTTCCCTAAAAATAAGCAGGTAGTGTTAGATTTGTGGAAGCTAGAATACGGAATAATAGGTACCCCAGTAACCCAGGCAGGCGCTTTCATTTGTGTAAAAAAAATGAACTCAAACAATCTGGTAGTATTTGCGTGATTCTGGAACATACATTCAGACAAGCAGACAAACAGACAAAAATTCAAATAACTATGTTATTGGCATACAAATCGTTCGTAGACCTCGTAGCATCTGGGGGCACGGCAGTGCAGTGCAAGTCGAGCAAAAACCAGCACGGCCGTACCATCCTTTTCTCGAAACAGTTCAGGCCACTTTCGAACCCTTTCAAAACTAACTTCCAACGTTTCTAACTTTTTTCCAAAAATATTTCATGTACAGTTTTCAGGCGCGACACGCGATATAATCGCGCGCGACACAAGGTCACCGCTCGTTGGCCGACTTGCGGTACCTTTGTGTCGCGTGTCGTATCGCGCCTGTTTGAAGGCACTTTTGGATTTTTAGATATACCTAATAAAGGCTTTATTACGTATATCTAAAAATCCAAAAGTGCACGACTCATAATGCTCATTTTTGCTTTTAATGCTTATTTCGTAAAAAACTATAGATATTACATTAGTTAGTTTTTTTAATAAGTATATAATTATTAAACTACTTTGAATAAAAGAGCCATATTCAATAGGGTTCCTAGTAAAGGTGACACGAATCAATTAAAAAGAAATTTACTCAATTTATAGATTTTTTCGCAAGCTATAATGTTTTCAGGTTTTACACTTGATTGACGGAATTTTTTTAGAAATATTTTGATGTTTTTTTTTTCGTTTCTACTGCATATATTTTAGAAAAGCACAGAATTATTCTCCATTCAAGTATCTATACAATAATTTAATGGAGATTAATTATGTACTTTGCAAAAACATCCAAAATTAAACATATAAAATATTTACATTTTGTAGGTATATAAATTAAGTAGGTTCTGTGTACTAGCAGGAGTATAACAATAGAAACAGTTGAAGAAAGGAGGCAACAAAAAAACAACAAAAAAAATTCGATCGTAAATGTTGAAAGAGTAAGCTTGATAAAAGAAAAGTATTGAATTTTATTTATTTGAACCGAACAGCTTTTGTAAAGAAAATATAACAAGGTCACAACAATAGTGTAAAGAGTACAAACCATAACTTTTTGTACAGACGCCAGCACATCAAGCTACTACAATCTGTCAAATTTCTTTGATAGATTTTCAACTTAATCAAAGCTGATTGGGAAAATTTGACAATTTCGGGTAGCTTGATGTGCTGGCGTCTGTACATAGGTATACACCTAAATAGTATGAACTATGAGTTTACAACAGTAAAGCACTCTCTAATGCTTTGCATGATGAGTCATGCAACAGGTATTATAAATAGACAATTTCCCGTGGTGGAAACAAGAAACTTAATTAAGTATGGCATGTACAAATTGAATGGTCCTTAATTTAAATTCGAGAGTGCTATAAAGCCACTCTCTGTTTAATCAGATTAGTCGAAGCAGCGCGGTAACTGCGTGACACACTAACAGTAGCATAGCTTGACAGTTCAACAAAATTCATTGCGTTATGTACGTTGTTGAGCAGACAAATTTTTCGAACATATGAAGCAATGAATGGCCCATTGGCAGTATTAAAGTAGGCTATTGGCTGTTAGCTATCTAATAACATAAAAACCGGTCAAGTGCGAGTCGGATTCGCGCACCGAGGGTTCCATACAAATTTGTAGGTATGTAACTACAAATGTACGGTTTTGAGATGCCTTCCTTTACTTGTGCTACATGACATTGCTTCTTGTCAAATTTCATGATTCTGTGTCAACGGGAAGTACCCTATAAATTTTGATTCCCTTGAGAGTGTCGAAATTTACGTTTTTTGCGGCATAAACGTCTGTGTCTTTTTTTACGTTAACATACAAGATTGATTTTTTCACAGCTTCAAGGGACTGCAGACCTTAGTATATGGTTTTAATTTCAACTCAATACCTCCACGTGTTCCCGAGATAAAGGGTCTTGACAGACAGACAATAAATTTTCCGTAAAAAAAAAAATGTTTAAAAATCCGATAAAAAACATTCCGTTTTTTCCTTTTGAGGTACGGAACCCTAAAAAGAAGCAGACATATAGAGATTTATAAGCTGATCAAAAGGTAAAGAATACTCACTTACAATGCGCAGCTGTGATGACCCACTCGGGAGCAATCATAGTCCCTCCACAGTACATGCCGTAGAGGACTTGATAGGGAACCTCCTTTATAGACACCTGGTTGCCTCCTACTATCCTCCATTGGACCTGGGGATAGACAACGCTCTTGTTTAAAAGTAATAAGAGAAGTTGAGATGTCATCATCATCAAGGTTTCTAACCGGTTCATGAACATTTAAAGTGAAAGCTCGAGAACACTTACACAAGAAGTTGGCAGATTCGTCTCAGAACTAAGTTGTTGTAGGTTTCCATGTTTATCTCTCATAACTTTTTCTTTTGTTTTGTGTTATATATTTTTTATATATGTATATAATGTATTTCTTTTTATATTTTACATATAAAAATTTCTATTTCTTTTTTTTTTGCTATTGCACCTACTGAATATTGTTTCTGCATCACCCTAAGGTAGACTGGTAGAAAATGCCCAAGGCATTAAGTCCGCCTTTGTACAGTTTTTCACTGGTGCATAAAGCTTAATAAATAAATAAAAAAAAACATCATTCTCCTGCCTTTATCCCAATTTATTTGGGTTCCGTCATGACGTCTCTTTCTTCCATACTTCTCTATTAGTCGTCATCTCCGTACTCATCCCCTTTCTAGCCACATCATCATTCACACAATCCATCCATAGATTATTGTTCTTCCCTTAATCTAATAACCATTGTATTCATCATCATCATCATCTCAGCCGAAAGATCTCCACTGTTACTTTATTAGACTTTCCCACGCGGCTCGTTACATCGGCCGGTCCTACGCATCCAGCGGATTCCCGGGACCTGCATAGGTCATCGGTCTACCTTTTGAGAGGTCTACGTACCTTCCACCTACCTTTTAACCATCTATTATTTAAATACAAGCAACCAAGTTTTTTTTTTTCAATGAAAGTTGGGGATGCCTACGTCCATTATCTGATGCTCTCGGCCTGACATTTTGGCCGTCATCATTAGCCTGACCCTTACATCGACAGGCCCGTCCTCGTCAGGAGCCTCTTCCTCTCTGTCCAGCGGCTCAGGAGCCATGGCCTCGTGGAAGTACAAGTAGGTTCTAGGTGGAACTCTTCGGGAGACGAAGATCCTCCAGTAGTGAGTGACGCAGTCTGGTGTTAGGCGGCCGAAGTATGTTCCTGGAAATGATGAAGGATGGGTGTAAAACATACATGGTTGATTCTACCATCAAATCCGTTTGTACGGCTTTAAAATCTGTCACCAATGGCGGTAGGAAAGACTTATTATTAAAAGCAAATTCTATTAATTAACAGTAACAGTGATGTGTCTGACACGCAAACCGTGATCAAGCAGATCTGATTCACCTGCAGATTTTTGAAGTGAAAACGTCTTTAGCGGCGTTGTACATTTTTTTTTTTGTAATGGGTAAAAAATGTTAAGCTCGCGTCAGGACACGTGACCTGATCGAAAATTCGTAAGACGGATGGCCGTAGCTGGTACCGCACGTGTTTTGTTTATAAGACGATTCACAAAATACACACGTAATTGTTCAAATTTTCACTTCTGTCGGCACTCCCGGAGTGCCACTGTTTTTTTTTTGCAATACAAAGTAGTCTTAAGCTACGTTTGCCGCGGTCGGTCCGCGGATTTGTGACCATCTTTACATTCATACATACGGAGACCCCTCCGTGCGACGTAAAGTACGTTAAGCTGCTGGTCCTGGCTATCATTCGTGGATCTGACAGTCGTTACGGGTTGTCAGAAACCCGAAAGTCTGACAACGAGACCTAAGGTCTTTTCTGGTTTTACCCAGTAGGTAAGTGGGCTGTGGATGTCAGATAGGCAGTCTGATATGAATGAATGATCCGAATGAGATGATATAGGTATAATTTATTTGCAATGACTGGAAGTCGACCCCAAAAATAGTTGGAAAAAGGCTCGGCAGATAATGATATGGTAGCTTTTATTCTTAAACTAGCTGACCCGGTGACCTTTGTACCGCCTCAGAATAAAAAAGCCGATTCATACAAAATGTATGGGAAGATCCTTTTTTTTTTCTTTGTAAATTTTACCCCATGTTTTAATACTCATTCTGCTATTCGGGCGGAGAAAAATCCAGCAAACTAAAGATTATCGAAATAGCTCCCGTGGTTCTAGAGTTATAAATGGTGTAACTAACCCGACTTTCTTTTATGTAAATAGAAAGATGATCAAAAATTTCTTAGGCCTTTGAGTGTTCTATCAGAGGCCAGACCAAGGAAAATGTTGTCACCGCTATAACCCGGTTGATGACATCAAAAAGGTATTGAAATAGTGAAAATCAAAATCAAAAGTCATTTATTTTAATTAGGCTGAGATGCAACACTTTTCGAACGTCAAAATTGCATAACACAGTCTCCCAAAATGCTCGCCTTTCACTTCGGTGAGTTGTTTTTTTAACATTTTCTAATTTTTAGGGTTCCGTACCTCAAAAGGAAAAAACGGAACCCTTATAGGATCACTTTGTTGTCCGTCTGTCCGTCCGTCCGTCCGTCTGTCAAGACCCTTTTTCTCAGGAACGCGTGGAGGTATGAAGCTGAAATTTATATCAATTACTCAGGTCTACTGTCCCTTGAAGCTGTGAAAAAATCAAACTTCTAAGCCAACGCAATCAAAAGATACAGCCGTTTATGCCGCAAATTTTCGACACTTGCAAGGGAATCAAAACCTACAGGGTGCTTCCCGTGAACTCAGAATCTTGAAATTTGGTACGAAGCAACGTCTTATAGCATAGATAATTTTTAGTTACATCACATAATATATTTTTTTTTAATAATTTTAAACTTACTACCCATTTCCTCATAAACGCATAGAGGTATTAAATTGAAATTCATACCAAATACTCAGGTCTATAATACCTTTAAGCTGTAACAAAATCAAACTTCTATGTCAACGCAATCAAAAGAAACAGCAATTTAAGCTGCATATTTTGAAACTCGCAAGTACTCGCAAGGGAATCAAAACCTAAAGGGTACTTCCAGTCGACCTAGAATCTTGAAATTTGGCATGAAGCAACGTTTTATAGCACACATAAAGGAAAAATTCCGAAAACCTTAAATTTTTAGTTACATTACAAAATATATGTATATTTATTTTTTAATAAATATAAACTTATTACTTTTTTCCTCATGAACGCGTAGAGCTATCAAGTTGAAATTAATATCAAATACTTAGATCTAATTGCCTTTAACCCGTGAAAAAAAAAAAAATTCTAAGTCAACGCAAAAACGCAAAACGCAAAAGTACAACCATTGATACCGCATAGTTATGACTCGATTGTCGTAATGAACGAACTTTGTAAACCTTGCAGGTTTGTACGGAACCCTCGGTGCGCGAGTCCGACTCGCACTTGTTGTATAGTACCGACGCGTATTCGAAGAATAAATAGGTTGTTTCTAGGAAGAAGACTGAGATTAATCTTAAATCGTGGAAACACTTTCATTTTCATTCATAACGCAGTGCGCGGCGAACTTGCAGGAAATGCCAAAGATAAAATACAAGCCATACTGCAGTAGCGACGATGGAAGCGTTCTGTACGCTATACTTTTTATTAAAATCCTCTTATATTTGAACTAGCTTCTGCCCGCGACTTCGTCCGCGTGTAATTTCTTTTTTTCTTCTTTTTTTTTCCCACCGCGTCGCATCGCATCGCCTGCCCGCGCTATTAGGTACTTCGTTTTTGCTTAGTGTTCTTTCTGACTATTTTTCTTTTTGCTCTGCCCCTAAAGGTCATAGCGTGATGTTAAATAGCCTATAGCCTTCCTCAAGAATTGGGATATCAAATGCAAAAGAATTTTTTAAATCCGACCGGTAGTTCCAGAGATTAGCGCGCGTTCAACCAAACAACTCTTCAGCTTTATAATATTAGTATAGATTATAATATTAGTATAGATAGTACAGATTGCGTCAAAAAACTTGATTCTTTACATTGAATGAATCCAAATTATCAATGGGTTAATGAACACGGTGCCCTACTAGCATCGGTGCGTTAGTACTGCAGTTTCTTTTATTTTTCATACAACTTTTACTTTTCATACAACTTTTATTTTTCGTACAACTTTTATTGACTTCTTCACTCTTACTTTCTTTCTTTTCAAATAATTAATTTACGTCACTTAATTTATGAGTTGTTATTGAAAGCATGTTTACAATACCATCAGCCTGTCGCGTTCCCACTGCTGGGACACAGGCCTCCTCTCTGCTAGAGGGAGTGGGCCGTAATCTACCACGTGGGCCCAGTGCTGGTTGGTAGATGTCACATGTCTTCAAACTTTTACAACAATTCAATGTAATTCTGCTTTACTCTGTAACTCACTTCCTCTTTGCTTTGCCTTTGCAGTTGACTTTGTTTATCTAAAACCAACTTATTTTGTAATTTTCTAAGGGGTTCGTGGCTAATAGCGTATAGCCTCGTGGATGGGTTCACTCATAACATATCGACACCCCTCCACGCCTCGGAAAACACGCTAAGCCATTGGTCCCGACTGTCATTCGTAGATCTTTGACAGTCGTTACAGGCGGTGAGAAGCTTATTAGTCTGACAACCACAACCAGTCTTATCAAAGGGGTATCATGTTACCCGATGACTGGGTTGTGGAGGTAAGATAGGCAGTCGCTCTATGTAAAATACTAGTATTTAGCTTCGATTAGACTGGAAGCCGACCTCGACATAATTGGGAAAAGGCTAGGCAGATTAAATTGATATTGTAATTTACTGCATAGTATTCTATGCAACCAATCCTTACCAGGATACTATGTGAAAGTTCCAGTACTAAACATATACGAGTAGCTTAACTAACGTATATGTATACTTAGATATACGTGTTTCAGTGGAAGCACGTACATAGGTATCCTTTAAAGTTGCGGCAAAGCAATAACTTAGAGGTAAAGCTCCCTTAAAGTAGCGATAGTAGTTAGGGTTATGAACTCGTGAAGTAAGTAGTGTGTTTTAATTACTTCGTGTTGAGAGGTCGTTGTCCCAATTTTTAACCGACTTCAAAAAAGATGTCGAAGTAATTTTGCATGCTATTTTTGTACACTGACCGCCTAAAGTATCTCTACTTTCTTTCAGTCCATCAAACTCAAACTGAAACTCAACGCATTTATTTCAATTAAACCAATTACAGGCACTTTTGAATTGTCAAGGGATTGGTCACTCAGAAAGATGAAGCTCCCAAACCTACGCTTTGGAAGCTTACCTATGGAGAAGGACGGGCAAGAAACTCCATGGACACTCTTTTAAATCAAAATAGTATGGTTACAAAGCACTGATCTGTATTATACAAGGCACCTGTATGATACAGGTCAGTGTTACAAAGTGACGTTTACATCATTCATGTTAAGAATTATGCAAGTGAGAACGATGCAGAATATTAAAAGCGTCCGTAATCTTTTTAGGGTTCAGTACCCAAAGGGTGCCAGCGGAATCTTATTACTAGGCCTCCGCTGTCCGTCCGTCCGTTTATCTGTCAGTGGGCCGTATCTCATGAACCGAACACTTTTATTAAATATGTAGTGTCAAAATATTGTACGGTGGTACGGAACCCTTCGTGTGAGAGTCCGACTCGCACTTGGCCGGCTTTTTGTTTTATGTGGTGTACAATATTTTTATTGATAAATAAATAATAAATTAATTGTTTGTTACCCGACACAAAATTTGCTCTCTCAGGAACGAAAATAAAGTAATTACTACTTATGTGCGGTTGACTGTACGAGTCCAATTTGACGACTTCAGTGAATCATTTTTCATTTACATTTGACACAATGTTCCCTCATTAATTAATGTAAAAACTATCCGCTATGGTGATTGTCAACTACATAGCTTTTAAAATATGCTTATTTCACGTGTTTTTTAAACTAATATTATAAAGAGAAAAGATTTGATTATTGTATGTATGTTTGTTACGCTTTTATACTAAAACTGCATAACTGTGGCACATGGTAGACCATGACATGGATCCTAATCCTATGTCCTAACATAGGATACTTTTATCCCGATGCTCCCACGAGATCGAGACTTGCAACCGCGGGGCGCAGCTAGTTTTTTTTTTATAAGATTTTATTATGAGGAACGGCATACAAAGAAACAATTTGCTTTATTGCAGTTAAAATTTAAACAATAATTTAATTACAGTAAATTGTTAACATGTTTTCATACGCTGCTATGTATGAAATTTTATTGTTACAATAGTGTAACAATAAAATGTCATAAGTATATATTAATCTAATACGTATAGTTTTCAAATTACGAATTATTTTATGACGTTATAATTTTTATGATCACTAGCCCTACCCGTGTGTTAAACTAATGTCGCGCCTGTAGTGGAACATTGTATACACGACTGATAGTCTCATCAATCTAATCAGCCCCAAAAAGACATAGAAATAACATTTCTCAAATTGAAAGAAAAACTCAGTTGGTCCTGTAATTTCTCATAAATACGATTAAGATTATTATAGACTTTTTTTTTTAATCTGTTTGCGAAGCAAGAGAATTTACCTCCGAAAATCTTCAGCACAAAATATGAAAACTGCACTTCAAATAAAATCTAAGTAAGAAGTCCAGTCAGAACTATTCTCCAAATAATAGTTATGACCCGCGGCGTCTCTTTGTACATTTTACCCATTGTGTTGTTCGCAAAGAACTCAATCCACGCTTACCCTAAGGCGTTCTTCGCAATCCTTATTTTCCTAAGTTCTTTGATAAAACGAATGAATAGGGAAAATTAGAGGTAGAGCTTTCAAGAGGTAGTGTATATATATATATATATATATTTATGTTTCTTGTTTCCTTTATTAATTACAGACAATATTGATAATACCTCTACCCACTGGCGGACTAAAGTGGAAGGCAGCAAGGGCGATCTGCTCCGGGCCCTGTTCCCCGAATCTCAGGATTTTTTTTTCCATCAAGCTATTTTGCTCCACTGTTGGGCAAAGGTTTCCCCAATGTTTTCTGAAACACTGAGCCACCACTTCTCCTCCCGCTGCAAGTCGCTAGTGTGTTAATAAAACTTAAAAAACATGACTACCCACCATTCCCGCAGACAACAAGTCCAAACACCAAACACACACAAACAACACAAAATACACGATGAATATCACACATTTTAAACATAAAAAAAAAATACAGACTACAAAATCAAAAAAATATTTCCCAAAACAAACATGGCTGGCTCTGTCAAAGGTTAGGACTAAAATAATGAAGTAAAATCGTCTTGTTATATCACTGTGACCGATGATTACTTCACGGCTTTTAAATATTACTTTCGTGATTGAAAACGGGTGATAAAACTGGGCTAGTGTGACGTCACACCACACGGTGTAAATAACGCTATTTACATTGTCAATATTCAAGGCTTAGGTGGCAAGAACATTTTCTCGTTTAAATAGCTCGTCGTCGTAATAATAGCCTCCCGACTGATTTCGGCCACGGTGGCCAAAGTCAACGGAGATTAGCCAGGTATGCAGGAGATATTATTGGGCACAAGTTTAGTGTGTGCGTAAACACAGATGCTTTCTGTTCCCTTACGCACGTAGTCCGATGGGACGGCAATCCGACACGACCGGGGAGAGATCAAGCGTAGGACCAATGGCTTTACGTGCTTTCCGAGAACTTCCAAACTCCGGACTGTTACTATGAAATTTGTCCGGCCTGGGAATCGAACCCAGGACCCCACGCTCAGCAGTCGCGCTTGCAATCATGAGACCAACGGGTCAAATTTTCTTGCCTTTGTCGCAATTTATTTGGGGTCGAAGCTGAGTGTATTTTTCTTCCATACATCTCTTGAGGACGTTATCTAGTCATCCCCGTTTTAGCCATATTATGTTTCTCACAGTCCTTGCATTGTTTTTTTGGTTTTTCCCTACTCTTATTATAGTCATCCACATTCAAATTCAAAACTTTTCTCGTGACATCTATCGGCGCAAATAACTCATATCGTGTTAATAATATTAGCCAATCCACAAAGTGGTAGTGAGGCTTATTGCGCAGTGTCAGAGTGCAAGAGGCGCATATTTAAGTATCACATAATCAATCAGCCTATAATGTTCCCACTACTGGGACACAAGCCTCTTCTCTGTGAGAGGGAGCGGACCTTAACCACCACGCGGGCCCAGTGCGGTTTGGCGGATGTCAGAAGCCGGTTTCCTCACGATCTCTTTCTTCACTGTTTTGAGGGCAATGGTGCTGATATAATTTACAGAAAGTAAAGTGCCAGCGCATTGCTCGCAGAACAGATGGCCGATGGAGCCAAAAGGTTCTGGAACGAACCCAACGCTACGTCTTTCGGTACGCGGTCTGGCAACTGCGTACCGGAAGACGTAGCGTTGGAAGGCCTCCCACAAGGTGGACCGACGACCTTGTGAAGGCGGTAGAAACCCATTGGATGCGAGAAGCACAAAACCGGTCGAAGTGGAGGTGCTTGAGGGAGGCCTATGTCCAGCAGTGGACGTCTTTCGGCTGAAATGATGATTGTAATTCTTAATGCTTAACTCCTTTGAATAATTGACGCGGTTCGAAGCTAGCTGGTGATTAATTAGTTCATGCTCCTAATGGGCATGCTTTGAAATTAATCAATATGCTTTGCATATTAATAGCGTATTTTCTTTAATCGAACGAGTTCATTTGTGTTCTTGAATTGTGTGTGTGTGAGTTCGCAAGCGCGCCTGTTGAGCTTGAGACCCTGGGATCGATTTCCAAATCGAGCAAAGTGTTGCTGGGTTTTTCGCTAAGGAATTACCATAGAAATGTAAAATCAAACTTCTTTCTTATGACTATGGGAATTACTCAATAGTAGCACGGAGTTTGGATTTGTGCCCGGTTGATGGCAATTGGGTCACCTCCTATATATTTATGTCCCACGGCTGGCCAAAGGCCTCTCTTTCCATCTCTCTCTGTCTAGAGCTACCAAGGACCAATCTTCATAAAAGGAGTCCAGTCATCGCGCCATCTCCATCTGGAAATGCCGCGATGTCGTGTGCCACTAAGCAGGACTCACTGGGTCACAATTTTGGCTCATTAATCGTCTGGCATGCGCCTCGTATTACATGGGACTTAAAAATAACTGGCGAAATGTGGGTGTATTAGGTACACCTGTGCTTAACCCTTTGGAGATTACAGGCGTGATGTGTGAGCATCAGAGTAGGTGCGGGAAGAGAGAGTGCACCTGTGTCCGCACTTACACTGTGCACAAATAATAGCTCCTGCGTAGTTGGCTAGTGCCCATTCTGATGAAAATTTTGGACTTTCAGGACTTTTCAGAGATCCTTTCGAAGCGCACCCTGATTGTGTAACACACAATCAACCACAATCTGAATAAGTTTAAAGGATATTGCTAATCTATTGCTTCATATGGTCAAAAATATTGTCTGCTTAACAACGTGAATAACACAATGAATGTTGTTCATCATCATCTGCCTAGCAGAAAATCAATATCAATAATTGATCTGCCTAGCCTTTTCCCAACTATGTTGGGGTCGGCTTCCAGTATAACCGGATAAAGCTGAATACCAGTATTTTACATGGAGCGACTGCTTATCTGACCTCAACAACCCAGTTACTGGGTAATACGATACCCCTTGATAAGACTGTCAAAAATCCACAAAAGACAACCGGGACCAACGGCTTGACGTGCTTTCCGAGGCACGGAGGGGTCTCTGTATGTAAAGATGGTCACCCATCCACAGACCAACCGCGGCAAGTGTAGCTTAACCTGATCGATTAACCTGTGCGGCTGTTTTAATTTAGCCACGGACCCCTCTCTGAATGACGCAATAAATTATGTTGAACTGTCAAATCGAAAGCCATTGCCACTGTGTGTTACGCAACTACCCGACGATCTGATCTTGCTGACAAATCAGAAAGATATACCATTACATGACTTCCCATAGATCAAACGCCTCAGTAGTGTTTAAGTCTCAACCTACCCTGAAAAATCCATTTAATTTAATGAAAAATCAAGAGAGCATGCCTAACGTATCATATGCAATCTCAACTTATTTAATCATTTCTTTACATTAAAAATAATGTCCGTAGCAGCAATCGGCGCACGCACAAGTCTGCTAAACGTCACTAGTTCGTTTCGGTTATGGTGCTTCCACATTGGCCTATGCGTTACCGCAACGCGTAGAGCCTTCGCTTACACGTGGTTTTTGTTTCCCAACTTTTGAGAAACCAGAAGATCCATGGTAGACTCGTAGACGAGATTTACCCGGCGATACTTTTAAAAATGTACCCGTGGAGTGTCTTGCCAGCTCTCCTCCGTAGGAAATGACCAATTGGAACCTGTAGGTGCATGATTCCAAAGGCTTCTGACGTTTCAATAGTGCCCATGAAGGTTTATGTAAAATATTATTTATTTTGCGTACCGGAAGACGTAGCGTTGGAAGGCCTCCCACAAGGTAGACCAATGAACTTGTGAAGGCCGCAGGAATCCGCTGGATACGGTCGAAGTGACGGTGCTTGGGGGAGGCCTATGTCCAGCAGTGGACTTTTGGCTGAAATGACGATGACGTTCATTTATTAGTATTTATTTGATTTATCGCATTAAGGCCGAAACCAAGGAGTTTCGGTTCGTTTGCACCAAGCGATGTTCCTTAGTGTGTGGTTTCACTAGGATACTTGGTAGTGTAGCTCAAACTATGCAGTGTGGTTCGCTGAACTGCTAGATGTCATGTGCTAGGTGCTTGCTTATGTTTGCGCCCACCATCTTGTTGACACGCGCCTGATTACTTGGAGATATAGAAATATGAGGAACAGAGTGTAAAGTTTACTCATTCTGGTTACAGTGATGCTTACTCGCGTAGTCAAACAATGTTAGTCAAGATTTTCTTATGTTACATTCGCCTAACAAGTCTTTCAACACTTTAATTTTTTTTTCACACTTATCAATGGCGTGTAAATATTTACGCATACATTTTCATCTCGTTAGTTGCCGCCTGTAACGAAAGGGAGAGCAAATTATATTTACAACTATACTTATAAGTATATTGTATAGTCGGTGGTAGATATTTTTTTTTTTTTGTTGCTGAGAAATAAGTGGCGAAGGACATTTTAAGTTTAAAATAAATGAAAAAGCGATTTAACTATTATGTATTTAAAATTATATATACCTACTTGGTTAGTTTTCTACTGCCACTTGTTTTCGGGACGGAGGTGCTTGGGGGAGACTTATGATCAGCAGTGGACGTCTTCCGGCTGAAATGATGATGATGATGGTTTGTTTTCAAAATAAAATAATAATGCAATGTTACAGAAAATGCACTTCGTTTCCTGTTTCTATCAGCTCAAACTCAAAGCATTTATTTCAATTAAACCTTGTAAAAGCACTTTTGAATTGTCAAAATTAAATAGTCTGTCAGTTAGTCAGAAAGTTGAAGCTAGTTGCCCATTCCAAAGCGTAGATCTCTATGGAGAAGAACGGGCAAGAAACTCCATGGACACTCTTTTAAATCAAGATATTACAAAATCCTGGGTACATTATTATTGTTGCTTCTATATGTGAGAACAATGTAAAAAAACACCCAAATGAAGAAACAATTCAAAATATAAGATTAAAAATAAGCCTTGGCAGTTAAGAAATGACCAGTCTCAACCGACGGTGCCCGTTCACGAACGTGACGCGTGGATCAGCACCATCCAGCTCATCCATTTTGTAGGGAACCGAATGACCCAACACACGCGCCACCATCGATGAGACATTTATGTGAGCATGACACGTGCTCAACTGCCATGCTCTTTCAAGTCAACGTTAAAAAGTCATAATAAACGGATACATGGTTCTTACAGTTACAAAATTTTAAAAAATGCTGCACAATTGTACAAAACTATAGTTTGTAATTTATTTAAGAGATTAATAGAATTCGGCTACCAAACAGGAAGAGATATTTAATATTGAAGTATTCAACAATTAAAACTTGATTGAATAAAATAAAAAATAAATTACATATATGTTGGTAATGTCAGAAACACTAAGATAGAAAAAGGGAAGCAACTCTTCCAAATATTGAAATTTTAACTAGTGAGCCCAAGTGCCTGTGGAGCAGGACCAGCATTAAGCCAAGCATTTTTATCTACGATATAATCATCCAACTTGTAGTATGCTTATCTACATAGTGTGCGTTTAATGCATGTTTTAAATTACTTCTCATTTAAGGCTCATACACACAGGCGCGACGCGACACGCGACACAAAGGCACCGCAAGTCGCGCAACGAGCGGTGCCTTTGTGTCGCGCGCGATTCGCGTCGCGCGTCGCGCCTGTTTGCAGGAGCCTTTAGTTGAATAATATCGAGTGGTATTTTATTATAACATTTTACACAGTAACCCATAAAAGAAGTTTTTACTTTAGACAATCTGAAACGCGGTTGATCTAATTTGTCCCTATTTATAGTGTTAAAATTATACCTGTCACTTATCTTACTAAAAAAATGTAGATTTATTTGAACGTACATAATGTTAATATTGAGAAGGAACCGGCATGATGTTAATTTTTTTAAACAGTTCCCGTAGAGATTCGCATCTGCTGAGCTTGTAGATGGCTCTGACAGTCCTCTTTTGCAGAATGAAGATAGAATCAATATCTGCAGCCCGTCCCCACAACAAAATACCGTAAGACAATGATGCTATGAAAGTAATTAAAATAGACCAGTCTCGCGGTATAGAATAGGTAGAGAACCGTGTCTGCCATTATGACGATGTCATCCGTAAAGCAAACGTGTGAGATGTACGCGCCATTCACGTTGATACCCAAGTTAAAAAAAATTGTTGAAAAAGCATACAAACAAATTCGTCCCTATCAGGTGATACTCACACATCTACCAGCCAGTACTGGGCCCGCGTGGTGGATCACGGCCCACTTTCTCTCACAGAGAGGAGGCCTGTGTCCCAGCAGTGGGAACATTATAGGCTGATTATGGTAAACCCTCTCGCAGTGCGTATCATTTCGAATCCGAATCCTCATTCCTTAAACATGCCATAAGAAACAAATACTCAAAAACAAACTACAAGGATCACAAATCAACAACACCCAAACTCCCCGAACCAAAAATCTGACCGCAAAACAAAGAAAAACAAAAGAAAAATAACCATACACCATACATCTTCCCCGATACGATATGAATTCAGCAAATAAGTCGCGAATCAATTTCCTCCCTGCATGAAGAGGCAGTAAATCGCGCCTACCCCTCTCGGGGTGGGCAGGGAGGGAGGGAGGGCTATCTTGTTACGGCAGATAACCGGCGTTTGTTCGACAGCACTATAAAGAGGATAGGGAGGGACAAAATGTCTAAAAACTATGATAATATGTAAATTTTTTGGCGTTTCCATTGTTTGAGGAGGTACGATTTTTTTTCTTCGTAATTTAATGAATTTCTAACTTATCAGTCCTGTCACGCCATACTTGAATGTGGGACAAAGGCTCTTCTCATAAAAAGAAGGCATGAACTATGCTTGCTTAAGGTCGACATTGCAGATTCCAGAGTAAAATTTTACTATAATCATGATGTCTTGTTTCATTGTAAATGTCAGTACTTAATGTCCAATGGAGATAAACTTAGAAAACACATACATAGTAAGAGTAGGATAGGGTGCCCCAAGTCTGCGCACTTAAGGTTTGATAAGCTGTAGAATAATTAAACAATAATCTAGTATAATCATCTTTATTTTTATTTAGACTTACATTAATGTAGTTTAATAATTTTAATTTAAATCAAATATTTGGTAACAACTTTGGGAGTAATTAAAGAAAAAATACAAAGATGTAAATGCGCAATCTTACCACTACGGGTCCCTGGATATTGCGCACTAGGATCGTTAAGATTGCGCATAGAGAACATAAACATAAAATTAAGAATTAAAAAAGAAAAAGTTATTTTAAACACATAAATCGTACTTAAACTGTCCAATGACAATGTAGGCTGTACATTTCTCATGCCACCATTCAGAACAAACAGAACAACCGATCCAATCTTCTGTAATCGGCTCCTTATACTCCTCATTACAACCACCGCAAGACCATTTCTATTTTTAGGTTGTTTCGTAGGCTTTTTGCAAACTTTTTATTTTTTTTTTTTGTTAGGAATCTTCATCATTTTATTCTCTTCTAAAAGCTGTTGTTTGTACGGGAAACCACTAAGTATTTCAGGTTTCTTATGTTTTCTCTTGTTTGCTCTCTTTCTAACATCTGATTTAGGTATTGGGCAAATATCTTGTAGTTTTACTTTGATTGCTGTTGATTTATTGCTGCAAGATGGTACAGCTGCAGGAACTTGGAAGAAAATGAATATTTGAGAATGTAATATTAAATTAAAAATTATGGTAGGGTAAGTCTGCGCGCGCAGTTTAACGGACCGTGACTCTGCGCAGTCTTAGGGAATAGCTCAATATGGAATAATGGGACTCCTAACGCCATCTATTGAAAATATCAAAAATTATATCACTCTCCGGCTGTATAAGTAATAATCACGCGAACGAAAATAATGACCAGATCTTTGATAGTACTTTAGGCTTTTACGTAATTATAGTTTCAAATTGAGAAAAAATAACATCGAAATCAATATTTAACTTCAAAGTTATCTTGCGACTCCGTTTTGATAGATTTTTGAATTACTTTCCGGCAGCGCACTCGCTCATGGCAATGGCCCTGAACACGACTGAAGTTAACCGCAAATGTCATTTCACTTTCGAAATATGGGTACTGCGCAATCTTACCTTCTGCGCAGACTTGGGGCACCCTACCCTAATTTAGACTTTTTTTGCGTTTTTGTATTTTTTTTTATTTGTATTTTATTTGTTCAGATTCTCAGGTCTCAAGGTCCTTGGCCTTCATGACATATTTCAAAGATTAAACAAAACTTAAGTTACGACTTCTAATTACTGTGAAACTCTCTACGAGCTTCAGGGTACCGGGGGGAATAAATTAAACCACGGTTTATAACGTATATTCAAAAAATTATTCCTGGAAATCATTCCACGTATTTTACAACTTTTTCATTTGACTTGCCAGCCCAATCTGACGCCTAATCTCTTCTAATTTTAAAGTAACTTCCTTCATGTTTGTCTTGTATTTCATGCCAATAACGTTTAAATGACTCGCGGAGGTTGCATGTAAGCACAAAATAGGTTATAGTCGTCTCTACGGTACATACATAATCTGCATTCGCGATTTATTTACCAAAAATATAAACAAATATGAATTTATGGAAAAATAACTTTATTTCCTACACAATAAAGGTTAGTTTACGCTATAACTTCAAACATTTATAACTTTTTCAATAGTGCTAGTCACTCTGAAATCAACTTGATTACTTACCATTAAAATAAACTTGATATTTGTGTAACTTGAAATAATATTAATTTGAAACAAATTTGAATTGACTTTGTGTATAAACTCACGTCTTCTTCCAATGGGGGTAGGCAGTAACTATAGAACGCCACCTGATGCTATCCATAGCATATCCTTATATACTTCTTTTGGTTCGTTACCGTTCATACATTTGGTAATACTCGCACGCCGCGCGCCGGTTGCGAGTACTACGCACACGCACCTGACCATTCTGAAGAACAATACTCTCTCTGTACTCCTAAATACAGTCACGAGCAAATACCTTACACTTACGCAAAATTCAAAAGCGATTTTCTCGTCAAATACCCACTGTGACTTTGAGAAAAGACCTATTTTATAGTTAACTAGCTGCGCCCCGCAGTTTCACACGCGTAAATGTCGATCCCGTGGAAATATCGGGATAAAAAGTAGCCTATATGTTAATCCAAGGTGTCAGCTACCTCCATATAAAATTTTATCAAAATTGGTCCAGCCGTTTGAGCGTGAAGAAGTAACAAACATATAAACACACACTCACAAACTCTCGCCTTTATAATATTAGTGTGATAGTGTGATGGTTTCGTAAAGACTATGTTCGTAACATCAAAAGTTTAGTTTAAGATAAAAACACGTTATTGGTCCCAGCTGTCATTCACGACAGACGTTACGGGTCAGAAGCCCAAAAGTCTGACAAAGGGTATCGCATTAGGTACCTACCCTGTTGTGGAGGTCAGATATAGGCAGTCGCTCCATGTAAAATACTAATATTCAGCTGCATCCGGTTAGACTGGAAGTCAATCCCAACTTAGGAAAACTCTAGTCGAATGTTTATTTTTTTTTATTTTTGCGGAATCTTGCGTAATTGTAAGGTATTTTATGCTCGTGGCTCGCTGTTAAACTACGGCACTCACTGAGTTAGTAGTCAGCTTCGCTAGACATAGTAATCTTTCCTGACTTACTGCCTAATTAAAAAAGTTATTTTCTAAAAAGAATTCTCCAGATATAGATCTGGAGAGTAAGCTTCCCGACTTTGATATGAGACAGCATCGGGACATTTGATTGAAATTCGCATCAAACATTCATATTGAGTTAATTAAGGTCAAGTGTTCAAGATATTTTTGACAAACTGAATGACAGATATGTCTGTCGCATGTCCGATTAGTTATAGCTTAAAATAAATCCTGGATGAATTAGCTAATTTAATGATATGGCAACAGACAAAGGCGAAGTAAAATGACGACAGACGCGATATGGTTGTTTAGTTTCTTCTTTATTTCTTCAAATATCAATATTGAATCTCGAGCAATTTAAGTTATCTAAGGGGAAACCGTGGCCGGAGGCCTGAGCACACCCGAGCGCGATTTTCCCGCGGCGATTTTTTTTCGTGCACTAGATTTTCAACGCATGCACTGTTTAGCGCCGAGAGTTGAAAATCGAAGTTTGTTTTTTGACACGCTGGGCTGGACTGTGTTGGATTATCAACGCTCGGCTCAACACCGAGAATTGAAAATCCAGTGCGCGATAAAATCCCGCCGCCATATTATGTTTTCGTGCGAACGTCGACTTAAATGGATGTGTTTTATACGTCTTCCCGTAATACAATGAAAACGCGCGGTACACTCAGCCGATAACAGAACCGACCAACTTTAATAATTGCACAAATTTGTGGAGATAACTGAGGGAGTTATTCCAAGCATTTTATTTGTTTCGATTGGCGTTTGTTTACCTTTCCTATACATGCAACAGCTATGTATATGCGTTTACAGGTTCAGCAGAGTTCGTGGCATTTCCTATTCTATCTACATTACTAGCGACACGCCGCTGCTTCACACAGTTTTTACGACTTGACAAAACATGGAGATTTCTTTATTTTAAGTCAGTTTAATATTAAAGTATTATACACATTAACCTACCGGAATAAATACCAAGACAGGTAAAGATAACTAAAATATACTGAGTGGCAGGACATCCACGTACAGACGCCAGTACATCAAGCTACCCGAAACTGTAAAATTTTCCCAATCATCTTTGAACCTTATAATGCGTTAGCGATAAAGTTAAAAATATATTAAAGAAATTTGACAGATTATAGTACCTTGATGTGCTGGCGTCTGTACAAACTGTATCCATAAATTCGGTACATGATTCTAGAGTAGAAATTTTTCGATAAAAAAAATCTGCCGTTTCTTTTTCTCTTTCTTTCTTTCTGTACGTTAACTACGCGGTCAAAATTTATGGAACTGCAATTTTTTTTAATAAGCGACAATTTTTTTTACGCAGACTTATTTGTTTTACATAATGAGCCTATAATGTTCCCACTGGTGGGACACAGGCCTCGTCTCTTCGAGAGGGAGTGGGCTGCAATCCACCACGCGGGCCCAGTGCGGGTTGGTAGATGTCACATGTCTTCGACGTTTTTTTGGTCCTATGACATGCCGGGTTCCTTCACCGTTTTAAGAGCAGTGGTGATGAAATTATGTACAACGCCTGCCTGGGTTGGAAACCACGACCTACAGCACGTAACGGGGCCAGAGAGAGAGACAGCAGTGATGGTAACCTAGTGGTACTAGGTTACCATCACTGCTGTCTCTCTCTCTCTCTCTTATTGGCTTTGTTTATTTTTTTATTTCCTTTTATACCTTGAAGTATCTTCCACCATACACAATGAAAAATACCTTTCAATAAAAACAAGAACAAACTTTAAAATAAAAAAAGTATATATCAAAGGAGGTAGCAACACAAGCGGCAGTTAATCGCTTTGATGTCGCCGCCCGCGTGTGATTGGCTGGTCGGCACTGTGGTCGCTTGCACTTGTCAATTAGACGTGACATACTGCCCGGAAGGATAGCCACTAAAGGTTTGTGTAACGCTATTAAATCTTGGAAATGTCAATCGTTGAATGAGACTTGACCTTAAATTGGGAAAACAAAACTACGAAAAAAAAAACACAACTATTTTTACCCGACTGCGCCAGAAGGAGGGTTATGTTTTTCGAGTGTATGCATGTATGTATATTTCTTTGGCACGCTCTGTAGCCTAAACGCCTTAATAGATTTTAGCTTGAGAGATGCCGCTAAATTCGTCTTAATTGTGAGAGTAACACTGGGTAGGTACATCAAAATTGAAAATAAATTAAAACGGCCGATTTTTGGCGCCGTCTTCAAAAATTTTTTTTTCTCAAAATTTATCGAGTGGAGTATCAAAATAAAGTGTTTTAAAAGGTGATTACAAAAATATACAACTTATATGGTTAAAAGATTCGAAGTGAAAGATCGTAAAAAACACGTAGGTACTAAGAACTAAATCGTCTGCGAAATCTTTCACATTTGCAAACTACAAAGCTGGAAATAAAAAAAATACTAAAAAAATAAAAAACAAGTTAACTTGAGTTTTTACTGCAGTCGGATTTTTTATTTTTTATATACATTATTTTAATTACTTTTTTTTTATTATAAAGACAATTTCCATAAAGCGCAAGTGTCAGGTGAGACACCCGAAATGCAAAATTTGAATTTCGGGGAATTGAATTTATTTTTGCAATATTTGCAGCTGAATACCAGTATTTTACTTGAAGCGACTACCTATCTGACCTCCACAACCCAATTACTGGGTAGTACGATAACCCTAGGTTTGCCTGGTTGTCAGACTCAGGTTGTTTGTTTATCTAAATGTGATTCGCCGTAATATTTTTTTTTAATATAAAATATGACAAGTCGTAATCTCAAATTTTGTCCACTGAGACGACATTATAAATAGGAGATTACAAAATTTTAACACAATAGTAATGGCGTTACCTTGGTACAATGACCTAATCATTGAAAATAGCAGACGTGGCGCTCTGGTAACTGTCCATCTACTCAACCCGTGTATCCTGCACGTAACTGCAGTGTTAATAGGGACGATCAAGAGGAGATCTTCACACATACTCCAGTAACCACGCTTGAGCCTGGCGTCTGCACGTCGAGAGGCATGCTTGTGTACAGTTTACCAACAACCTCGTAAACAATTTATTCCTTATTTAGCTTGTATGACAAGATACGAGGGCACCTAAACAACAACCTAAAATATGGTTGATCTACACGACGCATGCGTGCCGGTTGACAGGTCAAGTCAACGCTGTGATGACTCTTGCATCAAAACGCCTTTCCAGACGTGGCTATAAATTGTTAGCCACACAGCCCAGACACAATAATTCACATATAATTCCAGCTCAGTTACTCATCTATTAAATGCTGGCGCCATCTACTTTTAAAATATTGAGCAAAAAATCTACTTGTATTTTATTCATTATTATGTATTACTAGTTTATTTACCAGTACCTGCCGTTCTTCATAAGTTTGTGTATCGAGTAATATATATGATTAACTTGTATTAATAATTCTCATGATAAGTGAATTGTATTCTTTTGAGAAATAAATACATATCTTAAACCGAACTGTAGTTTATAGTGTTTAAGTGCAGCAGTGCGATTCTGTAACTATCTCACCGTGAAAACTTAGGTGAAGTGAGCGTGGAGTGAGCTGTCAATAGTGTCAATTCCTAGCAAAAACAAACTCACTTCACTTAAGTTTTCACGGTGCGATTTTAGACTCGACCGGCTGGTCCGTGTAACGCAACGTCTTTTTTTGGTGTGTAAATTCAGATACAATATACTTGTTCATGAAAAAAAACAATATTCAGCGTATAATGTTCCCACTGCTGAGACACAGGTCCAGTCTCAGCGAGAGAGAGTGGGCTATAATCTACCACTCGGGCCCAGTGCGGGTAGGAAAATGTCACATGTGTCTTCGAAGTTTTGATTCTAGGACATGCCGGTTTCCTCACGATGTTTTCCTTCACCTTTTTACGAGCAGCCATCCATACTATAATATTATAAATGCAAAAGTGTGTCTGTCTGGCTGTCTGTTACCTCTTCACGCCTAAACCGCTGAACCGATTTACATGAAAGGTATAGAGATAGTTTATATAGGTGATAGTCCCGGGAAAGGACATAGAATAGTTTTTATCCCGATATTCCCACGGAATCGAAACTTATGCGGGTGAAACCGCGGGGCGCTGCTAGTAGCGAATACATTATAAATAAATACCAGAGTGAATCATTTACAACAATTTATTATATTAAGGAACATTTATGTAATTATTGCTTTTACCTGCTTTTGTTCGTTTTCCTGTGTAAACTTCGTCATTACACCATTTTTATATATAGGTACATATCTACAAATAAACAAACTTTAAATGTCTGTTTTTTCTTCTTACCAAATTCATATAAAAGAATACTATTAATTAAATTATTGTTGATCTCTCTGTTTGTTCCGGCTAATCTCCGAAACGGCTGGATCGATTTTAACGGGATGACTTTCACTGGCAGATCGCGGATGTTATAAGAGATGCCTACTTTAATTTTAGAGAAAGTAGGTATTAGTGATCCGCGCATAACAATTTACAAATAGGATTACATAATCCAATTTGTTTTCGGCATGCACGCGAACTAAGTCGCGGCCACAACTAGTTATTATAGGCACCACCAATTATTATGTTATAACTTTCTTGTTTTCCTTTTACATCCATCACAACCATGAAACAATGTAATGATTCAGTTGTACTTAAAACTAATACGTTTAAATATGTGTGCAAGTAGTTAAATTTATTTAATATTCAAATTTAAGATTAATCAAAAATAAATACAAACTATTTACACCAAATACTAAATTAAATGACTAACTAACTTACTATACAAAATTAAATAAATACAAAAACAAAGGACACTTAGGCGTCGAAGTACTCGTAGTAATATTAAATAGTAAAATCAATTATTACAGTAGTTAAATATATCGAAACTCAGTTTCGTCATATTACAGTTAAGATGAATGTGTTAATATTTTGTGCTATTCTTAGTTTATATTCAAGCCTGGCATATACAATGTCTTTCCTCATAGCAGATAGTAGTGGTCGAAGATGTGAGTATTTTTACAATTTTAAGTATTAGTTTTTATTGTTGTTACTCTTCCATCTTTCAAAACCCCGCGCTTCCTCCTGCCAGTTGTGGTGGCATCTGATCAGTTCGTCCCGCCATCTCCCACGTGGTCTGCCGCGACCCCGCCTTACTATCTCAGGGCACCAGTTCTGTGCTATTTATGTCCACGGTTAGACTTTAAAATAGACTTTGAAAGAGAATTTCACCTTTAAGTATGTTTTGCCGTTTCTTCTCAGGGGTACTCATATAGAAAATGTCGACTCCTTCAAAAGGAAACAACTGATCTCATATAGGATCACTTCGATGTCCGACGACGGACGGTCTGTTATGACCCTTTTTCTCAGGAACGCGTGGAAGTATCAAGTTGAAATTAATATCAGAGTAGGTCTACGCCAGTACCTTGAAGCTCTAAAGAAAAACAACTTCTAAGTCAACGTAATAAATATATCACATTTTTGGAACGGTAGGAGTAAACTGGTAAAAATTGTCATGTGACGAAAAAGTATTATGCCCTCTCCAAACTCTCTCCGTTTCTTTTATTGTAATAATTATTATAATAGATAGAGATAGTTTTCAGGGTCTTAAAGCCAATAGTGAAGTCAAAATTTACTTTACTTACTTTTTTTTTTTTGCTTTATTTACTTTTTATTTGTGTATTATATATATATTATAAGTATATATTATAGTAAATAGTATGTAAATGTATATAACCTATTTATGTATTTGTGTACCTAGTTTTAATAGATTTTTTTATCATTGTTCCTCTCACACAAAGCACCTGCCATCCAATCTCTTCACCACCCTTGGTTGACTGGTAGAGAATGCCTAAGGCATTAAGTCCGCCTTTGTACCTTTTGTGCGAAAAGTTTAAATAAATAAATAATAAATAAATAAAATAAAAACCCAAAATGGCGGCTACGAAAATTTTCGAAAGTTTCATCATGGGTGTCGTTTTTATTGTTGTTGAGGGTGCTAACACCGATAGTACCAAAGGTCACAATGAAAATCCAATATGGCGGCTGCGAACATCGTCATGATGTCGTATTCATGGTTTTTTTTTGCGAATACAAACTTGCATGAGTAGTTGGGGAATTGACCGTGACTGATATAGATGTATGGGAAAACATGCTTTTCAACTACAATGATAAGTTTGTTTTTGGATAAGTTCATCCCAACTACTGAACGGTTTTTTTTAATATGACGTGTGAAAGTATAAGTACTGATATACTATTTACTGAATAAACAATTTCATTCCATTTCTTTTCAGTTTGTCCGTCATGTGGCAGACATGTCCGGCCAGACCCATTTAAATTGGGCAGCCTTTTGAGCCCCTATCTAGTCTGTTAATTTAACACCTAGTGGGAACAATCACTTTGGTTCTTTGGTTCTTGGTCAGTCATGTTTAATCTAGCTGATTTTTTTTTTTCTAAATGATTTTTTCCAATACTAGGGCGTACTAAACATACGTTTACATATAACAGAGATGACGAACTTACATTACATATACGAGTAATTAAAGAGAATAATTCATTGGATGTAACCTACGCTTCTGCCATTGTAAAAAATGCAGGTAAGCTTGTGAAAATAAAACAATCGTAAGGCTACGTACGGACTGACAGGTGGCTTGCTTAGCGCCTAGAGCCTAGCGACTTTACATCCTTACATACACGCTAAGCATTTAGCGAAGATGCCAAGCGTACAGTGCGGCTGGTTGTGAAAATTATAGAGCGTTCGTTTCACTTCAACTACAATACGAACAAGTTTTGCGATATTTTGGCCAACTGTAATCCAATGCTGAAGGCTGCGATAACATTACTTTGAATATGCTTATGTTAACCCTTCCGCAAACACTAAAAGCCATCACGGATATGGTTAACTACTCAATTGTGTCTTCGACGTTTCCCGACATCTGGAAAGTAGTACGAGTAAATGTTCGACCAATCCCAAAAATAAGTATCCCTACTGAATACTGATTTAAAAGACCCCAGACCAGTAAGTCTTCTACCTTACTTGTCAAAAATATGTGAAAAAGCAGTATGTCAACAGGTATCTCATTACCTAGAAAATAATGAATACAATACTTCGTTGTATTGTCTTTTGTTTATTTATTTATTTATTTATTAGGGACAAAAAACAGTTACATGATACAAAATACAGAAAAATACTAAAATAAGAATAACAAACATGTAACCCACACCATTGTCCACGTTTTAACTAAAGGTTAGGAGTGCTAAAGACATAAAAAAGAAAGAGAAAAGTAAAACAGTAGTCGCTGCCACAATAATAATGCTGTGATACTTAGCTTAGCTTAATCTAACTTAACATACTCGTTAGACAAAATATCTAGAGCCATTTTCTTAAAGGATTGCTTAGATAGACAAAATATATCCAGTTCCATAAAACGCACTGAATAAACGTTTTATCTATCTATCCATCTACTTGCTACTCGCAAGATAACTCGCTGGGCTGTAGGCGCTAAGCAAGCCACCTGTCAGTGCGTTCGTAGCCTAATAAAATACCTACTGTAGAAACAATTTACATTAAAATACCTTTTTTACACATTCTTAGGTGTCCCCTATTATAGCCAGGAGTTATGGTTTGAAGAGAATATACTGAATTTTAGGCTGAAATCAGATAATGTAACAATTGACGTGGAACTGACAGTGAACAATACGTGTGTACGACTAACAATTTTGGAAGGGAGAGAGGCGTCAACAACGCTGCGGAAAGGGTCAACTATCACGGAATTTGAATGTGAGAATGATGTATATGTGTATACATATTGATATTCCTCGCCAAGCTAAGTCAAGCACCAACTTACTCCAGCGGGGTAATTGCGTAACACACTAACAGTAGCAATAGCTTTCAGTTTGTCAGTTGAACAACATTCATTGCGTTATTTACGTTGTTGAGCAGACAATTTTTCGAACATATGAAGCAATGGACTAGCAATATCCTTCAAAATGATTGTGATAGTGATTGAAGGTAAATTACGCAATTAGGGTATAGGTCAAATTTAATTACTTAGCGAAACTCCGCAGACGTGATGCGTACCTTCATAATTATGATAAAACAAAAAAAATAGTAGTGTAGTTACTTGACATATCAATTTAAAAAATCAGTTTCTTTTTATGTAAAGGACACAGACGGAATGTGTATGTCTTAACACGATAATACAAAAACATATATGTTCGCAAATTCGCAATTCTTAATTAAAGTAGCAGCAAGACAGAGAAGCAGTCGTTGACCCCAAAAATTCTTTTTTTTTGTTTTGTTGTAATTAAATATCGATTACCTACCCATCACATATGCGCAGTTTAACTAGCCAATTTAATTTGACTCGTTTATTTATTAGCCTATCTACAATCGCTACACTGTTCAACCAAATTAACACAATAGCCCAGTCATTTTAGATTTTATCTGCGGAAAAATTCCTAGTGAGCTGAATTTTTGTATACGCCTTTATTACGGCGTTGTAATGAAGATGTGAAAAATCGACATTAATATCGTGCCGGCTAAAAGAGTTATAGAGGTCAAAAGGTCACGAAAATCAGTTTTTTGCAAATATCTCGCGACCTATTGGTCGGAGGTCAATACAGTCGTTATAAAAATTGTTTGTCGTGAAATTATCTACAAAAAATGCTTCTTGCAATGTTCTGTAAAATTAACCGTTTTTGGAGTAGAGCGCTGAGAAAGCGACTAGAATGCACTTACATACAGTATTGTATACCGTATAACAAGGCGTAAACTCTATTGTTTTTTATTTATGTTTTTAAGTGTCTTTTAAAAACTTCTATCAGATATTTGGGCGTTTTGTGAAAAGTATACTTATATTATAGAGGTTTGGAACTTAGTAAAATCTACTATATATTATATAAACGACCTCCGATGGCAGATGTTCTGTATTTTATTGTTCCGAGACCCGTCCCTTTATACCTGCTACTGTCTATCGGACTGTGTTTAGCTCAGTTTAAAAATATTTCTTAAGTATTAAAGACGTTATAAAAGACGTAGAAAAAAAATGTGTTATGTGTTCAGTATGTCATCGGGTGCTGGTGGTAATAATGTTGTTATTGGCTGTAATACGCAAAATACGCGCATTGACGTGGATTTGCGGACACCAGCCCGTATTACCTATTATTACCTACCTATTGGCTGTAATATATTATTTTGTAACTCCCAACACCACTGTTCTGGATCAATTTCTCTTCCTAACCAGGTTTGTATTTGATAATACACTTGATAAATATGCTGTTGAGCTGCTGAAGAAGTAGGTGGTAATAATGGAAATTTCACAGCTGTGCTTAGTCTTGTTACTCGTAGTTTAGCAAAGCTAAAGTATCTGTAATTATCTATCGAATGTTCTGATTTTGGAGCACCATACATTGCTAGTAGAAAATGTATTCCAGCATTAACAATGTCATCTCGAGAGCAATTTTCTTGTTGGAATATTTCTGCAGAATTGTTTAGACCACGCCTAACTTCTACTACATCACCATCCGATAATAAATTCATTGCAAATAAAACATGTATCACTCATGATGAAAACTGTTCAAGAGCATGGAAATACTAAAATAACGTCTTTAATACTCAAGAAATATTTTTCAACTGAGCTAATCACAGTCCGACAGACAGTAGCAGATATAAAGGGACGGGTCTCGGAACAATAAAATACAGAACATTTGCCATCGGAGGTCGTTTGTATAATATATAGTAGATTTTACTAAGTTCCAAACCTCTATAATATTTAAGTATACTTTTCACAAAACGCCCAAATATCAGATAGAAGTTTTTAAGACACTTAAAAACATAAATAAAAAACAATAGAGTTTACGCCTTGGTATACGGTATACAATACTGTATGTAAGTGCATTCTAGTCGCTTTCTCAGCGCTCTACTTCAAAAACGGTTAATTTTACAGAAAATTGCAAGAGGCATTTTTTGTAGATAATTTCACGACAAACAATTTTTATAATGACTGTATTGACCTCCGACCAATATGTCGCGAGATATTTGCAAAAAACTGATTTTCGTGACCTTTTGACCTTTATAACTCTTTTAGCCGGCACGATATTAATGTCGATTTTTCACATCTTCATTACAACGTCGTAATAAAGGTGTGTACAAAAATTCAGCTCACTAGGAATTTTTCCGCAGATTGGGGTTTAAAATGCCTAAAATGACTGGACTACAAGGCCAATAAAATAAATTAAACATACAGGCCAAGTGCACAATATGAATCGATGGACACAGCATGCAAAAATAATAATAAAAAAAACAATGGCACTTCGGGAGTGCCGACAGAAGTGAATACAAAACACAAACAGAATACTTTGCCATCACTCACTAACATATCGGATAACATTAAAACCGAGTACATCCCGAGGACAGCCGAACACATCCGAAGCGGGTACTTTTAACAGTGGCACGAGTTCAACGGTTTTTTCCCATCTCAAAAAATGCCCAACGCGCCTAAATAAGTGTTCACTTCAAAAATTACAGTAGGACCTGTTACAGACAGCTTATTTGCCTTGCCACGCCGCGCCGCCCGTTGCCCACCGTGCTCGCGGCGGCTGGCCGAGTGAAGGCGAGCCCTATCGTGTATTGGGTTCAGTTCATTCGATAGAACAGAATAACAACAATGACCGCTTCTGTTTTCATTTACAGTATACACACCAAGAATTATCAAGCTTTAAGTACATTTCCGTATAAAAAAAATAGCTGACCTCCATTATATTATATGTGTAGGCTTTTCGTACAGACGCCAGCCCATCAATTTACCCGAAATTGTCAAATTTTCCCAATCAACCTTGAACTTTATGCTTTAGCGATAAAGTTGAAAATATATTAAATAAAGACAGATTGTAGTAGCTTGATGTTCTAGCATCTGTAAAATGAATTCAAAGTCAAAGCATTTATTTCAAACTAGCTGCGCCCCGCGGTTTCACCCGCGTAAATGTCGATCCCTTGGTAATATCGGGATAAAAAGTAGCCTATATGTTAATCCAGGGTGGCAGGTACCTACATACAAAATTTTATTAAAATTGGTCCAGCCGATTGAACGTTAAGAAGTAACAAACATATAAACACACACACAGGTGAGGTGAGGTGTCGTCTTTACATATTATTATATTATATGTCGCAGGTTTTTCATAAAATTAGGTTTTTAATGAAAAACCTAGGTTTTTGATGAAAAACCGGAAGATGACACATTTTAAACTCAATTTCATCATAAATCTGTAACAATCCAGATTTTTGATCAAAAACCTTTTATGATACAGTTCTTGTCAAAATCACGGGTTTGCTTGATTTTATGACAAATAATTATATTTAAATGAAATAAATAAAACAATCCATCATCATTTGCAACTTAATAGAAAGAAAACAATTATTTATTTATTAAAATTTTACTTCCATGATCCAATCAATATTTTCCTCCTTTGTTTACCACGTGCTTGCTTTTTTATAAACAATCAAGCATACTAGCGGATTTGTAAAAAAGCAAGCACGTGGTAAACGTTTCTTTATTACGCGGCTTATCAAAATCAGATTAATATAGGTACGTGACATTGAAACATTTCATTTCATAATTGGATTGAAGGAGGAGAATATTGATTGGATCATGGAAGTAAAATTTTGATAAATAAATAATTGTTTTCTTTCTACTAAGTTGCAAATGATGATGGTTTGTTTTATTTGTTTAATTTAAATAGATTTATTTGTCATAAAACCAAGCAAACCCGTGATTTTGACAAGAACTTTATCAAGTGTATGATCAATGTATAATCTCATATTTTAAGTGAACTATTTGTGTTCTTTATGAGAATAAATATCTTTAAACCGAAACCCAAACTAGTTCAGATTTTTGATCAAAAATCTGGATTGTTACAGGTTTATGATGAAATTGAGTTTAAAATGTGTCATCTTCCGGTTTTTAATCAAAAACCTGGGTTTTTCATCAAAAACCTAATTTTATGAAAAACTTGCGACATATATAATAATATGTAAAGACGACACCTCAAAAAAAAATTAGGTACTAAAAAAATTACCAACCACAATAAGTAAAAAAATTAAAAATGAAACCATGGCATATAAATTAATTATGTGATAGATAATGGTGCTCACATATTTACAAACATTGTAAACGTAGACGATTTTCATTAAAAAAAATTACAAGTAATAAGTCAAGTGTGAGTTAAAGTAATTACAGAATGTAAATCAATGTCAAAAAAGAATATAAAACCGGCAGTACATGTTAGCAAAGCCCTAGGCTACTACTCACGACAGGTGGCTTGCTTAGCGCCTAGAGCCCGGCAAGCCCTTTCGAATAGCAAATTGATACAAACGCTATAGAATTTTCGTAACCGGCCGTACTGCGTGCTTGGCGCCTTCGCTAGTCTCCTAGCGTGTATCGAAGGATGTTAAGTCGCTAGGCTCTGGGCGCTAAGCCAGCCAACTGTCAGTGCGCACGTAGCCTTAGACAATGTGGGTGTAAACAAGTTAACTTGCTACCACCTAGATCGAAGCCCGAACGAGACCAACGCCAACTACCAATGCACACAAAGCAAAGGCGAGCGTTTGTCATCTATGAAGAAAATCGAGTCCTGGCGAGCGACAGCAAGCAGAGACAAGGTTCACGATTTTACACGAAACGAACCAACCATAATTTTATTATACTCGACCTATTAAGGCGAGGCAAGGCAGACGGACGGTTTGTACTTGCCTATCATGGCAGGCTATGGCCAAAAAGTAAAATATTGTATAACCAACTTTAGAACGGATATTTAAGTCTGAATGTATTATAAAATAAATGAAGTAGAAAAAAAATAAGTTTATATTTTTTTCTTTCAGCTAACGAAATGTGTTTAAATAAAAACAAATGTCTTCTTATATTGGACCCGACTGCAAAATGTAGAGGTAAATGTTTTAACTCTCTTTATTCTTAACATCTCGAGATTTAGTGACTAATGTGGGTGGCAGGACATCGACGCGCAAAAAAAAACTGATACCATGAATTCAGCATAATTATGATTATATCCCCTTTTTTTTCTGGATGGGAAATCATCACATGACCCCTCCCGCTCTGGGTGGAGCGAAAGGGAGTGTCAGACTCTTACTGACTAAAACCCACCCGTGTTCCTTCCTTAGCCCTTTATGTTCCGGGCCAGCGGTAACCCTTTCGGACAATCCCGCTGACCCGGCAGGCTTCGGCCCTGACGGGCCCCTTCAAATGATGCTGACATCTCTTTGAGGCTCGCGTGGAACACGTACGCGCCGTCCGGCACGGGCCTGTTCCTGATCGGACGGTGAGCTACCCATTACTCTCCGCCCGCAGGCCCGCGCCTACGGTGGCCGGGAGTCGTCGCGCGGCTCCCGACGCCCGGAGCGTCTCCCGACGCCCGATCGAGCGTCTCCCGCGGCGGCTGGGACGGGAGGCTCTCTCCCTCAGCCGTCCCGCCGCCTCTTTCGCTAGCATGACTGCTTCGCAGAAGGAGGCGACTGCCCCCTTGATTATATCCCCTTAGGCCTGTATTCCTGTTACGCTGACGTCGGTCGCGTACCGTCGGTCATGCGTACCAAGACGCTTACGATAAATGGACGTGTATTACATAGTGCACCACCGACTGTTAGCGAGCGCGAGTCCATATAAATCGGTACGCGACCACCTTCAGCAACCGACGTTGGTGTAACAGTATTTCCAGCCCTAGCGTAGACAGTTTTCGTCGGTTATCAACAAAAAATCTGCTGTTCACAGAAATAACCTAATTTTATGAAAAACTTGCGACATATATAATAATATGTAAAGACGACACCTCAAAAAAAAATTAGGTACTAAAAAAATTACCAACCACAATAAGTAAAAAAATTAAAAATGAAACCATGGCATATAAATTAATTATGTGATAGATAATGGTGCTCACATATTTACAAACATTGTAAACGTAGACGATTTTCATTTTAAAAAAATTACAAGTAATAAGTCAAGTGTGAGATAAAGTAATTACAGAATGTAAATCAATGTCAAAAAAGGATATAAAACCGGCAGTACATATTGTTAGCAAAGCCCTAGGCTACTACTCACGACAGGTGGCTTGCTTAGCGCCTAGAGCCCGGCAAGCCCTTTCGAATAGCAAATTGATACAAACGCTATAGAATTTTCGTAACCGGCCGTACTGCGTGCTTGGCGCCTTCGCTAGTCTCCTAGCGTGTATCGAAGTATGTTAAGTCGCTAGGCTCTGGGCGCTAAGCCAGCCAACTGTCAGTGCGCACGTAGCCTTAGACAATGTGGGTGTAAACAAGTTAACTTGCTACCACCTAGATCGAAGCCCGAACGAGACCAACGCCAACTACCAATGCACACAAAGCAAAGGCGAGCGTTTGTCATCTATGAAGAAAATCGAGTCCTGGCGAGCGTCAGCAAGCAGGGACAAGGTTCACGATTTTACACGAAACGAACCAACCATAATTTTATTATACTCGACCTATTAAGGGGAGGCAAGGCAGACGGACGGTTTGTACTTGCCTATCATGGCAGGCTATGGCCAAAAAGTAAAGTATTGTATAACCAACTTTAGAACGGATATTTAAGTCTGAATGTATTATAAAATAAATGAAGTAGAAAAAAAATAAGTTTATATTTTTTTCTTTCAGCTAACGAAATGTGTTTAAATAAAAACAAATGTCTTCTTATATTGGACCCGACTGCAAAATGTAGAGGTAAATGTTTTAACTCTCTTTATTCTTAACATCTCGAGATTTAGTGACTAATGTGGGTGGCAGGACATCGACGCGCAAAAAAAAAACTGATACCATGAATTCAGCATAATAATTATGATTATATCCCATTTTTTTTCTGGATGGGAAATCATCACATGACCCCTCCCGCTCTGGGTGGAGCGGAAGGGAGTGTCAGACTCTTACTGACTAAAACCCACCCGTGTTCCTTTCTTAGCCCTTTATGTTCCGGGCCAGCGGTAACCCTTTCGGATAATCCCGCTGACCCGGCAGGCTTCGGCCCTGACGAGCCCCTTCAAATGATGCTGACATCTCTTTGAGGGGCGCGTTGAACACGTACGCGCCGTCCGGCACGGGCCTGTTCCTGATCGGACGGTGAGCTACCCATTACTCTCCGCCCGCAGGCCCGCGCCTACGGTGGCCGGGAGTCGTCGCGCGGCTCCCGACGCCCGGAGCATCTCCCGACGCCCGATCGAGCGTCTCCCGCGGCGGCTGGGACGGGAGGCTCTCTCCCTCAGCCTTCCCGCCGCCTCTTTCGCTAGCATGACTGCTTCGCAGAAGGAGGCGACTGCCCCCTTGATTATATCCCCTTAGGCCTGTATTCCTGTTACGCTGACGTCGGTCGCGTACCGTCGGTCATGCGTACCAAGACGCTTACGATAAATGGACGTGTATTACATAGTGCACCACCGACTGTTAGCGAGCGCGAGTCCATATAAATCGGTACGCGACCACCTTCAGCAACCGACGTTGGTGTAACAGTATTTCCAGCCCTAGCGTAGACAGTTTTCGTCGGTTATCAACAAAAAATCTGCTGTTCACAGAAAAGTGCACTACCTACGCGGTCAAAATGTATCTAACAGCTAATATATATATATTTTTTTAATAACTGACGAAAAATTTTGAAACATGTGTGTTCAGGATCATGTACTGAATCCATGGTAAGGCTGCCTCTCCACCAGAGATGATCGAGGATGCGTAGCGAGGGATGTGTCTGAAACCAACCAATAACACCGCTTCATATTTATAGCTTGAACTAAGCTAGCGTTGGTATTGGTTAGTTTCACACACATCCTCGCTACGCATCCTCGCTCATCTCTGGTGATGTCCCTGCCACTCTGTATGTAGGTAGTATAGACGCCAGCACATCAAGCTACCCGAAACTGTCAAATTTTCTCAATCGACTTTGATCCTTATGTTTTAGCGATAAAGTTGAAAATCTATTAAAGAAATTTGACAGATTGTAGTAGCTTGATGTGCTGGCGTCTGTACATAATAATTATGAATTTCTGTGTAATCCGTCGTTTTGCGAAAATCACATCATCGATTTTTGTTTCGATTTTTTCCGATTATTTTAATAATGGTTTCATCGATTGCTTATTAAACATATTTTTTATCTTAGACCACTCTCTGCCGTGCGAACATCTACAATACATGCACGAAAAGGCAGTGCCACCAGCAGACGACCAGCGCTCGAAAACTCAAAATAAAACCCAGAATAATCCGGAGACTTCAAGAGCAAATGATGACTCAAAAAAGGGTTCGTTTTTTACATATAAACCCAACTTAATTATGTCCTAAACAAGGTCACGGTCAGCCCGTATGCTTTTCATCCTAATCCATTCATCCGTTAAGCCCTGATAGATAAAGAAATAAAATCACAAACTTAAAATATCCGAACTTTCATACGCCTCATTTTTGTTTCATTCCACGTTCACATGACACTAACTAAATTATATAGGAACGAACGTTAATCTGTTCTTTTCATTTCATTTATCGATCATTCGCTAGGTGAGTGAAAGATGCGTAGAGCAAAAATCCAATACCGTTGGATCGGTTCACGAATGAATCCTTTACCTACTTTTAATTCATTTTGCGTTCAGATATTTCACTTCAAGTGAAAGATGGCGAATGAAATAAGCATGATAGTCTAGGTAGGATAGTAGGATTACAGTTTGAAACTTCAGAAAATAATTCAAATTAATATCTATTTTCAGGCGCAGAAAACACTTATTTTATTATCATGATCGTTATGTCAATAATATCTGCAGTTGCATTGACCCTGCTACTTGTAATTGCAATTAGATATCACTGCTGGATCAACAATCCACCAGGTGTGCCACAATCTTTCCCAACAAATCCAGTAAGTTTGTACAATATTTACATAATATTAACAAGAGAGATGTATGTACAATGCTCCAAGTTTTGTTTGACGCGTGGCTAAAATCGGAACTAACGCCGCCAAATTGTTTTATCAAAACCCCTGTAAGTACATAAAATGTACGTAAAATGCTCGAGTTGTTTAAAATTAACAAAGTGGAATTGAACTAAATCTCAACTAAAATAGAGTTCAAAATTCCGTACAAGAAAAATAAATGATTCTTTGTGGCGTCTGTTCGAACAAGCTTGCTCATATTTTTGCTCACAATTTAACAGCAAAGAACGTTCTCGAGCATTTTGCTGCTCTGTTCGTGCTAACCATAGGCCGTGTGTTCACATTAGGTACTACAATTAGTGTTTTCTTCTTTCTTTTTTTTATACTTTGGGGTCACTCAAGTATTTAGTAAGCAGATTTTTTTCAATTATTAATCCCCCCCCCCCCCTCCGTCTCGTCAGCAAAAATAAGCAAAGCGCTTGCGCTACGTAAACATCGTACACGCATTTTTCAATGTGTTCTGGTTTATTTATTTTCATGAACAGCCAGCAGTCATATGCGTTTCGTTTTCATGCATAGACACTGGGGTTGCCATATTATGTGTTCAAGTCAAAATCGACTAAATTTTGTAGAAAATCCGAAAAAGTAAAAAATAAATACTGCTAACTTAATCACCATCCAGACACCCCATCCCCCATGTCATCAAAAATAAGCAAAGCAAAGACCCCCGTCCCCCTGAAGTGCTTACGTAATACTTGAATGGCCCCCTTCCCAATGCTTTATAACTTAGCAAGTATAGTAACTCACTCACTCGAAGTTCATCAAGTTCATCATTTTCCTTATCACAGACGGCCATATTTGTGTGACCCTTAGTACGACGCTAAATGTGTTGTCAATTTAAAATTAAACCTTATATTAATAACGATAGAATTGGTATTGTAAGCCTGCATCATCCCACTGCTGGGCAAAGGCCTCCCCCCATTACTTCCAGCTCTTTCTATCCAAGGCTAAAGTGGACCACTGGTCGTTGGTTTTCTTCAGCTCGTCCCGCCATCTTCTGCGGGGTCTGCCACGACGCCTTCTAGCTGTATCAGGGCAGGGCTCCACGTGGTGGTTATTTTGGCCCACATGTTATTAGAGAGTTGGTAATATATTTTAAAAGTTCGTAAAGTTGAAGTTTAGAGTTTGAATACTTTCGATTTATTATACACTAGAGACCTGCCCCTGCTTGGCAGGGTTTTTACGACATAACAAAACATTGAATTTTCTTTATAATAATACATATAAAAGTATCGTTCACATGCATGCATGAGAGCAGTGGTGGCCAAGTGGTAACAGCCGCGACTTACGAGTTGTAGGTCGTAGGTTCGAACCCAGACAGGCGCTTTACTTTGTGTAAATTATTTCATCACCACTGCTCACAAAACGGTGAAGGAAAACATCGTGAGGAAACCGGCATGTCCTAGAACCAAAAATTCGAAGACATGTGACATCTACCAACCCGCACTGGGCCCGCGTGGTGGATTACGGCCCACTCCCTCTCACTGAGAGGAGGCCTGTGTCCCAGCAGTGGGAACATTATAGGCTGATGATGATGATGATGATCGTTCACATAAGCATAAGCCTTTCGGAGTAAAATGACTAAATTATGGTGAGAACCGCATGACTCTCCCCCTATGTCACACGATGTCACTCGTTACCTGACTTGACACTGACCCCTTCCTTAACAAGTGACGTAATTTAAGGATGGATTATACAAAACAAAATATCTAGGTATATTCTATATTTTCAGAACCCATTTTATGAAAACGTGCACTTACGGACAGAATGCCAGAAAGAAATCGAAGAGCGGGAACAACGTGTCCGACTCCCTGCAGAAAATGAATATGTGGAAATTCGAGACCACAGTAGTACAAAGTAGCTATAACTGTAATTATGAAAAATCTCTTAAGGCTACGTACACGTACTGACAGGTGGCCTGCTTAGCGCCTAGAGCCTAGCGAGTCACCTTGCTAGTAGCGAAGTGAAACAAACGCTCTAGAATTTTCGCAACCGGCCGCACTGCGCGCTTGACGACTTCGCGAGTCACCTAGCGTGTATCGAATTCGAAGGATGTTAAGTCAATCGGCTAAGCAAGCCACATGTCTGTGCGTATGTAGCCTAAGGGTATGCGCCCTCTGGTGGAACGGCTCGACAAGGCAAATTTTATGCGACGAATAATAATTCTTCTTTTTAGCGTGTCATGGCAAAAATAACGCGAAATATGCGACGAATAAAAATATAACATAATATGTAGTACAACAATAAATTATTATATATAATAATTATAATTGTAACTTTTTACCGAAGTTACTAATTAATTTAATTAAACATAAGTTGTGCAAGAAAGCCTTTTATACCGTTAAAGATTAGGTATATTGAGGACAAAAAGGCTTGGGATTGAGCTGCTTCCCATTTCTGCATTTTGAGTGTTTTTGTTCTTTTTTTTGTATAATATACACATTGACGTTAATGTTTTTTTTTTAAACGTTTGCTTACTTTGTAAAGTATTACATTATTTTAATTATTGTGAATGTGAAGACGATGTGGGTCATTTATTTTATTCATTTTATATTTTTTTTATAATTCTCTCCATGGTCTGGCAGTTTGAGTAATTTATTTGGCCTACCCAAATGTCCTTTCTTTGGTATTGTTCGTCGAATCGTAGAGCTCCTTAAGTCTTGAGTTGAGCTGCACGATTTCTGACAAATGCATGCACTGACTGGACAGGTCCTCTCAATCTGTGTGGTTCTTACCTCAAACGACCATCTCAGATATCGACCTACATGGTCTTCACATAACCTGACCAAGATTATGTCTGGACTTTAAAAGAGACTATGATCTCTGAGTTTGTTTCGGCCTTTCTTCTCAGAGTAGTCAGATAGGAAACGCCAATCTCATCTAGTTTAAAAAATATATGATTGACGTGTAAAAGTGTTTGTGCAAACCTACTTACAAAAATAAAATCATTTATCATTTATTTATTAATATTAGCGCTTATTACTAAGTAAGTTAGCTTATTTATCTGATTCATTGTTTTAAGCATGTTGTGTTTACCATAAGTAATTGATGCACTGTTATTTTTACTTTTAAAAATGTATTATGTGGTTGTATTAGTGTAATCAATTGTTGATGAACCTAATAAAAATAAATAAATAAATATCACTTTTCTGTGAAAGTAGTCCATTTTTACACAGAAAAGCGTGACTTAAGTGCTGATTTAGGTCACACAAGCTATAAAATAGTTTACGATACGTGTGACTTAAGTTCTAAACGATGTGCATGTATCGTAATGTAGGTACTATTATTATTGGCCAACGAGCACCCCATGTTATGTCCAGGCAAATCACTGTCCATTCCAAGGTTGCCTGCAAGAGATCGCAGAAAGCGATAAGGCCGCCCATTGTACATATATTTTGTACAGTTCGATCTATTTTTTGTTATGTATTTTTGTGGTGTATAATCAAGTATATAATATATCTATACCAAAAACAAAGTCGGGTTAGTTACACCATTCATACAAGCACATTCATTCACTCAAGAAAGGTTAGACCAATTTTTATGATCTTTGGGATGTTGAATTTGTCTCCGCTCCGAATAGCAGAATAACTATAGGTAGTACAAATGCGCAGTGCCTGCACACCCCTATCCTATTTCAAATTAAACAAATATCAACTTTATTTCAATGAACATTAAGTTAATTTAAGAGTGACTAGCACTATTGAAAAAGTTTTAAAAACGTTTGAAGTTGTAGCGTAAACTGAACTTTATTTTGTTAGAATTAAAGTTATTTTTCCATTAATTCAAATTTGTTTACATTTTTGACAAATCAATCGCGAACGCAGATTACCTACATATTAAAACAAGGGAAAATTTCACGATAGAAATAATAATAATAAATAAAAGATACATAATTTATTTTCTCATATATTCGTTCTTATTGATTCTGTGGCGGTACGAAGCTCGCCGAGTTAGCTAGTTATAAATAATAAAATTGAAATTTCAATGCTATTATAATCATCGTAGGTACAAAAAACAAAGTTGCGGTATGCAATTCAAAGCATTTATATGAGGTATTCAACTCAAAACACTGATTCAAATAGGAACATAAAAGGCACTTTTGAACATAAAAAATACAATAAAATAGAATTGATTCTCTAGTCACCCCTTCCAAAAGGTAGTTTCGTATGGGCAAGAAACTCCACCGTTACCGGAACAAGGCAAGTTTTATTTTTGCCATAGAATGGCAAGTAATCCACTTATCGACATCTGTGATACTAGAAACATCGCAGTGCGCTGCCAGTCCAGGACCAATGTTGAAATGTGTCATGTGCCTCTTATCAGGGCAAGCCAGATTGGGGCATGCCACTGACTGTAATATGCGCTTGGCTTCACCCTTCAAACAAGCAGCAATGTAGTGTTCCTGATGCTGCTTGGCGGCTGAAACAGAGGAGCAATTCGCGTATTTTGAAGATCCTTTACATTCTAATCTCAGTATCAGTCTGTGGTCTTATTCCATCAAAAGTAGTAAGTAGCTACCTACTTCACCTACTTCTAATTTGCTTATATTTGTTACAAGTTTTTGATATTGATTGTCGCTTGATTAACGCCGTGCCTCGGAATGCACGCTAAGCTGTTGGTCCGGCGGTTAGATAAGGTAATCACTTATTACCTAAAACATGAGTAAAATACATAACGCGCAAATTGTCAGCGCACAAGAGGTGTTAAAAGTAAACATAATAAAAACAGATCATCGCGATTGCCTTAAGCGATGGCATGCTAATATAGTCACTCCGAGTCAAATTATTTAAGAATGTCATGATTGTATAAGACATTTTTTTAAATAATACATTAGTAAATCATAATCGAGGGAACTACTTGACTTAAAGCGCGGTCACTGTCGGACTGCGTAGTAAGAAAGAGAAGCGCGATGACACAACGCTGGTAATTTATTGCAAAATATGAAGCAATTATCTATCTATCTATTTATTGTTTGGACTAAAAAAATAAAAAGTGGCTTGTAAATCTGACAAAAAATCAGAATTATTGCATGTATATAGTACATGGTTTTTATTGTAAAAAGAAAGTTTTTAGTGGTATCTTCATGATTTTTTTCTATCGTATCAAATTAGTTGTATTATGTTTTCAACACACTATCTAACTAGCATGTATCCTGAAAAATATTATATATTTTTCTGATTTGGTTTACTGTAGTCGATCGTATACTTTTATTGTTTCTAAAACTTACGTTTTTTTGCGTTTAGGACCTGTAAGCCCCTTAAATGATAACAGCCGCGCGAGTCGATCGAAGGTTAAGTTACGGTTGCCGCGATTTATCCATTGATGGGTGTCCCGGCCGTCATTTGTAGATCTTTGACAGTCGTTACAAGTGGTCAGAAGCCCAAAAAACTGACAACCATAACCAATCTTACCAAGGGATATCGTGTTACCCAGTACTGGGTTGCGGAGGTCAGATAGGCAGTTTCTCCATGTAAAATACTGGTATTCAACTGCAGCCGGTTAGACTGGAAGCCGATCCGAACATAGTTGGGAAAAGGCTAGTTGTCAGACTTTTGGGCTTCTGACTACCAATAACGTCTGTCAAAGATCTACGGATGACAGTCGGGACAATCGGTACAACGCAATTTCCGAGACATGGAGGGGGGTATATAACGAGTATATAAAGGGTGGTCGCCCATCCCCCGTGTTATCTGTATCAGTGACATAAAATTAAGGTAAGTTTGTGTTTATGTAAAGGATGTGTTCGACTTTATTGTCAACCGTACCTCCCCCGACATTAAACAGGGTAGGTATACCTACTTTTATATCACAAACGGATTTGCCGGCTAAATTGAAAAAGGTAACGGCAGAAAATAATTAGGGATCTCTATACCGTGTTTCAACTTTTGAAAGCTTTTTAAAATCACCCTTCTCCGTTGTTCGTGACGGTGTATTAAAAATGATATAGGTAGTTATAAATCAAGGGAAGTGTTTCATAGTCAGAGGACGGTCACAGTTTTAATTACGTCAAGAATTTGTTACTTTTATCTACCATCATTATCTGTTATCATCAATACCCATAGCCCGTAAAGCCAATGCCAATTTATTTAACTGTCCAGGTACAGTGAGCAGGTTCACAGGTTAACACCAAGTTCAGACGACAGCGACATGAGTAACTCAAAATGTAACCTACAGCTCGGTTACAATATATTATTCGCCAGTGAGCCCCAAACAAGACGGTTATCTGTATCTTGGGGTTAGGGGTACGAAATCCAGAGTAGGGACTAGAAAGGTGATTTCAGGTGTGGTATGGTATCTGTGTGTGTAAGTGTGCGAGTTTGTATCCATTATGAATCGTTTGATTCGGTGACAAGTCAGGGTCTTTATATTAGGTCAGGGTTTTGTATTGTTCCGCGTCATCCTACCAACCAGTGTATTACAACATTTTTTTGCCACGAGGTGAGGAAATCTTCACATCACTTTCGTAGGTACATTTTGTACGGAATCCCTACATGAGTGCGAAAGCCGTATCATCGAATTTTGTTTCTTAGAAAACCTTTCAACGACAATATACGAGATATCATCGCACACTACAAGCAGGCCGCTTTTTTGTATCGAAATGTGATACGGTTATAATGTGCGCTAAGATTTAGTACCTACTCAAAGCGTTTACCAAAATTGATCGGCTTTCATTGGACTATTACCTCGCTGAATCCGGCGGCCTTTCAGCCTTTGTGGAAAGGATGCGAGGATGTTGTTGTGCAAAGAATGTCGTGTGTCGCCGTTATATTCGATTTTGCCGCCCGGGTTTGCAGAATAATGCCGAACCGTACAAGTGAGTAGCATCCCTTAAGTGAACTTGTAATAGCACCTATACACTGTTCTATTAAATTAACGACGTTCGATCAATTAAGCAGAACGCACATTATACTAATCAAATATTTGTGTTGGAAATTGAGGGTAGGTGAGTTTGCGTACCTACCTACCTGTGTGTTGACTGAGCAACGTTCAGATGGGATGGCTGTTAACGCATCTTGTTAATGATAAGATTATGTACAGTAGTAGTGTCAGTAGATTATGGTGTTTAGTGACCTCATTGATGATGTTCTTCAGAAACCGCAACCGGCGTGCGTGTATCACGTTTACGTATTTTCAGAATCCTGAAAATCTAGAACTAGTTTACCCCAGTCCTAGATTTTAGCAAGTTTTCTAGTAACTTCTCTTCCATTAGGATTTATGCTAAGAATCATAATGAGTACCTACTACTACTTAGGTATAAGTATTAAGTTAATTATTATAACGTCAACGAAGTTATAACGAGTAGGGGCTACTAGCAAACTCGAGGGGTTTACAATTAGCCCCTAAAGAGTTTAATTATCCACCTCCTGGCTCCATCATCAGGCCCTCGAAACCAAGTGCAATCTATTGGGCTCGTCAAAACAAATTGTATGAGTCCAAACTCGAGGGGTTTCCTCGTAGCCACTGAAGAGTTCCACTGCCGACCTTCTGGCTTCATCATCAGATCAGCTCCAAGATACCAAATTATAGTTTTACCTTCCAAACTACATATACACACAAAGTTTCATTTTAATACGATAACAATTTAGAAGTAGGGTAAAATTGACTTCTATGATTTTTTTACATTGCTGATTAGTTAGTTATGTTATTGCGTGATAATAAAAATACAAGTCAGTTGTTTTCCTCATAAAAATATAAAATAAAAGTAGGCACACAACTATAGCTACCTAGGTACTATAGTCAACAGATTTAGATGTCCTTTTAATCCTGAAAGTAGCCCAGATTAATCTGTTCAGCTCCAAAAGACTTTTTTAAATTATCCCCTTGATTTAGATACGCGCCTCCTTCAACTACGCCATCCGTCCCTTTTTGTAAAAAAAAACTGAAATTTTCTTTCCATCAGCTAAATCAACAAGTTACGACGCAAAATACAACAATAGGGCCCCCGACTCCGCCCGTTCTCGTCAACACCAAATTTCTAAGCGAAAGGGAAGATTCTTGAGGGTATTTGCACAAAAATAGCACTGAAAATAATTTCACTTATTGTTTCAGAGGAAGTGGTAGTACTTGGACAAAGAGTTGGTGGAGGTATGTGGGTTGGTGGGGAAGGATTTGTGCCTACTTTTGTATGAGCTCTGAAATGCCTTTCTTTGTTCTTTTATTGGTAGAGTATATTACTTAACAAGTTCGGCCCAGCGCCGCTTTCGTGAGGTGCGCACATTTTGACAAAATATTTTCTTATACAAAATAGACATACTTACGTTGATAAACGATCTGCTCTTCAAGTATCCTAGCGTTATAACATTAAACACAAAGTTAAAAGACTTCGACTACAGATGACGTTGACTTCGGACATTGCGTTTGTATGCCTTGCGAGTGTGTAGTAGAGACAACAATAAGCCGCCAAAATTTCATTTCTTGTGGCTCTAGCTAGATGTTGTCTCTAGATGTTATGTTGATGACACTTGCAAGTGTTGCGGCGCAAAAGTTTATCTAATGAAATTTACTATGGCTTCCTGGCGTCGTGAATCGTAGTGCAATTAACATCGTAATATATTTATTAGCCGTGATTTTAGACGCTGTGTTAATAATAAATTGTACAAATTTGTTGTTATAATTATGACGATGATGGTCCAAACGTGTTAAAAACGACAGGTAACTTCTGAGAGAGATTCGCTCGGGATGGGAAAGTCTGAAATCAAACCAATTTTCATATCAACTTTGACGAAGTAACAGGTGCCCTTCAAAACTCTGAATACATAATACCTTACATTGATTCCCCTTTCCTTCTCGCAACTCAGCAGGACGAAACCCTCATTAATAACTATCTGGGTACCTATATTTATGAGGTAAACATATCTGATGTTTCATATGCTTCAGAAAGCTCGTTTTGCTTAGTGGCAGTGGAGTTTACCAAAGTAGTATACAATCGTCGTCATCTTATAATCATCATATTTGCAGGCATTCATATATTATTGAGTGTTATATGCGATGTCTCCATCTTAGTCGATGACCACGGTATGCAACACCCTAATTTCGTAACGCAATATCAATCACAATCTGAATAATTTTGAAGGATATTGCTAATCCATTGCTTCGTAGGGTCGGAAACATTGTCTGCTCAACAACGTAACGCATGTTGTTGAACTGTCAAAATGGAAGTCATTCCTACTGTTAGTGTGTTACGCAATTTTTCCGCTGGTTTCATCAGACAGAAAAACGCCGAAGCCCATGATCTTCATTCGAAAACTGTCCCTATCCCTATATATTCGGTGTCCTAGCTGCACACCATTTTAAGCTTATTCTTAGGCGACGGGATCTCTAACGAGGGGTCGGCGCAAGGGTTATTTGAACGAGATTTGCCTGATTCTACTCCGGCACACTGTTTCGTGTTTACTTTTAGACTTTTTCCCCTTTTTATAGGGGCTGCTATAGACGCTAGAGATTTGTTTTAGATTAATTTGATGAGGGATATTGAGTGTTAATAGAATTAAAGTCGTAAGCGAAATTTTTCGGGTTGTACGAGCCTATAAAACGATACCCGGGGTAAGGGTTCATCATCTGCCTAGCCTGTTCCCAACTATGTTACAGAATAAGCAATATTTTAAAAAAATCGAACGGCTGGAAAACAAATGAACAAAAAAAAAAACAAAATGCCATGCTATAACCAAAATTAATTTGAATTTGGAATTCTAAATAGAATGAAAGATAAAATCTTCATAATAGCCAGTATCAAAAATCAGCAATTTCATAGGTACGGACCTAATAGTAAGCTCCAGCCTAGCCCTCTATGATACCCACACGGTGTGCCCGTAACAACCTGTCATCCACTTTTACAATACCCGCGCCTAAACTAGCCCACATTTACAGCATGAGTCGCCCAAAACATTGTGTTCTCTTAATTCAGACGCGGTAATTAAGTCGGCGCGCATGCCATTCATAATTATGAGGGAGACATTATGCTAATCGAATTAGAACAAAATGTAGCCCGCTGTAACACTTTATTAAAGTTTGGGACACATCTGAGGGAACATCGGATGCTTTCAGATAAATCCTTGCGCAGAAAACGTTATTGCAACACGTCTTTGCGTGTACCACTAAGGAGTGGAACTTTTTGCTAGAGTATATTATGCTTCCCGATAGTCTTAACCTGGGAGTTCCGTTAGAGTTTCGGTTCCTGCTCAAACTCAACCAATCTGCTTAGCTTTTTCCAAATACGTAGTGGTCGGCTTCCAATTCAATCGGATGCAGCTGAATACCAGTATTTTACATGAAGCGACTGTCTATCTGACCTCCACAACCCAGTTAGTGGGTAACATGACACCCCTTTTTTTTTTTTTTTTTTTGTCGCTGAGAAATGACGTTACGCATCTCCGCTCGTCGGGGGACGACACGGAGTATGTGGGACTCCCTGCCAAGGTGGCAGTATACCCACTAAAACTCAGCGGTGTTCCCTCGTCGCCTTGATGGAGGGGTCATGGGAATCCGGCTCAGCCTTTGCGTCCACAACCCCCCCGGCGCATGCCCGCCTAACTGGCGGGCCCCGCATGTCCCCCCGGCTGGGGGGCTACGGGAATGGCCGGGAACACCTGGCCATTCCCGTCCGGCACTGGTGGAAGCCTGTGCAATACAGGCGAGGGTGCCCCCGCACCCGTCGCCTGCTGGCTTCCACCTGGGAGGAGTCGGAGGTGACTGTCATACTGACGTCGTCTTCGACCCCTCCTCCGCCTTCGGAGCGGCGCCGCGAGAGGGTCTTCCTCCCGCGCGCGCTCCGCCGCCTCCTTCTGGGACATGACGTGTTCGCAGAAGGAGGCGACTGCCGCCCAGGACCCCTCGTCCCTCAGCATGGCGTTGACCAGGCCGGGGAGCGAGAGGTCCGTTCCGATCGCATCGGTGAGACTGCGGCGCGGCTCGGACCACGACGGGCACACCTCAAGAGTGTGCTGCGCCGTGTCCTCCGCCGCGCCACAGCCGTGACACGACGGCGTCTCCTCCCGCCCGATACGGTGCAGGTACGATCCAAAGCAACCGTGCCCGGACAGCACCTGCACCAGACGGAAGGAGAGGAACCCGTGCGACCGCTCGAGCCAGTCTCGCAGGACCGGCCCAATCGCGTCTAGGGTTCGGCGGCCGAAGGCTGCGGCGGCGAGGTCCCGCGTCCAGTGGACGACTATGGCGTCCTTCGCCTCCCGCCGGACGGCCTCCCGCTCTTCGGGGGCGGGGCGTTCTCCTCTCGCCCTCCGCCCCGCCGTCCATTCATACACTCTGGCGAGCACCCACGCCTCGAGTTCCCAAGGCGGGGTGCCGGCCAGAGCGCATGCCGCCGAGAAGGCGACCGTGCGGTAGGCCCTCGCCACCCGCTGGGCTATGGCCCTTTGGGGGGCCCGCAATGCGGCGGCGTTCTCCCTCCTGTGGAGGGAGTCCTCCCAGATAGGGGCCCCGTAAAGGGCCATACTCCTCAAGATGCCGGCGTAGAGCTGCCGGCATCGCGCGCTGGGCCCCCCCAAGTTGGGGAGCAGCCACGAGAGGGCGCCCGCAGTCTTCAGCAGGCGCGTCGACAGCCCGCTAAAGTGCGGGCCGAAGCGCCACCTGCTGTCGAGTACAAGGCCCAGATATTTCATCTGGGCCTTCACCTCGATTCGGACGCCCTCCACGAAGATGTGGGCGTCTGGTGGTTGGCGCTGCCGAGGCCTGTGGAAGAACACTGCCTCGGTCTTGTGCAGCGCCACCGTCAATCCTAGGCGGCGGATCCTCCCTGCGACCAAGGATCCGCCTGCCGAGGCCAAGTTGGCCGCTTCCCTGAAACTCTCCCCCCGGGCGGTGAGGAGAGTGTCATCGGCGTAGCAGATGACACTCGTGCCTCGGAGGAGAGTTCCCCGCAAGAGCCAGTCGTAGCCAACGTTCCAGAGGAGAGGTCCCACTACCGACCCCTGTGGAACGCCGGACTCGACTGCGTACCGCCGGACTTGGCCAGCCCTGTTCACGAGGACGATCGCCCGATCCTCCAGGTAGCTGGCCAGTAGACGCCGCATGTATAAAGGCACCCCGTGGAATCGGAGTGCCTCTAGGATGGTGCTGTGGGGAACAGAGTTGAAGGCGTTGGCTATGTCGAATGACACCGCCAACAATCCGTCCCCCGCCTCCATCGCCTCCTTCACCTGGCCCTTAAGGCGGGCCAGCGCGTCCACTGTGGAACGCTCAGCCCGAAAACCGAACTGAGCGTCCGACAAGTCCGGCCCCACATTCCGCAGGTGGCTCTTTAGGCGGCCAGCGATTATCCCCTCGAACATTTTGCCGACCTCATCGAGCAGGACGATGGGTCGGTATGCCGAGGGCGAGTCTGCGGGGCGGCCTTCCTTGCGAAGGAGGCACAGCTGTCCCTCCTTCCACGGTTTCGGGAACCTCCCAGACGCAAGACATGCGCTAAAGAGGTCCCGAAACCGCTCCTTCATTTGAGTGGCGGCAATTGCCACCACCCTCGCCGGGACACCGTCGGGGCCCGGAGCCGTCTTCTTGGCGCGGATATGCACAATCGCCGCGCTGAGTTCCGACTCCGTGACAGGAGGGGCCTCCTCTTCCTCCTCGGCTGGCGGAGCTATCCCCCGCGGAGGATCCATCACTGGTGGGGTGAAGTTGTCCCTGCACGGGAACAGGGACTGAACCACCCCATCCAGGAATGAGGGCTCCAGGGTCTCGGCCACCGGGGGACCAAAGGGGCGCAGCTTGTTGCGCGCCGCCTTGTATGGCCTCCCGTAGGGATCTCTGTCGAGACCCTCCAGCATCTCCGCTCTCGCCGAGTCCCTGGCGGCGGCGATGGCCCGCTCGAGGACCAGTTTTGCCTCTATGTACACCTCATAGAGGTGGTCCTCGTGGGCGAGGTCTCGTCGACGCCGCCGCCGGCTCCGCGCATAGGCCCTTCTGGCCTCCACGCACGCCGCTCGAAGCCTCTCCAGCTCGGCCGACCACCAGTACACCGCCCTATTGGGCAGCGGTCGGCCGGCCCGAGGCATGCTAGAATTGCACACCTCGGTCAGAGACTCCCTCAGGTGTCCCGCCGCGATGTCTACGTCCAAGCCGGCGGAAGGCGGCGAAAGCCAGTCCTGGATAAACGCCGCCTCCGCCGCCGCCTCCCTGTCCAGGCGGGTGAGAGCCCACCGTGGAAACGCTGACCGCCCCGAGAGGGGCCGCGTCCCTCCGGGGCCACCGGTGGAGATGTCGAACCGCACGTAGCGGTGGTCCGACATGGTCTCCACCAAATCCACCCGCCAGTTCAGCACGCGCGCGGCCAGCGCAGAGGTGGCAAAAGTGACGTCCACTATCGAGCCACCCTGTCGCCGCACGCATGTCTGGACGTTCCCTCTGTTGAGGAGGGAGAGCCCAGAGGAGGCTGCCCACTGCTCCACTGCCCGCCCGCGATGGTCGGTGGCCGGGTTGCCCCAGGTCACCGACTTGGCATTCAGGTCTCCCAATACGGAGACCTGACGCGGCGCCGCCCTGCCGACCACGGCGGCCAGGACTCCAAGATAGTTCTCGAAGTCCCGGAGAGGGCGGTTTGGGGAGAAATAGACGCCCACGAGGGCTATCTCTCCCCACGCGGCGGCCACGTATCCCGGTCCCCTCTCTAATAGCGAGAGGGGAGGGGAGTCTGTGGAGGACCGCGCCGCTAGTGCCACCAAGCCGTCCTCGTCACCCAGCCAACTGCCGGGGATCGAGTAGGGCTCGGCGACCACCGCTACGTTCACCAACCACTCAGCCATGGCCTGCACCAGCAGGTCCTGGGCCGCTCTGCAGTGATTGGTGTTCGCCTGGAGGATGCGGTGATAGGAACCCACTATTCCGACATCGCACCTCCCTCCTCAGCCACCGCCGCTTGAGCTGGAGTAACAGCAGCGGCGACAGCGGTGGTGGCGGCAACAGGGCGAACCTGCACCGGCACTATGCCCTTCCTCGCGGGAGGCTGGCAACTCCTGCCCCCCATCCTGTGCCCCGCGGGGCGGCCGCTGGCAGCACACGCCGGGCAGTGTGGCGTGGCGACGCTGCAAGCGGCACTCCTGTGTCCCTCCTGTCCACACTGGAAGCAAGACTCTCCCCAGTCGAACTTGGAGGGACACGTAGATCGGGTGTGGCCCGGCGCGAAGCACTTGAAGCACCGCGCAGGCTTGTCCTCAAGCGGCCGGACCACGGCCGAGCTGAAGCCCACGAGCAGCCGTCCCTTGGTCGCCTTTAGGGCGGCCACCGCCGCGGCGACTGGGCACTCGACGCGGATTGCGCCCATGCCGCGGCGGCCGGGCCTGATGGCTCCCCCCTTCACGGCGCTGGCGCTGCAACCTCCCGCAGCAGCAACGGCCGCCACCACATCCTCTTTGGTGACCGAATCGTCCATATCGATCACCTCCAAGGATGCGGTCTTGACGGGTCTGGCGACCGTCGCCACATCCGCGATGGCCTCTTGCAACTTTGTTGCAAAGAGGTCCGCGTTTGCGCCGCGCTGCTCCCCCCCGAACTCAAAAATTCGGGCTCCGGCCTGCGTGCGGCGGCACGTGATATTGCCGATCCCCAGCCGAGAGGGATCCGCGTTAGCACGAGCCCGTCTTAGGACGGTCTCGTACGTTTCGCCCCGCTCTGCGGCCTCCGGGGTGATGGTCACCACGACCGCCGCAGTTTTGGGAGGAACCAACTTCCTCCCGCCCGCCGAAGCCTTCTGGGCTGCCGAAGCAGTCGCAGCGGGCTTGGACTTTTTGGCCTTTCCCCCCCTGACCACTTCCGTCCACGCCTGGTTGGACGGGGTGGTGGAAGGGAGCATGGCGTCCTCCCGCTGCGTGTTCTGGGGGGCTGCCGGAGAAGCAGACGCTCCCTCCGCGCTTGTGGTGGGTGTTTGAGGGGCCACCGTGCTCCTCTTGCCCTTCCCCTTTCCCTTCCCCTTGCCCTTGGAGGGCTTCGGGGCCTGGGTCTGCGCACCCGGTTTCGGGTCTCCCGCAGGCTGCGCAGGTACAGGCACCGGCTCCGTCGGTGGCGGGCTCTTATCCGCCGCTAGCGGCGGGCGGAGCCGCTTTTCCGGCGGGAGCCGGTCCTCAATACCGGCGAAGCAGCCCCTGATGAAGGCCCTCTCCTCCATGACAACCCCGCGGATTATTTCCACGAGGTTGCCAGGAGGGGAGGAGCCTCCCTCTGCCGGACCAGGGGCAGGCGCAGGAGCAGGTTGGGCTTGCCGGGCCGTGGCCTCAGCCAGCTTCTGGTGCAGCTGGCTGACCTCCAGCTGCAGGCGATCCACCCTCGCCTGCAGCTGCCGCGTCTCCTCTGTGGCCGTGCGCTGCACCAGCTCGGTGACAATGCCGTGCAAGCTCACGGCCCGGCATTTGAGGGCCTTCTGGAAGGTCCCCTTGAGGTTTGAGGACTTGGAGGCGACCTCCAGTACCTCCTCCTTGTCCTGGAGTGCCATGCGCTCCAGCTCCGCCAGGGAGTGGTCGGCGTACAGCACATTGGATGTGCCATAGCCAGCCCTCGACCTGGCGGACCGCGCCTGCTGCTCCCTGGCAGCGACCTTCTCCTCAAAGTCCTGCTGCAGCTGCTCCCTCCTTGCCAGGCCTAACTGACGCTCGGCGTCCACCAGACCCACGTCGTGGGTCGGACTCGAAGCAGGAGTCGGAGCAGGAGTCGAAGCCTTTTTCGACTTCGGCCTCTTCCCCGACTTGCCCACAGACCCCGAGGAGCCTCCGGACCCGAGCCTCAGGTAGGCCCGCTTCCGCTGGAGGCGGTCGTTTTCGGCCGCCGACGTGTCCATGGCGGACTCGCCGGAGTCCGAAAACTCCGCCTGCAGGCTGGATAAGCTGGCCACAGATGGTGCGCGGCCAGCTTCGACGTGGCCCTTAGAAGGGCCGGAGGATTGGCCCTGGGAAGGGCCACTGTGTTGGCCCTGAGAAGGGCCGTTTGTATCGTCCCCGGAGGGACAATCTGTTAAAAAGCGCCCGGAGGCATCTCGTCTTTGCTTTTTCGGCATACTTGCAGTCGTCCGCGTGTTGGCTGCAAGTCACAGCGCACTTTAGCCGCCGGTCTGCCACTCCGTTACGGTGGTCAGACACGGCGTTGCCCGGGGATCACGACGTGGACGTATGCGCTGTGGGGGGACCCCCAACATGACACCCCTTAACTCAACTCAAACTCAAAGCCTTTATTTTAATAAAATCAATTATAGGCATTGTTGAATTGTCAAGGTGTCAGTCAGTCGAATAGATGAAGCTAGTTGCCCATTCCAAAGCGTAAAATAGGTTCCTGTGGAGGGGAAGAAGCGGACAAGAAACTCCACGGACACTCTTAATACTTCTAGTCAATCATATTATGTATTCATTTTAGATAAGCGTTTATTTAGGTACGTTGCTGGTAATTTCTACCTAAATTTAGGAAAGCATTCCTTGTGTGACAAAGAAAGGTAGATAGACTTATGCTTATAGTTCATACCGTTGTGAAATTTGCCAATAAGCAGGTTGGTGCAGTGGATACCCAAGATTATCCGGATGATAATTCAAATATTGTTGGTTCTAGAAAGAAAAAAAAGTATTCACACAGACTAGAAGGCACACAGTATAACATACTTAGATATACCTACATCAGATAAAAACAAATAAGAATCAAATTTTGAAAAAAGTGTCTAAAGTGTGCCTTGCGGTTGCGCCAAAAGCGCCCAGTTCAGCAAAAATGCAAGAAAACTAGTGCCTGACGCTCATGGAGACTTTTTAATACAACCTGTCATGACTGTCGCTCCCCAACTACATAATTAAACATTCCATTAAAATATATTTTCTCTAAACAAAATAATCTAACATCAACTAAAAGTGACAACTCCATACATGTGCGCCCCCTTACTTCCGTACCCAAACGAGGAGAGACAAGGGACCGCTGTCCGCGGAACGTCACGTTTTTGTGTGTTCACGCCCCTAGGGTCACTGCTTGAAGACGTAACATACATAGATGTGTTAATTTTCAACTTTGTGAAACTGTGTACGGTACATTTTGTGTAGTTTGTTGGGTGGGGTGGCTGTCGAAGCAAGTGTAGGTTTTTAGTAAATGCGGACGAAGCTTAGGTCATAATATAACAAAAACTTGTGAATCACCATGTTTGGAAATCAAGCTTTAAAGAAAACAAAATCTTTCTTATTCTTGCCTGACTGCCAACATACTGCATACTGTCTCCTGTTAAGTCCGTTTACAGTTATTTTACTACTGACCGCAGCAACCCAATAACAACCTTATTGTGACTATACTAAAGATTACTGTTGTTTGGGAGTTAATAACGAACTCCTTGTTATTTTGATGGTTGGTGTTTAATTAACAACTTTTACAATGAGTAATGAGAAACGAATAAGAAAAATACTGACACAGAAACGCATGTCATGTCATTTTCTTCAACGGAATGACCCGGGAAAACGCCGGCCGGCACTGGTAGGTCTTTTGACATCTCGATGACAGTGACAGCGTCACATTAGCGATCCGCGGCGCCAACAATTACTGTGATTTTGACAGACTTGTCGATGGCAGTAAACCCAAAAGCAACCTTATTACAGCGATGATAAAGATTACTTTGATATTGACAGTGATTCAAAGTCAGAGGTAAAATAACTGGCAATGGACTGTATATTATTCTGAAATGCGGATGTGCCATTTATTTACATACAGCCAATTATAACTTGAGTTTGGCCAGCGAGTCGTGGTACAAGGAAATGGCGGCTTTAAAAAATCTTCAGCAAGCAACATGAAATACAGGGTGGCAAGGACATCGATGTGCAACCTTTTGCCCTGGATTCAATACATGATTCTAAACCCCCATGGGCCCATGCACAGAAATTTTTCTTCGGTTATTAAAAAAAAATCCGTTCCTTTCAGTGGGGGCGGATCATTCAGCTGCTGCAGTAACCGTGCCCTCATTTTCAGCAGTTTCATCATTTCAATCCGCTCACACTGACACCGCACACAAAGGGTTACTATTTACATAATAATCATTTTGAACCCAATAGCGAGAACATCTCGAATGCTATTAGCTAACGACCCTGAAATTATGATAATCATCATAATTTCAGCGTCTCGACAAGGCTCTATGCAAATACCTATTAGGTGGCTTTGGCAGTTATTAATATGCTTGTATTAAGGGCTAAACACTGCTGTAAAGCGCGACTGCTGAGCTTGGTTCCTGGGTTCGATTCCCAGATCGGGCTAAGTATTATTAGGTGTTTCCATTCGTAATTTCTTAGTAACAGCCCAGAGTTTGGAAGTTGGTGGTGTGATCCTCGTGCCTGGTAAAGCACGTTAAGCCGTTGCTCAGTGTTTGATTTCATTCAAAAAATTTCCCTATGCTGTGTTTATCACGTAAATCGATCAAGAAATGCATTTTAAAGGCAAGAGTAGAACACCCACGTGTGTATTTCAAATATTATTTTTTTTATAATTTTTTTGAGAGCTACTCTATTGCTTCAAAAACTCGTCTGGCCAACAACGTGAATAACGCAATGAACGTGGCTGACGCATCAAAATGAAAGGCATTACTATTGATTGCCATCCTGTGTGTTAATCACCCCACTGGTTTCCTCACAATGTTTTCCTTCACCGATGAAAATGATGTCACATTGGTACTTGCCAGGATTTGAACTCACAACCTCGTAAGCCAAAAAGCGGAGCCTTAACCACTGAGCCATCACCACAAACGCTCAACAGCACGTTAACATCATCACCATCATTTATTTATTTCAAATCATAAAATCCAATTTGTGAGTACATATACAACTTAAACACTAGTGTTAGTACATCCATACTAATATTATAAATTCAAAAGTAACTCCGTCTGTCTGTTTGTATGTTACCTTTTCACGCCTAAACCACTGAACGGATTTCGATAAAATTTGGCAGAGAGGTAGATTGCATTTCGGGGAAGGACATAGAATAATTTTATCCCGTTATTCCCACGGGATCGACACTTATGCTGGTGGAAGCACGGGATGCTGCTAGCCCATAATAATTTTTAGTTACAAAGGTCTTAAGACTATATTAGTATTGCACTACATGAGTAGTCACCTAAGTCGACTAAGGTGTCGATATATTTGACTACTTCAATATTCTTAATGTCAACTAGCACACATTTTCAAACGTATGTACGTACAACTGAATCATTTTAGAAATATGTTTCAGGTTTATGTTGTTTTGATCGGATATAGAGGGAAAACCACAAGTTTGTTAGTTGGTTTAATAAAATAATAATTGGTAGTGCAGTGCATTGGTAGTAATAAATAATAATAATTTTTTATTGCCATATAACAGGTTACTGAAAAAAATTAGATCCGGGCTCTAGAGCTAGGTTAGAGTACCTGGATTTCAGGAGCCAGAACTATTTATTTATTTAGCTTAATTTTATCCCTTACATTTAGTTTTATATTTTAATGTGTTGTGCACTTATTTATTTATTTGTTAGTTATGTTAGTGTTTGTACTTAAAATAAGATTAGTATTGTTAGGTGTAAGGGCCGCCTTTTGCGGTGAAAGCCTCCTCCAAACTGTTCCAACTGACTCTGTCTTTCGCCAGTCTCGGCCATAAGTTTCCGGCTGTTTCCTTTAAATCGTCACTCCATCTTTTAAGTGGTCTACCCTTCCTTCTCTTCTTACTAATTGGATACCAATTTGTAATGACTTGTGACCATCTTTCATCGGTAGTTCTTTGAATATGGCCTGACCATTTCCATTTCAGTGTCAGGACCTGTTTGACCACATCTCTTGCCTTGGTTCTTTTTCTTATCAGTGAACTTTTGACTCTGTCCTTCAATCTGATACTTAAGTAACTCCTTTCAATTCCTCGTTGACAGCTTCTTATTTTACTTAGGAAGGATTTTTTGAGAGGCCAGTTTTGACATGCGTATGTGAGAACCGGTATTAGGCAGATATTCATTGCTTTTGTTTTCAACTTTATGGGTATGGGACCCTTGAAAATTTCCTCCATACTCCAGTAGGTACCTATTCCAAGTATTTTTCACTCTGCGATCGATTTCTTTTTCTGTGCAAGATTTTGTTGAAATTAGGTGGCCAAGGTAAATATGTATAGTCCACGACATATTCTATAGGCGCTGTCTGATATAGGTATTTGTTCACGGTTTTTCATGATTTTGGTAAATAAATAATAAATAAATAAAATAATTTATTTGCATGAAACATGGTATACAATGGTGTTAAGCATAGGTCAGAGTGGCACAAACATGTTTAGTTAAGATTAAACATAGCATGCAAAAATTTAATGTTAACTGGGGTTATTTAAGTGCATAATGTTAGAATATAATGTCAATACTTTTTATCCATAAATTCTTTCAAACTATAAAAGCTACATTCATTTAGCCATTTGTATAATTTGTTTTTAAATAGTCTTACATTTAATAGTTTGAAATTGTTTGGTATTTTATTACAAGTGCGCACGCACATTGCTAGACAGCTTTTATTATTTGGATAGCTTTGGCAACTCATTTAACACCAGTCCATAAGGATCACGTCTGCTCCGAGGATATACATCGCTTGCTGTCTTGAATAATTGTTTATTCTTGGTCACAAACATACATATTTCGTAGATATAGAGAGATGGAAGCGGTAACAAAGCAAGTTTTTTTAAATATTGGCCGACATGTATCGTCCTGCTGAAGTCCATAAATTGATCGCACTTCTTTTGAGCGATGAACGCTCTATTTATATCAGTGCTATTACCCCATATTATAAGACCATAGCGTAGTAACGATTCAACATACGCATGGTAATAGCAGTTTTTATGTTTGTTACATTTTTGACTTGCTTCAAGGCGTATACGAATTTATTAATTCTGCCACTGACGTTATGTACGTGTTCCTTCCAGTTTTTATATAGTCACCGGCACGTAACTTGGCAAGGTTTTGGCGGAATGGGAGTAAGTTAGCGCGTGGACACTTAGTGCAACAAGAAAATGGTCACTTTTATTGTTTGTCATTACACTATGGTTATTGCCATAGATTATTTTTAAACATGTCTGTTTAGAAGAAAGTTAAAGAAAGGAAAAACGCATCTAACGACTCTTGCCAAGTTACGTGCCGGCGATTGTATCTTGATCAATTATTACTCCTAAAAATTTTGTATGTGGTACTTGTTTAATTTTACTGTCCCATGAATCATATATGATTCATGTTGATTGTTTAACTATTGTGTCTACTTTATGGACAGTGAATCTGTTAATACTATGTCATCCGCAAACCTGAGATGTGAGAGGTACTTGCCATTGATATTTATTCCAAGTCGAGAGGGGGGTAAAGCAAGGAGACCCACTTTCCCCAAAACTTATTTTCATCGCAGTCCTAGAATCCATCTTCCAAAATATTGATTGGAGCCAGAACTACACTATTTATAATAGAATGCAAGCAGTCACAACATAACTATGTATGAACATTTTAGATAAAATAAAATCGAGTGTAATGACGACGTTGATACCTACAGGAAAACAAACAAAAGAGCAATAATAAAATATATATATTTCATATTAAATATTGATGTCGATGATTATTTTATTTATATTGTCGATTATTATATTGACAATTTAGTATGTATTTATTTATTAGGTAGGTATGTACTAGCGACCCGCCCTTACTTCGCACGGTTTTACAACTTGACAAAACATTTTTATCATCGAAAAAGGTTCCTAGCGCAGCTGGAATTTGTGAACCAATCAATGGTTATCCTAATCGTGTTGTGACAGACAACGGTAAGGCTTTCACAAGTAGACAGTTGAATTAATTCGGAAATGATAAACAGTTTAGGCACACATTAAATGCTATTGCTTGTCTACGCGCTTAAGGTCAAATAGAACGTATACAAACCGATCCATTCTCAATGCATTGCGAGCTACTGACTCAAATGAAGCCTCTAGTTACTGGGCCGATTGTGTCGTTGGGCTTCTCAAGTTATGAGTTGAGCTACACGGTTACTGACAAATTCTTTCACTGACTGGACTGGTCCTTTCAAATCTGTGTGTGTGAGGTACTTTCCTAAAAATACCATTACAGACATCAATCTACATGGTCTTCACAAATGATCTGACCAAAATTATGTCTGTATTTTAAAAGAGACTATGACCTCTGAGTTTGTTTCGGTATTTCTTTTCAGAGTAGTCTGATAGGAAACGCCGGCCTTATCTAGCTTATTTTTTTAATAATTGTCGTAGGTAGGTATATGTTATAGTGATAAATTTCCTTGCCTGATATAATTGGGGAAATTATAACACCATATGACACAAATTAACAAAACACAACAACGCCTAGGCGCGATTCCACCAATGCGCGGCACTGTGCGACGCTGTAATGCACAGTGTTCGGCAAAGTGTTTCTTTCGGTGGACTCACTCAAGTAAACATTTACAAATGTGCTGCACTGGACGCTTACAAAAGTTACCTACGCACAGAAACAAAAACAAACGGACTTGCAGGTCAGTACGTGCACTGCTGGAGTTCTGCACAAAATGTTTGTGAAGAAAATGCTGACCACGATTTTGGTGGGCTCACGCCATTAGGATTTAAATCTCCAATGTGACCTTTCGAGTCCCTGTAAGGAGTCGGAACCCGTAGAAACCCGTTCAAAGAAAGCTTCTGATAGATTTCGAAAAACGAGTGAGAAAATGAAGCGCAAACTTCGATAAAAAACGCAAAAATACTCTTAGACAAAATAATTGGGGTTTACAATGTTTTCAAATTACAGTAGGTATGGGAGGACAGCGTAGGCCTGTCAACAAGTACCAGGTACTTGATAAAATAAAAAATGGTCTAGGTACAGATCTAAAGTCTACAATTTAAGGCCTATAAAATCCTCACATTTACAAAATAAGAATCTATCAAAAGGATAATTTAATAAAAAATAACCCAGTAACAACCAGCTTGCTGGTGTTCAGGCCCTTATATCCTACTATTACATTACCGGACTTCTAAATCGACCCACTTTGCCATTCCATGAGGTTTATGGGTCTAAAACATCAAAATATTGTGAGCCAAAGAAAAAAACAAGAGCGAGTCTGACTCGCGCACGGTTTCGTATCATCATATTGTTTTTAATTTTTATGCAGCGCCATCTCTTGACCGATAGTGGAACTAATGTAACTTTTGTTGATGATATCTGAAAAAGTGTGCTATTTAGAGACTTTGTTTTATTTTTTCTGTAACATTTATATAAACTTCTACGAGTATCACAAAATTATTTCAGATTTTTCTCTTTGCAAACTTCGGAGATAAGGGGGCGAAAGGTAGGTATTGTTTTTTACATTTTTCATCAAAAGACGAAAACTATGCAGCCTAAAGTAAAAAGAAAAAATATTTAGAATGTGCAAACTGCGCTCTTTCATATGATATCCCAAATGCCCTAGTAGCCCCATTTCGAATTTTTCAGACCCCCTTTCAGTCCCTGTAGCAGAAAATATACATATATTTTAATTTCTTTCTAATTTGCAAAATATTTGGGCAAATGTCATCTAAAACTATTCTAAATTTCAAGTTGATAGCATTAGTAGTTCTTGAGATATCTAGCTGTGACAGACAGATAGACTGAGTCTCACCATAAGGGATCCTTTTTACCATTTTGGTACGGAACCTTAAAAAAAATTTGAAGCTGACATACCTACTTGGCCCTCATCTAACCATAGAACCAATGACCGTTGGGGTAGACATGTTCTTGAGTCGAAACCGAGTGGAGACCGCGAATCCGCAAACGTAAGGTATGACGCCCTCAGGCTAGATGGAGCGACGATCTTCGCATGGTGGCTGATAGCAGCTGGTTAAGCCGCCATGCCGCCATGCATGCCGCCATGGGATCTGGAGGCGATAGTCTTCGCGCGCCTGTATGAGTGGCGCGCGGAGGCACTACGCCGCCGGGGGGAAACTCCGCTTCCGCAGCAAATCGCGGCGGAGCGGACGGACCTCTGGCGCGATCTCATGGCGACATGGAAAGAGCGACAGTCGCAACCCAGCGCAGGGCAAGCCACGACAGTGGCGTTAAGACCACTCTTTGAGGAGTGGCTAGAGAGGCGTCACGGCGTTCTCACCTAACGCCTGACGCAGGTCCTCACCGGACACGGAAGTTTCGGGAGGTTCCTGCACATCATCAGGCGGGAGGAAACGCCCGGATGTCACCATTGCCAGGATCACCCAGAGGACACGGTGGAGCATACGGTGGTCTGCCCCGCTTGGGCGGAGCACCGCCGTGTCCTCGTAGAGGCGATCGGCAGTGGCGGCGACCTCTCGCGTCCGGTTCGTCCGGTCCTGGTTCAAGCCATGGTCCGGAGTGAGAGGGAGTGGGGGGCAGTCACCTCCTTCTGAGAAGCAGTCATGCTAGCGAAAGAGGCGGCGGGACGGCTGAGGGAGAGAGCCTCCCGTCCCAGCCGCCGCGGGAGACGCTCCGGGTGTCGGGAGCCGCGCGACGACTCCCGGCCACCGTAGGCGCGGGCCTGCGAGCGGAGAGTAATGGGTAGCTCTCCGTCCGATCAGGACCAGGACCGTGCCGGACGGCGCGTACGTGTTCCACGCACGCCTCAAAGAGATACAGTATCAAATGAAGGGCCCGAAGCCTGCCGAGTCAGCTGGATTGTCCAAAAGGGTTTCCGCTTCCCCGGCACATAAAGGGCTAAGGAAGAAACATGGGTGGGTTTTAGTCAGTAAGAGTGACACTCCCTTCCGCTCTACCCAGAGCGGGTCATTTGATGATTTCCCATCCTGAAAAAAAATAAAAAAGGCTAGGTGGAGCTACGATCTGCGCATGGTGGCTGATAGCAGCTGGTTAAGAGTTGCCGAAAATCGAGCTATATGGCGTGCAATTGGAGAGGCATATGTCCAGCAGTGAACTGCAGCTATGGCTTGATGATGATTGCTGCGAAGTTGAATTCACGACCATTTAAAAAATTACCATAAAAAAGTGCAGGGTGGCTCGATTTAGGAGTCCGAGTGTATTATAAACGTGAAAGTTTGTATAGGTACTTAGATTTATAATTAATCTCGCAAAAACGGCTGAATGGATTTAGATGAAAATTGGCACACAGTTTGTAACCTGGATTAACACATAGGATACTTTCTATCCGGAAAGTACATTACCGTCGCACGTGCGAAGCCGCGGCCAAAAGCTCGTAGTAACTAAAGTAGTTAGTAATAAATACCGGATTAGGTTTACGTGGTTAGAAGTTTCACGGTCGGGTTTAGTGTCAAAAGATGCATTAGGCCGTATAAGGTAGGTAATCTATATCAAATAGTGCCAGTAGTCTTGATGAGCAATTGGAAACTGAAGACCTAATTGATTTAATAGAAGACTATTAACAACACCCTCAAAATTAACCTAAAGACTTCGGATACGAGGCTTCTGGTTACATCGTATGTATTCGTATGTGTGTGTAACAGCCCCGTTGGTCTCGTGGTTGCAAGCGCGACTGCTGAGCGTGGGGTCCTTGGTTTGATCCTCAGGTCGGACAAAACTTGTTATTGACATTTTCCATTAGGAATTCCTTAGTAACAGCCCAGAGTTTGGAAGTTGGCGGTGTGATATCCCCGTGGCTCGGAAAGCACGTCAAGCCGTTGGTCCTGCGCCTGGTTTCTCTCCAGTCGTGTCGGATTCCCGCCCCATCGGACTATGAGAGTGAGGGAAGAGAGAGAGAGAATGCACCTAAGCTATATCTACGCACACAGTTGCTCCGCTGAGATTGGCCACCATGGCCAAAATTCGGAGCAATGATTCGAAGATGGCGGAGTGTGACGGACGTGACGTCTGCCAACATGCAGCCCGCCATATTGGTCTCCCCTCTAGCCAAGCCAAGATGTCTGCCAACGCAATGATCTGTTAACAGAAGCGTTAGCCAGTCATTCATGCAAAGTCGCGGTTATGAGCTCAACTGTCACTAATTTAATGATACACAATTACTTTTTCTGTTGTTACCAAACTTTAATCAATCAGCCTATTACAGTCCACAACTGGATATAGGTAGGCCTCTCCCGGGCTGGGCCACAACACTGTCCTCCGCCTTCCGCATCCAGTCTGTCCCAGCCACCTTCTTTAGGTCGTCCGTCCATCTAGCTGGGGGGCGTCCCACACTACGCTTGCCGATACGCGGCCTCCACTCTCCAGAACTCGTCTGCTCCACCGGCCATCGGTCCTTCGACAAACATGGCATACCACTTGAGTTTGCTTACCGAGCAACACCGAGCTTAATATGCTTACCTAATAGACGAGGCCATAATACATAAGTATAGGATTATTAAAATATAATTAAAATGACATGAGTTTATATAAAAAGCGTATATTTCCAGAGTTCAATAATGTTCTTAAAATAAGCAATCATAAGGGCAGTAGTAATACTATCATGACAAAAGTATTTACGTGTCAACTGTATCGATCAACTGTCACAGATCTAAAATAGGTAGGTATGTACAAAGTAGTTATATTTTGTAGAAAAATGATTTTACTCAGTTACGGCGCAGGTTTTCCATGATTATTTCGATCATTGGAAAGTTCTTTCTTTCCATTAGAGTTGATTTATGTATGATGATTGAAAATGATAAAACTAATTATTATATTACAAAGTCATAACTTTATTTTATTTATTTTTACTGATACATGAATGTGGATTGCTCTAAGAGTGGGTGATGACCAGAGAAACGATAGATATACTGTGTGAAAGATGATATGGCTGGAAAGGGGGTGTCATCCGAGATGACGGGAAATTACATGCCGCAGATACTGCGATACCAGGCATCGTGGTATACCCTGAGCAGCCCGCGATGTATTGCAGTGAGGTATCCTTCGGCATGTGCGTGCGCGTCTGTTAGTATGCATTTGTTTCACATGGAGGTGAACATCGAGGTAGCGAGACGTATCGAGCTAAACCGCGATCGCCGTGAGGCATCTTCGGCATGTAATTACCCTAATAGAGAAGACATGGAATAAAAAGACTGCGCTGACCTCGGTCAAATTGGGATAAGGGCAGGAGAATTATGACAGAACTACATGAAATTGTGACAGTTCAAATAATAAGAATTATTACTGATGATAATATCTATCGTGTTAAGTTTAATTATATAAAGTAGTTTACATGTCGTTATAAATACTAAAGAAACGCCACGAGTTTGAATTTCATTCAACAATTTAACAAAAATAAACCAATGATTTCTTACATAACAATTTGTTGATCACAGACGAATATAGACCTTATTACTACAACTTACAGTTTAGTATTATTTGTCCTAGTATTGGACATGTTACTTTGCTACTCTAAGGCAAATTCTGATGTACCTAGATCTATTTCAAATTGTTAGAAAAATTATGTGATTGATCAGCAGGGTAATTATGTAACACACTATGGCAATGCTTCGTTTTGACAGTACAACAACGAACGAACGTTATTTACGTTATTGAGCACACGAGTTTTTCAAAATTATTATGAAGAAATGGACTACGAATTTCCTCCAAAATCCTTCGGATTGTGATTATAAATGTGTTACGCAATCGGGGTGCTGGTATGCCTTACAAGTATAATAATTATGTCTTCTCGAACCAACTCTTATGTATTCGAGATAAGGTCTAAATTGCAATGATTTTTTCATACAATGCAATATTTATATAAAATGTCTATAGTTAGATAGAATGAATGCGGAAAGTGGAAAGATTTTTTGTAGTAATAAATAACAATTGCATTTACTTAATAAAATTTTGAAGAAAATCTTCCTTGTCTAAAAACGATATCAAAGGCGGGTAAAAGAAAAATGACGTTTATTCCAAGCTTGCTGACCAAAAACATATTTTTTCTCACAATTTATAAGATACCCAATAAGCTCACATATTGATTCTAACTTATATCGCGTCCTTTTATATTAAACTTAATCAATTTAATAAAATTACTAGTTATGTGACTGACCCGCATCTATAGACCCGGGAATCGAACCCTACACTTCAATCTTACATCCTTATATGATGACGGTTCGCGTAGAAAAAGAAGTATTAGGTACTTCATAGATTTAAAAATAAATGGCCTTTTTCTGAGACCTAAATAAAAGCGCAGTAGGATTTTCAACGCTCGGACTCGGCGCAGAGTTCAAAATCTAACAATCAATAGATTGATTATTTATTTGCCTATAAGCGTTTTATTTCTTTATCGTAGAACTAGATGGTATGGTAGTCGGGATGGCTCAGTGATTAACGTCTCGCCTCTCACGACTCACGCGCGAGGTTGTGGGTTAAAAATCCGTTCAAGTACCAATGTGACTTTTTTCAATTCATATGTATCTACTTTCTGAGTTTATCTGGGACATTACTGATATCGCGAGGAAACCTGGACTTATCCATACTAATATTATAAATTCGAAAGTAACTGTGTCTGTCTGTCTGTATGTTACCTTTTCACGCCTAAACCACTGAACGGATTTCGATAAAATTTGCCAGAGAGATAGATTGCAACCCGGGGAAGGACATAGGATAGTTTTTATCGACATACCTCGCGGGCGAAGCCGCGGGCGGAAGCTAGTAGTTAAAATAAGTCTGACATCGTCAACACGTCTTGAACAAGCATGGTGAGCAATGCTCGAGCTTTCTCTGCATGAGTAGAAACCTTTGCCCTGCAGACAGAGAAGACTAGTATTGTTATAGTAGGAAAACAAATAATCACCAATCTGCTTACCATGCATTGTAATTTTGCATATATACTTTAATTGGTAGGTCCTGTTGTGAACATAGACATATTTATGATTATTTATCTCATTACAGGTACTTCATTTTTCCTCTCTTACACATAGCTGTAGCATATCGCTGTCTCGCTCTACCATATTTCTCTGTATAAATGGTATTATTCTACAAGTTAATTTAAAGGGAATAGGTCCCAAAGTATTGCATTTTTATAAACTTGATTGTAATGCATTTTTATGTATTATAAAACAGCAATTTTTCAGTTCTATGTTCTATATGCCATTTACAATACATGAGATTATATGTTCGTCGTTTGTTTATACATAAGCCAAATTATATTACAAAATATAGATTCAAACAATTTGTAATCGTTTATTTATACCATTCCAATTTCTTATGAGTGCTAACTTAAATAATTTTATTTGATGTGCTTTCTTTAACTTGCAATTTGTATAAGCAAATTGCCTTGGCACCCAAAATATTTTACATCAGAAAATACTATATAATTAATATAATTATACAAGAAATTCAGTTTTGTTTTTTCTTTGTAAAATTGGAAGACAGATAACATTTTGAAACTCAGTTTACGACAAATAGCTAGGTTATTATAGTACTTAAATCCGCAATAAACATGCCTGAAACTTGCACAAGAGCACGCGAGTGGCTTGCAAGTGATTATGCCATAACATTAGAATTAAATTTTTGGGTTATTCCGTTTATCCACCCCAAGGTGGATACGCGGAAACGCATGTCCGGGAATCCACACTAGGCCTAGTTGGATAAACGAAATTAGGGTGGATTCTCAGAAATGCGTTTCCACGTATCCACCTTAGGGTGGATTTTTTGGGGTGGATAAATGGAACAACCGATTTTTTTATAATTTTATACCATTCGTTCTACATTCTACGAGTCATACGTAACTCATACACAGATTTTTTATTTGTTAAAATGTAAGGAAAAATCGTCTACGGTATGGTACGGTATATTTGTAAATATGTGAGGACCTATTATATACATATTTAATTTATCTGTCATTGCTTAATTTTAATACTTTGAGTACAGTAATTTTATTCTAACTTCTAAGTACAGACGCCAGCACATCAAGCTAGTACAATCTGTCAAATTTCTTTAATAGATTTTCAACTTTATCGCTGAAGCATAAGGTTCAAAGTTGATTGGGAAAATTTGACAGTTTCGGGTAGCTTGATGTGCTGGCGTCGGTACATAACAGACATACATAAACGCACGGCCGCACGCCTTGTTCCCGAGGGGATAGGCAGACACTACAGAACGTCATCTGCTACGATCCTTACAAACTCCTTTTGCCTCGTTTACGTTCATACATCTGGTCATACACGCACCCCTCCCGGCGTTTCTGCTCACATGTCGTGAGTGACGACCTAGCAGGATATTGGTGATGCTCTTCAGAAAGATCAGATGCGTAGTGCTCGCAACCAGGCATGAGGATTACGAGTTTAAATCTCCAGTTTGGTTACCAAGTCTGGTGATTCCGACGACATTTTCTTGAGGTATTGCTTATCTACATAAGAGGCATAATTATCCTGATTGGACGTTCATAGTCTGATATGCATTTCATTTACACATGGTTTCTACAAGACAGATCGCTAAATCTGTAGTCCAGTCTCATGTCTGGTGTGATTTGTTGACAGAATAAACAATACCCAACCAGCCAATAAATTTCCTAACTTGATACAAATGATATGAGATGAAGGCGAAAGCGCCAAGGAAGTTGAGTTTGAGTTTGGAAAGACCGCAATTTTTTTTGTTCTGACCCTTTTTGCAATTTCCAGACCAGTATTAGGTTGTATGTTGATCAAAATATGATTTACGACCGTAACATCTATGTAATTACAGAATTATGACCATTCAAATCGCCAATACAACTCTCTATGTTGAAATTACTCCATTGAATCACTATTTCACGAAATCATAACAACTTCGGTCTTCGCCTTGCAGTGCAACACGGCTAAAAAGAAGAATAAAAACATCTTTGTTAAGGTCGCAAATCATATTTTAATCAACATATAACCTGACACCGAACTGCAAATTAAACATTAAACGTAAGAAAATTACGCGGGCTACTTGAGCGCATCCCCCTTAAGGTGAAAGCAGCCCCCTTAAGGTGAAAGCAGCCCGTTTAAGGTAAAAGCAGCCCCTTAAAGTGAAAGCAGGCCCTTTAAGGTGAAAACAGCCCCCTTAAGGTGAAAGCAGCCCGTTTAAGGTAAAAGCAGCCCCTTAAAGTGAAAGCAGGCCCTTTAAGGTGAAAACAGCCCCCTTAAGGTGAAAGCAGCCCTCTTTAAGATGAAAGTTGTAGCCTTTCGTTTTTTTTTATTTCGCGGACTACTTTAAGGCATCCTCCTTAAATTAAAGATTTAATAAATCGAACAATAGACGTGTTAATAAATAAAGAGTATTCATAAAACATGTTTACAGCATCAAGTCTAGAGATTAATGCCAAAGGACATTTTATATTTACTTCACTTTACAATAAAAATGATCATTACACACATTAGTTCACATTTTACATAACATAACAAAACATCACGACTGTATTACTCAAAGGGGAAGACAGAGACGTATAGTACTTCCAAAAGCGAAAAACCCTCTTAAGGACGCGTTGACGAATTGACGCGCTTCAATTTTAGGTATCGAGTCTTACCACTACACGTGCACGGCTCACACACACAGCGACATGCGCGAAGCGGCGAAATTATGAGTAAACTGACACGACTTGATACTTGAGCCTAATTTAATTTAATTTTTGCCACGTATTTTTTTTTTTAAACTTACGTTGATTTGTTTTCAAAAAGTTTGTAGGTAATGTGAAGTGTTCATAAAAGTAGATGCTATTTACATAATTTCATTGGACAGTGATTAATCAAGTACTTGCCAAAGTACCTATGTATTAACAATTTGCGGACGAGCTTATTGAAAACAAATAATTGAAAACAAGCTTATTTTATTCGTTTTATTTCATATTTCATATACCTAATAAATTTGTTATGGTATCAAATGAAAGTAGGTTCTCGCAAACTAGAAAGAAAATACGTTTATTTGGCACACACTTTTTAAGGCACACAGTACCAATGGTTAAACAATATTCATTGCTTCATAAATGTTTAAAATTTGTTTGCACGACAACAAAAACAACGCAATGGATATTGTTGGAATGGGTTGCTATTCAAAGTGTGTTACGCAATTAGGATAACGTAAAAGCCGGACCAGGAGCTGTAAATAATAAAAGTAACGAAAAAAAAAACATGTTGACAATGTGAAGAATGCTCTTGTAGTTCCATATTTCTTTTAAATCTTGGATCGATCAATTCTGGGTGAAGACAGGCATGAAGTTTCCCAAACGTCTTAGGCCTTGGCCTAAAATCACAATCGAGTTAAAGAGGTAAAAACTATACACATTCTTATCAGCTAGTTCTACTCGTGTATTAGTTCCAGTAGCAGTCTTCAAAGTCCACCTTCAGGTCGCTCCATCAAGTCCGGAGGTAAGGTCTCAACATAACTAACAAAAGGAGCCCAAACTCGGCACACCTAGCTCAGCTCGTCTATTAGTTCCAGTAGCAGTCTTCGAAGTACACCTTCAGGTCACTCCCTCAAGTCCGAAACGAAATATGAATTTATAATCCCTACTTGCTTCTAGAAAAAATATAAGACTGTGAATAAAATCTTTCCTTAGGTAGTAGGCACATACAGTATGCGTGAAGTATCAAGTTTGATATGTCAAATATTTTGTATCCGTACAGCGATCTTTTTCAGCACAAGCTACTGCTTACAACCGACACAATGTCCACTCACGAAGTCGGCCGAGCGCAGACTAATATTTCATTACAAATTTTTGTGCAATAAACCAAGACAGTGACCAGTAAAATAACCCTTATTTCAATCCAATAAGATTCACGCATTACGGCTAAATATGTGAAAAAATGGACTCCGATTTTTTTTTTTTATGTGCCTATTTTAACATTTTGATAGTTCTTTTTGCTACCTTTTTGAGTTGAACATGTCTGCTTACATAAAATATTTTTAAATAAATAAATTTATGTAATTAAATAGAAGAAGATGGGGCCAAGATTGTATGAAATCGTTTCAGTCTCTTTTCCTAAAGTCAGCACGATATCGTCGATTTTGTGAGAAGAGACAACGGAAATTCTATTTTTTAGTATATAATAAACCAAAATTTTCGAATAAAAAATTGCTACCATTTGAAGATAAGAGAGTAATTATTAGTTACATTTGGTTTCGTCTCATTTTGACGCAAAATGCACCGAAAATATGCTTATTTTAGTCAGATTAGTAAACGCGTCCTTAAAGAATATTTTGTATACCTTTTGGCACGCGGGACCAGTGGGTACCAACCTACAGTGCACAGTGGGGTGTCACAGAAATCTGCGATTTTTTGTTTCTAGGAATTACCTCTTTATCAACTGTTGCGCCACTTTGAAAATGGCGGCCACACATGAGACCTATAAAAATTGATAGCCGACATTAATGCAAACAAAAAACATAATAAGGCCAAACCCCGTAGTGTCACGTTTCCAAGATATTAACGTTAAGTTGATGATTGAGTCACGTGGTCAACCTTGAACGTTAATATCTCGGAAACGTGACAGTTTACGGGTTTGGTCTTATTATGTTTCGATATCAGCTATCGATTTATATCGGTCTCATGCGTGGCCGCCATTTTCATAATGGCGCGAAAGTAGGTATGACACGGATCTCCAAAGCCTTTTTCTTGCTTGTTGCATACAATAAAATCAAAGCAATCATTAAATTACATCGTTTATTAAACGGTTTCAACCATAGGTTCTCAACGTGGGCGACAGCGCCCCCTCGTGGGCCTTTGCGACTTTCAGGGTGCAGTTAAAGTCCCAGAGACAATTATATATCCTATCTTACGACTATATAATATTACACGTTTAAATATAATCGTGGCAATAGCTGTTTCAGATTCGCGACAGATGGTACGTAAAAAATAAGAAGAGAGAAGAGCATTAGAAAAAAAAAATTGTCAAGGTGGGCAAAATAAGGTTGAGAACAGAATTATGGTTTAGTTTAGACGGTGTAATTTTGTATTAAGAGAGATAGATTGATAGAATATTCTATTTTGATCAAATTACAAATAAGAACTTTATTTTGATGAATGTGCCCATTTTTTTTTTTTTGCTTTCTTGTGCTAAGTATGTGTGTATTTTTCACTTCTGTCTACCTCCTTAAGGAATACAAGCATGATTTTCCATTCTTTCTAAAATCACATGCACTGATCAGTTATCAGTCATCATAATATCAAGGCTATCTTCATCAGACATTTCATAAGCTGGCGTCCCTCCGTCCTCCTGTTGTGTGGTATCGCAGAGGGCCTGTTCATGTATCCTCTCTAGTTTGGCCTGCACGTCGCCGAGGAGGGCCCTTTGGGAGGGTTCGGAGGCCCAGCAGGACTCCATGACCTCCCAACAGTCGTCTGTGAAGTGAGGTAAGCGTTCGGGGCGAAGACCTGGGAATAAAAAATATAAAAATGAATAAATAAAAAATAATAATATTATAATTAATTATTTTAATGAAAATATTGGTTGATTATGATGTAGGTAAGCAAACTTTTAATTTTTGGACTTTAAAATGACGGAAAATCAAAGATGGATGGAGATAATGGCTAACTGTGAATGCTAATAGACATTTAACAGATTACATTATAATAATAACTACCGACCCGACCCTGCCTTGCAAGTGTGCAATACACAGACACGATAACCGACCTTGTTTTATAGATATATATACATAACTTACCTCTTTTAACTTTACTCCATAGTTGTTCTTTGGTTAGAAATGTTTCAAACGCTGACGGTAGTTTTATGTTGCCCGCGCACACATACCTGTAAACAATATTAGTTCATAAACTCGGGCCATACGATCAGGCTACATAGTTTCATACGTGAAATGAAGGAAAATTGCAAAATAAATTCTTAGATTTGAGTAGTAGTTTTGAAAGTGTTAAAATCTTAGTTTTTTGTTTTTTTTTTGATAGTTAAGAGTGTCCCACTGCTGTACAAAAGCCTCCCCTGAGTCTTTCTAAGAAGAGATTTAAGTAATAAGGACCTAATATCTTTCTTAATTTTTAAGCGAATTCAAAAAAGGGGGAAGTGTGTGTTTTTATCATAATAGTTAAGTAAAGATTTTTCCCTGCTTTTTCAATAAATCTGCAAAACGAGCCTACACTATAGTAGTACTCACCAGAACAGTATCCCAAACGCATAGACATCGACCGCAGCGTCGTACTCGCCGGCCAGCAGCTCGGGCGCCATGTGCACGGGCGTGCCCACCAGCGAGCCCGACATCAGCGCCTCGGCCGAGCAGAAGCCGAGGTCCGACAGCGCGGCGCGGTCGCAGCTGTCCAGCAGGACGTTCTTCATCTTTATGTCGCGGTGCACCAGGCCTAGCGAGTGCAGGTAGCGGATACCTGACGCAGGAATAACAACATACAATATGTAACCTATGAAAATGAGAACTGCAAACAACTTCATAGTGAAGTTTTCTCATCGGGATTATCTCAAGAACTATTGGTTCGGTATTGGAATTTGTGAGTAACTATATTGTGTAGAATTAGATAAGGAATAAACTTTTAACAGCATAAAGTGTCGTACAACTGCTTTAGGAAAAAATTGCAATAAAACTCATTTTTACGATCATACATATGTTTTCGGTGTTTTCGATCGACCATGAAATTTTCACAGTATATTTCAATAGACTGGGTAAGTTCACTAGTTATTTTTTTGAGATATTTGCCTATAATTTGTCTTATTTTCCTGACCTAATCTATAATGTTACCACAGGGTAGTGGATAATAAATAAATATCGTAATCCACAACACGAGCCCAGTGCGGGTTGATGAATGTCACATGTCATCGAAATTTTAGTTCTAGGACATGCCAATTTCCTCAAAATGTTTTTCTTGTCCGTTTTGACAGCAGTGTGGTGATGAAATAAAGGCTCTACCCTACAGGAGCGTTATTATCGGTCGATAATATCGGATGCGTTATTGCGATATCTGTTTTCAGTACATTTTGTATTAGGACGGCTACGAAGTTATACACTGCTGCGATAATAACGACGCAATAAAAGTGAGACGCTTGCGTTCCTCCGTCTTGCGATATTCCGGAGTTCTTAGAACATTTTATACATATTAGGACGCATACGATCTTACACACACCTGCGTAGTAATGTGTAGTGCGGGCGGGGGGAATGTAGTGTTGGACACACGCACACGTAAAAAAAATCGGACGATAAAATGGGGTGTGGATGTGTCATGGACAAGGCCGTGTGTTGTATGTGAATACGTTTACGTAACGGGATTGATCCGCTGGGCCGCATTCATTCTTATACGTTCCCGGCACTGCTTGACTAGGTGATATGGTGTTTTATTGTACCATTCGATTGCTCTTGAGAAGTCCTTTCCAACCGTATACGATCTCTGTATTTGGATTTGGCTTTTTGACGAGTATTTATATATTTTTGAAATTATTTTTCTTTTTAATTATTACATTATATTCACTGTCACTATTTTACACTAATGTATTGTATACAATCGATATATTTTGATTAGAGCTGACGATTGAAACTTAAACGAACGTCGTTGCTTATCGAGTCAAAAGTTATACTAAATGGAAATCTCGATACGCAGCAAATTTACCTCAAAATGGCGGAGCTTCCCCCTCCACCGCGCGCGATGCATCACTATCCTCACTTGGCGTAATAAATTATTTGATCCTTTAGCTATCCAATGGTTTGATTGAATTTAGGATGGAGTTGATAGATATGAAGCTGCAATACCAAACTGTATATCTTGATTTTGTTATCATTGGTTTTTTTACTAGGAATCAATTTTGAAGACGTATTCACGTCAAAACGCTACTGTGTGGCAAGGAATCGGGACGCAGTATGACATTAACGAATTCGATATCGACCGATAATAACGTGTCTGTGGGGGAGAGCCTTAAATTGTACTAAGTATTTCTTGTAAGTAGAGGACGTTGATAATGGGTCTTTCGTATGGGTGATGTTTAAAATTACAAATGCAGCTTATAAAGTACAAGGTAAGTAAATCCCCTAGTAGTTATGAGGCGTTTGCCCGATGCCAGGCGAGAGTTGAGACTGAGACCGAAGCACTTGCTCACGACCCAGTATCGGTGTCGCGTACAGAACCATATTGCGGCAGATCCGAAAGCTTTCTGGAGTTACGTGAGATCAAAAAGATAACTTCAGTCAATATAAATTAAATAAGGACGAACAAATTGTGTCTATTCCAACCTTATTTACTTTGGGAGATATTCTAAGTTAGAGATACTTAGAATATCTAACCAACCAATTATGTGCCTACTACTGGTTCCTGCTTAGGCAGGAATCAGTAGTAGGCACATATTTGTTCCATGCAATGAGGGTTAAAGGGGATTGAAGACGTTTATATGGAGCCTGGCGTATCTATTGTGCGTGCATTTTTGTTTTCAAAATTGCGGCTGTGGTTGAAACCTATATAGATCGATAGCTGATATAATTGCAAATAGAAAACATAATATTAGGACCAAACTCCGTAAAGCGTTGCGTTTCCTAAATATTAACGTTTAAGGTCGACACGGTTAAGGACGACACGGTTGGCGCAGTGGCTGAGCGATCGACTGCTGCGCTGCGTGTCGCGGGTTCGATTCCCGCACGGAACAAATATTTGTATTGCCTACAGGTAGTTGGTCCGGGTTTGTAAACGCACCTACGATACAGGAGTTAATTCCTAGTGTGGGGCAAGATTAAAAAAAAATGTTATAATAAATAAACGATTCACGCTACCTTCTACGATGTCCCTGGCAATCCGCATGCGCGCACGCACGGCCAGGCCGGCGCGCACGGCGGCGTGCAGGTCGCGCGCGCGCCGCTCCGACAGCAGCAGCACGCTGGGCGCCGCGCCCGCGCGCGCCACCACCGAGCCCAGCAGCCGCACGATGCGCGGGTGTGCCGGGATGCTCCTGCGGGCGGAAGTACACTGTAGGAGCGAACTTCTTTAACGCGGCTCGTTGTAGAGGTAAACTGAATAGACCGTTTCTCTAGACACGGTGCATTCATGATTTATATGCCAAAAATGTAAACAAATATGAATTAATGGAAAAATAACTTTAATTCCTACACAATAAAGTTCAGTTTACGCTACAACTTCAAACATTTTTATAACTTTGTCAATAGTACAGACAGCGTCAGTATGTGCTAACCCCTCAAGTTTTAAAATGTTACACATTAAATTCCTTACAAACAAACTAAAGAATACTTCAAAAAGAACCCACATTGTTTCGACTCAGATTCGAACCATCGCATCACCGAACGTCGTCATACTCATACCGGCAGTTTGACGAACTAGCCAGCGAGCCCATATGAATTGCGTTGAAATTGTTATCTACTATGGTCTGAGTCATTTTATCTTTAGGTGGGGATGTCTAATCGATAGATGTTATAACTTGAGGGTATCCATTAATTTTACTTACTTACGTTGTCTTTATAAAATTAATCCATACCCTCAAGTTATAACTACAACGTTTGATGTATACATTCACTTAAAACAGCGAAGAGTAAACGACTACGATTTATCCATTAATTTTTAAAATGATTTATGATTTTATGAGAACTAAAATTGTAGTTGTTCTGTGTGAACAAAATGTGAACATAAAAGGAATTGCGAGACAGCTTGGCATAGCAGTAAGTTCATTATAATATTAATAATAATAATAATAAGTTTATTTTATTTTCTCTTCACAAATGTACAGTAGTGGTGCTTAAAAAACTAGCTTAAGGATAAATTTACATTTGAGAGAGACTGGTGCTTGAAATAGGCATTGCGAGCAATGCCTGTAGTACAAGTCACCAGGGCCCCCACGACGCTTCATAATATGTACATAAGCTTAAATTGGGTGATTTTATGAGATTGAAGAGAATTAACATTATAAGAGAAAAAAATACAAAAATTATAAAAAATAAAGTAACGTAATTAGAATAACATAACGATAAACGAAACTTTAAAGCGTGAATTAATCTGAGTGTTGTGTGCATGTATAAGTGTAAGTGAGTAGATGTGAGTAAGTGTAGCGTAAGTAGTTTTATATGAGATAATTGATGTAAGTAAGAAGTGTCAAGATAAGGGAATCAATAATTTTTCAGTTGCTTCATAGTCCATACTTTTTAGCCATTTACTCACAGAAGCTTTACAACTACTTCTGGGCTTCTGGTAAATGGAAAGAGCGGTGTTTGCCTTGTTATAGATGAATGAACCAAGGAAGCAATAGAATTTGTGAGAAAAGCTGGTTTTAAATAAGGGGTTGTAGCATACCGTACCCTTCCTGCGCTTTCCTTTAGAAAAGTTCTTATTGTACTTTAACTAATATTAATTGTGTTCTCCGATTTTTTTCTTGTTGAGCTATTTGCGGTATCTTGTGTGTGGTATTTAATAACTTATTTAAAACCATGTTTTTCTATACAGAGACAAACGGTGCGCTTATGGGTGCGCAGATTTCAAGAAACCGGCGATGTTAAGACAATGTCCATGGGTCGGAGAACTACTGGGATCTATACGGACCAATCTGAACATCATCGGGATATTGGCATGGAATATCTCTGTCCACGGTTCGAAGACATTTACACGCAGCGAACATTCACAGTTATCGACCTACAAAATATGTCTAACAGAAGAACATCGAAGAGAACGATTGCTATTTGCCCAGAAATAGCAGTTATATTAATTAAGTATGACAACAAAATAAACAACGAAGACATTTAACTCATTTGATTCCACTATTTTACTTTGTATAGCAAAATATTCTAAGTAGATATCATGAGCTAATAAGAGATGTTAATTGATTATCTATTGATAACATGTTTATTCACTTATTATGCTCATGATTGTAATCCTGCCAAACTAACTTCTAGTTCCTAGACAAGTTGCAAACGCTTCAAAACTTGTCTCTTTCGATGTCACTTGTCAGACGTTCAAATGTCAAATTTGTATACTGAGACGACATGACAGGTCGAAGGTCTCGCCACGGTGTTCTTGGTTAGCACGTGTGATTAGGATTTTTTGTGTTTTTTTCAGTGATTGTTGACATTTTTGTGACTTGTTATTTATAAGTGTGTTGTCTTTGTGTTTGTCAACAGGTTTGTATTGTGTTTGTCGTATTCTAATTTCGTTTTATCCAAGATGGATATAAATAAACCCCCCGATCCCGATCCTGATCCTCCCGACATTCCAAGTCCTTCATTTCCTTTCTCCCCGAATCCACTATCGCAATTTGCGGATGTTGTTTGTAGTGTTACAGAGATGGATGTATCCCAATCCAACCAATCTTCCCGTAAACGTCCCAACAACGAAGATATTTTGTCTCCTACCCCCCCAAACAAACAAAAGAAAAGCCAAATTGGACGTGCCAAATATTCGGCAATGGATAAAGCTCCTTACCTTGTCCACGTCTCCCGTATAGAGACCCAACCCAACTCAGGCACCACATTACATCCCGTTAATTTTAAAAAATTTTTAATCAACAACAACATTGCGAACATAGTTCGTGGTGGTGTTAATAGGGTTGGTAGAAACCGTGTGTCCATAGAGTTTGCTTCCCCTCAGGATGCCAACTCTTTCTTGGTTAACACTTTGTTACCCAAGTACAGTTATACTGCCTCTATTCCTACATTTAACATCACAAGGATGGGAGTAGTAACAGGTGTTCCCTCTGATATTTCAGAAGATGAGGCTATGACTTTACTATCTGTGCCTTCAGGATGTGGGCAAATCCTTAAAGTTCGTAGGATTAATAGAAAAGTTCAGATAGATGGCGATAATGTGTGGAAACCCACTGAAACTTGTGTGATCACATTTGATGGACAAGTATTACCCCAGAGGATCTTCTGCTGTTACACATCCCTTCCTGTTGCGCAATACATATTTCCCACCATTCAATGTCGCAAGTGTTGTAAATTTGGACATGTGGCAAATGTATGCAGATCAAAACCACGCTGCAGCAAGTGTGGCCACGATCACCCAGGTGATGGTTGCAACATTTCTGAGGGCGAGGCCTTCTGTATTCTGTGTTCGGGTAATCACTTCGCTAATAGCAGGTCATGCCCCGAGCATGGTAGACAGAAAGCCATTAAGACTGTTATGGCTGAAAAATCCATGCCTTATGCTGAGGCTAGCAAATTAATCCCAACAGCTTCTCGCAACTATGCTAATATTACCAAAACTCCGTTATCTCAATCTTATCGCAAAACAGTAACCCTAAAACCTAAGACCCATGCCCCCCTTTCCCCATCCTATGACAAAGCTGCTCATCAGCAGATAACTAGTTCCCCCCAACCTTCACAGCCTAATGGCTGCGCTCTCAATTATAGTAAAGTCTCTTCCAATAATACTACTTCCTCTATTATTGAACTACTTATAAAACTCTTACCTATCGTTATTTCTTCCTCTACTTCTAATTCCCAATCACCGTCCAACGTTGCCGACCAACTTATAACTCTTCTTTTAGACATCAGAAATGGCGTCTCGCCAAGTATTCCTTCAGTGGAATGTGAGGAGCGTGTGGCATAAAAAGCACGACCTCATATTCCTTTTAAATAAATACAAGCCATTGGCTTGTTCCATAGCTGAGACTTGGCTTACTCCAAGTCTTAGCTTCCGCATGCCACATTTCAACACTCTCAGGTGTGACCGTTCAGATGGCTACGGAGGGTCAGCTCTCTTAGTCAATGATCGGGTTCCACTTTTGCCCTTTACTTTACCTACACTTACGGGTGATATGAGCATTGCCGCAGGGAGGGTTGAGGGCATCACAGTGTTTTCAATATATATTGCACATCCTCACCATGACTTCTTAATAATTCTAAGAAATATTTTTTCTAGTGTTCATGGTCCGATACTGGTCATGGGTGACTTCAACTGCCACCATTACAGATGGGGGTCTGAACGCTGTGATGCCTTTGGTGTAGCTCTAGTTGATGTTTTGGATGACTTGGACCTCTGCATTTTAAACAATGGTTGCTCAACACGACGAACTCCTCCAGGACATCAAAAGAGTTGTGTAGACCTTACATTTTGTTCGGTTGAGCTAGCAGCATCGACTCACTGGGAATGCACAACCTTGTCGCATGGCAGTGATCACTACCCTATAGTCACATCTTTGGTTAATAAGTCTTACTTAGAAAAAACTTCCCCTCCACTTTTGAAATAAAACCTGTCCAAACCGGATTGGTCAAAATTTGCATCATTATTGGAGGAGAAAATTGATGTTCTTCCAAATTTAAATTCAAATTTATCAGATCCTTCTGGTCACTCCCATGCCAAGAGCTGTTATGAGGGGTTTGTAACGGCAATTACCTCCAGTGCAGATTCCTGCTTTCCTTTAAAAAACAGTGCTCGTAATAAAATCCCTTCACCCCCGTGGTGGGATCCAGAATGCACGTCGGCAGTCAGGGATAGGAACGAGGCCGAGATGTGTTACAATACAGATATGAGCACTGAAAATCTGTTGGCTTACTGTCGTATCAATGCCAGAACCAAACGTTTTCTTCGCAAGAAGAAACGTACGGGTTGGGTTAGGTTTTGCACCTCTTTATCACCCTCTACTCCAGTTTCACACGTCTGGAAAAATATCAACAGGTTTAGACGTGGATGTTCCCCATCGATCTCTTCTCCGATTGCTAGGGAAACAGCTGAACATTTTTTTGACAAAATAGCACCATCATATGTTCCACTCTCGTCAGAATGTCATAACGCGCCCTTTTATAACGTTACAGAGGATTATTTCGATACGCCATTCACTTTAGAGGAACTGAATGTGGTACTCAAACATGTCCGGGACTCAGCGCCTGGTATTGATGGTGTGCCATATTCGTTCATAACTCATTGTGGTGAAAAGGCTAAAATCTATTTTTTAAATGTATTAAATTTTTGCTATAATCATGGTTGGATTCCAGATCAGTGGAAGTTCCAAATCATTATTCCTTTATTGAAACCAGGCAAACATGCAGATGATCCGAATGGCCTTAGGCCAATTGCTCTATCTTCAGTCCTAGCCAAATTACTGGAACACCTCATCAAAAATCGCCTCGAGTGGATAGTCGAATCGAGAGACCTACTACCGAATCATCAATTTGGTTTTAGGAAAGGACTAAGCACAATGGACAGTGTTAGTATTTTAGTTGCGGATATCCGCTTAGCCTACTCTAAAAATGAATCCATTGTTGCCACTTTTCTTGACATCTCATCTGCGTATGACAATGTTCTTCTTCCCGTACTCAGGCAAAAACTGCAACAGCTGAGTCTTCCGGCCAAGATGATACAATGCATATGTGAACTTCTGTTGTCCCGCTCATTGATTCTGAGAGTCCAGGGTGAGGAGTTCGATGCGAGGCAGACATGGAAGGGACTCCCACAAGGCTATGTCCTCAGTCCCATACTCTACAATTTGTATACGGCTGATATTGGGTCCTGCCTAAACAATAATTGTCAGATATTGCAATATGCCGATGACATTGTTCTGTATGTGACAGATCCCTCCATAGTTGACGCTGCGTCATCTTTGTGTCTCTCTCTGGATTCTTTGAATCAGTGGCTTTTAAGCCATGGGCTGTCACTATCTGCTCCCAAAAGTTCGACGGTAATTTTCTCTCGCAAAAGACTAATTCCTCATATTTCAATAAACATTTTAGGCCACAATATTCCTGTAGTGAAAAAAGTTAAATTTTTAGGCGTTATTTTAGATTCAAAATTAACTGGCAAACATCACATAAATTATCTTATCAAAAAGTCTGAAAGAATTATTTCAATTTTAAAAGTACTTGCTGGCGTGTGGTGGGGTGCCCACCCATACACCATGAAATTAGTTTATAATGCCTTAGTTCGCAGTGTGTTAGATTATGGAACGTTTTTAATGATTCCTTGCAACAAAGGTGCTTTGGCTGGGCTGGATAGAGTTCAGTCCAAGTGCCTTCGAATCATCTCAGGTTGTATGAAGTCCTCTCCCGTTAACGCATTGCAGGTCGAATGTGGTGAACCTCCTCTGGCCCTTAGGCGGCAATATCTGACCTCCCGCTTTGTGTCTAGGCTAATATGTAGATCCTCCCATCCTCTTATAGGAAGACTGAATGAGTTAGATGCCATATGCAGAAGCTCAAATTACTGGAAAAATAAAGAAATACCCTTAATCCTAAAATCATTTCGATTAATTTTAAGTTTAGAATGCCCGATCGTCCAGTTTCCCAGATTACCCCTTTTTAATTTTCCTTATCAAGTTTTAAGTTATGTTCCAAAAATTTCCTTTGATATTGGTATATCCAAAAACTCTCCGTCAGCTAATTTGGCTTTCAATGCGGTGGTGGGCGAGCGATGGAATGGTTTTCAATTATTCTTCACGGATGCTTCGAAACTAACCGATGTTAGTCACACTGGCGCTGCGGTCTATTACCAAAGCTCCAAAATTATCCTTCAGTTTAAAGGCCCTAAGGAGTCTTCTGTATTCACTGGTGAGTGTGTGGCTATATTGGAAGCTTGTCTTTTTATAGAATCACATCCTAATATTGAGAAGGCCGTCATTTTTACAGATTCCCTCAGTTGTTTGCAAGCTTTAGTCCAAAATCCGTTTAAAAGTAAATTGCACAGTTCCCTTATTTTAAAAATTAAAAATTCTCTTTTGTCCTGCGCTAATAGTCAAAGAGATGTTCAGTTAGTTTGGATACCTAGCCATTGTGGCATTAAGGGTAACGAATGTGTTGATGCTTTGGCTAAAGATGCTTGTTCATCTTTATCGTCAGATCTCACGCACAATTCCTACCAGGGCTACGACCTACTGTCCCTTCCAAGACTGAACCTGCAGCGTTCCTGGCAAGAGCAGTGGAATATGTCCAGCAGGAAAAAAGGTGGTTTTTTTTATGCAGTACAACCGACCATCAAACCAAAACCGTGGTTTTTCGGTCACAAAAAAGTATCGAAAACTATTATTTCAGTTCTTTGTAGAATCCGCCTAGGTTTTTGTTGCACTCCCGTTTTTTTACACAAGATCCATGTCCGTGACTCCTCTCTCTGCGAGTGCGGGTTGGACGAGGGCACCCTGGATCACATATTTTTCGAATGCTCTAACAACATCCCACCTCTAGATTTGTACAGCCGTCTCCCCAAATTTAAGATCCCTCTTCCGATTAATTTCCCCTCCCTTTTAACGTATCCCTCTTCAGAATTGCTTGTGGCGCTGATGATATTCATCCGCCACAATAATATTAAATTATAATTTATTTTTTCAAATATTCTATGTTTGGATGTGGTATATAATGTATATTTTAATGTTCTAACAATTCTAATATTATAATATGTAATTTTATCTTTTTGTTTGTTTCAGTCCTGTACTAACCCCACAAGATCTACAAAGTTCAACTATATCATATTTTATATATATTTTTTTTTTTTTTTACTTAATGCACACTTGCTTTTCCAATTCACTTTTGACATTGGCAGAATAGTCGACATCGGCTTTACTTGCCATAATTAAAAATAGAATAGAATAGACATGACAGGTCACGTGACATTTCGTTAGGTTATGTCAATCTAAAATATTTCTACCGCTTACTATTTTATCGTTTACGTTAATAGGATGCCACTTGTCTAGGAACCCAATTGTGTCAGTTGGCAAAATAGTATATTATGATAACTGTAAATAAAATTATCAAATCAAAATAAATCTTTGTTGTAAAATAAGATCATAGTTTTGTTAAATAATAGCAATAATAAATATTATTATATGATTATTAAGGTATTTTATTTTTCTTTATTTTTAAATTCTTTATAAATAATTACTAAAACAAAATAGAAAAATATATTAAAATAATAATTATAATGAACAAAAAGCACATTTCGTGCCTATGATTTGAACTCCCACTCATAGGCACGGCAAGCGGTCTTGAAACCTCTAGTCTATTAAGACGATGAATGAAACGTTCGTAAATGTTAACCCTATTATTGCTTGTCGTTTTCGCAATAATAAAAGTATTAACGTTTTATTGAAAAAAACAATAATAAAAACAGAATTTTAAAAAATAAATACTATCTTAAACTTATTTATTCACTAAAACAATAAATAAATTAAAATAAAATGTTTTTGCAAAATACAAAAACCAACTTGGGCCTATCACGGATTTGAACGCACATGTCATTTGGAGGGGTAATCACTTAATGAAGCTGTGTGTACTAGTCACTCTAATATCAACTTAATTGTCATTGAAATAAAGTTCATATTTGTTTAACTTGAAACAGGGTGAGGGTGTGCAGCACTACGTACTTTTACTTTAATTTTCATGGTTTTCGAGGGTGCCAGAGAGCCAATAGTGAAATCAAAACGAAAATCCAAGATGGTGGCTGCAAAAATGTAAATTTTTTCATCTTGGGTGTCGTATTCGTGGTTTTTGAGAGTGCTGAAGCCAATAATGACGTCAAAATGGAAAGCCAAGATGGCGGCTGCAAAAGCTTTAAAATTTTCCGTCACGAGTGTCATTTTTATGGTTTTCAAGGGCGCTGAAGCCAAATAGTGAGGTCAAAATGAAAAACCAAGATGGCGGCTGCAGACTAAAATTTTCAGTCATGGGTGTCGTTTTCATGGTTTTCGAGGATGCTGAAGCCAATAGTGAGGTCAAAATGAAAAACCAAGATGGCGGCTGCAAAGACTAAAATTTTCAGTCATGGGTGTCGTTTTCATGGTTTTCGAGGGTGCTGAAGCCAAATAGTGAGGTAAAAATGAAAAACCAAGATGGCGGCTGCAAAGACTAAAATTTTCAGTCATAGGTGTCGTTTTCATGGTTTTCGAGGATGCTGAAGCCAATAGTGAGGTCAAAATGAAAAGCCAAGATGGCGGCTGCACACACATTAAAATTTTCCGTCATGGGTGTCGTTTTCATGATTTTTGAGGGTGCTAATTAAGGCCGATAGCGAGAACAAAACGAAAAATTCCAAGATGGCGACCACTTTATGACAGTTTCTAAAAACTTATACTAGACTGCTGTGTATTAAAAACGCGTATTAAATTCAGATACCATTTGGACAGTAAGTTTTAACTTTCAAAAACTTTAAAAGAAAGTTCTCGTTTTTTTATCAAATTATTTAAATAAGATCATTTGCAATCATTTAAGTATCGAAACGTCTGAGGATTTTTAAAAGTTGATCAGCTTGTCAGCTGAACAATTAATTTTACCTCAACATTAGCATAGGAGAAGTTTAAAGACGAATCTTGACTATAAAGAAAACTAACCTGGTATAAAAGAACTCCATGGCCAGTTCTCTGTAATGCCGCTCATCAGCCGGCAGTACTGACTTCACCGCGACAGGCGAGTGGCCCGCCCAGCTTCCCCGCACGCTGTACACTACTCCGTAGTGACCGCGACCTTCAGAGCATCATGTACAATTAAATCCTTGTTTCCAATTGATGTTTTTTCAACTTAATCAAATACACACACCCTCAATCTCACACACCCTCACTCACACACACTCTCAATCTCACACATCCTCTCTCACACACACCCTCAAAATCAAAAAAGCAATATTTAAATATTTTATTTCACATAAACCTACATGAGCACTTATGAAAGGTCAGAAGCTAAGTGCACAGTTCCTATTAGTCGTTTCCTATAGATAAAAGCCAGCAAGAAACTCCGGTTAGTATTTTACAATGTTTTCAAATTACTGTATTAACAGGTATGGATAGACAGCGTAGGCCTGTCAACAAGTACCAGGTACTTAATAAAATAAAAAATGGTCTACCCATGTGCTTAATTTCATCTGAATCCGTTCAGCCGTTTCAGCGTGAAAGTGTAACAAATAAACATAAAAACTCAAATCTTTTTTCTTTATAATATTACTTCAGATTTTTTACATGAGCGTTAAGTTTTAATAAATATAATAAATGAAAATATTAGTCTTACCTATTTCTCGCCCCAGTTCCGGAGTGCCGTACATAAGTAGATCACACATGGATGTACTTTCTAGGCATAGTCGGGCGAATGTAGGCGCGTATCTGAAATTAAATCACTGTTACACCAGTTCCGTAGTTGTGATTTTTTATAGTTTATATTCAGTTCAATTATGCCTCGTAAAGCACGTTCAGCCGTTGGACCCGGCTGTCTTTCGTGGATCTTTTACAGTCGTTATGGGTATTCAGAAGCCCGAAAGTCTGACAACCAGTCTTACCAAGGGGTATCGTATAACTCAGTAACTGGGTTGTGGGGGCTAAGATAAGCACTCTTTCCGTGTAAAATACTGGTATAAACAGCTGCATCTGATTAGACTGGAAGCCGACCACAACATAATTGGGAACAGGCTAGGCAGATGATGATGATTCAATTTAATAATGAAACGATTCAATTATACCTATAACGATACGGAAGTCTGTATTGCCGCAAACCAAAAGACTGTCGATCGTTGAAATGGCACATGCTTATTTTACACAAACTCATCCCGCGCCTCCCTGCCCGCGGCGCGCTGGCCCGCCCCGCACCGCGCGCGTGAGTGCGGCCCGCATCCCGCATCCCGCTCGCATATGGAACGACTTTTGCACTCTCTCAGTGTTCCACTCGAATTCCCTAAAAGTGTTTTCTGGGAATCCGACTTACCGAGTCGGGGAGTCGGGGAGTTGCCGGGTCGGGGTCGGTCGTGGGTTTGAACCAAAGACTATATAACCACTTGACTGCGCATACGAGGGTGACATTGAAAGTTCTTAGAAAATCAAAAACTGAACAAACTAGCAAGTTATTAGTTTCATTATATCTTTTCAAAATAGTGTCCATTTACATCAATACATCGCTGCATCCGATGGAACCACTGAGAAAAGCACTTTGCCCACTCGTCCTTAGGGGTCTCTTCGACGGCATTTTGAAACGCAGCCACTGCTTCCTCGCCGTCCATAAAACGTTTTCCTCGAAGTTTTTCTTTTATTTTCGGAAATAAATAAAAATCGCAAGGTGCGAGGTCGGGGCTATAGGGCGGGTGACCCAGTAATTCCACGTCTGACGTCGCCAAGTAGTCGATTGTTTGTTTGGCGGTGTGCGACAGGGCGTTGCCGTGGTGAAGGAGGATCTGATCTGGATACTGCGAGGTCGTTTCTCCCGAACTTTTCCAAACAATTGTTAGTGTACCAATCTGCAGTAACTGATTTTCGATCCTCTAAAATAATTGTTGCGTAATGACAGGTCATTACGCAACAATTGATTTAGAGGAGCCTCTTTCTTCGGAAGGACAGGTCTTTTCGAAGAAAGAGGTCACCATCCTTTTCCCCACGCTTCGACCTCTCTTCACTTTAGTTGGCAACTCCTCGGAAAGAAACACCCAGACAGCAGACTGTCTCTTAGTTTCAGGATCATAACAATAAATCAAGCTTTCGTCACCCGTAAATATGTATGTCGAACACAGCATTTGAATCACCGCCGTTAAATCTTCGAACCATTTCACGACACCAATCAACACGACGGAGTTTTTGGGCCTCTGTCACATTATGAGGTATCCACCGGGCACAAAGCTTCCTGACAGCTAAATGTTCATGGAGGATTTTGTGCACTTAACTCATACCGATGCCTAAGCTTGTCCGAATCTGCTGATAAGTCACTCTTTTGTCAGTCTCTATGATACGCCGTACAACACTGATGCTATCTTCAGTCGTCGCCGTAGAAGACCGTCTCTCACGCAGATCATCGGTGAGATTAGTGCGACCACGTATAAACTCATTAAACCAGTTGTAAACAGTGGCACGAGATGGGGCTTCATCGTGAAAGGCCAATCGAAGTCTATCATAACTTTCTTGTTGACTAAAATGACATCGAAAGTCATAAAAAATCCTTGTACGAAAATTTTCTCGCATTAAATTCATGCTGAAGTGACACAGAGAATTTTCAATTTGCCGCCAAATCGTAAACAAATGAATAAAATACATACACAATAATATTGGCAAAAAATTCCATTTTCAAAATTTGAACTTATTTTTTTATTATATCGTTTACAAGTGGCCAGTTCTAAAAACTTTCAGTGTCACCCTCGTACAGTGCCCCGACGCTCGAAAACTATTACTATTTTATCGCCTATGTATAGGCTACGGTATTAGTAACCATTTTAGTTGTGTCCAAGTGTTAGACCTGTGTGCACGCTAAATGAAAACAAGTTTTTATAACTTTTTATGTAATTATAAAGCATCAAAAAAAAAAATGCCTTAATGCGCGGTGAAGTGGTGTGGGAAACATTCCAAGGCATCTAGTTACATAAAGGATAGCATAACTTTTCATCGGTAAGTGAACAGTACAAAAAATAAATATTTTTGATTTAATCAGACCATGAGCCACCGCAGGGGTCTATTTAAAATGGTGACTGGGTAACGAGCACACTCTTGAGTCGCGCGTTGCTGTCTTTTGGAAAAGTCTCGTTCTTGTATTAGACAATTCTAATGCATCTATCCCTTTCTTTCCCTTTGTATATTTATCGTAAAAAAATGCACCTTTAATAGCTAAAAGTTGATATCAAATTAATTCATAAAATCCATTTTATCGATATCGACTATTTTCTCTTAATGAAGTAAAGCAGCCCTAACGATAGGAATACCTTCAAGAACTGACCAATTGCAACCGCGCGTTCTTCCTTCCTTGCCCTGGCCTGCGGTAGTGAGTCGTGTGCTTCAAAGAAATCGGCCTATACGCTCTCCAGTGGTTATATTCTCTATGGTTTAAACCTAGGCTGGCGCTTTACTTTGTGTAAAAAATTTCATCACCACTGCTCTCAAAATGGTGAAAGAAAACGTCATGAAGAAACCGGCATGTGTCAGTGTGAAGACATGTGTCATCTACCAACCCGCACTGGGCTCGTGTGGTAGATTACAGCCCACTTACTTTCACCAAGAGGAGGCCTGTGTCCCAGCAGTGGGAATATTACTGGCTGCAATGTTTATGATATGTGTTTTGTATTGTGTGTACGATTATATTGTTTTTTTTTATGCCGCATAATTATTTCATTTTATTCACCCTACAATTTCTATTAAACATTAACTTGAACGTTTTGTTAGGTATACTTACTTTTTCCTAATAGCTAGTTTGGTATCCTCGGTGTGGTGCAGCCGTCCCGTGAGCGCAGACACTAGCGATGTCAGCGCAGACTGATACCTCTCATGCGCCATACTCAGTCGTTCTAGGATCTGTTACAAAGTTAATTCAGTAAAAACACTACTACCCGATTATTTTATGCAATCTGATAATTACCTGTAAATTGCAAAAGGCGTAAAAAAAGCCAATAAAAAAACGTGAAAGCGCTAGAGTAGCCCTGGAAGGCTATTCTACGCTTTCAGGTTTTTTTTGCTTATACTGTCCCATTGTTGGGAAAAGGCCTCTCGTAAATGACTCCAGGAACTCTTTTCCCGCACCACCTCAAACCAGCTTTCGTCTTAATAAAATATTTTAAAGTTTCTGCAAGTTTTTCCCAAAGGTGAAGCATCTACATGGTCATTTTAAAGTTACCTGCGCCGATATAAGCCGCGCGAGCCTGTGCGGCGACAGCTGCTGCAGCGCCGCCGCGGCCACGCGACGCCGCCACAGCGGACTGAGCACGCAGCACGCTTGCTCCTCCTCGCCGCCCACTAACCGGAGTCTGAAACAAATATTGGCATAAACCCCTCGTACCCACGTTCGCACGGACGTAAAAATATCGCGGCGGGTTTTTGTCGCGCATTGGATTTTGAACTCTCGGTGGATTACCACGATTCCTTAACCCTTAATTACTCGCGTGGGGTATATTTAACCCCACGGCGTATTCGAAGCGTCGTATCTCCACCATTTTTAAAGCTACCTCCATGCAGTTCTTAGTAGCTGCCTAAATACCTCCCCACGCCGCGAATCAGTCGCGAGCGCCGCTCCGTATCGTGTGGTTGTGTCAGGAGATCGAGTCTGGGGTATATATTGCCCCACGCGAGTATTCGTGCAACTGCCAGCAAGTTTGTCACGACCATTCCACTATGATATGTGATAAATGTATTGATAAAAAAGTTCCTAAAAATGTTTCATATCTTTAATAGTTTATAACAATATTGATTAAGGATACTATTACAATTTAGAACAATGTTGTCTTTTTCTAATTTTTATAATAAAAATAAAAGTATGTCATTAAAACTATGTTTTATTGTACCTTTAAAATTGGGGTTATATATTCCCCACGCGAGCGTAAGTGTAACTATATGGACGCGAGTAATTAAGGGTTATACGTTCGGCTTAATAGCCGAACGTAGAGAATCCAACAGAGCGCATCCCAGGGCGTCAAAGAAACAAACTGCTGGATTTTCAACTCTCGGCGCTAAGCAGTGCGTTAAAAATCCTGTGCGCGAATTCGCAAATTATCATTGGTCCTTACTCGTTCAAGTTATCACGCGTAATACTATGATGTATGATTTAATTTGAAATTTTTAAATTTTTCGTCATGGGTGTGGTTTTCTTACATAATTATAACGAATAAACATTTTAAAATCACATAAAAACATTTTTTATTTTTAACCCCATAATTCAATAACAATAGAATAATAAAAATAAAATAATTATTATATTATTAAAAAACCGATAAAGATTATTGTTGAAAAGATGAATAAAAGTCATCTCAAGATTGGAACCCAGACCTACGCGTTTACTAATCCGTAACGCTACCCGCTATCGGTACTTGCTATGAAGATGTTAATTTTAGCAATCGTATGAACTCACTTTTACACACAGATGTAGGTACGGCCTGTATGGCGTGTTCACAGCAATACGATCCTTAACGTGCTAATGCAGTTTTGGTCGTTCACTATACCTATCACAGGTTATTACTCACTTGTGCAGCAGTCTCCTCAGCGACTCCAGCAGACTCCTGAGAACCGGGAAGGTGGCGCAAGGAGACAGGTCCACCTGCCTCGCTACTGACAGCAACTGTCGCATGGCCTCGCTGGCCGGTCTACCGCCCAGCTCCTGACGACAGGAAGATTCTAAGGATTCTAGACATCTGGAAGGAAAAGGACATCAGTCGTACCATAAAAAAAAGAAAAATAAACTGATTTTTTTAAAGAAAGTATAGAGATATGAGGATCAGGGTGTAAAGTTCACTCATTCTCCATAGAAAAGGGAAGATCTTGGATGTTGTGTCTGGTGGGCTACTGCCCGACAGTTGATGTCGGGACCATTATATATTTTTTTATTATTTGAAATGGGTTTGGGTTTGCTTGTATATATTATGCTATTTGTGCGGTAGACTGCTTGAAGTCCGTCAGTTTGCAGGATTTTCCGTGATGTCAGTTTAATGCGTAGTTCGCATGTGGCATTGCAGATGCTATTACAAAAGAAAGAAAAATAGTTTATTCTGCACAAATAAAACGCATATATTAACAAAAATTAAAAACACAAAAGTTATAAAAGGAACTTTAAGTTTGTCTTTTTCTTTTGTCGGATATGCTAAATGAGACATACCTCTGCAACGTTCCGAAGTACGTGTCCTTGAGGCAATCCACGAACTTCGCTAACTTCAAACTGATCTTCTGACTCAGTTTGGAGAGAACTGAAACAAAAGATAGCCAATAACAAAACGAAAACAATATATTTTACGCAGCGACTTAAGTCATAGACAGATTTTACAGTCGATTTGTCGCAAGCGATGTCAAAATATGTATGTAGACGTGACATTTTCAAATTGTGAGTCGCTGGCGTTATGCGTGGACCTAACATAAGTTATTTGACAAGCTAAGATTGTATGACAGTGTCTGCACTATCACCTGACAGTGACGAATTTGAGTGTGTGACTTTTCTACAATTATTTTTAACTTGAGCATGAACTTGAACGGCGAGTTCATGTTCGGATTAGCTACCTGTCTGCTGCACATCCAGCGACGCCTGCTTGATGGAGATGTTGACGCTGTTGGTGCAGGTGGCCATGCTGCCGCTGCTGAGCAGCTGCGAGTGCCAGCTGCCGCGCGCGGTCGACAGCGAGAACATCTCGGACTCGTTCTCCACGCGGATGTTGTTGAATTGGGGAGAGTCTTCGTCTGGCGGCTGGGGGGACTGGAAAAGGAAAGAAATACTTAAATACAGAAGGTCAAAAGCGTATTTACTAACGTCGTGGCTACAGCGCAGATAACACACATTTTAGTATCTTTATACGACATCAAGTACTTAGACTCCCATTTTGTGAACCACTCTTAATCCAGACACCTCATGAGGTGTCTGGATGAGTGGTTGCTAAAAGACTTATGGCCTTAAGCCATGAGGCTCAAGGCCATAAGTCTTTTAGCTTTAGTAAATTCAGAAATCATTATTTGGTAAACTGACTGTAGACATTCCACATGTCAAAAGTCACCGCTAGTTGAGCTACTTCATTTGTTTAATCATACTCAGCTTTCACGAAGTTCGCGACATGCCAGATGGTAACATCATAACTCGAGAACCACTCATCTGAATTACACGTTTTCTTTTAAATTCATAGATTATTTTAAAAATTACTAGCTTTTGGCCGCCGTTTGCGTCAACCCGGAACATACATATGTATTTCCGAAATCGGACTCGTTTTAATTACTTTTTTTCAAATTTAAAGCATTTATTTCAATCAAACCATTTACAGGCACTTTTAAATTGTCAAGAATATAAAAATATTCAATGTACAGTTTTGACTTTGTTAATAATTTATTCAATAAGTACCCTGGCTAGGTTTATTATGGTTAACGAAAATGGAACCGGGGAACAGTTATTTATTTAAGAAAACTTTTTTACAAAAAAAAAACAACCGACTTCCAAAAAAAACACTACAAAGTGAAAATTTACTTTGATTTCGGAAGTCGGTGTCGTTGGTTCTGGATTTTAGTTTTTTGACACCGACTTTCGAAATCAGTTATTTTTCACTTTGGATTGTTTTTTTTTGGTGAGTGCGAGTTTAGAGTGAGTTATGCCCGAACTTAATTTTATAAAAAAAAAACATCCGAATTGATAACCTCCTTTTTTGAAGCCGGTTAAATAAATCAAAAAATCATTCTCACCTTAACCTTCCCATAAGAATCGGCAAAACTCTCATCATTGGTCCTAATAATCTCGTAATCGTCGAAGTTATAACTGTCGTAAGACACGGCTTCTTCGCCGTCAGACGGCTGGTCGCCAGCCTGGAGCCGCAGCGACACCGGCTCCGGACTGCTGCGGGAGCGGGACGACGAGTAGAAGATGGAGTTTGAGAATATGAAGCGCGGGTCTTGATGCCAGGGGAGGTCTGGGGGAAATGTCCATATCAATTATTTTGGTTTAGAAGGCGATTAAAACATTTAATAATGACAAAATGCCCGAAGGGGTAAGCAGAGTAGTTTAGTTCGCCCACATTTCGCGAGATATTATCCAAGACCAATGAAAAAAAAAGTAAATATAATAAATTTTATTTTAGGTACATTTTATATGGAACGGCTTTTTGATGATATCTCGAGAACGTAAATCTGAGGAGGTACGAAGCTCGCCGCTAGTTTCAGCTAGTATGAAATAAAGATTACCATCGACGCTCCAATCCATATTATTAACTTCGGCCCTCATCTCTTCCAACACTTCCTGCATGATCTTCAGGAGCTCTCTCTTCTTGTCGCCTTCTGAGAACTTCTCGTTTATCGTCTGCGAAAATAAAACACTGAATGAATATTATTAGAGGATTTGTCGAGTAAGACGGCTGGGATATTACGTGAGCGTGGAGACGCAGCGAGTGGAAGGGGCGACAACGTTAGAGGCGCACACGCACGTCGGTCGCTTGTGTCGAGTAAGACGGCTGGGACATCACGTGAGCGTGATGACGCAGCGAGTGGAGGAGAGAGGCACTGATGTACGGTATCTGTTATACAGGTGCACCTACGACACAGTAACAGTGCCTCAAGCGTTTAAAATTTATGTATACCTATTTTAAAATATAACTTAAATTATTCTTTTTTATTTTTGTTCGCGTTATTCTTTCTTTTTTAAGGTTACGCTTATATATTTAATTAAAACCTTGTTTTAAAAAACTTTTTTTATTTTCATTAAATAAATACTTTAAGGCAGTTTTGCTTTTCTTAAAATAAAAAATGAACTTCTAATCCATAATAATATAATATTAGTTAATATCTTTGGAAGGAAAATGCGGAGGCTTTTGCCCAGCAGTGGGACTAAATATAGGTTAAAAAAAATTTTCCCCCTGTGGGCTTGAGCCGCAATTCACATAATCATAAGCTTTATTTTCATCTTTCTACACTTCTCCCATGTTGGCTCTGATTGGCCTCACACGTTTTTTTTTTTTCATTCTCCCCTGTCAAGCGACACGCTAACATTCACATGCAACTTAAGCTTTATTTGTAACTTACCTCATACAATTGTTGTTCTTGTGTGGCTACATACTGTATCTTTTTGGGAACTACTTGTAACTCGCGAGCCATGTCGAACGAAGCCAGGAAGAATTGCTGTAGGAGTTTTACGTGCACCTGTAATTATATTAATATTATTGCAGGTAATTCATTCTATCTATAATAATATTATAAATGCGAAAGTGTGTCTGTCTGTCTGTTACCTCTTCACACTTAAACCCCTAAACCGATTTAGATGAAATTTGGTATATCCCGGAAAAGGGCATAGGATAGTTTTATCCCGATATTCCACGGGATCGAAACTTATGCGGGTGAAACCGAGCGGCGCTGCTAGTTCACAATAATTATACCTGATATAATCAATTCAAATCCCTGCTTGCAATTGACATTATTTATTCTTAAGCTAATATAAACTTTATTCCCCCTTGCAAATTAAGTTGATTTCCGAATGAAGAACACTTTTGAAAATGTCATAAAAAAATATTGAAATTGTAACAGAAAGTAAACTTTATGCTGAAGTTGTTACGTTATTTTTACCGAAATCTCATAAATTATTGGGAACGCAGCTTGCTTCGTCAGTCTAGATGACGAAGGTCGATTGAAGATTAAGGTACACCTGAGTGGTCAGACAGGCAGTCACTTCATGTAAAGAACTGGTCTTAAGGTTCCACTAGTCGATATTTTTTCCATACAAATTTCGGGAGAGATTACTCCACTGTTTGACATTGTGCATCCAAAGTTAAACATGATATCGTTTTGACTTATTATTAATTTTGTCTGTACAGAAACAGAAAGTTATGACCCGAGTTATTCGTTTTTATTGCTATTTTTAACGTAACTTTGGGTTTAAGTAAGTAACAAAAGAACTGTAAAATCTTCAAAACCAAGTCCGTACCGACAAAGCTCAGTTATCGAAGAGTTCAATAAACTTTATTTGTAATTGATTTATGCAGTGGTTTTTTCTTAAAACTCGATTTTCCAAAGCACTTTTCGATTTTTTTTCTCGCCTATCAGTTCGGAACGGTGTTTCTGTGCGTGAGAACTAGACGTTCTGCGTTTAGACTAGCGTCTAACTGCTCATCTTTGATACTAGCTCTGTCGGACACGAAGCCAGGTGAGACAGCGTGCTTTTTGGCCATGACCACCAGTGAGTTCGAGTTCACGACTAGTTTACTCTTAAACAAATAAATAAAATAATAAATACTTAACTGTAGGTATACGCCTAGGCTGGAAGCCGACACCAACATAGAAAAACCCTAGCAAGGTGATGAATAGTGAATACTAACCTCACTCAACTTCGTACAATACTCCAACAGGTAACTTTGCAGACAATCTGTAGCAAACTTAACGACGCTACTTAACAAGCCAGTCCTAGACTTAACACTCCTTTCATCTTTGTCCTTCGCACAAGTTTCGCCCGCATTTTGTATGGCGGTGTTGAGAAATGGTGCGAGCGGTTTTTGCTCGGGTGTACGAAGTAGGTCGGAATCGTCGAGAAGAATGCATTGGCTTTTTACATGATGTTTTTGAGGTGGTGGTGCTAAAATGAAGAAGGACATGGTTATTTTGTGTTTTTCACCTTGATGGTATTTTCAATTGGATTGTGTGTTCGACTGTCTGTATTTTTCGTCTTAACTTTTGACCCTACTTCGATCATGGAGGTACAGTCGCCTCAAAAAGTTAGTTGACATTTTTCTACTTCAGCTGTGATGCCACATTATGATTTAAAATTAAAATAAAAACCGGTAAAGTGCGAGTCGGACTCGCGAACCGATGGTTCCGTACAAATTTGTAAGTGTGTAACTACAAATTTATGGTTTTCGGGTTTTTCTTTTACTTGTGCTACATGGCATTGCTTCTTGCTAAATTTCTTGATTCTAGGTCAACGGGAAGTACCCTATAGGCTTTGATTCCCTTGCGAGTGTCAAAATATACGGCATAAACGGAACATACTTATGGCCGATTCCTATAATTTACGGACCGTTATTGGTTAAAATTTAGACTCATGTTTCTTTAACAAAAATGTAGCAAAGACCTCATAGCTTTGCATAGTAGACCCTCCCATATGGAAATAGCTATCACAGGTAACCTTACGAATCTATTTATATAGCCAGTTTGGCAATAAAATATGCTACCAGTGGTAAGCGAAACGATTCGTTTTTGTTTATAGGAACCGAGCATTAGTATGATTTTTTCACTAGGAACAAACCTAAAATCGCGAAAAAAAAATCAGCTGTTCCCTACATTTTGACGAGTTATGCGAACTTAAGGAAGGATTTCAGGTTTGGTCTCACATTAGAAGTTGTTCGTAATGATGAATAATACAATGACCCCTTTATAATTATGCTGGTTGTGCGGTAAATTATGTATGCGCGATGCAGGATTTTGCGTGGAAGTGTCACTGCTTTTACACAGTGTTGTAATCTGGAAACTGGCCAACCAAGAGGCCATAAGACCTAAAATGTATGTTTTGCTTATAAGCATAAACATAATCAGCCTATAAGTCTCCACTACTGGGACACATGCCTCTCTATGATGTCTTTTATGCTTATTCGGCGGGGTAAGTGCGTAACACACTATCATTAGCAAGGGCCTTCATTTTGACAGTTCAACAACATTCATTGCGTTATTTACGCTGTTGAGCAGACATATATTTCGAACATATGAGGCAATGGATAGCAATATTCTTAAAAATGATTCAGACTGTGATTGATTGAGTTACGCAATTAGGGAGCGGGCCTTAATATATTCCTAGTACTCACACATCAGAGATCTCACACTCATAAGAGTAGTTGTGGCTCAGTGGCAACGACCCCAACTTACAAGTTATAGGTCGTGGGTTCGAACCCAGGTAGACGCATCACTTTGTATAAAAAATTTCATCACCACTACTCTCAAAACCGTGAAGGAAAACACCGTGAGGAAACCAGCATGTCATAGAACAAAAAATTCGAAGACATGTGACATCTACCAAACCGCACTGAGCCCGCGTGGTAGATTATAGCCCACTCCTTTTCGGAGAGAGGAGGCCTGTGTCCCAGCTGTGGGAACATTATAGGCTGTCTATGTACTCACACATCATCTCCCACTGGTCCATCATTTCATTCATGAAAGCGGTCTGCTCTTCTAACAGTCTTTTGTCCTCTCCTTTGTGTTTGAGATTCGTTGCCTTCTGTGGCTCTTGGCTTTGTCTGGAGCTAAAAAAGAAATGGCTTAATTTACAAAGCGACCGAGAAACATTCCTGATTCTCGTAATTGTGTCTCATTGGCGTCGCTTAATTAGTTAACGAGTAGCATAAATATTCGACTGCTACGTTGGTCTAAAGTTTGATTTTTGGGTAGCGGAATTTGTCAGACCGGGATCATGATTTAGGCTCACCCTTAATACCCCATGTATTACCTACTTAAACAGAATAGGTGAAATGCGGGTTTACTGTACATCACTGCACTGCCCAGCACAAAGGGGTAACTTTGTGGAATATGGGCACTGCTGGGTAGCAAAATGCACGTAAGATATTTCCGCTTGATCTCGTAAGGGTTCACAACGTATCGCAGACCCATTTTTCATTACGTTCCCTGCCTATATATACAAAAAATACCAATGTATTAAAATAGAAATGATAAACTAACCTAAATATCCACTTCAAAGCATCCACATTGATCCTCTTCTCGGGCTTTCTGTGCTCTTCTACGTTACCTTCTGTTCGGTTCATGTCTTCGCTGTTAGAGAAGAGAACGAACAACACCTGTGAGTTCGGGTTTATCTCCTTTATTTGATGGAGATCTAGGCAGTTCTGTGGAAGGTAAAAATATTGATGATTAGCTATGACGAGTTTCAAGTACCTCGCGCATGATACATTTAGGTACGGTATTTCTTAAAACGCGTTCATAATCAGCCTATAATGACCCCACTGATGGGACATAATGGGCCGTAATGCATCAAGCGAGCCCAGTGCGGTTTGGTGCACGTCACATGTCTACGAGACTTTTGGTTTTAGGACATGCCGGTTTCTTCACGAAGTTTTCCTACACCGTTTCGAGAGCAAAACACGCTCGCTAAATGGAAATTGTATGCTTTAATAGAATTAATTATTTAATTTAATAGAATTACTTAAACTGGCGAAATGTAGATGTACTATAGGTACACCTAGCGCTGAAAAACTTTTTTACAAAAAAAAAAAACTTATATATTGGCATAGGTAGAATTGTTCTATCACATATGAGGAAGCTGGAGTTATGCACATAAGTTCACCTATTTATTAAAAAAAAATATTTCAATATAACTCGTTTTTTTTTCAACTTTTCAAAACATCAAGCGAAAAATTCAAAAGAATTCTGTTTCTTTGCAAAGGATTCTTTCTGTTAATTTTTCTATGTAACATGCGAGAAAGACGGAAAAATACCACAAATTGTTTTTTTCGCGAAAAAAACAAATTGTCTTTTTCGGTATTTTCAACGCTAGGTACACCTCTGCCCAGCCTTTCGGGGAAACGAAGCGTGACGTTGTTGTTATTTTATTAGCCTATCGTGTCCCACTGCTGGGCAAATGCCTGTCCCCTAGGTATGTCCTTCCAAGAAGTTTTGTGTTGAAAGTAAATACAAACAAAAATACTCACCTCACTAGAAAACACAGCAGGCTCTCTACTCCCATTCCACACTCTTTTCACCTCACTTTTATCACCATCCCCACTTTCCCCACAATCCCCACTACTCCCCCCTCTCGCCATAGAATACAAATTAAACATATTCCAAAAATCCTCTTCACTCCTAGAAGTTGTTATAGCCCCAGAAATGTTTTCACTAAAAATATTCTTCCCAATTTTGTCCACCCCAAAAAGATATACGGGGTTAAAATTCTTCAATATACTGTCTCGCTTTGAATACAGGTCTGCATGGAGTTTTTTCAGGGTCTGGTGGTTGGCAACTCCTGGGTCTACATCCAGGTCTGGAGGTAGGATTATTCGGAGCCCATCTTTAAGGAATGGGTTATTGATTTCTAACTCTAATATTGTTGTGAGATCAGTCTTATCTTGTCTTATTAGGTCCTGAAATTATATAAAACAAACATTTTAATAGGTGTTTGAGTTATCTATATACAATGTCGCAGATGGATTGTAGAATCCGCTGTTTTACAAAACAGCTCCGTTATGTAAAACAACTGAACAACGTTCAGCTGGATTGTGATTGCGCTACGTTTTACAAAACTGTTACCGACGTTTAGACGTAATGCAGAATGGCTTAGCTGCAGTCACAATAAGCGTCTTTCATAAAATTCTGTTAACTTTTAATTAATATTGTCCATAAAATCACTGTTTTTACTTGAGTTAGGGTCATTTTTATTCGTATTACACATTTTATTTATTTTTGTTTTTTGGGACGCCATTATTGTTACTACGATACACACGAGCACGAGCGACCAAATTTAGAACTAAAATCTACAATCTGACGTTTCATTTTAGGCTGTTTTACAAAACAGCTAATTGTTGACCCGCTGCATTAATAAATGCAAAACATTTATGCAATTCTGCGTGTTCAAGTTCAGTAATTATGGAAAACCGTTCAACGTTGTTCAGTTGTATTACATAACGAAGCTATTTTGTAAAACCACTAGCGGTTTTGTAAAGGAGCGGATTCTACAATCCATCTGCACCATTATGTCTATCTATCTTCTATACAAGGTGTAACAGTATAAACGCAAGTCCTGACAGTAGTTTGTTCATAATTGAGTACTGAATCGATTTCAGTAACTTTTGACAAAGGCTTTTAAAAAAAAAAATGTAATTGAAAAGGAAAATTAAATCTTATTTCAAGGCAATAAGACTCAATTTTAAATGCATAAAGTGCTCTCACCTCAACAGGCAGCGTATCCCAGGGCCTCTTGTTGCACTCTAGTTCCTCAACCAGCTCGAACTCCGAGTTGCCGAGAGTAAGGTGCACCTGGCGCTGGTTGCTGCTGCCGTATTGGATGCGGATCTAAGAACATGAGACTTATGATATTCAGCACAGGATGGGTAAAGAAAGCCTGTTGAATTTTATAGGTATTCTAATCTGACGACACCGTATTACTGAGACAGTTAAAGTTTTTCTTGTGTATGGTAGTTGAGTTAGACTCTGGTCAGAAAAAATGCTGTCAACATGCTAGATTTAGTTGATCATAAAAACATCAACTGTGTCATTTGACGACAGATAAAATTAAAGTAGGGGTAAGTTATTTCTACTCTTTCGTTAGAAAAATTAACCTTATTTATATAAAGTTTATGTTCATATTCGTATGAAACGCTTACCGTACTTAGCTGGAGTAAAGTCTATGTTCGCTCTACACAGTACTAGTTCTTCAGATTTCTGTTACCACTCAAAGACTCACAACCACTTCATTATTGTCACTCACCCATCGGCATCCTCTGGGCGGAGGGTCAGGCAGCAGCTGATGTCCTAGCAGACAGTGCAACAACCGCGCACGTGCTGATGGAGACGTACCCAGCAGTACCAGCGCTGTGGAGCGATGAGACTGGGTCCCCACCTCTTGCACTGCTGTGAACACTTCTGGATCTGAGAAGAGAGATGTTTTTCATGTTATAATATTAAAGTTTCAGTTGTAGTGCGGCTAGCAGATCAGACTGCTAAACGGCTAAAACAAAAACCTGTTTCAATGTGTGCTTTTCAATAACGTATTTTTTTTTCTCTATTCATCATCATCGTCTGCCTAGCCTTTTCCCAACCATATTATTGGGGTCGACTTCCAGTCTAACCGGATGCAGCTGACTACCAGTATTTTACATGGAGCGACTGCCTATCTGACCTCCACAACCTATTTAATTGCTGGGTAATACTATACCCGTTGGTAAGACTGGTTGTGACACTTTCGAGTTTCTGACGGCCATCTTCTGATGACCACGATCCACCTTTTCTTTGGCCTTCCCCTTCCTCTCAATTCATAAACATTTTAATCGTCACTTTCACTTACATGCGTTTCGTCGCTCGTCATCACATGGCCCAAGCCAATCGATTTTCTTTTCACTTTCTTGTCACTGGTGCGTCCCTGGACCCTAATTCACTATGACCACTCAATGATTCCTGACTTCGAAACCACGTCAACTCCTTAGCTAATCCTGCCAATCTCGTGTTCTGGTTACACGACTAATAGGTATATCTAATTATTTTTTCTGAGATTCTGATCTCATGCGGTGCAAGTATCCTTTTGCATTCTTACTATTCTCGCAAGGACAATTGCGCAATATGCAGTAACCAGTTACTTCTTCAATCTATTTATAAACACATGGCGGACAATGGTTACAATAAAAACCATACCAATATACATACAATCATTCTGATGTATTGTCAGATTATTCTACAAGCAACATACTAAAACACTAGTGTTTTAATTTTTTAGTCCAAACAATAGTTTTTTTTGTAATTATATAATTGCTTTATATTTTGCAATAAATTACCAACGTTGTGTCATCGCGCTTCTCTTTCTTTTCTATGCAGTCCGACAGTGACCGCGCTTTAGGTCATGTAAGCCCCTTATACGACACACAACTCTTAAGTCTGGGCCGTTGCCACTGGGCCTACACTGCTCTTTATTTAGAGGTTTTAAATACAGAACCAGTTATATATTACTTCGAGAATTTAAAGCTTGAAGGACCATAAATCTTAATGTACTATTTTCTTTAATTCATGGTAATTGTTTTCCAACTGTTGAGGTTATAAATTCAGAGCCAGCTGATTTCATTTAATGAAATCTGTGAATGCAAATCAAAATTTCTCAAAATTTAAGTAAAGCCTCTTTAGACCGTTTTCCTGTAGCTACAACGTGTAACGGTTACGGTAGCTCCCCTTACTGCCTCATCTCGAAAATCCACCCTTTATACTGGTACAATGTCCTCGTGTACTTTTTCTTCAAACAACTTCCATCACCCTATCCTTCCTCCTAGGTTGATTCTAAAGCAACTACTCCTTACCAAAGTGCACAATATCAGCCACATCGTGCAGTGCGCGCTGTGTGTCGCGGACGAGGCCTCGGAGCGTGCGCGTGCGCACAGCCACGCGGCTGGACCACGTGCTGCCGCCCGCCATCCCTGGCGCCCCCTAGCCGAGTGGAGGGTGGAGTGGATTGCATACAGTGATACCTGGAAAGAAAGACAGAAACTCTTGAAACACGCAAATAAGGGCAAAGTCAAATCAAAAATTTCAAGAAAATCATGAAAACCACTTTTGATCGTCAACATTTACAAGAAAATAGAACTAATTATAAGTAGTTGCCCTTTCAAAGATAAAGGGGAGTTTCGTATGGAGAAGAATGGGTAAGAAACTTCATAGTTGTTTGTAGTGTGTTTTCTGAACCGAATAGTTTTTATTATTTATTTGTGAAGACGACGTGTATCATGTGTATGTGACCTGGAATAAAATTACTATACTACAATAGCAATAAATTATTTAAAAAAAAAGGTTTTATTTTTCACGTTTTAGTTGTACTTACCCCACACAAATTCATATAAAACTACTTGCTATGTAAATATCAGTGACAGAAAGTTATTAAAACATCATCAATATAAACTAAGTGGAAAAAAAATCATATTATTGAAGCTAACTCAAAAACTACCCAAGCAAAGTTAATAAAATTAGTCTGGAATTGTGACTGGAGTACTGGACAATACCTACGCTCGCGCCCTATTACAGGGACTTAAACATAACTGGGTTACATGTAGGTGTACTATTAAGTGCACATCTGCCTAATCCTTCGGGACCTACAAGCGTGATGTTCATCATCATCATCATTTCAGCCGAAAGACGTCCACTGCTGGACATAGGCTTCCCCCGAGCACCTCCACTTCGACCGGTTCTGTGCTTCTCGCATCCAACGGGTTCCTGCGGCCTTCACAAGGTCGTCGGTCCACCTTGTGGGAGGCCTTCCAACGCTAGGTCTTCCGGTACGCGGTCACCACTCCATAACCTTTCGGCCCCATCGGTCATCTATTCTGCGAGCAATGTGCCCTGCCCACTGCCACTTAAATTTGGCAATTCTTCGGGCTGTGTCGGTTACCCTGGTTCTCCTGCAGATCTCCTCATTTCTGATTCGATCACGCAGGGAAACTCCAAGCATAGCCCTCTCTATTGCCCTTTGGGTGACTTTTAAGCCTTCGCGCGAAGCGTAATGTTATGTTATGTTAAATCCAGACTCTGTGTTGCAAATCTAATCAAACTCAATTCCTCTGAAGTACGTTTGGCGGTTAATTTGGACCTAAACCGTCACAATAATGGCAATCTTGGAACTATCGCATAGCTCCTAATCTCCTATCGCCCTTATACTGTGCGCCCTTATAGTGAGAAAGGTTCGTAGCGGGATGAATGCCCTATGATATTACATCTTACGTGTGAAAATTTAGCGGAGAGCATGTTATGAGTCTCTATGTTTATACTGTCCAATATCGTTACATTACACTTTCGGAGCTCGTGGCTAACTAATAACAGCCGCACGGGTCGATCGAAAGTTAAGCTATGCTTGCCGCGGTCAGTTCGGGGATGGGTGACCAACCATGACATAGCGATACCTCTCCTAGAAAAGCACGCTAACCCGTTGGCCATAGTCTATCTTTGACAGTCGTTAGTAGTTACGGGCAGTCAGAAGCCCAGAAGTCTGACAACCCGGTTGCTTACTCTTAAATTTAATTCCGATAGATCGACATTTCCAATGTCGATCTATCGGAATTAAATTTGTGACGTTTCGTACTCTTGAGTTAGATGCTAGCGCCAAATGGTTTTTAAATTGGGAGTCCATTTTGGGGAACTAAGTGGAATTGAGATCGGGCTTGGCGTGGGGTAAACGGTACTGTTGAGTGTATTTTGACAACTGTGTATTGCGTCAATATTGCGTTGGGATAGTTTGTCGATTGTGATTTTTCCAATAACAAAAGTGTAGCTTTTTAGAAATTGTTTTACGTTTTAAGTGGATAACTTAAAAACACTAAGGCACCGCAAGTCGCGCAACGAGCGGTGCCTTTGTGTCGCGCGCGATTATATCGCATTTCGCGCCTGTTAGTAGGAGCCTTAAAGCATTTCAATGCCCTATTACCGATTTATCGTAATGAGTTGAACCACACTATTGCAGCCCGTAACATAGCTAACTTCACGTGTAACAAAATAATCACGGACCAATTTCATTTCAATGTTGACAATATTGTTTTCAGGAGTACCGAATCACGTGACTGTAAAATTAACATTTGAATCATATTGGCATTTCATGGGAATTAAAATTTGTTTGGAGAGTAAGACCCCGGTCTTACCAAGGGATATCGTGTTACCCAGTAACTGGGTTGTGGGAGGGATATAAGCGGTAAATACTAGTATTCAGCTGCAACCGGTTAGACTGGAAGCCGACCCCAAAATAGATGGGAAAAGGCTAGGCAGATTGCAGACTTTCAGCCTCTTGATTGTTCTTGTCATTATATTCGTCCACCAAGACTAATGACTGACTGGCTTTAACATCCTCCGTTAAAGCAAGTAATTATACAGCGAGGCCACGATGTGGGAAGAACGGTAGACAGGCCTGCCCCAAACGCACTTAATTATGCGATGAATCATGCCATTATCAAGCTGCGTAATGACGTCTATATTTGCCGCCAAGTATTGACTAAACTAACATCATATTACGTACATTTTACAAAAAATAAATAAACCACAAACGATGACAAAAAAAAACCTAAAAAAAACGCGTTCAAGAACGTTTAGTTCACACTCGGAACAGTGAGTTCGGCGCAAGCGCAACTAATCATTCTTTATCACAGAATAAGTACAGAAGTACCTACCCGTACAGTGACGCGATAAGAGACACAGTCAACACAACTTGAACGGTACATTACACTCAATGTCGTAGATTGCCATGCAGACTTGAGGTCAAATAAGGAAAATTAGGAAGAGCGCTATTACAAAATCAAAGTGCTCAGTTTTATGCCAGCGCTACACATTGGTCATGTCCATTGGTTCAGACTTGGCACCACATCCAATGTTGAGCAAAATCAGTAAAATCCTGTCCAATATCTGTTCAGGCCCGATACACACATTGGAGACAATGCTTCAAGGCTACATCTTGGGTCAAATTATGTCCAGTGTGTGGCCCCAGTATTAGGTAAATTCGACGGCGCGGCGCAGCAGCGGATGCGCACGTGTGCGTCTAATAATGAGGTACGCTACACACACATGCAAACTGCTATGCGTCGGATGCCAGGAACAAACCAACAAGAGCCTTTGCTAATTTGTTTTCGAAATAAATTAAATTACTGTTATTAGAGGTACCTACATAGTTCATGAAATATTATTTGTACTTACCAATGAATGTTACCTAGAACAGCAGTTTATCTATAGAGTTACTATAGGGTCATAAAAATTAACTTGATTTTTTTTATACCACTAATGTGGCAAACTAGCATGCGGCCCGCTTGATGGTGTGTAGTTACCGCAACCTATAGACGCTTGCAATGCCAGAAGCATTACCTACTTGCGCGTTGCCAGTTTTTAAGAAAGGAATCGCACTGATACTCCAATTTATGTTATGACTTACGATGCTAAAACGTGTCTACGTTTTAGCATCGTAAGTCATAACAACATTAAATTTGTGAACCAGCCCGACTGTCAGTGTCTACTGACAGTCGGGCTGGTTCACAAATTTAAGGTCAACGCGCTATGGAGCAGGCTATACTCGGAGTTTCTTTGATGGATAAAATCAGGAATGAAGTTATCCGGAAAAAAAATGATCTGGAGTAACCGACATAGCTTGTAGTTGTAGCGTAAGCAAACTGAAATGGCAGCTGTGGGCTGGCCATTTTTGACCAAGGACCGAGATGGCCAGTGCAACAGACGAGTACTGGAATGGAGATCGCTCAACGGTAAACGTAGTGTGGGACGCCCCCCAGCAAGATGGACAGACGACCTTAAGAAGGTGGCTGGGACAGACTGCAGAGGATACAGGGTGCTGTGACGCAGCCTGGGAGAGGCCTATATCCAATAGTGAACTGTGATAGGATGAGTTGATTGAAAAAAAACACGTTGAGTAGTTTCAACAAACATTATGTACGTTGGCAACGGAAAAAGAACTGCGCCAATATCTTGCCTACTTTTTCTTTATTGTTCTTTCCGTATTTATGTAAGGTGGACTGTTTAGGTGTTTATAATTTCCATTTCCACACAATTCGCAACTATGTATGTGTCAACTTTCTCTTCTCACCTCATAAAACCTGAGACTAGAGATGCCGATGCATTCCACCAGTTTTTATGACAAATCTTTTACTGTTCAAGCAGTACGGTTATGGAATGACTTGCCCGTGTCGGTAAGGCGTGCTCAATCTTTGTCCACGTTTAAAATTATGGTAAATGAGCACTTTCTCTCTCCTTAAACATCATCATTATATTTTCTCTGCTACTGTTTCATGTTTACTATTATATGGATATATTTATATGTATGTGTATATATTTATTTAGTCTAGTATAATATGCTATATATGTATGTATTTATTGTATTATGTAAATGCTACACCGCGGACTACCTACAGTATTTGTCTGTCCTTCCCCTTTTTAAATCCATCCTAAGGTTGTCTTTAAAAGATCGCTCTTAGCGATAAGACCGCCCATTGTGTCACCCTTTGTACAGTTTCTATATTTATGTCTGTAATTTATTTGGTGTACATAATAAAGAGTATTCTATTCTATTCTATTCTATTCTATTCTATTCTATTCTGGAAGACGGTACCGGTAGTTTTACAGAGGTTAATGTATCTAGTCGCTTACATAATAATCTAAACGACTAAATACATTAACCTCTGTAAACCTTTGATACCTAAGCACTAATTGGCGTGTTTACACCGCTATCCTACATTCTCTTTTTACCTTGGTAAGTCCAAAACTGCTGGTCTTTCATAACAATTTTATGAAACTCTTCACATGATGTGTTCTTCAGATTGAACTGTGTCAACAGTAGAGCCTTAAGAGAAGCTATGGACAGGCTATTCCTCACCTTAGTCCACTGCGCACCCATTAATGAAAAATGTCAGGACATTTACTGCTAAGGCAGGATTTTTCCAGGAAAACTTATATTCGGATCTAGTAACCCAAGGTCTCAGTCTCAATCTGTCAAAAATACCTCTAATTTCCCTAGATTGTTGGCTTTGTTGTCGCTGAGATGACACTGCGACTAGAGATTGAACGTTTAACTTACTAACGTTTGAATTACTTACAGGAATTGGCTTTCTGGACAGTTATTCTTGTCTCCAAAAATGAGATCACTTTTGGGAGTCCAATCGTCACCAAGAATTTGCAATTCTGCTAAATTGTTCGTTGCAAAATTGAAATGGAAAAACGCGTTTATGCCTTCTAGGTTAAATTGAAACCACTTTTGTGGTCCGTAGATAGTGAACAATGATTAAAGATCACAAAATGAGATTCCCACGCCAGACTAAAAATATAAAGTTCAAATGAACTCGGCTACCAGCTCGTTATATTGCCTAAAAATTGCTGAATTATGTTTGAAAATTACTTTCCCCGTATCATAATCATAGGGATTTTTTTGCGCCACTTATTCTTCCCAGCGAAAGCACTAGGAAGTGGTGGACGGCGGGGGTTTTGGGGGACTGTTTTATGTAATTTTGACGTTCGAAAAGAGCTGATTCTCAGCCTTATTTGAATAAATGACTTTTGACACAAACGTTGAAGTCGATGAACTATTTCAGCTTACATCATGACAACAATATAGCTAATCAACATGGAGCAGCGCCATTCGCCAACACCCTCTTGGTCACTGCTGGGCGGTAGGGCGGAAAGTCTAATACTCTGGCACAGGACCAGGACACAAGGACTGCTTGAAATCGTGTTGTGAAATTAATAATCTTTTTCATTCTAGTAGCGTCATGTGACGGGCCGTTGAGCTCCCTAAAATAGGGTTGAGCTACACGATGACTGATGCACGCATGCCGTCTGTTGAGGCGGGTCAACTCAATGCTGCAATGGCTCTTTCTTCAAAAGGCCCTTCCAGACATGGCCTTGCATTATTAGACTCACATAAAATCCTAATAATATAATGTTTGGACTTGAGACCATGACCTTTGAGTTTGTTTCGACATTTCTTCTCAGGGATCAGTCAGCGAGGAAATGCTGTCGCCATCGCCATCCAGTTTTAAAATATTATCACTAAGACGCCAATATTTTATACCAACACAATATTGACATGTAAAAGTGTTTTGAAAGTTCTACTCCAAGTTCATTCTTATGAATTTCCAAATGTATAATTATACCTACTAACACTAGTGTTTGACTTGATTATTTACATAACAAATAATTGTACCTAAAATGAAAAATTACTTATAAATATTATAAACCTCAAACAAACTTCAAACCAACTCGAAATCTCAGAAACTGTTCCTTACTCACTGGTCCTTCGAGACGAGACCTCAATAAACTTCAGCAGACGTTTATTACGTGGAAACATTGCAAGGTCATCGCAGCCCGCGATAACCCGCAGGACAATTACCTTGAGCGGGAACAAACAAACGTCACTCAGGCTACAGTAAACAAATCACGTAGTAACCTTATTCTTAATCTTTTTGTTTGAAGAGCACTGATCGTTTTTAATTGATGTTCTGAGAAAAATTGTGATAAGTATCTGTTTATACCTAAAAGGGATAAAAACTTAGAAAGATGAGAAAGGCTTTTTGTTTTTTTTTTGTCGCTGAGAATTGCATTACGCATTGCCGCTCGCGGGGGACGAGACGGGGTATGTGGGACTCCTGTCGGAATGACACCGACAGTATACCTACTAAAACTCAGCGGTGTTCCCACTTCGCCGTGATGGGAGGGCCATGGGAAACTGGCTCAGCCTTTACTTCCACAACCCTCCCGGCGCATGCCCGCCTATCTGGCGAGCCCCGCATACCCCCAGGCCGGGGGGGATACGCACCTGACCTAGGTCAGGTACTCGCAACCGGTGTGCGTATCTTATGACCAATGACCATTGTAATAAGCATCATCATTCTGAATCATACATCCATATTTATTATTATTCAGAATGTCTAAAAGTGTCAACACAGGATTCGAACAAAACATGGTTCGACTGAATGTGTCCGGCTCAAGTCACGATAACATATTTTGCATAGTGCAGATGAGGCTTTATGCATCTTGTCAAAGTAAAGCGTCGCACTTAAGATTAATACGTTATGTCTCGTCTGTCGGTATTGTTATACGCCGGCCGGCTTCGCAAGGGCAACACCTGTAAAACCTTGTAAAAACTGAACACAAAAGTCCAAGAATAACCTGATGACTCAGACATTGTACAGACACACTTATGAGGTCTCAATTCATTTCACAATTGTTGAGAATTGAATAGATATAAATAAAAAAAAATTTGACTGGCTGACTCGTTCGTCTAGTGGTCGCCAGCGAAAGTGCTCCTGCTCAGCATGAGGTACATTATCAGCTTATAATGTCCCACTGCTGGGACACAGGCCTCCTCTCGGTGAGAGGTAGTGGGCCGGAATCCTCCACGCGAGCCCAGTGCGGGTTGGTGGATATCACATGTCTTCGAATTTTTGGTTCTAGAACATGCCGGTTTCTTCACCATGTTTTCCTTGACCGTTTTGCGAGCAATGAAATAATTTACACAAAGTAAAGCGCCTGCCTGGGTAGGAACCTACGACCTACAACTCGTAACTCGCGGCCATTACCACTGGGCCACCACTGTTCTCAAGCATGAGGTCCTGTACCCTAATAATCACCATCTCAATCATTTTGAAGGATAATAGCTAATCCATTGCTTCATATGTTCAAAAAATTTGTCCGCTCAACAACGTAAAAAACGCAATGAATGTTGTCGAACTGTCAAAATAAAAGGCATTCCTACAGATAGTGTATTACACAATTACCCCGCTGGGTTCGATTCTCAGGTCGAGCAAAGTGTTATTGGGTTTTTCAATCAGGAATTTCCCAGTCCGGAGTCTGGATTTGTGCCAAGTTATGGCAATAGGCTGGCCCCCTATCACATGGGTCTTAAACATTACTGGCGAAATTTATCCTCCTACTAGAATGCCATAGACCAATTACACCGATTTGACGTTCGAAAAGTGTTGATTCTCAATAAATGACTTTTAATTTGATTTTGATTGATTTAAAACCAACGGAGCAAAAAATTACTTCAGGTGCTGCTTTTCATCCACCCTGTACACAGTGGAAATGTGGGTATTCTATAGGTAAACCACACTTCGGGGATTATACGTGATGTTATGTAGATTATTCTTGGTGCTTAGGTCTGCATTGGTTGGTAAATGTGACAAATACTTTCAGGCGTTAGACCTTGAGTTCGATTCTCAGGTTTAGTAAATTGATACTGATTTTGTGAATCATAGCCTGCGCCCGCGGCTTCATCTGCAGTGTATTTATTTCCGAAACGTTTTAAACAAACAGACGGACAAATTGAAAGCTTTTGATTTTTCATAAATCTGTTGTGATTGCTTGACGTAGAAAAATTAAGGCAACTAAAATAAATCTACCAACACAACCTACCACCAACGTACCTAATCCTAAGCATGATCTCTGAGAGGCCAGACTCTGCAGTGCTGGGGAGATTCATCCAGCTTCATGTGACGGGATGACACTACCTATTCCTAAGCATGATCTCTGTGAGGTCAGACGCTGCAGTGCTAGGGAGATTCATCGAGCTTCATGTGACGAGATGACACTTACCTAATCCTAAGCATAATCTCTGAGAAGCCAGACTGCAGTGCTGGGGAGATTCATCCAGCTTCATGTGACGGGATGACACTACCTATTCCTAAGCATGATCTCTGTGAGGCCAGACGCTGCAGTGCTAGGGTGATTCATCGAGCTTCATGTGACGAGATGACAGTAGTAGGTACTATGATTTTGTTGAGTTATTCCGGTCTGATCCCCTGCTTGTTCGTCTTCTGTTTTAATCTCTGTCTTATCCACTATAAACTTTCTCATTCCGGTTTGATCCGCTTTTTCTTTTGTTTTTATTATTTTTATTTATTCAGCAACAAAAATAAGTACAGGGTTTAAGTTCGTAAGTCTTATTGTAACGGATACGTGCATGTTAGTATTGAGGACCAACGACTCCACATTTTCGTCTTTGTCAAGTCACCGCACCATTTGACATGAGTGATTTTAAGATTTTGTTTTTATTTGAACTTCGTGCCGCCTCAGAATCAATAAGAACGAATACATAAGAAAATTAATCATCAGTGTTTTTCCATGTTTTAATAGTTATTCAGCTATTCGGGGCGGAGACAAATCCAACAATTCAAAGATCATAAAAATCGGTCCAGCCTTTCTGGAGTTATAAATGGTGTAACTAATCCCGGCTTTGTTTTATTTTTAAAGATTAAATGTTTTGTTTTGATTTTGATTTTAGTATTGACTATGATTTGTTACTAACAATTATGGACACATAATTAATTTAATTTTAAAGTAAACTTATCTATAAAATAAAAGACTTTTCGGAACTGGGGTCATTTTCGCATTCATTATTTCTAGTCTTACCCCGATTCTCAAACAATGCTTTGTTTCAAGAAGTTCTACAATACCTATGGACCCAACTTATATTGCCCAGCGGGGTAATTGCGTAACACAGTAACAGTAGCAACGGCTTTCATTTTGATGGTTCTACAACATTCATTGGGTTATTTACATTGTTGAGCAGACAAATTTTCCGAACATATTTAAGTATTTATTTATCATACCACCTTAAACCTATCATTACAGGGCCCCAATTCTGTATTATTATTCCCGGCGAAATCTTACCACGTGCAAACTACGTCAATATCGAGGAATCGAAATGTCAACCGTACGGACAACATGCATTTTGACAGTTCAAACCACGCCATTGTGTCATAGAAAATACGTTAATAGCAGATGTCTTGCTTGTTAACATTGACTTGCTTTTTGAGAATTCGCCAGTTAGAAGCAATCCCGGTCTTTGGCGATATCACGCCCTATTAACAATAAACTCTTAACAGAAATGTTATTGAATACTTAGTAAATTAAACAACATAGGTCATTGGGAAAACCCCACTAGTATTATAATAGTAACTCTAGCGAGATTGCGCAACTTGCAATAATGTGAGTCATACCAAAATAATTATAAATTTTACTGCAGCATTAACTATCGAATCATTAGTTAGTGCATATCATTACCGTGCCTACGGCCTTATTACAAAACAATTTCGGACTTTAGTCCAAGCTTAAGCCGACAAGTCTGTTATTGTATTTTGAACCTTGTTCTGAGCAATGTAAAGTTGACAACTTAGACTCGGTTTTAACGTCATTTTTTGTAATTCGAACTTTAGGTTTGTCGGAATGAAGTTCCATTAAAAAATGGTTACATGGTTTACACCTGGGTCTAAACCTAAACCTTGTTTTGTAATAAGGCCGCTTAAGTTTTATAGCTAAACAATTGCTGTGAACTATTATTTGGCCCAGGACCGGGATAGGTTTAATTTTTAAGCAATGTTCTGCTGTCCCATTTGGGACAGCAGATTATTGCTTAAAAATTAAACCTATATTTATAGTCAAAGAGTTGAATATATGTATAACTATGACAAACAATTAATTCATTCAATAACAGCTGTACATAAGTTGGGACGGAAGGTGCAAGGTCTTAGCGTCGAAAACGTAAAGGAATGTTTACACAACTGTTGAAACTTACAATGATGATATTGAAATGTGCTTAGTAAGTAATTGAAGTAACAGACATTTGAGAAAACTGGCTAATTACTAATTAGTTAAGTAATTGTTTTATTTTTACTAAGTCACATAATTAAGTAAAGGTATCACATCAAACGCAAAATGCAATCATGACATGTATATGACATATGTAGTTGCAAACACCACCCAATGCAGTCAGGAAAGGGGATTGAAGATTTTTATATGAAGCCGGCCATACCTGGCAATGGCATAGTAAGTTCAAAAATATGGATGTCACATGATCAACTTTGAACGTTAATATTTTGGAAACATGACGCTTTACGAGGTTTGGTCTTACTATGTTTCTGTTTGGCTTGATGTCTGTCTATCTATTTATGTAGGTTTCATGCGTGTCGGCCATTTTGAAAAAAAAAACAAATTTTTTGAACAGGTAGGTATAGATACCACGGACATTCAAAGCTCTTTATTGTTAGGCAAATTGACACCATAGGTCAATCTGCCATGTTATAGTTTTTATTTTATTTGGATTGATGAATGGGCCCGCTCTTGACCTTGACCTCATACACGCCTGATGGAAAGTGATGGATGAGGTCTATGATGGAACAAGCATGACCAAATGATGCCTGTTTACTCTTGCTTTGAAGGCAGACAGGTTGGTAGGGATCACAGATTCAGAGAATTCCACACTTTGGCCGTGCACATAATAAATGTGGAGAGTATGACTGGTCGACATATCAATACTTAGTCATTTGAATATGTAATTATGGACCATTTTAGTTGGTAGTAATTTACCTGAACAATTAATTTCCTTCACTTTACAATACATACAATACAAGGTCTCACTATATCAATAGTGCCAGGCACCTCCAAAATTTAACAGTTAAGGATTGAACATGTTTTGTTTTATTTCTCACAATTCAGTGACATTTGGTTTTTTATTTCCCATCCACTTAACATGTGAGTGAAGTGTAGTTTTGTCACACTATTGTAGTTTTTCACATAGAAAATTATTTGGCATATCTACTTATTTTATCCTATTTACTAGCGACCAGCTACTGTTTCTTTTGACTTGACAAAAGATTGAGATTTCTTTATTTTATGTAAGTTTAAGTAATACTTATATAATTATGTATTATCACATAAACTTCCCAGAATGAATTCTCTAAATGATATTGGCAAGTGCATCAAAATCTGAAGAACAACAAAAAACTAGAAAAACAATGCGATCACCACAGGCAGAGACAAAAATTACTTTTAATTTATAATGGGTTGATTGTTTGAGTATCACTAAAACAGTTAATAACACTTCTTAACCATTATTGTTTACAATAATAAAGCAATTTGAGGTCAACAGACAAATATTTATACATCCAATAGTATGAAAAAATAGGATTTATATATTTCTTCGACAACTCATATAGTATTGCATTACCTATTATGAATGTGATTACATTAACACAAGCTGAAAAAAACAGTTGAAAAGCAGCAGCATATTTTTTTAAATGTCATTTGTAAAACTTTTACTAAATATTTCAAACAAACGCCAGCCTTATGTCAAGAGACATTAGGAACACTATTCTGTGCACTTTACAAGACAAATTTACTGCCCCAAAACCAGTTTACCCACTTTATTTATACAAAATGCACACATTACAGTCAACGAGAACGATATCAACCGGCTTGTATCGAACTACGTCGAATTTTTTATCGAAAAATTGGAGGTAAACACGGAAAATTGTTGTAAATTCGCGCCACCGAAAATATTCACCGGATTTTGAAGCATTGCTAATCGTCCGGCTGTAGTTAGCGATCATAAATATAATTGAGGATGTTACGGACTGTTGTTACAACATAAATATACTTACCACGGTAGTGAATGTGTTCAGAAAACTTTATAATCCAATTACAAACTGTTGTTGGCACATAACTTGAATAGCTCGTGTTCAGTACGCCACAAATTAGTAACCGTTATCACTCCAGTCAAATGTTTCACCACAGTTTTAATGTTATAGCACAGCTCATTATGTTTTGAAACGAAATTAGCACAAGGAAAGGAAATCCAAACAACAAAAAAAAAATAGCAAACAGCCTCCTCCACTCGACACAGTGACATTGACGTTTCTGTGTTGCCATAGTTAGCATGAAAAGTACCGAGTCCTGTCCATGTTTTTGTTCGAAATATTATATTATTATGTTTAAATATTTATTTTACAAATAATGCGTTTTGTTATTTTGTACATACATAACAGGAACAGCTATTTGGTGAAAAAGAGAAACGTTTGAAAAAAAAATGTTTAAAATCTGTTGGATTATTAATTTTTAATAAGTATTCCATAAAAAAAAGAAGTGACAAACTATTATCTAGTATGTGTCTTTACATAATACTAACTATCCAGGATTGGTAGTAATACCTTTTAATAATTACACAGGTCAACAATTTTTTTCCCAAGAAACCAGACTATACTTTTCCGAAGGATTTTGACGCGCTGAATTCAAATCTGGCCTCAAAATTGCTCTATCACGTCAGGGTTTCGAGATATCCTAACCTAAAAGTGCAAAAAATACCGTTTTTGCTCATTTTTGAGGTTATGTAGCACGGCCGATCCTATTTTCTTTCTAAAATTATTAATAGCATCTCAAAGGACTAGTTTTTCTCTTTAAAATGACGTTGAGTTTACTCAAATATCTTTTTTTTTCGCTGAGAAATTGCATTTTGAAATTTTCCAATAGAAAATGTATGTGTATGAATTCTCAAACGTAGAACAATACACGTACGAAAATTTCAAAATGCGATATCTCAGCGAAACAAAAAGATATTAGAGTAAACTCAACGTCATTTTAAAGAGGAAGACTAGTGCTTTGAGATGCTATTAATAATTTTTGAAAGAAAATAGGATCGGCCGTGCTACATAACCTCAAAAATGAGCAAAAACGGTATTTTTTGCACTTTTAGGTTAGGATATCTCAAAATCCTGACGTGATAGAGCAATTTTGAGGCCAGATTCGAATTCAGCGCGTCAAAATCCTTCGGGAAAGTATCATCTGGTTTCTGGGGCAGAGCGTTTGTCAAATTTTGTCGACCTGTGTTATTGTAGCTAAGTAATAACAGACGCAGGGGTCGATCGACCAGGCTAAGTTACGCTTGCCGCGGTTGGTCCGTGGATAGGTGACCATCTTCACATACCAAGACGCCTTCGTGACTCGGAATGTACGTTAGCCGTTGCTCCCGGCTGTCATTCATGGATCTTTGACAGTCGCTACTCGCTAGTCTTTACGGGTCGTCAGTAACACAACCAGTCTTACGAAGGGGTATCGTATTGCCCAGTAACTGGGTTGTAGAAGTCGGATAGGCAGTCGCTCCATTTAAAATACTGGTATTCAGCTGCATCCGGTTAGACTGGAAGCCGACCCCAACATACATAGTTGGGAAAAGGCTAGGCAGATGATGACCTTTTAATAACGGAGATCTTTAAGTCTTGCAACATTATTAAATGTCAAATTGCGTTATATTATTGCACTCTCGAGAACAATCTACACTCATAAATAACAAAAAAATACAGTATCATTAACTAAATAAATAATGTTTGAAAACAAGAATCTATTTTATTTCTGTGAATTTTCGAAGTCAATCTATGGCATTAAAACAATTCACCGCTAAATTGTAACGTCAATTTTAACACCAAAAACTCTGCGAAATGTGTAGGTAATCTTAGCAATGATAACATTTATCTTTAGATAATTAAAAGAGCAGCTGATACCTGACAACAAAGGCGCCACCTATATTAGCAAACCGTAACTAAACTTAACTTAGATAAGAACCATTCATCCGCTAGGTGTCAACTGTTGACCTAGTTCCCTCGCCTAATAAAAATAGCGGTCGACAATAGCTCAAACACTATTTATAGTGCGTATCTTAAAAAAATCCTAAATCACACACTGTTATCTCGGTTGTTTTTTTTTTAAACATCACTCGAATACCGTCCGTGTGTCAGTCACGTCGTGGTCCGTAGCGCGCAACTCACAAAACCCACCTACACAACATAAGTGCCACTGTAATCGATAAAACCTCGCGTTACAGACAATCAGTTGTTTTTTCGTGAATACCAGTGCCCTTTTAGTTGCCGCTAGAGATTTAGTTTAGTAAACAAGGGAACATGTTATATTAGTGTTTTAAAGTGTTAGATACAATGGAAAGTGTTAAAAGGTATATAAGGAGTGAGTCTGCGAGTTGCGCTCATATGGTTGAAGAAAGTACGGCGAATAACAGGAAGACGGCAGACCCTCACGAGAAGCTGAAGGCTCTGCTGAACTCTCCTGACGATGACACGGATGATACACTCCCTCCGTCAGATGCCCCAAAATTCGGAACAGTTATACACAATAGAATCTTTGTGGGAGGGTTCTCTTTGACCACGACTGATGAGGACCTGTGGAAGTTCTTCTCAGGGTTCGCGACCGTCACGGCAGCCCGGGTGATTTACGACCGAGCTGGTGTCTCCAAGTGTTATGGTTTCGTCACATTCGCGAGCCCCAGGGTCGCCAGGCTGATCGTCAAACAGGTTCGTTTTTTCTCTTTATTGAAAAACTTTTCAGCAACAATGTTGGGTGTAACCAAACGTTTAATTAAAAATCTGGGAGTTTTAATTCATGGTGTTTGTGGAATGCTCAGACCAATAAAATAGGTACTTGGTCTGAGCTGGAATGTTCGTTTTTTTCAAAACTTGGACGAAAATTGTTTGGTCCCATTGTTTCCAGTCATTGGACTGGGACAATGAAGACCTGATTTGTGGGACAGTTCGATATTTTTATTATCTGTACCTACCTACTGCCTTTAACAACGCTGAATTATTTCAGGTAAGTAAGGACCTATTATTTACATAGTAAACGAGAATATTTTGGCTGGGCGAAGTTCTTTGTTTAGTCTTGTGATAGGTACCTACGGAAATTTTCGCTCGATTTTCAGAGGCGTGTTCTTTCCAAACTTAAACAAAAACATCTTGTCCGGTTAGAAATCTTTTTAAAAGAGGACCTTTCGTATAAATTTTATATTTAATTTTCGACGCATTTACTTCACTATTTTTTCGGTAGGAGCTCAATCCAAATGGAAAAATTTCAGCTAAGTAGGTAAGAACTCACTGAATTTTTTTACAATTCGACATTGAACTTCACTGCATTAATGATAATTTATATGATAATACAATATTATCTATAGAAGCTGGTAGCCATAACGAAAGTAGGTAGGTACCTATATGACGCTTGAATGACAGATTGCTAACGAAGAATTGGAGCACAATGGCTCAAGGTGTTTTATCAAATACGGTGAAATTATTATGATAATTTAAGTATGCTTAGTAACACGTTACATATAGTGCACGCGTTTTTAATGATAAGAAATTATCGTGTGTTAGGTACCTACTATGGATTTTTGCCATGTGGTCGCTTTTTGTTGTTTGTGTGTGCAAACGTGAATTTTGTAGCTACTTAGTTATAAAAAATAAACACTCTTGCAAAACCAAAATCAGTGTTAAGTTGATCTTTCAATATTATGAGTCTCGTTCGTGTGATCATACAATTCCTACAATCAGACATTCTAGATCTCAGGGTTATCTGAGACCACGTGTGTTTCTAAATATGAATGTTACGCAGATTTTTTTTCTTATACCTACGACTTTTGTTTTGAATTCCAAAACACAATTGTATTTTAGTATTTACGTACAAATACCTACCTACATCTTTTGTTTCGAACGAATCTTCCTGAGAAAAATCCTAGCTTAGAAAGCTACTTAGGCGCTTGCGCGCGGTACTAGTTCCTAGGTAGGTAGGTACAGACGCCAGCACATCAAGCTACCCGAATGCCGAAACTGTCAAATTTTTCCAATCAACTTTGAACCTTATACTTTAGCGATAAAGTTGAAAATCTATTAAAGAAATTTGACATTTTGTAGTAACTTGATGTGCTGGCGTCTGTACTAACTAGGAACCCAATTACCCAAGTAAGCCAGTAGATAAATTATAATAACCTCATCCATCCATTATTGTTACTTTATTTTATTATTTGCCATTACTGTCCCACTGCTCGACAAAGGCCTCCTTACTGTCAATCCACCTCCTTCTGTCCAGAGCTACCAATACCATTCTTTATTAAAGAAGTCCAGCTTATCCTGCTACCTTCGTCTGAGCCTGCCGCGATGTCGTTTTTCATCCATCCATAGGTACCATTAGCGAGGGGTCAATTTTTGTTAGAGGTAATCCGGAGTAGATATCTTTCATATGATTACATTATTTTTTGTCTATAGAATACTGACTGTTCCATTTTTGAAAGGGAAGCCGGTAGGAATCAAGTTAAGTATATGTAACCTTCGCCACTGACTTCGTGCTTGATTATCAGAATGTTGTTAACCGAGTAGAAAAGGATTTTGATCATCTTGCAGATAACTTTCGTGACTAAACAGCGCCGGTTTAGCACCTGTTCCTGTACATTATCCAGCCGCCCGGTATCAGGAATCCGGTTTGAAAACGTAGGTAGCCATAACTTTAGTAAGCCTGTTGGGACCTTCGCCTAAGTTACCTTTTATGATACGTGTAGGTAACTAAAAGCTGAATTAGATAAATCGAATGTTTATTATCTACTAGTTGTGCTCCGCTCGGTCCCGTGGGAATATCGGGATAAAAAGTAATTCAAGCCATGGACTACCCATGTGCCAAATTGCATTCAAATTCGTTTCGCCTTTTGAGCGTGAAAGAGCAACAAACAAACATACAAAAAAAGTCCAAATTCTCTTTAAGTATACGTGCGTAATATTATTTTAGACCTAAAAGATTTTGTAAATCAATTGTCTCAATGTTTGTTCACCTTTTGTCACCGCAAAAATAATAAGAAGTCTTAAAAATACATTTTCGTTTCTTTGTCCAAAACCTTTACGATTAGTAGAAGCTTCGGAGAATTTCAATAGGATGTTCTTGACCCTTAAAACAGTGGTGACACTTAAAGTCCCTCGAGCCCGCCTTATTTATTTTTTTACCTAAGGGAAATCATGAAATGACCCCTCCGACTCTGGCTGGAGCGAAAGGGAGTATCAGACTCTTACTGACTAAAACCCACCCGTGTTCCTTCCCCTTGGTAATATTTTTAACACGACATAAACTATTCGTAAACTTGACGAAACGTAGTGTAGGATGTCCTCAAGCTAGGTGAAGTGACGATCTTTGAAAGGTACCTGGTAACAGCTGGATGAGAATAGTCGAGGATCGAGCTAAATGACTAGCAAAGTAATCTATATCAGCAGTCCATGACTGCTAGCTGATGATGCATAGTCAGCCTATAATGTTCCCACTGCTGGGACAGCACAGGCCTCCTCTCTTCGTGAGAGAGTGGGCTGTAATACACCACGCAGGTATGCATTTGGTAGATGTGTAGATGTCTTCGAATTTTTGGTTCTAGGATATTACAGCCGGTTTTCTGACGATATTTTCCTTTACAGTTTTGAGAGCAGTGGTGATGGAATTATTTACACAAAGTAAAGCGCCTGCCGGGGTTTGAATTCGAATACCCACGATCTACCACTCGTAAGTCGGGTCGATACCACTGGGCCACCACTGCTCCTCTGCTCGACCTCTGCTTAGGCTCGAGCTAAATGGCGAAATTAGAGTAGCTAATTCAGCAATATGGACTGCTTATTGCTGATTATGAGCTATTCTCAAACAAAGTTCGTACCGATACCAGTGGCGAAGGGTGAATTTATGACAGATGTAAGCCGGAGCAAAAAAAATGCTAAAAAAGTCAATAAACCGTTTAAGTAATTAAATTCCTATTTCGATCTACTTTTCTAAGGTATGAGCTTCATATGAATTAGCGAAAAATTACAGTACCAAATTCATGTAATGCCGATTGTATTGCGAAATTCATCTTCGAAATTCTCCATCTCGTCACGCGCACGCATTTTACTCATACCCGATCATTTTCGGCTTATTGGCGCTCAAAAATTAAGCAAGCCACGTGACCTGAAGTGACGTCATGACAAGTTTATTATCTATACAAATTGAATTCACGACAAAACATTTAATGTAGGCGTTTTGCAATGTTTTAATTTTATGGTGTAATAAATACCTACAGTATGATATGATATTTCAATGATGAATTGACTACAGACTGGTTATGTTCTGAATTCTTGAAGGGAAGCCGGTGGGAATCAGATTGTATGAAACCTTCGCCACTGACCGATACAAAAGAAGGCCCAATGATGACGCCTACATTATTCAGCCCAAAAACAAACGCAGATCAATATGATCCAGAGATATAATCTAACACTCAGGTTTTTCTAGGTTAGTCGCGACCAATATTTGCATAAAACGTAGGAACCTTTCCGGCATATCTTGATTTAGATCAATCAAAACAGTTTTGGATCTGACGTGCAGATAAGTCAACGCGTATTGTGTGCGCGCAGAAAATAGTGTTGCGCGCCAAAAATAATGCTTGATACATCGCCATGTATCGCCATTAGTTACCACTAGCGCCATCTTGTATCGGGTAGCAGAACTAATACCTTGGCCTTGGTACTAGGACATTGACCCTTCCTGTAGGTACTAGTAGTTCCGAGAACTATCGACGTCGAGTCAGTCGGGGCCGCTATGTACTCGAACATACTAGATGTTTACAGAGTACCTCTGTGGAACTATATAAGGCGGGCGCAAGCCGCGAGACACATAGTTTTGGATAAGCTATACATGCGATAACATCGAAAGCGATATTCGAGTGCGACTAGAAGTGATCAGTAAGTGACATTGTGTTTCTTAATTTGTGTGTTTGAGCTGTAATTAGTGTTGGTGAGTAAAGTGTCAGTTTTTTTGGTTATTAAATCGGTAGTTTTTAATTGTCACGAACCCCAAGCTCGTAACAATTGGTGTCAGAAGCGAGGTTTAAAATGCCGATTTTACCCAAAGACGACATGGAGGGTATCCGTACCCGGAGTCAACGTCAGCAAGAGACGGACCAGAGGCGATTCGGTGGAACAACGCCACAGAGGTCGGAACGCCAGATACCGACCACGGAGGCGGGCCTATCCACAGCTGCTCCAGCATCATCAGCACCAGATTTTGCTGCTCTGATGATGATGCTGCAGGAGCAGGCCCGCCGACAGGAGGAGCAGGCTCGCCGACAGGAAGAACAGTCTCGTCGGTTGGAGGAACAGCTCCAGCGAGACAAGGAGGAGCAGGCCCGCCGACAGGAGGAGCAGGCCCGCCGACAGGAGGAGCAGGCGCGCCGCCAGGAAGAGCAGATGCTCCTTATAAAGGACCTTCACGCTACCTTCGGGAAAGACATGAAGGAGGTGAAGGATAAGGTTGCTCAACATGACAACCGTCTGTCGGAAGCCGAAACCCGAATCGACCAAGTGAAAAACCAGGTAGACAACGTGATGGCTGACGTGAAGCAAACCGTGATGGCTGACGTAAAGAAAACGCTGGATTACCTGAAACTGGGTGATGGAATCGCAGCTCCCGTAGCTACAACACCTTCGCTACGTGGATTCAAAGTGCCACCGTTTGACGGAACTTCTTCCTGGTCGGCCTACAAAATCCAGTTCGAGGCTGTCATGAAGGCGAACGGGTGGAATAAAAGTCAGGCCATGACTGCCCTCACCCTAGGCTTGCGCGACCAGGCCTTAACTGTTCTGGAAGCTCTCGGTAAGGAAGTGACTTACGAGCAGCTCCTTGAAGCATTGGAGGCTTGGTATGGCGACGCTCACCTGGAACACGTGTTCCGTGCGCAGCTCAAGGATCGCGTGCAACGCAGCAATGAAAACCTGCAGCAGTGGGCCCTGGAAGTGGAGAAGCTGGTTCGCAAAGCGTACCAGTCCGTACCTGCACTTATTGATGGGAACCTGGTGCAGGCATTCATCGACGGCATCCGCGACCTTGAAGTTAGAGTTGCTGTGAGGCTCGGTCACCACGGGACGCTGAAGGACGCCTTGGCCCATGCACTGGAGGTGGAAGCTGTGCGACAAGATCATCGTTCCCATCGCGTCAGGGAGGTTGCAGCGGCTAAAGTTCGCGAGCGCAGTAAAGGATACAGCCCTAGGTGCTACGGCTGTGGGGAAAGGGGCCACCTTCGATCCAGTTGCCCTAAGCGAACTGCAGAAAGAGAAGACGGCCGATCTCCAGAGGGCAGTGCGGCTAACAGCACCGCCCAACACCAGCAGCAGGGAAACGAGTAATAGCCAGGACTGCGGGGCGGGTGCTGGCTGATGTTCAAGGAGCCCCAAGGATTTCGATCACACAAACCCATGATGGGAATAGCCTAATCATCAAGGGCGAGGTCAACGGAACGCCGTGTAAGCTGACCATAGATACTGGAGCCTCTCGTACGGTCGTCAGTTCCCAACTTATAAGTCGGTTCCTTGGGGACTCCGCACACAACCGAGAACACATTAATTTGGTAACAGCCACCGGTCAGCGCATACCCGTCCGTGGAGAGAAGAAGATGGAGTTGAAGCTAGGCAACAGAATCTACCTGCATAATGTCATTGTGGCTGATATAATGGACGATTGCATCCTGGGCCTTGACTTTATGAGGAAGAATTGTTGCGAGATCGACGTTAAGCAAGGTGTTTTGAAATGTGGACAAGAGGAAGTTTTCGTGGAAGGGGCCTTACCAGGAAATGTGTACAGCCTTAAGAAGATTGTTCTTCCGCCGAGATCGGAAACGATTGTGCCGGTTAGTCTTCCTCGGAATCCTGGTCAAACTCATCGTTGTGTACTCGTGGAAAGGGTAGACAATGACCTTCCATGGAAAGTGGCACGAACTTTGGTCAGAGCCACCGACATCTCAGGGGTACGTGTGCTGAACCTTTGTGATCAGGAACACATTATAGAAAAAGGCACACTAGTTGGTACTTGCGAGGAAGTGGATTGGTTGCGTCGATGCCAATATCTATCGACTGGGACCCTCAGCAAGGATGCACAAACGAAAGTGACCACACTTTTAGAAGACTGCCGCAGCGCTCTGTCCCAAAACGAAATGGTCAAGGCAAAGAAGATGTTACTCAAGTACGCCGATGTTTTCTCGTCAAACGATGCTGACATCGGGAGGACTGGCTTAGTTCAACACAAAATAAATACAGGAGAAGAATTGCCTATCCGTCAGCGGCCAAGGAGATTGCCGGTAGCACGTGAGAAGGAAGTGGAAACCATGATAGAGGGAATGATGAAGGATGGTGTTATTGAACCTTCATCTAGTCCATGGTGTTCACCCGTAGTGCTGGTAAGAAAGAAGGATGGCAGCATGCGGTTTTGTGTTGACTATCGTCGTCTGAACGACGTTACGAAGAAGGACAGCTATCCTTTGCCAAGAATTGATGACACGCTGGACATGCTTACTGGAGTAAAGTGGTTTAGCACGCTGGACCTGAAAAGTGGCTACTGGCAAGTTGAAATTGATCCCAAGGACAAGGAGAAAACTGCATTCTCGACAGGAAAGGGTCTGTGGCAATTTAAAGTTATGCCGTTTGGATTGTGCAATGCTCCGGCAACGTTCGAAAGGTTGATGGAACTTGTACTTACCGGGTTAATTGGCGATGCCTGCCTGGTCTACTTGGATGACATCATCATCGTAGGCCGCACGTTTGAAGAACATCTTCAAAACCTGGAACGCGTGCTCATGAAGATCCAGAGTGCCAACCTCAAGTTAAGCCCGAAGAAGTGTTCACTATTCAAACGACAAGTTAGCTTTTTGGGATATGTCGTGTCTGAAGATGGTATCCGCACGGATCCAGAGAAAATTGCAGCTGTCAAGGAATGGCCAGTTCCAAAAGACAAGACGCAGGTTAGAGCGTTTCTGGGTTTGTGCTCCTATTATCGGCGATTTGTCAAGAACTTTGCAGACATAGCCAAACCTCTGCATAAGCTAACCGAGGAGAAGCGACATTTCTGCTGGGATAATAGTTGCGACATCGCATTCCAGGAGCTAAAGGACCGTCTGTGCAATACACCTATTTTGGGATACCCTGATGTGGACAAGGAATTTATAGTTGACACAGACGCAAGTGACATAGGACTTGGCGGTGTGTTGTCTCAACGGAATGGTGATCAAGAAGTTGTGATAGCGTACTTCAGCAAGTCATTGTCAAAGCCGGAAAGGAACTATTGTGTTACGAGACGGGAACTGCTTGCGGTGGTAAAGTCATTGCAGTATTTTAGCAAATATCTTCTGGGTCGGAAATTCCACCTACGTACTGACCATGCTGCACTGAAATGGCTATTGCAGTTCAAAAATCCAGAAGGTCAAGTTGCGAGATGGATTGAACTACTGCAGGAATACGACTTCGTGGTCGAACATCGCAGCGGAAAATCTCATGGCAACGCAGATGCATTGTCAAGAAGACCTTGTCCTGAAGACTGCAAGCATTGTACTAGACAGGAGAGTAAGGAAGTGGTACCTGTGAGGATGCTTAAGACAGACCTCAACAACGAGTGGAAGGAAAGCCTACAACGTGCACAGCAGGAAGATTCAGACATCAAGCCGATTCTGGAGTGGATGAAGGCCAGTGCTCCTAAGCCCAGGTGGAGTGACGTCTCAGCGATGAGTTCGGTCACAAAAAGCTATTGGGCCCAATGGGACAGCTTGGTGGTTCAGGATGGAGTCCTGTGCCGTAAATGGGAAAATGCTCGGGGAGACAGCTGTCATTTGCAAATGGTTGTCCCTAAAGCTCAAGTACCGGATGTTCTACAGCTGTACCATAATGGTTGTTCAGGAGGTCATCTGGGAGTAAAACGGACTCTACTGAAGATACGAGAACGGTTTTACTGGGTCCACTGTCGGGACGATGTCGAGGATTGGTGTCGCAAATGTACAAGTTGTGCAGCTGTAAAGGGACCCCAGACTCGTAGTAGGGGTGCATTGAAATTGTACAATGTTGGTGCACCATGGGAGAGGATAGCCCTTGACGTTGCGGGGCCGTTTCCGGAAAGTGAAAGTGGTAACAAGTATTTCATGGTTGTGATGGATTATTTCACTAAGTGGCCGGAAGTCTTCGCCATTCCAAATCAAGAAGCTTCGACAGTTGCGGATAAATTAGTTCATGAAGTCTTCTGTCGTTTTGGAGTACCTTTGGAGATTCACAGTGATCAAGGAAGGAATTTTGAGTCACAAATATTCCAGGAAACTTGTCGAGTTATGGGTACTCATAAAACAAGAACGACTTCTTACCACCCACAATCGGATGGAATGGTGGAACGATTTAACCAGACACTGGAGAGGTATCTAGCAAAAGTTGTGGAAAATCGGCAACGAGATTGGGACAAGCACATACAACCGTTTTTGTTGTCATATCGAAGCGCTGTCCACGAAAGTACATCGGTGACGCCAGCTTTCGCAAACTTCGGAAGAGAACTACGGCTGCCTGCTGACCTGATCACCGGAATACCACCTGATGCCCCACGAAGTGTAACCGATTATGCGAATGACTTGCGGAGCAAGATGAATGACATTTATGAGCATGTCAGACAATCGGGCCAGCAAATGTCTGAAAAGATGAAAACCCGTTATGACCGCAAAATGAATAATAAAGGGTTCGACGAAGGTTCACTAGTGTGGTTGCACAATCCAGTCCGCAGCAAAGGGAAATCTCCTAAGCTTCAAGCTAAATGGGACGGACCGTACCGGATTGTGACAAAGATCAATGATGTAACCTACCGGATACAGAAAGGTGCAAGAGGTACTCCTAAGATCGTCCATGTGGATCGACTGGCGCGTTATTATGGAGCCAATAATGCTCGGGACGAGCATGTCTTAGGAGGGGGCAGTGTTGCGCGCCAAAAATAATGCTTGATACATCGCCATGTATCGCCATTAGTTACCACTAGCGCCATCTTGTATCGGGTAGCAGAACTAATACCTTGGCCTTGGTACTAGGACATTGACCCTTCCTGTAGGTACTAGTAGTTCCGAGAACTATCGACGTCGAGTCAGTCGGGGCCGCTATGTACTCGAACATACTAGATGTTTACAGAGTACCTCTGTGGAACTATATAAGGCGGGCGCAAGCCGCGAGACACATAGTTTTGGATAAGCTATACATGCGATAACATCGAAAGCGATATTCGAGTGCGACTAGAAGTGATCAGTAAGTGACATTGTGTTTCTTAATTTGTGTGTTTGAGCTGTAATTAGTGTTGGTGAGTAAAGTGTCAGTTTTTTTGGTTATTAAATCGGTAGTTTTTAATTGTCACGAACCCCAAGCTCGTAACAATAGGTACAGATGTTTTCATGATGAGTTGTGTTTCAATATAAATACAGGATTAAAAAAAAAAATCATTTAATTCAGGCAAGACCCATATTTACATAAAATTAAAATATCACAATGCTGCAATTACATTTAAGGTGTTTGAGCTAAAAGACTAGCTACATTAACGGGCACACAGATATACCTTATAAATACGCAAAATTCAAAAGCGTTTTACTCGTGAACGAAAAATTGCAACTTTAAGCAAACACCTAGATATTTTATAACAGTAAAAGTAGTTTCTTTAAGAGCGTTCATCCAGCGCGGGCTGGCAACGTCGCATTTCTAGTGATTATTTTATTAAATTGAAACCAAAGTACTATGTTTTAAACCAAACAAAAAAAAATAATTATAAATACCAACGATCGAGTCGTTGGTATTTATAATTATTTTTAACATGTACTCCTAAATCAAAATATTCAATCGTAATAAGCACTGCAAATAGAACAATTGACATTATGTCAATTTTTATGAGTAAATACCAAAATAATTGTAAAAAATAGCATATAAACTTATAAATACACCATAAAATATCTAATTCTCTAGCAAGAGGTAGGTAGTCGATTATGGAAATGTTTCAAATAGGACGATGTACCATTGTTTTGCTAATTGACCGATAAGGTAGCTTTTACCTAACAATATTAGTTACTTAGCATTTTGCGGAATCCTCAAACGAATTCGACATTTATGGACTACTAGAGTTTGGCCGTGACTTCACATGCATGAAGCTCGGCAACTCTGACACGGGAACGTACTACCGGGATAAAAAGTATCTTATGTCCTAATCTAACAGGTCATGGTCTATCCGTGTGACATATTTCAGCTAAATCCGACGTGAAAGATTACAGACAAACAGACATACTGAGTTACTTTCGCATTTACAATAATATCATTAGCATGGATGTGGATTACCTAATACCTGTCTGTCTATGTGGCTATACGGACAGTAATGACTTCAATTTTTTATTGTTTTTTTTTATAACTGGTATCTCGCAGTTCAACCTATGAGGTTGTCGTCTGCTTAACCGGGCTTGCCTGTGGATGCCTCAATAAATTAAGGCCTAGAGCCAGGGCTTATAACACTTAAAAACTAAGCGACTACACGCTAAGGGCGTGTAGCCTGTGGGGTACGGACCTCGGCTTAGGGCGTCACTGGGAGAAGGCAGCAAGGGGCAGGCTGGATCGGAATTATTTAGGGACGAATTTAAAACTACAGGCTCAGCGGCGCGGGCTGGCTCGAGCAAGATTCGTTGCGGACATGGTTTAGGGCGTCGCGACGGGCCTCGACAGCGAGGACGGAAGGACGGCTGTCGGGACTTGTACTTTCTGAGAGTACCTACTTATAACTGGTGGCCTTGCTACTTTGTATTGTATTCCGTTAAAAGCTAACCGAATACAATAGGTACCGGGGTAATCACCAATTCTTCGACAGCAGCGTTGCCATCATCAGAAACTTTCATAAAAAAATTAACAATATGAGTATATGTACAACTTTAGTTCTATTTTAAATGATTTTGTTTCTGTAAGTAGGTTTGCACAAACACTTTCACACATCAATTTTTAAAACTACATAGATGAGGTCGGCGTTTGCCGAAACAAACCCAGAGGTCACAGTCTCTTTTAAAGTATTGTCTTCAAATAATCTTGGTCAGATCATGTGACGACCATGTAGATTGATGTCTGAAATAGTCTTTTGAGGAATGAACCACACAGATTGAGTGGACATGTCCAGTCAGTGCACAAATTTTTCAGTAATCGTGCAGTTCAACTCAGAACTTTAGTGGTTCAACGATTCAACGAACAATACCAAAGAAAGGACATTTGGGTAGGCCGCATAAATTACTCAAACTGCCCGACCATGACACAAACTAACAGAACAGAGAAAAAAAATACAAATAAATCCTGCAGGATGACTTTTTGTAACATGGCAAAACTCACAGCAAGTCAACCTGCAGCCAACATTTCCACGTTGCAAGTCAGCTACTGCAACTTATGCAATTAAACTTGGTGGTGGCGAGCACTGTTTAAGTTTAGAAGGTGTGACAATAGAACCGGCTGCGACACCAACTGTACACCTTCGGGTTGTTTCTTAGACAGTCATCTCAGAAGTTAGATTATATTACCTGTAACCTAACTACGTATTCTCGGCTACATTTTATAGACTACCGATAGATGAAAATTCTGACAGATACGGTTAGAAAGAGTCTGCTACACTGTCTAGTGTATAAAGTCAAAGTCAATGCATTTATTTCAAATTAAAAAAATGCACTTTTGAACGTCAAAATTTACAAGGATATAGAATTGATTCCTGTCGCCCCTTCCAAAAGGTGGTTTGTAGTTTCGTATGGAGAAGAATGGACAAGAAACTCCACATATACTATCGATACATGAAAATTAAGCTAAAGATGGTATTGTTTGAAAGAGCATGAATACTGAGATAACAGCTGATTGAGATGACTGGTACAGATGTGTAGTAGGAGAACCAGACAGTCATATGCTATATATGCCAACCACAAAAAGGGATGGAGGTTGATAATGATTGTAACGACCAGGAAACACCAAATTTGTTATTTGGTGTGTTAACAAAAAATGGTAGAATAATATTTATTGTGGATAGCAATATATAAGTATGATACTAACCTGAAATAGATGGATGTATAGTGTGAATTGTGAAAGATAGTAGATAATACGTCAAAGCAGGAAGTAAACACCGCTTGAGCTGCGATAACGACTGTTTATGTAAGAAAAAGACGATATGAATTAAGAAAAAGTCATGATCATGTTGGTGCGATAAAAATGCGTCCTTAGGTTGCAATTACAACCTAAATACTGGGTCAAATTGAATTAGCTACTGAAACTCCGCAGACGTCATGGGCATACCTAATCATGGTCAAACAAAAAAGAAATTAATTCGATGACTTTTTTGAGGTCATCAATCGCAGGTAGTTTAGTCATATGAAATATAAGTTTGAAAAATAAGTTTTCTTGGTGTAAACTTCGCAGACGTGATGGCATGTAATCACGAAATCACGATAAAACAAAAAAAAAAAATGATTTTCTCAACTTATAGTTCAAGTAACAACACAGCCAACGGTTGTTGAACTCAAAAAAAAAACAATGTTCATATTATTTTAATTTTGTCGTGTTTAAATATCGTTACCATCACGTCTACGGAGTTTTGCTAGCTAATAATTATAATTTGACCCTGTATACCTAGTGTATATTAGAATCATTATCATCATTTCAGCAGAAAGACGTCCACTGTTGGACAAACGCCTCCAAGCACCTCTACTTCAAAGCTCTATGCTTCTCGCATCCAGCGGATTCCTTCGGCCTTTACCAGGTCATCGGTCTACCTTGTGGGAGGCATCAAAATTATGTGGTCAGGATGTGACCATGAAACTGAACAACTTTCTCCATAGAACCAGCATTGTTGTACGGAACCACACATTAGTTCAGACTCACGGGCATTCTGTGCGCTCAGCATTTTGTACTTATGATTAAAGGTAATTTGTACATTAATTCAATAAATCAGTGGTCATCGGATATTCGCGGTAGTCTGTTTTTTTCATCATGATCTCCATAGAATCGCCCCGGCATCATCATAAAATATAGGGATCATCTACATTTATTTTGGTCCTTCGAGCCGGATACATTGTAATCGGTAAACATTGACAGTTTGATGGTCTGTACCACATTCTTCCATTTATGACCACACATTTCTGATACACGCTGAATATCTTATGCTCGGTTCCTATAAATGAAAACGCGAATCGTTTTAATTGCCAAACTGCGCATTTATATGTATTCGTAAGCTAATTTTACCTGTAATAGCTACTTCCTTATGGAGGGTCTACTATGCAAAGCTATGAGGTCATTGCTACATTATTGGTCATTACAACAAGAGAAGAATCTATTCAAAGTAAGAGTGAACAGGCTTCTTCTGGGTAAGCTCACTCCATCGTAGACTTTGTCTGTGTCTGACCTAGATTAGAGTCCAGAGCAAACACATTTCAAATAAAATAAAAAAATAGTCTAAATTTTAACGTATAACATTCCGTCAATTATAAGAATCGGTCATTAATAATGGCTAATGGAATGTCTTAATAGTACATTACGATATTAGTGCGTAAAGATGGTTATAACATGCGAGGCGGAATTTCAGCCCGAGCCGAAGGCGAGGGCGTAATTGAGCCGAGCATGTTATAACCAATACGCACGTATATCGTAGGTACGACGTTTTTTAACACATTTGCGAGGAAACAGAAAAAAAAAAACATTTCACAATACAAGTACAAACAAAGAAAAGAAAATTTGAGAAAAATGGCGCGAGAATTATTTTCTGCCGTGGTTGCGTGAAAATGTTGGCAAAGACACTAGAGCATGCAGCCAAGTTTTTAAATTACCGAATAAACTGTTTTTATTTTTTTATTTTAAATAAACTCAATCTGTGAATGCACCCAGGGCCGTCTTTACCCGGGGGTGCAAGGGGTGCGCGGCACCCAGCCGCAAAGTCTTAGGGGGCGCAAGCCGATCAGGCCATTACTAATCACTCATTGTAACCACAACGCTCCAGCGCTGTAACCGCACGTCACCGCCTCGAAAAAATCTTTTGGAAAAAATTTGTGAAAATAATCTTAAAAATGGAACACAAAAATTAAATTTGATTTCTTTTTGTTGGCAAGGGGGCGCAAGCTGATTTTCGCACCCCGGCGCCCAATATGATTAAGACGGCCCTGAATGCACCAAAGAGTAATATAAGTAATATGGGTTGGAATGCACACTGTTGCTTTTCCTCCATTTTAACAGCGCGCTAGCGCTGCCTACTGACTGGCGCCGCGCGGCGATTAGTTCGAAATTTGAATAGCAACAGCGCGCTGCTCACTAGCTGCTGGAGTCGTGCGGCGGCGATCAGTTCCAAATTTGAAATGGCAAATAATACTGTTATGGAATTTGTATGGACTATAACTTAACTATTTGCTTTGATAACACACGCGTTTTTTATGACCCTCTTTACATATTTAAAACCGGTGGAATTACATCAGCTTTACGAGCAAGGGTGTTAAAAAGATCCTGTCTTACTACCTATTTATTGTAAAAATCCTTGCATCTTTTGTATGATGACCTTTCTTTTTAAAGTTGAATAAATTAAAATTCATAATTATCTTGTTAAGGTCGTTGGTAATAATATCATCATCAGCTCCGTCACAAAGAAACAAGTAATTAGTGCTTTCATAAAGTCCCGCTTTTAATCATACTTTCGTAATAACAGCCACGCTCACACGAGTCGGTATCAAAATGAAAATCGCCGGGTCCCAAAATATTCCGACATTTCACGAATATTCGCGATGATTGACGAACCGAATAACGGCGTGAAGGCTTTTGTGCTCGGGCGCTGCTGTTTCGATTACTGTTTCAGGAATATTCTGTGTTGCTTTTGGTTATTTTGTGAATACCTAGAATCTAGGTATTCACAAAATAACCAAAAGCAACAACGGAAATAAACATCTAGGTCCTAGATGTTTATTTCCGGGATTTGTAAATGAACTGCCAGGATAGATTTAACATACATGAACCGCCCTCTCCCCATGGGGATAAGCAGAAATTACAGAACGGTACCTGCTACGATCCTTACACAGGTACCTACTCCTTTTGCTTCGTTTACGTTTATACAGCGCACGCCATAAAGGCTCCTTCAAACAGGCGCGACACGACACGCGACACAAAGGTACCGCAAGTCGCGTAACGAGCGGTGCCTTTGTGTCGCGCGCGATTATATCGCGTGTCGCGCCTGTTTGTAGTAGCCTTAATGGTAATGAAGCTAAGTTCGTTTAGCTTCGCTCATGTAGCTACTGAGTGAGCCAAAGTACCTACCTAGTGCACCAATGTATTTACAAATAGATATTGTAAATATGGTCACATAGTTAATTTACTTATCATTGCTTTACTTTTAATTATTTTTGCCTTTTGTGGTATAGTAATTTTATTACAGATGGTGTATCGTATTCACATAAAATTGTACAATAATAATTCATGTAAACAAAATATTGTACAACATTTTAAAAGAGTAACGGTGGAGTTTCTTGCCCATTCTTCTCCATACGAACACTACCTTTTGGAAGGAAAGCAAGTAGAATTAATTCAATCTTTTTTTTTTGTAAATTTTGACGTTCAAAATTTGCCTTTTTTATTGAAATAAATGATTTGACTTTGACTTCTTTCCGTCCGTCGCGGTCGCGTCGCGGAGACTCGTGGCGTGCTCCAAACAATTTCATTTGTTTCCTCCGTAGTCGCTGTCGCAAGACGAATATCGCTTGAGCGTGTAGCTCGTGGCTGCGAGTAGAGGCTATTTAAATTCACCCCTGTGTCGTCACATCTGCCCTTCCTCCTGCCATCCCGTAGGTACTCCATTTTACGACACCAAAGCGAACAAAGAGTGACCTATTATGTGCCGGAACATAATGAAGCTTACTCCTTCATACATGACCTTTGGGACAAGCCTTGGCAATATTCCGGAAAGCTCAAGGTCGAGACAAGACAGAATAGGTACCTACACAGTATAAAATGACACAAACAAAATGTCTTATTTTTCGTTGAAACTGGCATCCGTTGGTACCTAATACTTAGTGACATTATTTATTTTGCTGATCGGCTTATTACTGATCCCACTGCAAAGACATCTTGAATGCATCGGGAATGAATTAATGGAATGCACTGCAAAGAATAACGCATCCATACTAATATTATAAATTCGAAGGTAACTCTGTCTGTTTGTATGTTACCTTTTCACACCTAAACCACCGTAAAGAAACCCGGGTTACACATCAAGCTATACATAACCAGTATTAAGCTGACTTCTCATTGTACGAAAAACCAATACAATGCGAGGTCAGCTAAAACTGGAAAAGTATAGCTTCATGTGTCGCCGTGTGCCTTACACGTTAGTTTTGAGTAGCGTCGTGTACCTTGGGCCTTAGAGTTTACAATATTCAAGACGAATTGGTACCTATCTACCAAAATACTTCATCATAATCAGCGTATAATGCTCCCACTGCTGGTAGGCAGGCCTCCTCACGGTGAGAGGGAGTGGGCCATAATCCACCACGCCGGCCCAATGCGCATGCGCAGATGTCACATGTCTTTGAATTTTAGGTTCTAGGACATGCCGGTTTCCCCACGATGTTTTCCTTCAACTTTATGAGAGCAGTGGAGATGAAATAATTTATACAAAAGAAAGCGCCTGACTGGGTTCAAACCTACGACCTACAAGTCGCGGCTTTACTACTTGGCCACCACTGCTCCAAAATACTTATAATCCTCTAACACTAATTTAAACTAATCACTTACAATAACTGCTAGTCTATGTTTTCGATCACAGTTTCAAAGGGGTAAGATTTGACCACGACCCACGACCTTTTGATCGTTAGGCTGGCTTTTCTGGCCATTTGTTATTATTTATAGGCTTAGAGCCCTTTCCTAAACCGAGTGCTATTTTACATAATAACGGTTTACACGAGTATAGGGGCCCAAATACAAATGTTGTAATAGTATAATGACGGTTAACATGTTGCGCCGACTCCGAATAACATGGACAAGAGCGGCGAGATGATGATGAATAGATATTATTGCTACATTGGCGCGGCTAGCTAGCTAGCTTTAGTCTTACCAAGGGGTATTACCTAGTAATTGGGTTGTGGAGGTCAGATAGGCAGTCGCTCCATGTAAAATACTGGTATTCAACTGCATCCGGTTAGACTGGAACCGACCCCAACACAGTTGGGGAAAGACTAGGCAGATGATATCTAATTAGTGTTCCACAAAAGATACCTCCACTAATCAATATTTCGGTTGGCTGGCCGCACAATAATTTGATTAGCTGATAAAATTGACACTGACCACTAGCCGGACATATAATTGGGAACGTATTCGAAAATAAACGCTTATTAAATCGCGTGAAAATGGTGATCGTAGAAAAATTCAATAGGAATAGGAATATGAATCAGCCTATAACGTTCACAACGGACACAAGCCTCCTCTCTGTGAGGGGCCATAATCCACCACGCGGGTCCAGCGCGGGTCCAGCGCGGGTCCAGCGCGGGTCCAGCGCGGGTCCAGCGCGGGTTGGTAGATGTCACATGTCTTCGATTTTCTGATTCTAGGACTGCCGGCTTCCTCACGATGTTTCCCTTCACCGTTTTGAGAGCAGTGGTGATGAAATAATTTACACAACGTAAAGCGCCTGTCTTGGTACGAACCTACGACCTGCGTAAAAATAATATAGAAACTCTTTAATTATAAATACTCACCATATAAATTGCAGATAAAAAGGTTATACATTTTTCGTGACCTTAATCTGATAAAAAATCAGAACTATTGTATGATATTATAACGGAGAAGGTATAGTGTGTCTCGTTATTATCAGCCATATTTAACTATTGTGGGCGTACTGTGTGGGTATGTGTTGGTTATTGCGAAATAGAAAAACCGTTTGCAGTTCAATTCAGATTATAATTTCACGAACAATTTAATCACACTAGCAAATTACACACTGTAGGTACACGACACAACCAGATACGGAAAGCGGGACAGTTTCTGAGCACATGTTGTCCGTACGATGTCCAATGTCCAAGAGCCAGTGTCCAAGAGACCTCCACATCGTTCTGTCGAGCTGTTTTCTAACCCCCACGAACTCAGGCTAGACTGTGAAGCGCCACCAGATGGCGCTAGCGTTCCGGATAATCAAATAAATGACCGGATGCGACATATATAGTAGTATAGATTTTAATTAGAGGACTTTATTCATAATTTAATCTATACTAGATACTGTTAAATTATTATTATTATTATAGTTGTGTACATTTATTTCAATTAAACCTATGTCATAATTAATAATATCTTATATTTGTTTTCCTTTTGGTAACTGCAGTGGATCATATACTTTAAGGCATAACGAAACAATATGCGTTTGGCTCCTTTACCGCCGTGCTACCATAGCTCAACATCACTTAGCCTTAAATGTTATCCTCAGTCATTTAATATGACAGCAGTCTAGTTTCGATGAAGATGGAAGAATTAGGTAGAAATAGTGTCTATTGAATGAATGATTCATCCGACATGCCGAGAGTGTTACATTTGATAAGTTTTGGCACGATCGAATGTGTCTATTATTGAGACAGTCCAATTAACTAATAGCTAACCTAGAGATATTGTTTCTTAATAGTTTGTTAGACATGATGAGGATCAACCATAGTGTGATCTCCCTATAATATTCCCACTGCTGGGACACAGGACACAGGCCTCCTCTCTTCGAGAGGGAGTGGGCTTTAATCTACCACGTTGGCCCAGTGCGGGTTGTAAGATGACATCTTCAAAATTATTGTTCTACGACATGTCGTTTTCCTCATGATGTTTTCCTTCACCGTTTTGAGAGCAGTGATGATGAAATAGTTTATAGGTTCGAATCCACGATTTTTTTTTCTTGTCCTTTGGGAATTCCTTGTGGATACCCTCTGTCTGGGACGAACGGAGGGTTATGTTGGACTTCTACCGACTCTAACCACAGTTTTCCTTCACGAGTCTGGGGCCCGGGAGATACTTGTACATTCGCCGCACCGCCGATTGGTATTAGCCCGCCATGCCTAGCGGGCCCCATCACCAAGTGCGGCCGGTCCTACGACCGCACGTCCTTCCATTATGGCGCGCATACCACCTCTTTGAGCCTGACTGCTCGAGCGATCACACAGTCCCAATTTCGCCAATCGCAGGCGGACCCCACGACCTACAAATCGAAGTCAGAGCTGTTACCATTGGTCACCACTGCTCTAAGATCAACTATGATTGGCTGGTTTTCAGTGCTTAACGCTGAGAGTTGAAATCCAACAATAATTTTTAGACGCGCTGGGACGCACTTTGTTGGATTCTCAGAGCTCGGCTGTACACCGAGAGTCGAAAATCCAGCTTTAAAAGTATTAACCGTTCTCTTAAAATCCCTTGGTCGTAAAAGTTAATGAGTCATAAACTAATGATTAACAAAAGGCTGTCGTAATTAATAACGAATAATCTTTAGTGATTAACCTACTTGTAACGTGTGTAGTAGCAATTAAATTATTTTGAAGGGGTTATAACTTCTTAAAATCGATTCTACACAAAATAACATAACATCACGCCCAATCTGTAAACGGTTAGGTAGTGGTGTAACTCGTAGATCAGTGGCGTGCGTTGCATAAAGGCATATAAGCAGTGCCTACCTCGATAAATCACCATAAGCCTGTCAATTATATTTTATTGTGTGTGCCCCACAGTTAAGAAACTCAAAAAAACAAATCTTCATACAAACACGCGCGGCTGATCCCGTACTATTTCGCACATTGTCTACTTTCGTTTAATGTTTCTGACTAGTGACCGCGTCGGCCCAGACTAGACCCGTCCTAGTGCGTGCCTACCCATTCTGAAAACCAATGCATGCCACAGCTCGTAGTACACCACCATTTCGCCAGATATGTTGCAAGTCCCATGTATAGGGGGCGAGCAATCGGGCACAAATCTAGACTCCGGGCTGCTACTTAAAAAAAAACACGATAACACTGCCCGACCTAGGAATTGAACCCAGGACCTCATGCTAAGCAGTAGCGCTTGCGACCACTAGACCAATAATATGAAGCGATTGTCTGTTTCAATAATAAATATTTACCAACGTGAAAAAAGGAGACGGTTCAAAAAACCCTCTCGCCTGAAAATTAAAATTAAAACACACCTATGGTGCAAAAATGTAACGAGTTTTTTTTATCCTGATGTGAAATGGAACCTTCTCCGAGTTTTTTCGAAAAAATCTGGGGCAAATATAATTACATCAAACACTGCGGTTTTTTCCTCAATGCAAATAAGAGGCTCTAGAGCTACTTTATAAAATGAAACCGTCCTTTTATGAGTGATACGCCGTCGTCGAGTCATCTGCTTACCATGGTCCGCTAAAACGATCATTAGTAAACAATACGTACCAGGTCATAATTACCGAGAACAGTGAGAGAAACCAGTGGTAACCCACGCCCAGTGAAAAATATTGCGACTTACGAGTTGAGAGGTAGTAAGTTTGAACCCAGACAGGCCCTTTTCGTAAAATATTTCATCACCACTGCTCTCAAACGGTGAAGGAAAACAGTGTGAGGAAACCAACATGTCCCACAAAGTTCCCACTGGTTTTGCGTGGTGGATTATGGCCCACCCTGCCTCTCACAGAGAGAAGGCATGTGTCCCAGCAGTGGGAACGTTAGAGGCAGATTAGGCTTATGCATAATAACCGTGCCTTGCAGATATTGATGGTCATAGTACGTTGTGATATGGTAATAGAAATACACTTCTTCTGTGTCTTAAGAGTGAGGCCAGATGAACGTAAAATCGTAGTTACATCACACGTCTCGACCTTAGTACGTACCTGTTTTATAATACTTACGGGGAAATAAGAAAGGTATATTTATGTTTCACATTTTGCCTTTTCAAGGCTGTGGGTTTAAGGTTTAATTATATATCTTTATAGGCAAGCTAGTAATGTAAAAAAGATAAGATAAGACCCTCGTGATGAGAATTCGCTTCATATTTTCGGAAAAGAAGGTTAGCTAGTCAGCTACTAAATTTTTTACATAATTAAGAAAAATGCTGCGGTCTTGTGAGTGTATAAACAGCCAGTGTGAATAAAAAAAATACCTACGGCCCGCGGCGGTGACGCGGTGTGTTCCAAATTTAAAGTTTAAAAAGACTATAGTGTATTGTCTAGGCAGATGATAACGAGTATAAAAAATAAAATATTTAAATTTCACAAATTGTTCTAACTTCTCAATTAATTTTAAATAGGTGACTATTCATGTTATTAAATTATTCTCAATAAATGTTTTAGAAAAAATACTATTTTTTACTTTCCTTATATTCGAAATGAAAAGTAGAGTGTTTAACACGGGTGAAAGTCATCAATTCCTTTCGACCCTTGTATAACCATCTACTATTTTACTCTTCCCTCAACAGATTCCATTCACTTCCTAAAATGGCGACGGTACCTATGTACATAGGTACATAACACGCTGATGTCAAAGATATTTTTACCCCGAAAAAGGGGAGAGATTAGAACGTCAGACAGGTGGCAAGTCGCAACCCACGTCATTGTCAAACGTAACGTCATATTAAAAAAGTACAGAACTTTTTACGAAATGAGGTTGGATATGTTTTTTGGGCCCGTTTCGAAGCGAAGCAAAAGTTTTTAGATGAGGTCAGAGTGTCTAGAAATAAATCTATGTAAATATAATCATGTACGAGGTAATGGGCTTTTTTTTTTCTGGATGGGTAATCATCAAATGACCCCTCCCGCTCTGGGTGGAGCGGAAGGGAGTGTCAGACTCTTACTGACTAAAACCCACACGTGTTCCTTCCTTAGCCCTTTCTGTTCCGGGCCAGCGGTAACCCTTTCGGACAATCCCGCTGAGAGCAAATGGGATTGAAAGTAGTTTCTGTCTTGGCAGAAAAATATTACCACAGATTTTTATTGACCAGAAGTTTTTTATATGAGAAAACAAACGACCAGTGGTCCACTTTACCCCTGGATTGAAAGAGCTGGAATTCATGGGGAGAGGCCTTTGCCCAGCGGTGGGATGATGCAGGCTAACAGTAACAGCAAGTTTGTTTATTACTCTGGCGGATTAAGTATATAATTCAGCAATTAAAATGTACAACATCTTTTTGGACTTCCGAAATTTTATTTTTGTTTCACCCATGTTAAAATGAGATCAAATACAGTTGTAATATCAATGTAGTCTACTAAAAATAAAATAATAACCAAATTATGCCCCAAAGACTCAGAAGGTAAGTTCCCTGAAGTTTTTTCTTTGAATGACTAAGGGAAAAAGGAATGGTCGTTGTAAAACACGACTGGAACAATCCTAAGTTTGCCAAAGGAAAAGCAAATCCTTAGCCAAGAACCGGTTGGGTGTAAAAACTCCCCAGAATTGGTCGCAATCCAGAATTACAACATGTTCGCTTTGAAACGGGTGACTTTAATATCCCCCGGAATTAATTACCAGCACTTATTTGCTGTAGCGACATAGAGCGGTATCCTTAGTTTATAATTATTTCTTGCGACCCGCTCCTAACTCGCACAGTTTTTAGTAGGAGGTTATAATGTTTACGACTTTGCAAATCATCGTGAGAGCAGTAGTGGCCCGGTGGTTATGGACCCGACTTACAAGTTCTAGGTCGCGGGTTCAAACTCAGGCAGGCTTTACTTTGTGTAATGTATTTCATCACCATTGCTCTCAAAAAACGGTGAAGGAAAACATCGTGAGGAAACCGACATGTCCTAGGACCAAAAATTCAAAGACATGTGACATCTACCAATCTGCACTGAGCCCGCGTGGTGGATTACGGCCCACTCCCTCTCATAGAGAGGAGGCCCATGTCCAGCAGTGGGAATCCAGCTCATCCTCCGGTACGACCCTTGGTCCGACGACTTTGTGAAGGCCGCAGGAACCAGTTTGATGCGAGAAGCACAGAACCGGTCGAAGTGGGCGTGCTTGGGGGAGGCCTATGTCCAGCTGTGGACATCTTTTGGCTAAAATGATGATGATGATGATGATCTGACAGCCTCATTGATTCATTCATTCAAAAGCGCGATTGCTGGAGACTGGAGAGACAGAAAACTGTCAGCAGCAACCCAGTATACTACACCCTCTATATTACACGGTACAGTCAGCAAAAAGAAAAATCGATTATTTCTTCAATTTTTTAAATCTTAATTATTGAGCAAAATATTAAATTTAAAGTAAAATTAAGAATTTATTTTAAATGTAATTAACTTTCACTTAGCTATCATAATATGAAAAGCTATATCGAATTATTATATGTCAGTTTTGACGGTATGTAAATGACAGTGATACTAAAGTTTCTTTGTTGACCTCACTTAAACACGACCTAAAAAATGTAGCTGTACTAAACTACCTACCCTTTCTAGAAATACAGGCGTGATGTTCCACATCTAACTCCCAATTAATACGCTATCTCCCACCCAACATATTTCAGTAAAATACAAAGATCAAACGCCTTTTACTACCAAAGGGGGGGATCAAGACCAACGCCTTAAAAAGCCGCGAGCGACACTCAAAGACTCGGCTCCTCAAGATTGAGGGTCTGGTCCTCGAGGTGAAGTGGAATGTCTACAGCTCTTGAGACAATGACTCTTATATGGATATATTTATTTTGTAGAGGGTAGTAGATTTTATTTGAGAGGGTTTTTTTGTAGGGATGTATTGGTGATTGATTTTGGTAGGGTTTTAAGAGGATAGGTCTTATCTCCATAGAAACGCTCTCGCCTGTTTTCTTACTGGTTAGTGACCATAAAGCAATGATTTCTTACAGAATAGTAAACATTAACTACTTGTATGTCCCTATGTTTTACTTTTTGATGATACATTATTTTTATAAGCACTAGAACTCTCAAAAATGCCGATTTAAACCGCTGTCAACAGAGTGCTAGTGTACACATTTGACAATATTAATGAAAAAAGAAAAACAGAGACACAGTATAATATATCCTTCTTATTCAGTTTATGAAATATCTTCTAAATTGGTCCAATATTGGAGGAGGAAATAAGTGAGAGCCAAACCTCGAATTAGGACTTTTTACAGCTTTTTAAAAAGTCTCTCCGACCGCACTTATTGTAATTATAAGAATTAACTATGAAACCGTTTTTTGGTAGGTACAAATACATAATTATGACTAATGGTGATTACCCCCATTAGTCATAATTATGTATAAATACAACGAAATAATGCTCGTCGACTGTACAAGAGTCAGGGTGTTATATATCGACGTGCAACTTGATACCATGGATTCAGCACATGATTCTAGACTCCCTCTGTCTCTTTCTATTATATAATAGAAAGAGAATACATACATACATACATCACACGTTTCGTTAAAGAACTTCGTTCCAAAAACAAAAGTAGATCACAAAAACCTTTCTATTTATTGCATGCCTCCATTAAAATCCCCAAACGTTCTTATTAATCTTGATAAAACAACCATAACAGACCGCACCACACGGTATTTTATTAATAAAAAAAATATTCCTAATAATTCTCGTGGTCGAACACTTAAACGTAGATGTGGCTCCCGATATCGTCCGAAATGAAATCCATTTGTTACCGGTAGCGTGCGACGGGGAAATAATATAGGTGCGTTGGGATAGCTCTCATTGAGAGCGAGTAGCGATTTTATAACCGCGTTTTGCAAAATTAACATAACATCAGCCTGGATTCTCGAAGGTTTTGGCAGAGATGTACCTCCCACATTTCACCAGTTATGTTAAAGTCCCATGTAATAGGGGACTACTTTATTGCCATCAACAGCCGTTGCCAGACTTCGGAATCTAACCCAGGACATCAAAATGTTGGTACCATCACCAATGATAATTTGCAATATCAGAGGTTACACAGATGCGTTTCCGCTGCCAAAACAGACACAAAGCTAAAATATCTTATGTGCCTGCAGTTACACCTGGACCCATATTCTCAACCTGCACCTTAATTCTGTAACACACTAATCTCAATCTGAATCATTTTGAAGGATATTACTAATTCATTGCTTCGTACGTTTGAAAAATGTGTCTGCTCAACAACGTAAATAACGCAATGAATGTTGTTGAACTGTCAAAATAAAACCCAGTGCTACTGGTAGTGTGTTACGCAATTACCCCGCTGGAACGCTGCTTGGCGATCGAAATAGGAAATAGTATGATGGTAGTAATTCCCTAGACAAGATATTTCTCAAGATGCTGAGACAATAAAGTCATCCACCATCCACAGTCCGACTTCACCCACTGCTGATCATAGCTGACCTCTCTTATAATGTGCCAATGCCCTTGTACCTGCCTCATCCAGGTGCTACCTGTGATGGTAACAATGTCGTCCGCCTATTTCGCCGCCTTCCTTTCGTTGACCGACACTTCGTCTCCCAGTCCTTGGACTGTGACAGTGGTGCCACCCGGTCACTGCCTTACTCCACCTGTCATCACTGCGCCTTGCCAGGTGTCCTGCCCAACTCGATTTGAGTTCCATAACTCGTTTTCCGATATATAAAACCTTCGTACGTCTGCGGATCTCGACGTTTGGGACTCGGTCTATAAGCCTTATGCTAAGCATGGAACGCCTCATGACCTGTGCGAGCGTCCACGTCTCAGCACCTTACGTGAAGGGCCCACCTTCAGAGCTTAACACACTGGTTATAGAGGCGATAATAAAGGAGAAGACAAAAAGTAATGCAAATTATTTATGAGGTCCTGGGTACGATTCCCGGGTTGAGCATAGTGTTATTGGGTTTTTCCATCTAGAATTTTCTTAATAGCAGTCCAGAGTCTGGATTTGTGCCCAGTAGATGGTAACAGGCTCGCCTCCTGTTACATAGGACTTAAACATAGCTGACGAACTGTGGATGGACGCATAACGAAATATCAAGATATATATTTCCAGTATAAGCTGACTTCTCTTTGTACAAAAAGCCTATACAATGCGAGGTCAGCTAAAACTGGAAATGTATAGCTTGATTTATGTCGTCATACTATAGGTACACTTCTGCCTAACCCATCAGGAATTACAGGCGTGATGTTTATGTTAAACTATTAAATTTTCCATGAAGTGAAAAAAAAACAAAAGATAAATAAAAACTAAAATCTTCGAAAATTTCATGCCAAACCTCTAAATTAATACTTAAATAATTTGTCAATCTGTATTCATAATTTATCCTTGAGTATATTAATAAACTGCCTGTTATGCATAAATAAATCGATTTTTTAATTGGATTTGATATCGTGTTGGTTGATGATTGTGTTGGCTTGTAAAAAATGGGTGTGATAGGTAAATATTTTTAGGGTTAGGTTCCACAGTATAGAAATATATGGAATGGTGGTTTACAAAAAAACAAGTTATTTTTATTACAGCGTGTGGTTAAAATCCCAGGGTTAACCTGATCTGAAGTTGTATTTTCTGCAAAAGCATTAGGTACTACATAGAATTTGTCACCCACATTACTCCTGCCTCTTTATTAACAAGCAAAATCGTTGTTCCTCTTCGTCTCTATTTTTTCTAAAGTTAGTAGTTTTTGGGAATTCGACGCTCTTATATACACAATAATGCTGCTTGAAAGCAGAGTATAGAAACGGTGGGAGTATAGAGGTATGAGGAACGGTGTAAAGTTCACCCATCCTCCATAGAAAAGGGAGGATCCTCCGGCCGGGTGTTGTGTCTGGCGGGCAACTGCCCGAATGATTCATGTCGGGCCGTTGCTATATGCTACGTGGGCAGTAAACTATGCTTGCGAGTTGCAGATGTATTTTGTGAGACGACAGTATGTTTCGTTGTTCGCATGTGGCATTGTAGATACCGCTACAGGAGTATTATCCCGATTGAAGACTACCAAAGGAACTTTCTATTTCCAGAACCGCTAGCTTAATTATACTCTAACAAAAACACTAACAGATAATAATAATATGTGTAATGGCGCAGGATAGCGTATAGCAGAAGTGTTCATCGTATTAGTGATTTAGCAGCTTCAATATCATCAGGATAGTGCCGGAATATAGCAGTTCGTCGTGGATGTGGTACGACAGCAGGTCCTCACTCTGTGTTCAGAAGACAACCGCCACGCAACCATCGACCCCACGTTTTGCTAGAGAGTTAATCAGCTAATGTCACTCTTATCCAAACTTTTCGGTGTTTCCAGTAATTTCTATCAAAACTAGACGGCGCCAATTGCTGCGCGTTGTGTGTAATTTGTTCACAATATATTAGGGTGGGAAGGTGTGGCCATCTCTCCACGCTGTCAGTCGCACCCTGTCCTCGTCTAGCCATAGATAGAAAGGTTGCTAAACCAGCTTAGTTAAATGAAATCTCAGATTTGTTTTATCGACACTGAAAAAATATCTCAGCAGGTACGGGGTCCGCTACATTTGTTTCTGTCTCATATTTCAGGAGGCTTTTAGCTGCGTAAGGAGAAAATACTTACGAAGAATTATATCGAACCGTTTTATTGCGATATCTATTTGAGTAATCTATTTTTGCCAATTATGATTGTGAAAAAGTTCTGAAAAATTGCTGAAGATGACTGGACGAGCTTGATGCTTATAAAAAGGGTTGTCTTAGCTCATGATCGAGAGTAGTAATATAAAAGAAACTAAACTCTTTTCAAAGTTTGTTTAAATAGAAGACCAGTTTGACAACACAGGCTTAATGGGACTACAGGACCTAAACGCAAAAAACGCAAGTTTTATAATGCCTAAAAGTATATGATCGACTACAGTAAACAAAATCAGAAAAATATAATTATGATATGCTTCATGCTAGTTAGATGGTGTGTTGAAAAAACAATACAACTAATATGATATGATAGAAAAAAATCATGAAGATACCTTTAAAAACTTTCTTTTCTAAAATTTTTCAGATTCTGATTTGTCAGATTATTCTACAAGCAACATACTAAAGCACTAGTGTTTTAATTTTTTAGTCCAAACACTAGATTTTTTGAAATAGATAATTGCTTCATGTTTTGAAATAAATTACCAGCGTTGTGTCATCGCGCTTCTCTATCTTTTCTAAACAGTCTGACAGTGACCGCGGTTTAGTTCATATAGTCCCTAGATATAATTATGACTTACGGTTGCTACGCTGTAGCAGTTGTGATGACGTCACTGCTACGCGAACTAAACTTTCGTAGCAGATATCCGATACCGCTATCGCTACGCCAGAAGTCCATATTGCTGCTTGAACTTTGTGGTGTTTCGGATGTGTTTTTATATTCTTGTGTATACCTTAATTCTCCGGCTATTATGCTGAGATTTCGTTTTTATTTAGTTTAATGACTGAAACTGCTCATGAAAAATACAAATACATACTAAAATAATAATTATAAATGCAAAAGTAACTCTGTGTGTTACCGATTCACGCGTACTCCGTTGTGAGACAGATAGGCAGCCTGGGACCTGGAAAAGGATAGACTACTCCTTATTCTGGATGGACTAAATGATGAAATGCAAAATACTCGCACACGAAGTCGCAGGTAACAGCTGGTTTAAAATAGGCGTGCTATATGATATGCACTACGCCTATTTTCCACGACTGCAGCCGTTGACGAGAGTCTACAAATAAACACACATATCTGTTTAAAACGTTCAGCATTTTTAACGAAAACAAACATAATCCGATACATTTTACCTCCCTACAACATAAATAGTTCCCTCCATACTTTACCGTTCGCCGCTCGATGAATTTTAACATTCTGAACTGCTCCAACAGAAACTATGCGTTCAATTTAAAAAATAAAATAAAAATGTTGAAAACTTCGCTTTACCTTGTGAAGTACCTAAAGCTTTTAACGATAAAAGAGAGAGAATCCATTAAAATGCTATAAAAGGTAATCATGTTCTTAGGAATTTCATTAAAATGGTCTCAACAAGTGGTGATATTAACTTAAATGTACGTCAGGCAGTGGTGGCGCAGTGCTCAGTGGAGGCCGAGTGGTATCAGCCGCGACTTACGAGTTGTTAGCCGAAGGTTCGAACTCAGAAGGCGCTTTACTTTGTGTGAATTATTTCATCACCACTGCTCTCAAAACGGTGAAGGAAAACATCGTGAGCGTCAACACGAAACCGACTTAGAACTGAAAATTCGAAGACGTGACATCTACCAACCCGCACTGGGCCCGCGTTACGATCGACTCCCTTTCAGAGAGAGGAGGCTTATGTCCCAGCAGTGGGAACGTTATGGGGGCTGATTATGTTATGCTATGGCTATGTACATCAGGCGCTCCCAGGCAGTCAGCTCCTCTACCTTGCTGACTGATCAATATTTTTTAAGTAGGTTTACACAAACTCTTTTACACGTCAATCATATTTTTAAAAACTAGATGAGGTCGGCGTTTCCTATCTGACTACTCTGAGAAGAAAGGCCGAAACACTTAGAGGTCACAGTCTCTTTTAAAGTCCAGATATAATCTTGGTCAGGATATATGAAGACCATGTAGATCGATGTCTGAGATGGTCTTTTGAGGAAAGAACCACACAGATGGAGAGGACCTGTCCAGTCAGTGCATGGTATTCGTTCGGTCGTTCCTTAGTTCCGAAACTCAGTCTTTGAACGGGTATAGATTTTTCTACATATAGCGACCGACCCGCCCCAGCTTCGCGCGGTTTTTACGGCTTAACAATACATGGAAACAGCGCAGGCTAGAGAAAACAAAACAATAACTGGATGTTAGTTTAATAAACACAGACAGGACGATGAGGGGCTTGTGTGTAAGTAATAACAGCCGCACGGCTCAATCGATCAGGTTAAACTACGCTTACCGCGGTTGTTCCGTGGATGGGTGACCATCTTTACATACCAAGATCCCTCCGTGCCTCGGAAACGTGGACCTTTGACAGTCGTTACGTTTCGTAAGAAGCCGAAAGTCTGACAACCAGTCTTACCAAGGAGTATTGTATTACCCAGTAACTCGGTTTTGGAGGTCAGATAGGCAGTCGCTACATGTAAAATACTGGTATTCAGCTGCATCCGGTTAGACTGGAAGCCGACCCCAACATACTTGGGAAAAGGCTAGGCAGATGATGATGACACAGACAGACACGATAAACTACTTGAATTTATAAAATGCATAAATAAACATAGATATTAAACCATCCTGAATAAACTCTCTTAATGATGGTGAAAACCGCATCAAAGTGCGTTGCGTATTTTAGCAAAGCAACGCGGCCACACAGACACAAAACGAGACTTTGATTAATAATAATATTATGGAAAGTCACGGGAAAAGCCACGAGACCATAAAAATCTTAAAAATTCAATGAGAATGACTTGTCTTGTGGTATTTTAATAAAAATATTTCAAACACATACTGTTTTCATCATCCATCTTCCTTATTTTCCTTGAAACCCTTTTCATACATTTGACAGTACCTCCGTTGTTGTATGTGTTCTCACAAATTTGGTTCCGTACGTTGTCTAATTATTTTTCCAATACAGAAGTGACTGGCGAAACCTTTATAGCCAGCCTGGCCATATTATCGATCTGATGGCCGCACTCTTTTGCCAAAACATGTCTGGACTTATCTGGTTTTAGTGCGTAGGCATTGTTTATTAGGCGTTTCCTTTTTCTGGTCTTAATGTATAGTATTATAAGAACACACATTACCTAGGCTAAGACCTAAGTCTTAGCCTAGGTAATATGTGTTCTTACATAGACGATGTGGATTACTGATATTACTCATACGGTGTTTATTTAAATTGAACGGTGAAGGAAAACATCGTGATGAAACCGGCTTGTCCTAGAACAAAAAATTCGAAGACGTGTGACATCTACACTGGGCTCGTGTGCTGGATTACAGCCCACTCCCTCTCGAAGAGAGAATGCCTGTATCCCAGCAGTGGGACATTATAGGCTGATTATGTTAGTTGGATTGAACGAGGCAATAGAATAAAATAATAAATTCTTTATATTTTGTTTTACCTTTTTTTATTGTTTTTTTCGTCTAGAAAGTTCTAGAGGAGCCTTCATGCCAGGAGTACCGCTTGCTGCATCAACCCCTTGACACAAATGCCTAACAAGTGCAACTGTCGTTCTCTAATTCTATGATGGCAGGTAAAAACATTTCCATGGAAAATACGCGTTCGGGAGCACTCATCATTACCATGTAGCTTTTAAGATTGTCCTACCAGTGATATAGCTAGCTTTGGCAATTTTGGCACTTTTCATCTAATAGGTGATCCACCTGACTTTCAACTTAACTGATAAGTAGGTAGATGAAACAACGTTACCAGAAGGCCAAATCCCGTAGTCAAAAACTTGTCAAAAATGTAGGGAATTCGAGATATTTTTACAGATTGAGATTGAGATCAGACTGAAAGTCCGTAAAATTACGAGAATTACTCCTCAGATCGTGATCCAAATAAATTATTAGAGATTAGTCATGAGGGATTATGCTCGGTTCTTATAAATAATAAAAACAGATCGTTTCGCTTACCAATGGTAGCACTTTTTATTGCCAAACTGGCATATAAATAAGTAGATTCATAAGCAAATTTTACCTGTGATAGCTACACTTCCATAAGGAACGTCTACTATGCAAAGTTATGAGGTTTTTGCTTCATTATTGGTAAAGATACAAGAGTCTTAATTTTAATTATAGGAACCGGCCATACGTTATTTAAAATTAACACATTACAAACACATCTGCGTGTTACACCCGCCATGTTTAGTTTAAGATTGATCTAGCTTTGGCCTATCCTCGTCCTTGAGACTCAGACAGGGAAACGAACCTTTCTAGATAATATCATAATCTTTGCGGAGACGCCGAGGCGACAGCTAGCACTTTATGCTTTTTTTGTTAGTCTGTTACTAAGACAGAATATTTTCATCAGACTAGTCTGTCGTAACAGAAACTGAAATGTTGTGTGGAAATTGGTTGTCATAGCATGGGCGTGTGATATGGAGGAATGAGGAAAATGTCGTGAGGAAAGTTTTGAGTATGAATGTCGATGGCTGTAAGAGTAGAGGAAGACCAAAGGAACGATGGATGGACAGCTGTGTGAATGATGATATGGTTAAAAAAGGGGTGACTACCGAAATGATACCTGATAGAGAAGTATGGAAGAAAAAGTCATGTTGTGCCGACCCTAAATAAATTGGGATAAGGACAGGAGCATAATGATCAGGTTAAGCTACGCTTGCCGCGGTTAGACCGTGGATGGGTAACCGTCTCTACATACCAAGAACCGTCCGTGCTTCGAAAATTACGTTAAGCCTTTGGTCCCAGCTGTCATTTATAGATCTTTGACCGTTGGTCGTTACGGGTCATCAGAAGCCCGAAAGTCTTACCTACCAAAGAATATCGTATATCCCAGTAACTGGGTTGTGGTCACCACCACAACCCAGTGCGCGACGATGGAGCGACTGCTTATCTCACCAGATAAGCAGTCGCTCCATGTGAAATACTGGTATTCAGGTATATCCGGTTAGACTGGAAGCCGACCCCAACATAGTTGGGAAAAGGCTAGGCAGATGATGATAGTATGCTTGGCCAGACTGCAAACGCGAGCGCGGGGCGGCATACTTAAACATAAGAACTTCATTTGAGCGTCCATAATGCATACATATGCGATAGCAGCAATCGCGGTTGATTTGCTGGCATTTATTGAAGAGTTCCATTGTCTGTCTCCGAAACTCATCATCAGATCTTTACGTAAATGGTACCATTTCGGAATAAACCTCATTCGAACAAAAAAATAATTTTGCAAATCCTCCTCTATCCTTTATCTTCATATAGATAGATAAAGACATCTCATCTATGACGTAGTTATGCCCGAACATACATAAAAAAAATATAAACATCCGAATTGAGAACCTCCTCCTTTTTAGAAGTCTGTTAAAAATACTTACATTGATTACCTCGATTACTCACAGTGATGGTGATTTCAGTCTTTCATCTCAGAATACCAAATTCTCAAAATACCATATTCTCAATATGTTAGATTTCGGACAGTTGAAATCAAAATATTTATTACAATATTATAAAAAATAAACCTGGCTACTTTTTGCAGCAAATACCTAGATTGCTTATTGCTTATTGTGCAATAAAATACTGTCTGGTTTTCCTATAATACCTATTTTGTTTTGTTGACATTGTCATGAAGTTGACGTCATCCTGGGTTTGATTCCCGGGGCGAGCAAAGTTTTATTGGGTTTTTCCATCAGGGATTTCTCAGTAGCAGCTTGTCTTGGTTTGTGCCCGGTTGATAACGATAAGCTCGTTCCTATTACCTACATAGGACTCAAATATAACTGGCGAAATGTAGGTGTACTATATATATTATACAGTATGTTAACTAACAGAGGGCGTTCCCGTTAACCCGCAATAGTATAGCATCCATACATGCTAGAAAAAATATTACCATTCGAAAATAAAATGTTTTTATTTTTTTTTTATATTAAAATGTTCACTAAAAATCGTAAATTCTCTGTACACGCGTACTTGAAGGACAGCAATGTCGGAATTTATTTAATTAAATAAATTAGAATTAATTAAATAAATAGATTATCAATTTACGATTTTTAGTGAATATTTTAATATAAAAAATATAAAAACATTTTATTTTCGAATGGTAATATTTTTTTTAGCATGTATGGATGCTATACTATTGCGGGTTAACGGGAACGCCCTCTGTTAGTTAACATACTGTATATTCCCCGCGGGGTAAGGCAGAGGGGTATCTACCCTTCTGCCTTACCCTGCGGGGAATACAGGCGTGATAGTATTTTATATGTAACTAGCTTCTGCCCGCGACTTAGTCCGCGTGAAATTTCACTCTCCCTCCCATCCACCCTCTTAGCGGTGGTATTTCAAAAAATCCTTTCTTAGTAGATACCTACTTTTCACCCATCCAAACATGTCTCTAGGTCCAGCGGCTTAGGCTGTGCGTTGATATATCAGTCAGTCAGGACATTGAATTTTATATAATTAATATAGATTATGTTTCGGATAGGATAAACATATAATTATAATCATACATTTAAAATGTATAATTGAATATATAGTAATTCTATATTAATATGTTCTGTTCTGTTGTTGTAATTCTATATGTTTCTAGCTATGTTTATTGCAGGTTCATTGTATATGTAAATAATTCAAAGTTATACCTCGCCAACTATAGCTACTAAAACAAAATTCACTCTTCCTTTGAAAAAACATCGCCTAAGTAATTTATTAAACGTAAACAATAAAAAGGTACAAAATACAGCACTTGCCCGCCCTCTACCGAAGTAAATATTTGTCCCTCTCAAATTGTTTGCTGTACCAATATGTATTATATTCCTATGTAGTCCGCTGTTCTAGAAACTTGATATCTACTAAGTTACTTTTACGAGTATTGTCCATGTTTTGTATATAATTATTCGTTTTTGACGTCTAATAGAGAAGTATGGATGAAAAGACATGTTGCGAGACCCCAAACGAATTGGGATCGCCAAACCGAAACGAATTGGGATAAATGCCGGATAATGACGACCCAATTCTCTTTATCTTTGGTCTGGTGGTCGCAACCGCTACTGCTAACGAGGTCCTGGGTCTGATTTCCGGGTCGAGCAAATTGATATTGGTTTTTTTTCATAATTATGAAATTTTTCAGTAGCAACACGGAGTCTGCTTTAGTGTCCGGTCGATGGCACTAGGCTCGCTCCCTATCACCTGGGACTTATACATAGCTGGCGGAATGTGGTTTCGTTCGGTACAAGCAAAGGATAGGTAATTACTTTCCTTCATTAGGAACTAGTAAACTACAGCATGTTTTTAAAACTAAAACAAAAAAAAAACCCTTTGAGGCTGCACAAGCCAACCTAAAAACGAAAAGCGAAAGATATGTCAAAGAAAAATATCAACAGCTCAAAAATAAAGCAACACAGAACCTAGCTTTTAATTACGTCTGGCTTCAAAGGTAAAAACAGACATTATCCTAAAATCTAGACCGAAACAGCCATCATTTCAAATAGCCGCTGTGTAAAAATATGGCCGCCACCACCTTCCACTTTCAGGCTTAACCTTTTAGAGACCGTTTGACATTTTAAAGGTGAGTATAAATACCACTGAGTTCGCTACACTCGTTAGAGATATTCTTTCGTTAAATAAGAGTTTAATTTTTGTTGAATAAGAAGTCTTTGCATGAGTAATTTTACAGATTTCGAGAAAGGAAGGTGAATTCACGCCATTTTTTTTTGTCTTTTCGGGATATCTTTTTCATAAGGTCCTTTTCTAGGTGTAAGGACCAAACACAAAAAATGTATAATTCAGCTCATTTATTTTGCGTTAATATTCAATTGAAAATAAGCCAATACATCAAGTTTTTTTTGTGTAAAAATGCAAAAAAAAACTTGATGTATTAGCTTATTTGCTATCGTAATTGTGAACATAGGTCATTTTTTATTCTATTTTTTATTTTGTAACTTACTAGCTTCTGCCCGCGACGTCGTCTGCGTGAAATTTTCTTGTTCCCCGACCCACCCCGTCGCATCGCATCGCCTGCCCGCGCTATCACTTCTTTTTGCTTAGCGTTCTTTCTGACTTTTTTCTTTTGGCTCGGCTCCTAAGGCACCTAGCGTGATGTTAAATAGCCTATAGCCTTCCTCAAGTTCCTCAAGTATTGGGTTATAAAAATAAAAAAAATAATCTGTCTGATAGTTTCAGAGATTAGCGCGTTCAAACAAACATCAAACAAACAAACTTTTCAGCTTTGTTATTGGTAGAGATCATCATCTGCTCAGCCTTTTCCCAACTATGTCGGGGTCGGCTTCCAGTCTAACCGAATGCAGCTGAATACCACCTATTTTACATGGAGCGACTACCTATTTGACCTCCACAACTCAGTTACTGGGTAATTAATAGATACCCGTTTTGGTAAGACTGGTTGTCAGACTTTCGGGCTTCTGCAGACTACCGGTAACAAGATCCACAAATGACAGCCGGGACCAATGGCTTAACGTGCTTTCCGAGACACGGAGGGGTCTCGGTATGTAAAGATGGTCACCCATCCACAGACCAACCGCGCCAAGCGTAGCTTAACCTGATCGATCGCCCTGTGCGGCTGTTATTATTTAGCCACGAGCCAGAGGGGCTCGTGGCTAAATAATAACATCATTAGAACAGATATAGATATATGTAATTCAACTAATAATACGTATGGTAGATACTATTAAGAGTCTATATTATGATGTTTTGGTGATATTGAGCGATCTGGATATCGGTATCTGTAAGACTTGAGAGTTTGCTATTTGGACACATTAAACTTGGACTTATAATCTTTAAATTTGCAGAAGCGAAAAAGCGTTCTCTGCTAGTGCTGTGCACTTCTGTAATTCACAATTCCTTAAACTGTTTGTGATTTTCGTTTGTGAACAAGTAAGTGGTTGAAAAGTGCCTTATCAATAAATAAATGATCAGAGGCTGTCAAAAACCTTTCAAATTACGTATCATCCTAATATCGTGTTTCTATTCTTCACAAAGCCACTTCGCGCGCCACCTATGTTAAAGTATTTTTAATTCGTTTAAATGTGTTTGATTCGGACCATACATTTTTATCGATTCGTTTAGAGTTGGGATTTTTTGTTAGGTAATTTTAAATCGTGTAGAGTCGGGATCAGTAAGAGTTGGGACGAAGCCGCCAAAATGACAAGCTACGATGTATCTGTCGCAAATTTTTCATTGGAAAGGTCAGAATAATGAGGTCTCATTATTGAAATACCTACATATTTCTTGCCTCGATCAAACAAATCTATTAAAAAACGGTCTCGTAAACACTTCTTATAATAATAACCTCTTCCTTAAATTCAAACTTAAACCATTTATTTCAATTAAACCATTTACAGGCACTTTTGAACTGTCAAGGCAAGTAAGACCTTAAAATATTTGACCTAATTATCCAAAGTTTTTAACAACTAGGTACTTACGAAGTGTGCAAAAGGGAAAATTCCCATTAACTCGTAATGGGAATTTTCCCCTTGTTGGGTTGACGATATCGTCAAAGTCGCGGAAACATTGCTGGATGAGGGACGCACGGAGCCGCACGGAAAAAAAATCTCGTTACAGTTACGAAAATATTACATGCAACAAAAATGTCTTGTGCTGTATGTGTCGGCTAACCCTTTTGTTAACACTACAAGACCGTTCTAGTTAAAAGAAGAGCGTAAAATTACAAATGATTGTATCGTAAATAATTGTAGTGTAAATTATTACCGAACAGAATCGTTCACATTACAAGTATATTTGGTACCGCTACTTTAAAAACAGTTATTCATTAATATTATTGTAATGTTATGATAAATGTATGTTCTTGCATTAACTATACTTTTTGTGCTGGTTACAACTTAGAATAATTTAGGATATTATGTGATGTTGTAAACACATTAAAAATGAAAAAAAAAAACAATGAAAATGTTCTTAACTAACTTTTTAGACCTTTGTATCCTGCTTATTCGTATGCAGTTTCATTAAAATCGGTTCATTCATTTCGAAAAACAAGGGCTTGAAAGTTTGTATGAAATGCCGTACGACGGAAACGCTCTTAAGAGTATTTTCTAAGTGTGTCTTCCTACCTGACGTAAACAACATATAATACCCCTATATTTAGGGGTTGTAATTCAATGGGAAATTACCCCATTTGCACCCCTCCTCAAAAGTTGTTAAAAAGATTCGATAACTAGGTCAAACATTAAGTTATCATATTGCCCAGTAACGTAGTAAGTAAAAGTAGTAAGGTTGTCGAGGTCAGATAGGCAATCGCTCCATGTAAAATACTGGTTTTCAGCTGAATTCGGTTAGACTGGAAGCCCCAACACATTTGTGGGAAAAGGGCAAATTGATTGAATAAGGTCTTACATTTTACATGTTTCAAAAATGAATTGAACACTATTAAAACCCTTCTTCAATATATCCCACGTTCATTATTTACGTCACCATAATCAGCCTACATTAATACCTATCTACATTATTATATATGTTACCGCTAATGTGCGGAAATTAGTTAGAGTGCAGATTAACTTGTTAATCTGCAGATTATCTGGTTGAGCCCGTTAAAGTGGAAAAAAATGTTTGTTACGGCCGGTTTTAGGATGAACTTTTTTCGCCTAAGCCCTGTTCTCATTCGCTCGCTCTTGCATCCTATGTCGACGGGTTTGGCCGGTAACATATTTCACACTTTAACGGATTGTACCTGGTAATTTGCGGATTACCTAGTTAATGCGCATATTAACTTATTCCGTGTTCTAACGGTAACATTGATTTTAATCCACTCGCCCAGCAGCTCTATTGTGCAGGCCCATACAAGAAAACTCGCGTCATTATCGATGTGTACACACCCATATGATGCGTTTATAATGAGAAAACCCCCGGTACGTGCAAGCAGCCCGTTTTTAATATGACGTCACGTTTAGGTTTACAGCGCTTTTTATCGCGATTCGCGATACATGCAAGGGTAATGAGGTTCTTGCGTGCATAAGAAGACGTGTGCCGGTAAATGGGTGCGCGGCCTTTTGCGTTTTGGTGTTGTTTTTTAAATTAATGGTTTTGGTTATGTTGTAAATTATCGTTTATTTTAGAGGATTGTGTACTTAACTACAATTTTACCCAGCTATACAAAAGAAAGAAATAATGTTTTTGTCGCAGCCATCATCTGCCTAGCCGTTTTCCCAACTACTACGTTCGGATGTTTATATTTTTTTTTATGTATGTTCGGCCATAACTCCGTCATAGATGTCTATATCTATCTATATGAAAATAGAAGATAGAGGAAGATTTGCAAAATCCTATTTTTGTTTGAATAAGGATTATTCAGAAATGGTCCCATTTATGTAAAGAGATGAGAGAGAGATAAGAGATGACATGAGTTTCGGAGACAGACAACGGAACTCTTCAATAAATGCCAGCAAATCACGCCACCGCGATTGCTGCTATCGCATATGTATGCACTATGGACGCTCAAATGAAGTTCTTATGTTTGAGTATGCCGCGCCGCGCCCGCCCTGCGCCCGCGTTTGCAGTCTGGCCAAGCATACTATCATCATCTGCCTAGCCTTTTCCCAACTATGTATGTTGGGGTCGGCTTCCAGTCTAACCGGATGCAGCTGAACACCAGTATTTTACATGGAGCGACTGCCTATCTGATTTTCACAACCCAGTTACGCAGCCGACTGGTTAAATTAGCCGTTTAGTTAACCGCCTGGCCTTTGAAAGTAATGCTCGTATCGCTTCGCTCTCTCGGCTCACACGCGGTTGATCACAGTTCAAATTCTTTTTTTTTCCGGTTTGGAAAATCCTCGTGGATGTCCGCCGCCCTTGGGTGGGCGGGCGGTGGGGTCTGTCAACTCTTACTGATAAAAAAAATTTTTGGCGCAGCCGTGAGGCACACACTATTGTTGTTGAAACATTATTTTTATTTTGTATTTTGTGTTTCACGAACTGTGTCCAAATAAACTTTTTTCTTTCTTTCAAAAACCACCCCGGTGTTCCCTTCTCACACTTGGACCGGGATCATGGGAACTTGTAGGGATTCCACGATCCCGCTTTTAACCAAGAAGATGCTTCTGTTAGGTGAACTCCGCTCTTTCACTTATATAAGAGGTATGTAATTGAAAAACAAAAACAAAAAAATCAAATTAAAATACAACAGAAAAATAAAGTAAATAAAAAACGCAAAAATACAAAAACTAAGTTAATATTTTGTGCGAAACGAGAATTTACAATTATAAAATCGTTCGAATTCACGTAACGTTAACTGGCGCGTTCGTGGTTGGTCCACCGTTCACTTTGGACCAAGTAATCACAAAGTTAAACTAATACCCCTGAACCCTTCGCCCTGTGATAAATCTCCTTGTATTAGATAGACCCTTCGTCTTATCTAAGGGATTTTTACCAAGTTCCTGCGAGCCAAATGTTTGGTAAGCCTTTTCTGGGTAACTAATTTCGAGGTATTTGAGTTTGGTAATTTTCTGTGGGCGGTGGGTGGTTAGGTATTACCTGAGGTATTTTGTATCGGTTTAAATCTCTTATTAATTTTTTATTGTGCTTCTCAACGGAGATTAGCCAGGTACGCAGGAGATAATAGTGCACCAGTGTGTGCCTAAACACAGATGCACTCTCTGTTCCTTTACTATCATAGTCCGATGGGACGGCAGCCCGACACGACCAGGGAGAGATTAGGTGTAGGATTAACGGCTTTACGTGCTTTCCGAGGCACGGGGGCATTAAACCGCCAACTTCCAAACTCCGAACTGTTACTAAGAAATTCCTAATGGAAAACCCAATAACACTTTGGCCGACCTGGGAATCTATCCCAGGACCCCACGCTCAACAGTCGTGCTTGCAACCACGAGACCAACGGGCAGTCAAAGTCTCTTATTCATTATTTGGTGGGTGGATTGGTGATGGATCACAATCGATATCGAATCGATATTGGACGTCATTTCTATCTATACTCAACTCAACTCAAACCATTTATTTCAATTAAACCAATTGCAGGCAGGTCAGAAAGATGAAGCTAGTTGCCCATTCTAAAGCGTAGGTACCTATGGAGAAGAACGGGCAAGAAACTCCATGGACACTCTAAATCAAAATAATATGGTTATAAAGTCTTGTTTACATTATTCATGTTAAAAATTATGCATGTGAGAACGATGCAGAACGTTAAAAGCGACCGTAATAAAAAGACGAAAACAAAAAAGCTATTCAAATATGAAATTAAATTAAAATAAGCCATGGCAGCAAAGAGATGACCAGTCCCTACTGACGGCGCCCGTTCACGAATATGACTCATGTACGAGTATTAGCACCGATATCCGTGATTAGCACCATTCAGCTCAACCATTTTGAAGGGAGCTAAATGATAAATGACATATTTCTGATAATTTGACCGTTTGTCAAACCTTTAGACTTTTTATTACCAATAACAACTTTGAACAATATTTTTACTAATGTGGTAAATAGATTGTGATAGGCACGTGCCTACATAATTTATGGCAACCGGGTCTTAATGTGTACCAAATGGTCTCCTATCCTTAGACTCGCCGAGGCAAAGTCCAGTTTAACTTCACAAACCAATCAGCACGTTGTCACTTTGCTAATCTCCCAAAATGATGACAAGGGCGCAGTGGTGGCTAAGTGGTAACAGGTGACTTACGAGTTGTAGGTCGTGGGTTCAAACCCAGGCAGGCGCGTTACTATGTGTAAATGATTTCATCACCACTGCTCTCAAAACGGTGAAGTAAAACATCGTGAGGAAACCGGCATGTCCTAGAACCAAAAATTCGAAGACATGTGACATCTACCTACCAACACGCACTGGGCCCGTGTGGTGGATTACGGACCAATCCCTCTCACCGAGAAGTCGCCTGTGTCCCAGCAGTGGAGACGTTAAGCTGTTTATGGTAATCTCCCAAAACATAAGCAAATACAACAAAACTTGGCACGTTTTTCCACAATCTCATATTAATAAAATCAAAAGTAACATTTCAATTCGCATTGAGTACGTATACTAGTAGAGCAATAATAAAAATGGAACTAAAAGTATGAGCGGCCGCCATTTAACGCGGACGCAAAAGTTTTCTGAAACAAAGCATACTTCAGGGCTGGCTAATGTAGTCTCGGATTTACAAAATGGCGGTTTTGAGTGGTAAAATTTTGGATTAATACTCTATTTTTGCTGCTTTTTAAAGTATTTTGTGAGGAATATTGAGGTGTTAGGAAGTCTACTTCCTCAGCGGGCAATCTGTAGTTTCGGTCAAAATTACGGACATATAATTAGTTCGGGGCCCGAGCCAAAAATGAATGACAACATGATTTGACAGTTGTCCTTACTCCCGATAATATGTATATGTGATAATATAATTATTATGTTCGAAAAATTTAATTTGACACTTGTTTTGACGGGTCCAACTACTTTCGGATGATTTCGGACGTGTCTTCGACTCTTCGTTGACGGAGTACAGATAGTAGACCTTCAGATTTGTTTATATTGCTGTAAAAACGATCAGCCTATTATCCTTTAACGACAGACTGATATTATGTTTTTACAAAAGGTTTAAACAAATCTGTGTATATATCATTATTATTATTCAGAATTATTCCTACTTAAGACTTATCCTACATATACCTATAGGTAGATTGTAGTGGTTAAAAGCACAACTGCAGAAAGTAGGGTCCTGGGTAAGATGTCCGGAAAGTGATAACACGACTTTTCAAGTTATGAAATTTTTGAAGCAGCCGCGGATTCCGAATTTCATGCCGTAATAAAAACATTAGGAAGTGGGGCTTTGTCAATCGTTAAAGTACTTTAATTCTTTAAATTCCCGTTTGAGATCCAAAAAATAATGCACTTCAAGTCACAAACATGCTGATTTAATAACAAAAGTGAAGGAAGCATAACCGAAAAACATTCACTAATATTATCCTTCCATTTTCAGATAACACTCGACAAAAATGCCTGTTTGTACCGCTATGGGCTTGTTTATCCAAAAACTCACTCATATTATATTTATGCAGGATCACATATCCAATATATTTACATCACAAAACTTAGAAGCTACCTTGTGGACGAATGTGGACTGTATTTAAATGTAAAAAGAATGGAAAATGAAACAAAGAGGGTCACAGTAAATTAAGATAATTATTAGCAGAACCAAGAGAAAAAGTACACTCACATATCACAAGTCACAAGCAAACTATATGACAACAACTGAAAAATACATCATTTGTCATTAAGAAATAAAATAGTTTAAAAAACAGATTTATAAAAAAGGAACGACTAACCAGCCAGTCGCCAACATTCCGGGCCCCTAGTGGGACACTAAACCCTGGTGGCAACTGGCTGGGGGTCAGCCATAAGTGGTAGGAGTTTGCGGACTGGTCGACGTAAAATCCCGCCTTTGGTGGCTACATCTACAACGCGCACCAGTCCGTCCGGTCCCGTAAATATTTTGGTTACCCTACCCAGAAGCCAAAGACCCCGTGGTAGGGTGTTGTCGACCACGACAACTACGTCACCCTCGCAAAAGTTCGTGACGTTTCTTCTGCGTCCTCGTGGGATCAAAGTCGGCAGGTATTCTTTTAGCCACCTCTCCCAAAAGTGATCAGCCAACCGAAGAGCGTGCCGCCAATCGCACCGGCGTAAGAGATCGTTGTCCGATAAGTCGACGGGCCACTGAGCAGTCGATGAACAGCCGAGGATGAAGTGAAATGGTGTTATGGCCTCTGGGGTGTCTGGTGAACTAGGGACGTACGTGAGCGGCCTGGAGTTTATGATGGACTCCGCTTCGAGTAGTAAAGTTGTTAAGACCTCCTCTTTAGGTGCCCTTTCTTTTAGTGTGCTGCGTAGCGCGGATTTCACTGAGCGAACCAGCCGCTCCCACGCGCCACCCATAAAAGGCGAGGCAGGCGGTATGAAACGCCATGAGATTCGGCGGTTTGTTGCGAAGTCCCGAACGTCTCCATGGTATAAGGCGGCCAGCTCAAGACTTGCGCCGACAAAGTTGGTCCCGTTGTCAGAAAATATTGTAGTTGGAGTCCCTCGACGTGCCATCATGCGCCTTAGGCTCATAATTGCTGAGGCTGCCGATAACGAAGCCACTATCTCTAGATGAATGGCTCTAGTAACCAGGCATGTGTAGAGTGCCACCCATCTTTTTTCTCGGCGTCGGCCTACAGCCACTTCTATAGGCCCAAAGTAGTCAAGTCCGACATGCGTGAAGGGCCGTTTGTGATGGTCTAGCCGTTCTGGAGGTAAATCTCCCGTAGGCGGCACTCTAAATCGGCCATTTTGCTTTCTGCATTGCAGGCATGATTTAGCGACGCTACGTATTATGGTTCGTGCCCTTATGATCCAAAAACGTTGCCTTAGTTCGTTCAGTACAAGCTCGTGGTTACCGTGGCCAGCTTCGATGTGCTTATGCATGATGATTAGACGGACGATGTGATGATGGCCGTCCACTACGACCGGTGCTTTCACACTCTCGCACACCCCAGGAGTGGACTTTATGCGTGAGTCGAGTCTGAGCAAGCCATCTTTGTCGAGCACTGGGGCGAGCGCAGCGATGCGGCTGCCCTTCGGCAATGGTTGTGAGGCTTTCAGCATCTTGAGTTCTTCGGCAAAGCTATCTACCTGCGCCTTCATAAGTAGGAGCTGCTCTGCTTGTACGATGTCTGCGGCGGACAGCTGCGAGAGTGACGCAGCGTCGCGAGCGGCTTCTGTGAATAAACGCGGAGATTTAGAAAATGACTTAAAATGTCTGACGGCCTGAAAAACGCGAGCTGTGACTCGTAATAACCGTAACCAACTACTGAATCGGGTAGCATCTGGGACCGACAGTTCAAAGGTAGGGGCATCTACCAGAACTCCGGTAAACTCGGGCTTTAGCTCGGACACGCGTAAAGCCTCGTCCGTTGGACACTCTAATGTGTACTCTGGTTCACGAGGCCATTGATTTGGAGGATTGATCAGAAAAGTGGGGCCAGTGAACCACCTGTGTGTCGCTGTAAAAAACATATCTTTCGGTTTTGTTGCATCATCCGCTATGTTTAGGTCGCTTGGAAGCCATCTCCAGTTGGAGGGGTTCGTGGACTCTAAAATTTCCCCTAACCTATGAGCAACGAATGCTTTAAACCTACGTGCATCGCTGCGAATCCACTTTAAAACCGTTGTAGAATCGGTCCAATAAAAAACAGCGGAAGGTTTTGTGCGATGGGCACTTAAAATAGTTTGTGCGTAACGTGTCGCGATGAGCGCTCCTTGTAACTCTACTCGCGGGATAGAGAGAGGCTTCAGAGGGGTTACACGCGCTTTGCTACCAATTAAGGCAAGAGAGACTAAACCGTCATTAAAAGTGAATCGCCAGTATGCGACGCAAGCGTACGCTTGTTCCCCCCCATCAGCTATGACATGGAGCTGAGTATCACACACGCCTGGCTTACCCGCGTACCATCGTGGAATTCGAAAATTTGCTGCTAACTTGAGCTGACCAAACCATGTTTTACACTCTGTTTCATACTTGGTGGGTATAGGCGAATCCCAATCAATTCCTTCCCTCCATAATCTTTGTAACAGAATCCTACCCTGTATTACTATCGGCATCAGCAAACCTAAAGGGTCATAGACACTCATGACTCTAGAGAGCAAACTACGCTTAGTTAATTTTGTGCCTAAGTCCTTATCGCCCGTGCGAAAGCCTAAGGTGTCGCTTAAAGGATTCCACTTTATCCCTAACGTGCCTACGTCATTGTTAGGAGGTAGATTGACGTCGGAGTCTGAGTTGCAGTCTGAGTTGCTATGAAGCTCTTTGGGCACCAACGCAAGTGCTTCTGGTACGTTTGACACCCATGAACGCATTCCAAAACAACATTTCTTGTGGACCGTGACAATATCGGAAGCCAAGCGTACGGCGTCGGAAAGATCGAATTGGCTTCCAATAAAGTCGTCCATATAATGGTCGTGAATGATAGCGTGCGCGGCTGCGGGGTATTCACTCTCAAACTCCTTCGCGTTTTTATTTTTTATATACAAAGCTATGAATGGGCTAGAAACTGCACCAAAAATTAAAGAAGACATTCTAAATTCTTTTACTGCACCCTGTGAGATGCCATCGTGCCACAAAAACCTAAGCGCGTCGCGGTCGCTTTCTTTTATCTTAATTTGGGGAAACATTTCTTGAATATCCGCATTGAACGCTATAGGTCCCTCCCTAAAGCGAAATAAGATATCTAAAAGTGACTGTAAAAGGTCTGGGCCCTGTAGCAGCATACTATTTAAACTAACACCCCTACTTAATGCTGCTGCATCATGGACAACCCTTAGCTTGCGTTTTTGTGGGTGAAAAACTCCAAAGTGAGGTAAATACCATCTCATAGAATAGTTAGATTTATTCTTTAAATACGACTCATGGTACGATGAAGGATCACATTGTTCCGCGTAGCCCTTTTCGATTATACCGTTTATAAAATTCCTATACGCTGACGCAAACGTTTCATCTTTCATCATCTGCTTTTCTAGTGATTTTAGGCGTGAGAAAGCTTGAGGGTAACTATCAGGTACATTATTTGATGCGTTGTCTCTCCAAGGAAGACCAACTTGAAACCGACCGGTGTCCAATCTCTCAGCTGAGGACTCTATGAGATCTACTGCGCGAGCGTCGTCGCTGTTTTGTCTAGGGGTATGTTTTTGTATACCTAAAGAGTCAATTTCGTATTGCTTTTTAATTAGTGCCTCGAGAGTGTCAAGCTGTTGTAATGTGTCAGCGGTGTTGTGAATAAAATGTACAGGCTTAGAAACTGTAGAAATTGCGCCGTGAATTACCCAGCCTAGGAGCGTTCTTGACGCTACGAGTTCGTTTCTTTTACCTACGCGCATCTCACGGCTCAAAGATAGATGCCAATCTGCGGCGCCGATAAGTACAGTAGGCGTTGCGTTCTGATATGCCAACACTTCAGCCAGATCAGCCAGATGGTCATATTCGGAAAAGTCTAGATGATCGGTACTTTGGGGACTAAGCTGAAGGGGCGTGATGCTTCGCGCGCCTTGTATAAAATGACGCTCAGGTAGATGGCGACCTCGAATGTAAAAATTTACAAGACATACCTCGGTGTCCAGGAACATACCACCAACACCAGTAACACGCAGTTGTTGTCGGCCGACGTTCTCTGCTCCGATGCGCGTGGCTACGTCACCGTCGATGAGAGTGCTCGTGCTGCCCTCGTCTAGTAGTGCGAACGTTTCAAAAGTGCCGCGTGGTCCCTCCACAACGACTGGCAGGATTTTTAATAGTCCACGCGTGCTCGTTGCGGGTACCCCGAACGTGGCAGCGATGACGTCACCATCTTTTTGCGGTACGACAGTATTAGTCGATGAACTCTGTGGCAAATTGGATGTATTAGTATTGGGTTTGTTGTCGCCTGCAACTACATCGCCGTGGAGAAGGGCGTGATGCCGTCTCGTGCAGCCATCAACGCCGCACCGTTTTACTCGGCAAGTACTCCATGTATGTGGCTGAGATTTAAGACATCTATAGCAAGTTTTAGTTTCCTTAACCCAGCGCCATCTGTCGTCTACCGTAAGAGACAAATAAGCCTTACAGGTTTTTACGGTGTGTGAACCTTGTTTACAGAATAAACATTCCGTTGTTTTGTCTTTAGAAGTAGTAGCATGAATAGTCAAATCTTTTGGCATGTTAAACTTATGAACTGGAGGCTTGTAAAGTGGGAGCTTACTGTGCGACGAGCTCGATGTCGTGTCAACCAGATAATTGTATTTGAGCTGCCGCTCGGCCTCAACAACTAAGAATCTAGAAAGCAACTCCAGTTTAGTAATAGATGGCTCAAAAGGCTTATGAGTAGAGGCGTAGTCGGTGAACCGATCTCTGGTGTGCTCGCTAAGCTTAGAAAGCACCGTGCGAAGCAGTTCGATCGAGGACAAATACTCCTCCTGTTTTAGCCATTTAATTGTAGTCACACAATTTCGTAATTTATTAGCCAAAGTATTTAAATGCTCTACGTTACTTATCTTTAAATTCCGTAGAGCGGTGATCTCCTGGGCAACTACGAGCTCGGGTCGTGCGTAGTTCTGCTCCAGAGCCGCTATCACCTCGTCGGGGTCTTCTGCTTCGAACAAAACGGATAAAATAGCAACCCGGGCCTCGCCGCGGATGGCGGCAACAAGGCGTGCAACGTTCTCTGTGGGTGTAAAAGATGATTTAGTTCGTTCATAAGTGCATTTGAATGGCAGCCAATCGTTAATGTTGCCTGAAAATGGCATAAGTTCGAGGCGTTTGTGGCGATCGGGTAGAGTGGAAATCGCCTTCGCCAATTGCGAAACAGGATCAGCCTGCGTGTTTTTACCAGGCGTAGAAGCAGTGGTGTGCATCGCACGTGGTTCGATTTGTGTCACAGCTTGAGGGCGTAGGTCGAGGGGGGCGTCAGCGTCGTGCTGGTTCCCGACCCATGCTGCGACTCGATGCCTGTGCGAGTGAGATGAGCTACGATTACTACTACTATACTTATCCGAATTTGCTTCGAGAGAAGCGAGTTTTGCACGTAGCTCCACTTCGTCTGCTTCCTGTTGTATGCGCGCAAGCTCACGCTCGCGCACACGTTCGCGCTCGGCCAATTCCTTCTCACGTTCTGCGTGACGGCGATGAATTTCTGCCTCAATGGCTAACTTCTGTGCTCGTACAGTCGCACTGGATCTTGTTGTATGCGAATGTCTGCTGCTGTGCGTGTCGCGCGGTTGGGCCACGATGCCGGAACTGTGAGGAAGTACTAAGGGTTCTTGCTCTGGGGCAACGTTTCTAATACTCCCCGCGGCACGCGAGTCCTCTTGCGGTGCAACGTTTCCGCACGGCACGGGATTGATGAGATCGCGGCGAGAGATCGTTGAATGTTCGTCGCGATCATCAGGGTTAGCCGTTACGTTCGCGATAAATCTTGATTTACTCCGTGTGACCATCATTGAATGAAAATATCGTAATGCAAAATGAAAATGACGTGAAAACTGTCACGAAAGAAATGGTTCAAATGGTAAAAATTTCGGCGACGAATGGACCAAAAATGTGGACGAATGTGGACTGTATTTAAATGTAAAAAGAATGGAAAATGAAACAAAGAGGGTCACAGTAAATTAAGATAATTATTAGCAGAACCAAGAGAAAAAGTACACTCACATATCACAAGTCACAAGCAAACTATATGACAACAACTGAAAAATACATCATTTGTCATTAAGAAATAAAATAGTTTAAAAAACAGATTTATAAAAAAGGAACGACTTACCAGCCAGTCGCCAACATACCTCGAACTGGCAAAAAATGGGATAAGTTCGTTTTTATGTACCTTCGTAACTTAGTGTACTGCATGTCGATTCTGTAAAAATCTCACCGTGAATACTTGCGTGGAGTGAGCTGTCAGTGTCATCCTACTGATGCTAGGGATTGACCAAGCAAACATTTACAATCATAATCGATTTTAATAATATTTTTTAATGCTAATCCTATTGATATTTTTATATAATTCAAAGCTAGTATTTAAGTGGTCAAAACATTAATATTTTGTGGGGTTTTACTTATAATAAAATTGCAAAACAGAAGCGCAGTCAGAATCTCAACCTTGTTTTTTTTTTCTTTTTTCCCTAGACTAGTAAGTCCTTATATAGCCAGACAGCGCCAGGGCCGCCAGCGCCTAACGCGCTTGCGCGGCGTGAAATATGGCTCATTCCGAATTAAGTCATCATCGCACACAGCGCTCACATAAATAATTTGCGAAAACGTATTCTCTATGACACAATGACCGAAACCGGTTTGAACTGTCAAAATACCACGCTTGACAACCGTACGGCGTGGTAAGATTATGCGGGGAATAATAGATAAATACCATACAGCAGAATAATTGGGGTCAAGGTGTAAGCACGCTGTAGTCGATTACAGTGCAATTCGGAATGTACCATATATCACTCCACTCGAATCTCGTAACCATGGCAACACCACCTCGGCGTCAACAACACCTCCACCAGCCGCGTTTTGATTGACGAATACCTCGTCTTTTTCTACTTTAGAGTTACACATTTTGAAAATCGCTCAACGAAAACTTTGCTTAATCTGCCCCTTGGCAGACTCTAAGGCAGGGTCGCCATGGTGTATTATATTAATTATTAATATTATTACCATAATTTCCTAATGTTCTTATACATGACGCCTTACAAGTTAAATATGTAAAAACAAATCTCTAATGTGATGAGTGACTAACGCGCAAGCGCGGCGTGATCTTATCACTTCACCTTCACTCCACCCGATTCACGACATTAAATGTCGTGAATCGGGTGAAGGGAAGGTGAAGTGATCACGCAATCTGCAATGTGATAACGACAGTGATTAACGCGCAAGCGCGGCGTGATCTTATCACTTCACCTTCACTTCACCCGATTTACGACAATTAGTGTCGTGAATCGGGTGAAGTGATCACGCCACACAAACTACGTGGGATTACATTCTATGGTCCGTCAACTAGGCATCCGTTAGCACTCGATGACTTGACACACTCGGTTATCTCTTCTAATTCAATAGTTTTGGGTTAATAACAACGCTGAACATCGTCGCAGTCTTTACTAGACTCGATCTACAATTGCTCATTGACGCACATTCGTGTAATAGGCTATTTGACAGTATGAATAATAAAGTGTTAAATGCTGTTATCCACATTTATTATAAATTTATAAAGGGATTTGCAATCATCCGACTTAAATATAATGGCTATTTATTTCAAAATCCCTGTTAAAAAGTTATTAATTTCTAAATAATGTCACGTGATACAAAACAGTCAGGATTGGCTGAATCTTAGATGACGTCACAAAACAGTAGTCAGATCTGTCATTGTTGCAGTCTTACGATTTTTGACATGTTTATATAAGATTATAAAATATTATCGTGAAAATTTGTGGTATTTTACAATCTCCATCGTATATTTTGGTATTCCACTCCATCGTGGATGTCAATTTTGTGAAAGCAGACAGCAGAAACTTGCCCAAAGTGGACGCAATCATGGTTGGATTGTTCTTCAAAAATAACCCCGATTTTTATTCTGCAGAGCTGAGAAATGTAAAAACAGCAATGTATTGTACCATAAATATAACACTACGTAAGTAACCTTAATCCTGCGAAGGTGAAATAATAGTCTTTCTTTCAATAAGTAATAGTTTTTTAGGTTATGAAGAATACATTTTGTTTACAGTAGGTAAGTAATTAGTTTCCATTCTCAGGGCTGCACGAGAATCTTATGGTGACGATGCTATTGGGTACGTACAACTACGTCGTGGATCAGGACTTTGTTCCTGCGAGCAAGTTGTAACCACTTTCTACGCATTTTGGCATTCTTCGGCACATGAATAAACAATTTTTCCGGAGTTTTTTTTTGACGTATTGGTGCAGTTTGGCATTGCACACCATTTATAATTCATTTTCTTATTAAACAGTAGAAAAAAAGCAGTACCAAAGCACTTGGGAAAGATTTGACTTATTGAAGTGTGTTTTGTTTACTGTGTTGTGACGTCACATGGAGCTAATGCCGCCATTTTGCTCGAACTACCGTTTTGGCGAGATAATTAAACCATTCATTTTTAAGTTTGATTTTCTAACGAAAAACATCACAGAATTAAAAATAACTACTTTTTGTGGGTTCCTTATACACTACTAAATAATCTGAGATGGATTGCAAAACCTTGTCAAATACCCTAAATGTTTTGACCACTAAAATACTAGCTTTGAATTATATAAAAATATCAATAGGATTAGGCTAAAAAAATATTATTAAAATCTCTTTTATGATTGTAAATGTATGCTTGGTCAATCCCTAGTATCTGGTAAGATGACACTGACAGTTCACTCCACGCTCACTTCACCTAAGTTTTCACGGTGAGATGGTTACAGAATCGCACTGCAGTAAGCTATTTTGAAAGGAGAGGAAATGTTCAAAGATTTTTCTTCTCAGATTTCTTCTGATACAGATTTGCGGATAATACTAATCATACAAGGGGGACGCGCAAGGGTAGCCCGCGAAATTCAAATTTTCTTACGTTTTTTGCAATTTACAGGTTAGTGTCATGTTGAATGTGGAATATAATAAATTCGCGAGCGCAAATATGACTTTAAAGACTAATAATCATTAAAATCTTCATTATAGCCCTCTGAGTTCATATGATCCTTTTGAAAATCAATAAGATTGAGACATGAAAACAGGTCATGGTCGTGGCCATCACGATCATGAGCTGTTTTCATGTCTCGTACCAACACGAAAATTATGAAGGCACCAAAGAGAGACCACAGTAATAATCTCTCTGTAGAAGAGAAACAGAGAGAGTTATTACAGAACAGTCTATAGTACAGACGCCAGCACATCAAGCTACTACAATCTGTCAAATTCCTTTAATAGATTTTCAACTTTATAGCTAAATCATAAGGTTCAAGGTTGATTGGGAAAATTTTACAGTTTCGCGTAGCTTGATGTGCTGGCGACTGTACATAAGGTCAAGAGGTGATATGCCAATAAATAAAACTGTGTGTATCTAATGCCGTTCCTAGTCTGCAAACGAAAAGTAATCAATCAGATATATCTAATAGTTATTCACTAGTATAATCAGCTTATAATGGCCTCCTCTCTGTGAGAGGGAGTCATTTATTGTCATATTTTTGTCTCCACAGAAAAGTCCATTCAAAATCCATCTATACTAATATTATAAATTCGAAAGTAACTCTGTCTGTCTGTTACCTCTTCACGCTTAAACCGCTAAGCCGATTTAGTGAAATCGGTATAGAGGTAGTTTGACTCCCGGGAAAGGACATAAGATAGTTTTTATCTCGATATTCCCACGCGATCGACACTTATGCGGATGAAACCGCAAGGCGCTGCTAGTGTTTTATAAATCTAGAATCATTTTCATGTTGCTACCAGCCCTGTTTCAAGCCTGTTATTAAAATAAAAACGACAGTACGAGCACCTCTAACTTTCATTTAGGTACCCATTGTTATGTTCTTTTATTTTCTGTTTTAACACAACATAAAAATCTGTCCCAAGTTTATATTTTATTCATTTTTGTTTGAAAGGGTTTTTGTGGGATTGTAATTGAAGTTAGGTGTATCTTCTATAGTCATATTTATGTTGGGAAAAGGTTAGGCAAATGATAAATCATCTTTATACAGGGTTGGGCAAAAGTAATGTCATAATGTAAATGTGCCATATTTTTTGCTAATGGCGCTAACACCATTAGCAAAAAATATGGCACACACATTATAAAATGTCATTGCGATTTGCCACAATGATTTATAAACTATAGATACTTTGCCCGCGCTCTGTAGTGGCAACATGAATGCAAGGTAATTACCGCACCACCATTTAGTCGCGTACCAACCAATACCGCGGCTGTACCTGACAATAAAATAACTAATTTGTGTGAATAACATCCGCAAATATAAAAAAAATACCGTCCTGTGTTTTTAGAAAATTTAAAAATTATACTGCAACTGTGAAAGATAAAAAAATATCATTTCGTGCGTAAGTATCAAGAAAAATGTATTTTATTTTTTCGATGCCTTCTAAAGGCGGCTGGCGCCTGATGTAAGTCACGTGCCGTTAGGGGAAGATGGGGTACTTTGCATCAGTATTTATAAAAACTACATTGTTTTTATTTTGATGAATTATATTGTTTGAATATAATATGTGTTATGAAACCTAATTTATCAATACTATAATAATTAGATTACCTAAAGATGGGCTTATGAGTTTAAAGTGGTTGAGCGTTATAAGGGCTCAACGGCGTGAATACGATTGGCTACCCACAAAATACTCTAGGGTCTGCTCGGAACATTTTCTAGCCAGCGACATTATACATAATAAAGTATAATTTTTATGATTACCTATATTATTACATTTTGTTTTTTAAATTAATTAACAACAATTACTCTTATACTATATAATACTGCATTCATATTTTTTAGGATCGAAAATAATTTATTATTTTACCCGTAAATCTACTACCTAGATCAACACGAGAAAATCGAGTGTCGATTTTTCCCCACATTCCTCCTTTTATACTCGCTCGGCCAATGAGCATACACGGCATGCATCACAGAATGACAACGTAATTAAAGAAATATATTAATCTCTCTCTAACAACAGAAATTCCGTAGATGACATTTAATTTTCTTTCCCTTTCTTCGTGCGTATTAGTTGCTATGGCTACCGATAGTATTTACGCTGTTTCCATTGCCGTGATGTTCATGCATGACGCGTCTATTTATATTACGTCATTGGTTTGCTACATATTTTATAGACAGATAATTAGTTGTCAACACAATAGAGTGACACAAACAGCTCATGTACCGATGGAGATTTTGAAATACCAATTTCGGGGTTGTGTGATCTCGTATTGGCGATTTGAACTGGTCTGACAGATCGCCAGATCTGACAGATCGCCAGATCTGACGGCGCCACACTTCTTTGGGCTTTTTACAATGTCGCTTGTACCATAACAAATCACAAAAATTTCCGGGACATCATCTTTTAGCCATCTAAAATATTATTACTTACCTTTAATCAACTATAAAATCCATTGGTTACGATTGTTTCGAAGCTGAGGCTGAAAATGGATCTTGTTAATTTCTAAAACCACAATACGATTATAATTCCGATCAGTTTTGACTATAATAATATTATTACAATAAACCAAAATATGGTTAAGGGACGAAATACAGGTGTTAAAATCGTGTACATCTATCTCCCTTACTCTTACAGACATCAATCAATAAACTATGCCTCTATCTCACGCACTCCCGTATAGCTGTCAGGTTGTGTCTATTCCCTGTGGCCTTCGCAAAGACCACAAAACCGCACTTTCGCGCTGTACATAATTTAGTAGGTATGATGTAACATTACTTTTAAATCCTCTGTAGTATGTGAACAAGGCCTTTGGTGGATAGAAAGACTTTATTTACGATTTCTTGCTGTTTAGAGAAACAACTCCTTACTCGAAAGTTTTTGCTGGTAGAACAGTTATTGACTATTGGTGAAAGTCAAAGTCAACTTTATTTTTTTTTCAAATATGCACATTGAATGCACTTTTGAACGTCAAAAATTACAATAAAATAGAATTGATTCTAGTCGCCCATTCCAAAAGGTAGTGTTCCAAAAGGTGTGTGAAAAATAACGATTCGATTTTACATTTAAATAGTGAGAATCGTGCAGGGAATTTTTAAGCAAACTGACACTCGGACTACGGATCGAATTCGCAACACAGCAATACGCTCGAAGACAGGCATCGCCAATGTTGGCGATAAGACCGCGAGACTGAAATGGGATTGGGTGGGCCACACCTACAGAATGCATGGGGACAGATGGGCCAATGTCGTCATTGTGTCGCGAATGTCGACACAACGCTGGTAATTTGTTGAGAAATATGAAGCAATTATCTATTTACAAAAAATCTAGTGTTTGGACTAAAAATTAAAACACAAGTGCTTTAGTATGTTGCTTGTACAAAAAAACCAGACAAAAAATCAGAATGATTGTATTTATGGTTTTTATTGTAAAAAGAAAGTATTTAGAGGTATCTTCATGATTTTTTTCTGTCGTATCAAATTAGTTGTATTATGTTTTCAACACACTACCTACTTAGCATATATCCTGAAGAATATCATATATTTTTCTGATTTTATTTTCTGTAGCTGATCATATACTTTTATTGCTTCTAAAACTTGCGTTTTTTGCGTTTAGGTGATGTAATCCCCTTAAAATAGCCATTTCATACTATAAAGCTGTCAAAGAATGACAATTGTGATTCGAATATACGGGCAATAACTTGGTGGCCATTTTGCTTGACAATGAATTTCTCTGACTATATGTACCTATATTAATGTGCAGTGCCGAACATTAGCCTTTCTCACCGCCATAATCTTTACGCTTCGCAGAGGGATTAAACGCTTCGCAGAGGGATTAATAATTTAGTCAAAATGTGTGAGAAGAGCGCTATGTTTCGCTATACATAGGTACAATTTCATACAAGCAACTCCAGTAACTGGGCGTTATGTGATACATCATAATCAGCTTATAATGTTCCCACTCCTGGGACATAGGCCTCTTCACTGTGGGATGGAGTTGGCCATAATCCACCACGCGCGCCCAGTGAGGGTTAATTCTGGTTATAAACTATCTGTGTGCCAAATTTCAGCGAAATCCGTCCAGCCGTTTGTAAATGAAGAAGTAACAAACTTCAAATATTAGTGTGACAAATGCTTTGAGTTTGAGGTATATACAATGAGTGACAAAGCGCTCTACAAAGCCTAATTTGACGCTACATTGCCGAACTTCTTCTGAAATATTATGTGCCGTATTTAGACAACCTCACAAATGCAAACTATACTGGTACAAACCGTATGCCCGATGGGAGTTAGCCACGAGCCCCTCCAGCACCCACGTTTCTAGCTTCAAAAATGACGAAACCGTACTATCAATTCTTTCTTATATGATGCAAGAATCTCCACGAGTTTCAATACTTCAGCTCCCAACCCCGCTGACTAGCTAATCTTATAACAGCGGCCTGAGCTATTCTCGTATAGCTCGGGCACAGTTCGGGCCTACAAGTTATTGATTCAAACTCTTGCAAAGGCATCTCTATCTTTGTAACAACAACATAAACTTCAATATTTCTTCCACAAATATCTTCACGTCTTGTTTCGTTTCATGAGAGAGAAAGATGAAATCTACCTATATACTATTAACCCCCTTACTAACAAACGTTGTATAGCGTCTGTATAGTTACACAACGCTTTGTCTTCTTCTTTCGAAAGTCAAATTACTGACGACTGAAAGAGAGAAATCGGTGTGTAACTATTCATCTGTTGTAATACGTTTATTAGTAAGGAGGTATAGGTATAATAATATTAATAATAAGCTGAGGAGTTTTTTTTTGGTTGAACGTGCTTATCTTTAGTAGGTACTAGGTAGGTACCTGTCAGATTTGAAAAAATATTTTTGCTTTTGATGGACTCAAGAATGGACTGACTGACTGGTACGTTATGGTACTGGTACATTATTTAACATCACGCTACGACCCTAAGAAGCCGAGCCAAAAGAAAAAAGTCAGAAATAATTAACGCTAAGCGAAAACAAAGTAATATCGCAGACGGACGATGCTATGCGACGCAGTGGGTGTGTAGTAAAAATGTGTAGTATATATGTATTTATGTGTATCTTACGACTTCCGCGCGAATCAAGTCTCGGGCAGAAGCTAGTATAAAATAACTCCCATAAAAAAAAGTTGTTTTCTTAAGTAAATTGAAATAGGAGATTTAGGTTTCTTGGCTTTCGTGAGTTGTTCATTCTACGAATGGTTTAAAAGAATGAAGAATGTTCTGTAATAAATTAGTTGAAAGAAATAAACCAAAAGAAGCCTACTTTTGTTATAATCCCATCTCTCTTATTTCGAAACCGACTCATCATAATAAAAGGTTGTAAAGTAGGCACAATGAAAGCTATATTAAGTTTTAAATACTAGCGAAAATTCTCGTAATCCTATAAAACCAAAAGGCTTTGTAACACTTTAATAATACCCACCTACTTGAAATTAATACTCTTTCAAGTCCTTCTCGGAATAAACATTATAAATGTCTATTTTTTTAAACCGGTTTTCCCACAGCTGGGCAAAGGTCTCTCCAGGGCTTTCCACTCTTCCCTGTGTGTTGCTTTCTCCAGCCAATAACCATAAACACCTCCAATGCTCGGTTCCTATAAACAAAAACGAATCGATTTGCTTACCAATGGTAGCCTTTTTAATTACCAAACCCCACTTACTAATAAACGTATTTTAACAGTTGAATAGTTACACACCGATTTCTCTCTTTCAGTCCTCAGTAATTTTACTTTCGAAAGAAGAAGACAAAGCGTTGTGTAACTATACAGACGCTATACGTTTATTAGTAAGGGGGAAGTATATAAATAGACTAGTAAGCTAATTTTACCTGTGATAGTTACTTCCATACGGGAGGGTATACTATGCAAAACTATGAGGTCTTTGCTTCATTATTGGTAAAGATACAAGAGTCTTAATTTTAACTAATAAGAATAACGCTTCTTAAGTTATAACAATCGGCCATTAGATATCACGCCAGCGTTTCCTAGGTCACCCTCGGCGACGACGCCCGTTTTGTGGGTCCTACTGCGTGACGACTCTGGGCAGTCTCTATTCATTCTACATGTCTCACATTGCCAGAATCATCGCACTTGATAGAAACATTAGTGATCTTTTATTTTTTATTGCTAAATGGCTCCCGCTCTTGTCCTCGATCACGCCTGATGGAAAGCGATGGATGAGGTCTATGACGGAACTAGTGTGCCCGGAGGATGCTTCTTCACTCTTGATTTGAAGACAGACGGGTTAAATGTTGGACCCACACAGATGCCGGCAGAGAGTTCCACTCCAGAGTCAGTTCAGAGTTGATCTCCTTATGGTTCTCAGAAGGAAGGAGAACTTTGCTCATTCTCCTGATTTTTTTTAGAAAAGCCTGATATTTATGTTTTCAGCATGTATCAAAAAGGTTGTGGTAAAGACCATTGAACTCATCAACTTTCTCCATAGGAACAACATCGTAATCGCGAAAAAATTATCAGCCGTCCGATACAAAACTTGATTCTTTTTCAATCAATCAATCGATCATGTTTTTGGATAAGAAATGAATGATGTCTTTTGACCACACCTTTGTGATTCATGTTGTATAGAACTGGTTCAATATATTCATTTGCCTAGCCTTTTCCCAACTATGTTGGGGTCGGCTTCCAGTCTGACCGGATGCAGCTGAGTACCAGTATTTTACATGGAGCATCTGCCTATCTGGCCTCCACAAACCCTTGGTAAGACTGGTTGTCGGACTTTCGGGCTGCTGACGACCCGTAACGACTGTCAACGATCCACGAATGTCGGCCGGGAATGACTTAAAGTGCTTTCCGAGGCACGGAGGGGTCGTATGTAAAGATTGTCACCTATCCACGGACCAACCGCGGCAAGCGTAGCTTAACCTGATCGATCGACCCGTGCGGCTGTTATTACTTGGCCACAAGCCCCTCCTGGTTCAATATATTAACTAAATAACTCGTTCAATATATTAATAAACTAGCGGTCGCCCGCGGCTCCGCTCGCGTGGTCCCGCTTTCTGTTGAAATTTTTCCTGAATTTTCTTTGCTATAAACCTCACGGAACCCGAGACCTTTCCAACGAATGCAAAACCGTGGAAATCGGTTCGTGCGTTCTGGAGTTATAGCGTCAGGAAGGAAAACCCGACTTTTAATAAAAAAACTAGGAAACCTATAATGTTACACAATACAGCTCTATCCGCCTACTATTGACCTTGTACCAGCATTTACAAGCAAAATAATACTAATGAAAATCCCAATAAAATTGTTTCTTGTTTTAACGATAGCCACAATCTCAACAACAAAGTATTAAAATCCTTTCCATAAAATTCTGCGAAAAACACCCTCAAAAGGTTTCCTTAAATATCCATGTAACAATAAGAAACGATGACCTTTTCACGAGAACGCATTAGGGTTCCGCTTTTTAAATTTTTTACCTAATATTAAATGAGAAAGTGTCTGTGAAAATATATAGGGTGCCTTTACAATGGCACGAGAAGAGAAAGAAATGAAAAGGAACAAAATCTAAAAGTTACTGTTCTGCGAAAGCTGCTTTAGGTAAGGCTCGAACATACTGATTTCATTCCAATTGATAATGTATTCATTAAAAAGATTTCCCAGAAAGTAACTGGCACTGGCAAGGGGTAAATTCATTAGGCATTACTTCCTCAGGTAATGTGTAGAAGAAATGATTTTACATTCGCTTAGAATGTTACCAATTTTTACGAGCAGAATTGTCCTAGGAAATATCTAAAGTAAAACAGCTATTATCAAAAGCAGTAAAAATTACTAAAAATCTTATCTATACTTAAAATCAAAACCCATATTTTATTCAAACTAGGCTGAGAATCAGCACTTTTCGAACGTCAAAATTACAAAAGACAGTCCCCCAAAACGCCCGCCCTTCACCACTTCCCAGTGCTTTCGCTGGGGAGAAGAAGTGGCGCAACAAACTCCCCAGCAGCACAGCTGTCTGTTCTGTTAGAAAATACTAAAAAAAAAGTTGAAGAGTTTGTTTTTTTGTTTGTTTGAACGTGCTCTCTCTTTTTTTTAGAAGCACCTACAGTTCGGATTTGGAAAAAAAGCATTTGGTAGCCTAATTCTTGAGGAAGGCTATAGGCTATTGAACACGCTAAGCGTAAACGAAGTTAGAGCGCGGGCAGGCGATGCGATGCGATGGGGTGGGTTGGGGGAACAAGCGGCCGAAGTCGCGGGCAAAATCCAGTGTATTTATAACATTTTCGTGCACCCAAAAAAAAATTTACAGTATTCATAAAAAATAAACACCATCAACTAAAAACTCCCCGAACCCTCCAGAAAGAATTTCTTTACGCTTGACCGATTTCTTAATAAAGAAATCACTGAATCAGCACCTTAAGTCCGAGAGAATATTGCAGAGAAGACATTGTTGGGAAAGTTTTTTTGTAAGACTTTGAGGGTATATTACACGTCACACAATGTAGAATCTGAAGTACTGTCGACACTTCCGGTTGACTACTTTCAACCTTATAACATAAGCTTAAGGGTGAAAATGGTTAGGCACCAACTTTGTTGAGTTCACTCGACCATTGACGCCTCATTCGATATTATGTACATATGAATATGATATTGTCAAAGTTTTAAGGACCAAGTGATGAATGTTTTTCGCAAAAGAATAAGTCATGGGATTTCTTTGTCAATAGGAACTCGTTTGACTCACTTAAATAAAGTCAGGAGTTTGTTGTATTTACATACAAATACATACATACATAAACTCATGCCTTCTTCCCATTCATCTGGAATTTCTCTGTAGCAGCTCGGAGTCAGGATTTGTGCCGGGTGATGGCGATGCTTGCCTCCTATTACATAGGATTACAAGACCACGGGCGAAATATGGGCAAACCTCTGCCACAGGCGTGATATTATGTATTATATTACGGCTAATAGCCGAAGTGCAGTTTAAAGTAACCTAACTTCGGGGTACCCTTCCCTCGCTCTTGCATCCTACGTCGCCTATCGAGCGACCGCAACCATGCAACCGATGTCACCCGAACGAAGTACACACGAACCGCATGTGGCCGGCTGCACCTACTTAGTTGAACCCGGCTAAAACTAGGTGTAGCCGCACTTCGGCTATTAGCAGTGACATATATATCTACTAGTAAATACTGTCCAGACACTATTAACATAAAACCTAAAGAAAAAGCAGAAACAAATGAAAATCACAGCGAAGCTATCATAGACCGGAATAAATCATATTTTCGTTCTTAATTACTCAGAGGGTTCTAAAGACTGTAACGAATCTTCTGCGGAAGAAATCGTCGAAATGAGGTCAAATATTATGAAGAAATCCCTTAATGAAAATCGATACGACTCTCTCAGCGTTATTTTTTGTGTCCTTATTATTTCTCTGAATAAGTTATTGTCGTAAGCTGAGACTTTGGCATTCTGAAATAATCCCTCAGGAAGAAACGTTACTGGAATATTGTTTTATAAGATGTCTAAGTTAACATCATCACGCCTGTAAACCTCGGAGGGTTAGGCAAAGGCGCACCCTATTGTAAACCCACATTTCGACAGTTATGTTTAAGTCCTATGTAATAGAAGGCGAGCCTTTTGCTATCAAACGGGCAGAAATCCAGACTTCGAGCTGCTAGTGAGTAATTTATAATGGGAAAACTCAATAATAACACTTTGTTCGATCTGGCAATCGAACCCAGGACCTCATGCTCAACAGCAGTGCTCGCGATCACTAGACCAACGAGGCAGTTCCTAAGGAATAGACTGGAATTTTCTTCTAAAAGATATTTTCTCTTTTTGTTTAATTTCATTTAAGTGTTTGGCCAGACTGGCAGTGCGGGCGCGGGGCGGGCGGCGCGGCGAACTCCAAACATAAATGAACTTCATTTGAGTGTCCATAGTGGGCACTCGGGTGCGGTGAGGGGCGCGGGCTGCTCAGCCCGGGGAGCGCGCGGGCAACTCACGCCATAGCTCGTTCATACAAGTGGCCGCAGTAGGTGCGCGGGCGGTCCGCTCGGTGACCGGGTTCTCAAACTAGTTCGAGCTTTTTCCTAGTAAAAATAAGTCTTCTTCATCCGTATTATATTTTGACAAACATTGGTCACGACAACACGCAGAACTCAACCGCTCTCCACTGCGGATAGGCAGACCGCGCGCGTTCTCACACTCGCGTCGGTCCCCGCCCTGCGCTGCCAGTCTGGTCTAGCACTGTGTCTAATGAAATGTCTTCAAAGAGAAGGTATGAAATGGTTCAGATGTTGTAGACGTCCCAATTTTACGCTTAATCTATGGGCAATTAATTAAGCGAATGGCCCAAATCTTTTGTTTTTTGGGGTGGATTTAGATACTTTGGTACAGACATCCCCATTTACCTCTCCATCTGCCTCGTTGGTCGAGAGCATGAGGTCCTGAGTTCAATTCTCAGGTGGGGCACTGTTATCGGGCTTTTCCATCTAGAATTTCTCAGTAGCTGACCGGATTTGTGCCCAGTTGATAGCAATAGGCTCGTCCCTATTAGATGGGACTTAAAAATAACTGGCTCAATTTTTTTATTTATATTTAATTACAAGTAGGTAACAAAGGACTCAAATATGTTAGTACAGTACCCGGCGATAAATATTGCACATCGACCTTTACCTTTTTTTGTATTTTATACAAAGAATAAAAATAATTATCAAAAGAAGCAAATCATAATTGTTTTAACAGCTCTTAATAGATACCGGACTGTTTGTATTTCGTGAGACAGAGATAACGCTCTACAAAGCCGAAATTAGCCGATTGTCTCTTTCCAAAGGTCGATGTACAATATTCATCGCCGGGTACTGTAACAATATTTCTTAACAACTACAATATTTTTTAACAACTACGCTAGTAAATTTAACCTACACACTTAACGCTACTATATTGTCCATGCAAATCCCTGCTACAAGCTCAACGCCGTTGTGGAAAGTTTGCAGCAGCGATTCACATACAAGCAGGCCACTCTAGCTCGCGACACACCGCAGTACAATGTTGGGGCTGGTCCGCACCCGGCGCACCAGGGAAGCGCATCTTTTTCGCATCGTAGCGTAGAAGCAACTGACACGAGCTTCAGCAAACATCCCTGAAGCGCTACAGAAGCGGAACAGCACCCGGAACGCATTATTATATTGAACTAGCTTCTACCCGCGACTTCGTCCGCGTGAAATTTCTAGTTCCCCCGACCCACCGCGTCGCATCGCATCGCCTGCCCGCACTTTTACTTCGTTTTTGCTTAGCGTTTATTCTAACTTTTTTGCTTTTGGCTCCTAAGGATCCTAGCGTGATGTAAAGTAGTATATAGCCTTCCTCAAGAATTGGGCTGTCAAATGCAAAAATGTTTTCAACGATTTTTTTTTGTAGTTTCAGAGATAGCGCGTTTAAACAAACAAACAAACTCTTCAACTTTATTATTAGTATAGATTACCTAGCTACTACGTTTCAACCTGTATTATTAAACATTTAATAATTTTTTTGTACTGAATTATTTTTCAATAAGAAATTGTTCATTATGTTTCATCAATAAAATTTTCGATACAACATTTCCCAAACGCATATTTCCATTGATATTTAAGTAAACTTGAACGCAAATCAAATAAAAATTCATGACGCCAATACGGAACCCATTTCTTCGACCCACACACCTCTTTATTCTCTTTTATTACACATAAGTACGTCATGCCCTCTACCAAAGTACATTATTACCCTTAAAAGGTACTATTTAGGTCAAATACCATTCGTATACTTCCGGTGTGCGCCATTCATAACCCGGAATGGCAAATCATTGACAGTGGAAAGCACCTTTACTTGTTTCACCCCTTTGTATAGTTGACCTCGTTAGTCCTTTACCACCTCAAAAGGCCGTGTATTCTAAAAGTTGGTAACGTCGCAAATAGCTGTCAAATAATTTGTTATCTTTATTTTTTTTCAAAGTGGTCCGACGACCTTGTGAAGACCGCAGGAAACCGTTCGATGCGAGAAGCACAGAACCGGTCGAAGTGGAGGTGATTGGGGGAGGCCTATGCCCAGCAGTGGACGTCTTTCGGCTGAAATTATGATGATGATGATGATTTTCTATAAATCTATATACTAATAATAAAGCTGAAGAGTTTGTTTGTGTGAACCTTGACTACCAGTCGGATTTGAATATTTTGTTTATAACTTTAGTTCTTTTGAAAACAGAAAAAACAATAAACCTAAATTAAATTTTAAAAATTCGCTGTGTTGTTACAGTTTTTGGTGCAAAAGCATTTGGAAGTTAGATATTACTATTTATTATCAATATTTTAATAATACACTGAGCGATCCTAACTAATATTGTAAATGCGAAAGTGAGTTAGTTTGTTACGCTTTTACGTTGAAACGGCTGAACGAATTGGGATGAAATTCGGCACATGGGTAGACCATGACGTAAGACATAAGATACTTTGTCTTGAGGTACGTTCCCGAGGGATCATTTCCGACCTCCCCGGACGAAGCCTTGGCCAAAAGCTAGTATTTTATAATTTAAATTTATCAAACAACAAAGAAATCGACTGCTTTATGCGAAGTTACCAACTTTCAAAATGCCCCCTCTTAAGGTGGAAGGTCACTTGCACGTGATAAAACGACAAAGTCTGTTTGTGTATGTGACAGTTTGATAGTTTCAACCTTAGTGACGTTTTAATTAATAATATTGTCATACAACGTGGCAATGCCGCCAGTCTCTTGCGTACATTACCAGTCGACAGCGATGCGGAGGAATATTTCGACGCAATATTTTAGTTTGCAATAGTTTTAGTTATGATATCATATTTATATTTTAAAAGTTTGTTGTCCATTAAATAAATATAACATTACGTTACCGAAAAAAAATATTTATAGAATACCAAAAACTAGCAAAATTTACAAAAGTATCCAAGAGAAGCTTAAAAGCACAGCCAATATGGCAAACACGAAACCCAAAAAAAAACACTTAGTTTTAATTTACTGGAAATTATTGTCAAAAGTGATAAAGGAATTACTAGGTCGACTATACCTACGAACGAGCCAAAGTTGCACAGGTAGAATATAAAACCGAGACCAAAAATATATTTTGTTGATATTTTTCCCTCCATTTTGGGGTGAAATGGGGAAAGGTTATCGTTAGGGGTCCCCGGAATTTAGGAGTGCCTTGTAACGACTGTGATGGACTGGTATTGGGCGGAGAAATGTTTTTATTGGATGGGAAAGCATGATAATTTATTAGTGATTTTTGGTGTTGTGACTGAAAATAACACGAAGGGTCTCGTGGCTAAGTAATAACAGCCGCACGGGACGATCGAAAGTTAAGCTACGCTTGCCAAGGCCGATTCGAGGATGTGTGACCATCCATTAAAAAAAGTTTACTTTGATAATTATTACATATGTAGGTAGGTACATATAATTCTGTAGTCTGACTTCAAATTGTGTTTTTAATAGAGTTTAGTGTTCCTTTTGAAAGAGAGAAGGGATGGCCTACCGCTGCGCGGGCGCGTGGGCGCGCGGGGCGTGAGGGGTGAGGGACGGCGCCGCTGCGAGCGTGCCGCTCCGTCTCCCGCGCAACGCAACCCCTTCCGCAGTCAGGAAAAGCTAATTGGGTCAAGAGCACGTCCGATTGTCTAACGACGGTCCCTTTCGCGAGTGCAATACTTACTTTGATGTTAATCCTGATTATACGCGATATCTATTAAAAATAATATGACTTTAATTACTGAGTTCCCCTTTCAGCTCAGTAAGTGGGATTAGATACTATAAACGTCCACTAATTAGTAAATGTGAACTCGAATAAGTTTTCATCCGTTCTCCGCGAATCGAACGATCTAGATATAAAAGTGTGTGTTAGTTGTGTTGCAACGCAACGACGTGAATATAATAATTTTATGTCGTATATTACTACGTGAGTGTTTTGTGTGAATTGTGTAAACGTGCGTGTACGCGAAAATGAGCGCGGATAACGCGATCAAAAAAGAAATTAGCCGCATTCGTAGCGAGCTTTTATCTAATTTAGAAGAACAATTAAAACATCGCGTGCGTAAACTGGAAACTGAAGTTTACGGCGCGCCGATTTCGCGTGATACCGATGAAGAGGGCTCCTTGACACCACCGATACCTACATCATTGACCGTCGGATATGTGACACCGGCCGGGCCAGGCTGTGGTCATCAAGCAGCGCATGGGAGCGAAGCCTGTACCACTGTTCCTGCCACGACGTGTCAACATGGCTACTTCACGAGTTCGTGGATGCCTGCCAGTGCCACTACCGGTAACGGTCACCGGGTGGTTTCGCAAACCGCTGGACCAGTCGCGTCATCGCCGGCGGAGCAGACACCGAATATGTCAGCCCCACAACTGGATTCAGGTATTTCTCAGTTAGCGATGCCGGGCGCCCCGTCGCATGGCGTCCATAACACGGTCGGCGAGTGCGGGTCACCAGCCACGCGCGCCGATGAGCTTGCACGTGTTATTAACAAGTTGCCTGCCGCCGGTACGCCGTCGCAACTGAATTTCACTACTTTGACGCCTACAAATACCGGGTATGTTGCATCTCCATCATCACTGCGGTATGTAGGTCGCAGCGACCCTATACCGGAATTTGACCCCCAGAAAACTTTAATTACAATGGAACTTTGGATTCGTAAAATCGAAGGTACATATTTCTAACATGTATGGCTGGGACGAAAAGACCACTATTTTCAATACTTCGTCAAAATTAAGGGGCTGCGCTCGTCAGTGGTTTGATAATTTAATAGACGTGAATGTGACTTGGTCGGATTTTAAGTCTAAGTTAATGGTGGCTTTTCCGTCCCAGAAAAGTAAATTGAATATGTTACGTGATTTAGTTAATGTCGTACGGAAACCCGACGATGACTACATGCAATTTTATTATGATAAACTGGCTTTGGGAAATGCTTGTGGCCTTCCGCCATCGCTTACCACGGAAATTATAATTGGCACGATTGGTAGTCAGATCGTTGAGGTCGGCGCGGTTTCCGCGGCTTGTAATGACCCAACTAAGTTGTTGAAATACCTATCCGCACTTCGTACCGCCGAAGGAACAAGTCATATCGTGCCGAGTGTAAATTCCTCTTTTAAAAAGATAAGATGCAATCTTTGTAAAAGGCGCGGTCATATTGCAACGAATTGCAATTACAAGGCGCGTGATAAAGCAACTATTTGCGCTTTTTGCCGTAAATCGGGCCATACGGAAGATAAATGTTTTAGCAAAGCTAAAAAAATGTACGTATTGTGGTAAATCGGGTCATAGTAAGGATGAATGTTTGAAACTTAAGGCTCGAAAGTCACACATCAATAGTAATAATAATTCGAACGGTGGCGCATCCTAGTCGGTACTTACATACTATAAAAGACCAGTCATCAAGCTAGAAATATTATTTAAACGCAAGAGTCAATGATCGCCCCGTGAAAGCTTTTATTGACTTCGGTAGTTCGTGTAGAACTATTACTAACTCTACGTCACAAAAATTAAATCTCGAAGTGCAGCCCTGTCGATCGCATAGCGTCATTAGTGGTTTTGGTGGTTCGAAGATAATACCGCCGTTTGTGAGGATGTCGAATGTGAAGTTGGTCACGGATAGTTCAGTCGTGTTGTCGCCAAGAGTAAACAAAATAATAGTTTCATGCGACCAATTACTATTCGGACATGCGTCCGTACGTCACACCGAACATCAAGCTCCGAGGGCTGAGTGCGTTATTCCACAGAGCGATATCGAGTTTATTGACGGAAGGTCAGTCATTAATATAATAAATACCAGTAATAGTTCATTTGACTTACCTGTTAATCGATGCGTAGCACGAGCCGCGATAAACGATAGCGTGAATACGTACAAAATAGGTGACGATCTTGAACCGGACGTGTTAACAAAACTCGAGTCGATTTTACAAGAATATTCGGAATGTTTCTCGGGAGTAGACGACAGTAGAATAGGCAAATGTTCTGTTAAGACGCATATCGAGTTGACGGATAAAGAAAAGGTCGTATGTTACCGACCATATCGCATGTCGGCGAGTGATCGTGACAAGGTCCGCAATATCGTTAGCGATTTAAGGAGTAAAGGTGTCGTGGAGGAGTCCACTTCGCCATACGCGAGTCCTGTCATTCTTGTGACCAAAAAGACGGGAGAACCGCGCATGGTTGTCGATTACCGTGCGCCGTGCAGGATTTTAAGCAACCGGAGAACGTACACCACGCAAGACAGTTCATGGGTCTAGCGAACTACTTTCGTAAGTACGTACGTAACTTTGCTTCGCTAGCTCGACCTATCACGTTATTGACAAAAAGGACCAACCATGGCTCTGGGGCGCTGCACAACAGCGGGCCTTTGATAGTATTAAGACCATACTCGTAAGTCGTCCGGTACTATTATTATTTCATCCAGAGTATGAAACACAAGTGCACACCGATGCCTCTAAAATTGGTCTGGGAGGTATTCTGCATCAAAAACCGCTTAATGGTACTTACCAACCAGTCGCTTACGCTAGCCGCCAGACGACCACCGCGGAGCAACGTTACCATAGCTTCGAACTTGAGACATTCGCTGTTGTCATGTCATTACAGAAATTCAAGGTCTACTTAACGGGTTTAAAATTCACCATTGTTACTGATTGCAATGCTCTGCGGTGGACGTGGTCAAAGCGGGACCTGAACCCGCGCATCGCTAGATGGTGGCTCGAAGTTCAGGGACTTAACTTTGACGTAGAATATCGACCGGGCAAGGCCATGGCTCATGTGGATGCATTGAGTCGTAACCCAGTTGAATCCGTTATGCGTTGCACAGACGGAGATCTTATTGAAAGTATGCATGCTGACGACTCAATCCGATCCACTATAGGGCAGTTGGAGGACGAAACGTCCGTGGGTAATAAAAACGGCTTAGAACGGGACTACGTTGTAGAAAATAACATTTTATTTAGAAAAGTGAACGGTCAAAACAAAGTTGTAGTACCACGTCTGTCTCGCTGGTCAATCATGCAAACTTTTCACGATAACAACGGTCATGCCAACTATAATAAACCCTATGACGCCATAAAGAAAAGTATTGGTTTAGTGGTACGAGACGGTTTGTGCAGAAGTACGTCGGTGGTTGCATATCATGCCAGTACGCAAAGAAACCGACGGGTCGTAAAGTAGGATTATTACATCCTATAGAGAAGGTAGCTGTACCGTTCCACACCGTTCACGTGGACCACCTCGGTCCATTCTGTAAAAGTCCATCGGGCAAAATGTACATACTCGCCATTATAGACGCGTTCACTCGTTTCATCTGGATTGAGGCGGTACGCGATGCTGGTTGTGACAACGTATTAAAAACATTTGATCAGTACATTAAAACGTTCGGATTGCCGAGCCGTATAATCAGCGATCGTGGTAAAGCCTTTGACTGCCACGAGTTCAAAAGGTATTGTCGTGATAGGCAAATCAAACACGTACTAACCGCGGTGGCAAGTCCAAGGGCCAATGGGCAAATTGAGCGGTTCAATCGTACGATATTGGATGCTCTAGTCGCCTACCTCGGAGAAGAGAATCAGAATAGTTGGGAAGAATATTTACCTACGAGATCTGATATCAGCTCTCTTCGGGCTGGCGCTATTACTCGCTCTCAGGAGGCTGCCCGGAGGTCAAAAATCAATTTTGATAAAAGGAGACGTCAGGGCGCTCCATTTAAGGAAGGCGATCTCGTCCTGGTTGAACGTAAGGTATTTAAGAAAGGGTTACGCAGCGGCAAGCTTATGCCTCGTTTCGATGGTCCCTTTGCCGTGCGCAAGGTTTTATCTCATGACCGTTATTTAATCAAAAGTACCACCTCTCGTGGTCGTCCTTACGAAAACGTTCTTGCCAGAGATAAGCTTAAGCCTTTACAATATCCTAACGAGTCGACTTCCGATACTGATTGATAACGGGATGGAAGTTGTTTCTATTGTATTGTTTTATATTTGTTTTTTGTTAAATCCGTTATAAGACTAACATTACCATGGTTAATTGACGTTAAATAATAACCTTAACCTAACGTCACTATAACGGGTGGTTGATTAATTGGTACTATTAAACGCATGTGTGCGTAACCGTGTGTACTTACAATGTGTACTCACAGTTGGTGGTGGATGTCGAAATGTACTTACTCTTCAATTAAATTACTTATATATTAAGTGACTTAATTGACAACAAACATACTTTCTAAGTATTAAGGTTATGTTGTGAGCCACTACTCTGTGGCCGCTGCAACTGTTCAATTATTACAATAATTCATTTACTTAATGTAAATACTGTTAATGTTGTGAACCACTACTCTGTGGCCGCTGCAACTGCTCAATTATTACAATAATTCATTTACTTAATGTAAATACTGATAATGTTGTGAGCCACTACTCTGTGGCCGCTGCAACTGCTCAATTATTACAATAATTCATTTACTTAATGTAAATACTGTTAATGTTGTGAGCCACTACTCTGTGGCCGCTGCAACTGCTCAATTATTACAATAATTCATTTACTTAATGTAAACACTGTTAATGTTGTGAGCCACTACTCTGTGGCCGCTGCAACTGTTCAATTAATATAATATATTCATTTGTTTAATGTGAATGTAGTTATTGATTGTGAGTCACTAAACTGTGGCCGCTGCAATCGATGATCTGGTTATAACACAAGGGTACCCTTTAAATATTAAGCGCTAAATTGAACATGCATGAAAGACAGATACCGCATTGGTGTCGTCGTTTAAACGAAGGCCTTTTTAGACTGGTGGCAGATACACCGTGTCGTTCCTGTCGATGGGCGCATTTATAAAGTGTCAGTCACTGGCAACAGATACGCTGTGTCGTCATCGTCGATAGACACATTGGTAAAGTGTCATCCGCAGATGATAGACAACAGGGTCGGCACTTCCAGTGTCATCATCTGATAGACACATTCATAAGGTGTCGTCTGACATAACCACGATAGATGCTCAGCTCGTCGTCGTCTGACAGACACATTCATAAGTGTCCTCATTATTTTATAGTGCCAGACACATTCAGAAGTGTCACGACAGGGTCTCATGTCTGACCACGTTTGAGAGACGTATAACACCTACGCTCTTCAATTCTTTTGTTTTCGTGAGATTAAGAACTCACCTTAACCAGTTGACCTCGAGCGAGGGTCGGTATTATTAGTTCCAGGATAGGCTACCCGGGGCGGGCAGCTTCATCAGGAAAGGCCGACTGAAAGAGAGAAGGGATGGCCTACCGCTGCGCGGGCGCGTGGGCGCGCGGGGCGTGAGGGGTGAGGGACGGCGCCGCTGCGAGCGTGCCGCTCCGTCTCCCGCGCAACGCAACCCCTTCCGCAGTCAGGAAAAGCTAATTGGGTCAAGAGCACGTCCGATTGTCTAACGACGGTCCCTTTCGCGAGTGCAATACTTACTTTGATGTTAATCCTGATTATACGCGATATCTATTAAAAATAATATGACTTTAATTACTGAGTTCCCCTTTCACTTTATATTTTTCAAGTTTAGATGTTTAAGTATTAGCCGTAAGTTGATCTTTCAATTTATGTGGTAGGTATGTGTTTGCAAACCACTATTGTAGTGGGGTCATCCTGTAAAGATAGTGTGTGTAAGTTTAATAAATAAATAAAATTACATACCCCTTCTGTTCCTCGAAAAGCACGACAAGCCGCTGTCATTCGTAAATCTTTGACTGTCGTTAGGGTTAACTGTTAGTTAGAAGCCCAAAAGTTTGATAACCAGTCATACCAAGGGATATCGTGTTACCCAGTAACTAACTAGGCTGTGGAGGTCAGATTTTCAGTCACTCCATGTACTATACTGTTATTCAGCTGCCTCCGGATAGACCGGAAGCCGACCCCAAAGCTGTAAAACGACCGGAAAAGGCTAGCCAGGTAATGTTTTATCATCAAGATTTCCAGTAGTATTTTGCTCATAAGGTGGTCGTCGTAGATTAATTAAATGAAAGAATGTTAAGTACACATTACACACGACTAACAGATTACTTTGTTTTTTGTAATTAGATTAACCTATCAAACCTCGACTAATGAGACAATTATTTACCTACTGATTTGTGGGACTCTCTCGGGAGTCTACGGGTTTCAATCGCTTAGTCTCTGCTGAATTGATTCCAATAAACTAAACTGTTTATGACTAAAATATAAACCGCTTTAACCATGCCTAGAATCGTGTGTGTACCTTTGAACTCCTGCCCTTTTAAACGCTCCAATGACTCAACTCTAAACCATAACTTTCATGAATATATCAAGATAAGTGCGCTTTTCCAGCTAATCAGCAATGTTTATATTTCATGTTTCTACACTGGCGAAACCAATTACCGGCATTTCACGGAAGGTCTTGTAGGCAATGTTTTTGCAACAAATTATACTTTCAAATCGTCATTGCGATGCCGAATTTGGGACTCTCGGTAAATTTTAGCGGAACCCCATTTGTTTATGGATGTCGTTTAGCCGGATATGCAGAGTCGTCTATCTCTAAAGGGTTGGTGTCATTCGTTTAGGGTAGTGTGTCACGGACATCCATCTAATCAGGGTTAGGCATGGCTTGTTATTTTGAAAATGGGTGAGGACTGTGAAACATTCCCGGGTCGTACGGAACATTTCGTCATTTTCGTGCGTGCGTGTATGACAAGATGTACGTAGGTATATGAACCTGTCCTGTCCACACTGTCAACACCTGTCTGGATTCAAACCTATGAACTACAACTCGTAGTAGTTCCAAGTCTGCTATGACAACCGACTGAAATAATTAATTAGAAAAAAATTAAATGTCTCACACATCGCCAAAAGATAATCTACATAATTACACAAGATACGTCTCATCCTACACGACATATCTCATCTCACAGCGAGTGGCAAAGCCATTAATAACATACCTTAAGATATTATATTTATAATGAATGTTTCTCGTTTCTTGCAGAGCGGTGGCGTGATGTTCTCTCCCCTGGGACGTCTGCGAGTGGCGCAGGCTGTCAGAAAACAGGTGAATATTAATCAGTTACTGAGGGATTAATTAGGGAAGATACTCTGAAACAAAAGGAAAAATGACCTGTCATTGTGTGGGAATGGAATGACGTTGATCTGATCATTAGAGGAATTATAAGGAACAGGAAATGAAAGAAAATTTGGAGATGAAATTGCATCTTCATTTCAGCCGAAAGACGTCCACTGCTGAACATAGGCCTCCCCCAAGCACCTCCACTTCGACCACTGTGTTTTTCGCATCCAACGGGTTCCTGCGGCCTTCACAAGGTCGTCGGACCACCTTGTGGGAGGCCTTCCAATGCTGCAAAATTGCATATTACATTAGATTAAGTAGGTTTTGGGTATTGATACTGAGTCTTAACGCAGTGTAAGGGAAATCGTCGCGCAAACTGTCCAAAGAAGAAAATTTTCACCAGTTAATAAAAAAAAACATACAAAAGTCCAATACAAAAGGTCAAATGAATGAGACAGCTGATTTAAAAAAATATTTCGATAAAAAATTAGAATGTTGGTACGGTCACGTATTAAATTCATAGTAACAGTTTGCGCGTCGATGCCAACACTCTGTAAAGGTAGGTATTCAAATTCGTACAGATTTTGAAAAAACGAGATATTATTATGATTCAACACACTCGACGTCATCTCCGCGAATAATGCTAAATACTTCAACAGGTTGACTTTAAGCATAGTTCGTCTACTTCCAGATGAGTCAGCTGCCAGTCCTGGGCACAGAGGCTGCTCCTCTGCAGGCTCCTCTGTGCTACCAGCTGTTATGTGCCCCCCCTCTCGCCCCGATGCAACCGTGTGCGCCTTGTGAAATGCCGCCTCCACCATACGCTGTGTATCCGATGCCGTATGATAGTAAGTACTGCTTAAACTTTGTTCTAGTAGCAACATGTGGTACTTTACTATAGTCAGCAGCTTTGACTGATTTAGATGTAAAGGTGTTTTGTAAGGTTGCACCCGAGGGTCAATTTTTTTTTTAAACTTTGCCCCACACTAGGAATTTCTCCTGTATTGTGGGTGCGTTTACAAACATTTAAACTCACATACATAAACCGCTTAACCATTGCGCCAACCGTGTCGTCAAATTGTCGTAATTAAAAACTTTCAAAATGTAGTCGCAATATCAAATTAATAATAATAAAGACAGTAAAATAAAAAATAATAATAAAGACAGTAAAATAATCAATAAAAATAATAAATTTTTGACATAATAAGATTGATATTAGAACGCGAACGTTCCTAAAAATATGGGAATTACGTACCCCGAGTGACCGCGGTCATTCAACGACATCGTGACATATTTTGCAACTTAAGAGGCGACATATTTTGAGGCTGGGCAATATCGATCGACCGCGCTCTGGTTGCAATCTTATGGTATGTGTCATATGTACCTATACAAAATTAAAGATAATTTTAGACTTTAAAAATTGCACCTTAAAAGGTTCAAAGGGACAAAGTAAAGTATCCAACATTGCCGCTCAAAACAATTGATTGATTACTTATCAATGCTGCTGCTGCTACTTCTAAGAAATTATTTATTTACAGCGCAAAATATACAGATAATTTATAAACACAAAATTATAGGCTTAAAATAATAATATAAACATGTATAAAAAAGAAGGGAGAAGGAATCATAGGGCATCAAAAATGTACTTTTTGTTTACTAATCTTCATAATTTTCTTACTTTCCAGCCACTCCAGCGATCTACGGGCCTCCAGCTCAGTACACCCTGGTACCGGCTCCATACAGCACCCCATGCTGTGAGCCCTCGTGCTGCGCCCCCCTGGACAAGCAGCCCCGAGTGCCGCCGCCCCCGCTGCACCCCGCATTCATCTACTAAACTCACCCCCCGAAGAAATATATTGAAGGCATTGAATAACATCTAATGTTAAAGGTGATGATGTTGGTATAAAAGATAGTATTGGATAGAAAAAAGTTATAATTGACAAAAATGAAATTTGTATGTAATAATAAATACAAAAGAAATACAGAACTAGTTGATAGAACACACAGTGTGATTATACCGATTATGGAACTGACTAAATGTCGGAACAATTTGGCAATAAATGAGAACAACGAAATAATCATATTACAATGATATAAGTGATTGTAGAAAAAGTAACAAATGCTAGAACATGACAAAACACCAGTTTGTTATAAAAGTCAGATTGCAAGCTAAGAAATTTTTGCAAGATAAGGTAACAATGGCGATGCATCTTGTTTTAACGATAAACGTAGTTTGTATTTATCAAAATATACCTATAATATCTTTAAAGCCTCTCTTTCCACTATCAAATCTATAATCCAAAATTTTAACAGATATACATTATACATATTAATAGTAGTTCTGATGACAATGTCTTTAATATATTTCTCCATCCACAATCATTCGCGAAGAAGGTTTATTTACTAATTATATTCAGCTTCTTCGATGTATTCCATCTTGATTGCTCAAGTCTTCCAATCCAGTTCATGGTCACCCATCTTCAATACATTACTCCCTTATAAAGAAACGATTTGTGAGAGGTTGTCTGTCTAATCAATGGACGTCAATCAGAGAGATGGTCAAGTGTTCAAGTTAACTTCCGGTTTCGATTTCTCTGAATGTCTGGTCGCTTTTATTTATTAGGTTTAAGATATTTAGCTTCAAACTGGTATATTTAAGAAACCGTGGATTCGTGCTATCGTTATTACTATAGTGAATCTTATTGGTGTATCAAATTGCTGTTTAAATAAAAATAATTTGTCATTATTACTGGCGTATCTTGCAAGGTTATAATAAATAATTATATTATCCACATACAACAATCTTTTACATGTAATTATAAACATCTATATATGATACGAAATATCTGTGCATGGAATTTGAATTATATACAAATAGTGAAACCAAAATGTAAAATTCTTTAAAAGATCTACCAATTCAAAAAGTTATTTTGTGGTGATCTGGTGAAAACCCAGGTAAGATCAATTTGATACATCTGTAAGTCTATTTTCACTATTAGTGTTAAAATATCAAAACGAACTTAGGTGCGGATATCTTTTTTATCTCTTTTTAACTATATCAACGTTAAAAGTAATTCTATTGTGGATGTCCAAACTTCTTAAATAATGGTATTTTAAACTCATCAAATTGACAATCGTCTTTTAAAACGAATAAAATAATTCAACTATCTAGTTTTTTGTATCCGCATCGAAGTCAAGTGTTCTATCACTTTGTTTAGTAATACAACAAATGTGCGACATGAGCACAACGAATTAAGCACAAATCGATTAGTTGCTAGGTTTAGATGACGTTACCTCTGATAAAAGACAGATTTGTTATTGCTTGTTATCCTTGAAAAGGATTTTTGTTTATCCTTAGAGTAAGTTGTTTTTTGAAACCCCAATGTTGGTGCATAAGCGTCTTGGAACTGGAAATCAGAATAAAGATTTTGATAGAATAATCAGTACTTGTAATTGAGTAAGAGGATATTGGTGTAAGAGAGATATATTGTAATTGCTTGTATGAAGCTATAGAAGAAGAGATAGTTAGCGAAGTATTTAGAGATCTTTGGCGATTGGCTGCTTGCCTACTTGAGGGACCTAGTTTGAAGATAATAATAGTACTTTTAGAGTCAGATTTTAGTTTCATTCCCAAGACGCCTGTGACCTTCATGATCTAGAACAGAGAAAACAAAAAATATTTTTTAATATTATTTAGTTTTTACATGTTGCTGTTGAAATAAACTGGGGTCCAAGATGTGATAAGGAAATGTGGAATTCAAAGTTGGATTTAACACTTTGAAAGTCACATTTCTAAACCCGTTATTGTTGTGTTGGAAATAAGAGTTAACTCAGTTTTTATGCACACATTAAACTTGCTATCTTGTGACGTGTTTGAGTAAGATAAACCTACCGAAACAGATGAGCGAAGAAAAGAAATAGAAGAATTTTAAGATGTTATTGTAAATACAAATGCAAATGCTAAACCTAATGCAAATGTCGTTGTTGAGATCTTACTTGAACATGTTAATAAAGCAATCACTAATAAAAATTGTTTTTTAAATGTTATTGATAGAACAGCACTCTGTTCTCCACAAAGTGATTAACAATAGACTCAAACTAACCCATAAAGCAATGAAATCGTCAAGTATGTGATACGGAATAATTTGAGAATCGATAGCAATAGTTTTATTTAGAAAGATTAGAAGTAGATTCTTTCCAACCTTCATATTCTCATGACCCATTGCATCGTCGTAATTAACATAAATATTGAAGAATTTAAATACTTTAAAGATAAGGTCTTTTGCACATTTGATAATTTCAACGTCACGCGAGTTATTAGTCTTATCGTGAATGTACTTCGAGTATCTGGCTTACCTTACTAAATTAGAATTCTTTCTGATGCAATTGGGTTTTCATATATTACCAGAATAATAATAGGACCAAACAATGATTCCCTTAAAATCAGAAATGTGCAATAATCTTCTCGTCTGTCTAGTCTAGTATATCACAAATTTCTATACGTAAAAATTGTTGTACTAATATTAATCATTTTGATATTATATTCTATCTCTTTTTATGGCTGCTAGTTGTGTGATGCTGTGGTGAATAAATTTGCAGCTTCTTTATTTTGCTTCTCTATTTTCATCTTTCTCAAACTTTTCATTTGATTCTTTTAATTAGATCTTTCATGATCTCACTGATTAGAAATATAATTACGTTCTCTTATTTTTTTGCCCTTTAAGTTAAATTATTATTCAATCTATTTTATTGGCAAGCTATTTCTCACTCTCTTTTGATATCTTAAGGATACTAACGGCTTTTTGCTAAAAACTTTTGCTACAACTTTTCTATCAGCAAGTTCATTCACCCGAGCACTGTCTATGTGGTCTTCTGCCTTTAGTCCTAAGGCTTTCGTCTCAATTACTATTGTACATCATAATTATACGATTAGTGTTACTGGAAATGCTGTCAATTTATCGTCTTGGATTTTTATAATATATGTATATGTTAAGTATAGGACTTAATGCGATGCTTCGCTCAATATATCATTTATATCTTCGTGTGCTTGTAACTTGAGTTCCTTGACTTTGTGTTACCTCAGAACTAAAGTTTATATCTAATCTATTGTCGTGTCATAATCTATCTATCATGTTGGTTCACGTTGGAGCGTTTGCTTTACATCTTTGAAGAAAGTGTCCTATTAGTGACATCTTTGTAAAGGGATGTGGAGATGGAGAAGCGTGGAAGATGAGTCCTAAAAGAAGGCAGCATTAGAATGAGAGAAGAGTAGTCAAAGAGTAGACACACTATCTGAGAGATCATTACCCGCATCTGTCGGTATAATCTCCAATTTCTTCAAGGATCAAAGCAAATGACTAATTATCGCGTGAATCAGAATAGCACTCATCGTATATATTTCGATATTGCACTATCGATGTTTTGAGTACAAGGAATCTATATCCAAGCTAAACTTAAGGTCTATCTTTATCACTTTCATTGCTTTTACAGTTTTTGGCGTAAATGCATAATTATACATAAAGCAATTGAGTTGGTATTTGTACAATTGCATTAAATACACACCATTTCTGAGAAATTATGTTACGAGAGACATCATTTTTGTCTGTTAAGTTGTTCGTGTATCTTCCTCAATCTAATTTTCTTATAATTTAATCCTTGTATTTTTTTTCGAGTTGAATCAAATTGGAGATCGTCTGTTTTTAACGTAGCTGTTACTACCATTTCAAGAGGTCGTTAAAAATAAAGGAAACGAATATGAAAATCTATTTGATAACAACGATTTTAGAGAGTTGCTGGGTGAAAACCTGGTAGCTGTTTTGTATGTATTTCCGCCAAAAACGATCATTACGAACATAATACGTGGCCTAGATACATACTGCCTAACATATCGGATAACGAATCACTACGCTAAAGTTAGTTATTTTTGTTATAAATGTATATATAATCTCTCGCTAGGTGGTTGTAGTTGTGTGGACGAATGTAATTTAGACAATATTAATGTAATTATAGGTTAGGAAGATTAATGTGTATTTATTGAGATTGTCACTTATCTTAGGGTCGGCTTAGTATTGTGAATTGTTTTTAATGGGACTGGCTTTAGTTCGAAGCTTTATTTTATCTAAAGGATGTAAACATTAATTTCTAATAATTTGAAGAAAACGATAAGAAAAAGGAGACCCTAAAAAGAAGGGTAGTAGTTACAGAGATAAGTATTTCTATCATTTTCTATTAAGCATATTTTAGGGAATTATTACAAAAAAATCTGTAATAATTACGAGACTTTAATTGAAGATATCAACGTTATTAGAGACAAAAGCGATCATCTCACGAAAGGCAGTTGGATCTTATATCTCTAAGGTTTCTCTTCATTAGATCTTCATCCTTGCAAGAAACCATGAACCTTATTACATTACATATTGTTGTAGTTCAGGTTCTTCATCTATTTTGGCTAAAGATTTTGCGTGGAGACTTAATTGAAAGTACTAAAGCCAGTTCTCTAAAATACTTATCTGTCGCCATTTGTGAACCGTAGTTATAATTAACATTAGTGGGAAAGCTGTCAATAGCAGTAGTAACACTCACAGTATCACTGTCGGTATTTTTATCATCATTCTTATTATCTACTGGTTTGATTTTCACTATGTTGGTCTTTCATTGTTCTCTGGGGCTTACATTTTCAGGATTATCTTTTGGTTTAATCTGGTTGAATCTTTTTCAATCCTAAAAAAATATCCTCCTTTTAGAAGTATTCAAAAAAAGTCATGGTAAGCAGCGTGGAATTCCAAATTTTATAGAAATTGCTCTATTGGAAGATTCAAAATATTCACGGCCGAAATATTTATCAAAAATGCCAGTTCCGACATTTTTGTTTTCATGTTACTGATAAACAAAATTCTAGAGATTTCCGGCAAAAATTATCTCCCTATTTCTCCATTTTTGTATATTATTATTTCTTCTTGTAATAAAAAGGCTCTGGATCCTTCCTAACCGTGTCCACATCATTGACTCATGACATACAGGGACAAAGACAATACAGTTGGTTTCGTTGTAGTTATTTTCGTAGAATGGTCATCATGAGATGTTCGTTACGTCCACTTATTATTTGCTTTAGCGGGTAGACAGGATTAGTGTTTATGCTAAAATAAGTCTTAAGTTTTTCTCGATTACGTACATTTTGAGAAAATTTAGTATAAAAAGTTTTAGCTTTGGAATTTTACTATCATGTAGTATCTACTAAGGGGAGAAATAGGCCATTAAACTATCAAAATTGAGTGAGTTCAATCCAAATCTAGTGTAACATTGTGGTTTTGTACACTCCTGCCTGACGTTACATGTTTCTCTTCAAGAATTTTAAAAGCACAGTTATATAGCACACGAGGTGGTTGACATGAGCTTGGCTGTCACTGTGCTGATTGTCGTATCGGCCAGTGGCCTGATGGCCAAAAGCCTCGATCAACATCTCTCAAGGCTCTCGTAAGGCGGCTGGGTCACGGGCCTAATTCAGAAGGTAGCACTCCTTGACACAGCTTGCATCGTGAGGAGGTTCCTGTCTCTGTAGCCTTAACCACCGGTAGCTTAGATCCTGCTCCCGTTACCGGCAAATCACTATTTTTTATATTTTTCAAATGTTGGTTATTCCAAAATCTACGCAATCGAGCAAAACAAAATCTACTTCTATAGAAAACTCTCGATGTTTACAAAAACTGAAATACCCAAAAAAATGTATATAAAATAATAATTATTACTATGTTAATAAAAAGAAATAATTGTAACTTTTCTCAACTCCAGTGTCCGCAGCAAAAAGCTTAACTTAAATCATAAGTTACTTCTAGTGATCGTTTAAGGATTGTCCAAAAACAAGGCATCTGTGAACGTTTTGTTGATTTTGTCCAATTTTCGAATTGTATAACATGCTGTTTGTTTTGTATAGTGGCGTTATGATGGGAAAGATTTAATAAAATAATCTTTTCGAAAGAAAATAATAATAACAAGAAATCTTGAAAAAATTTGGAGAGCAATTGCTTTTGACTTCAAGAGTTAAATAATAAAAGTATTTTTAATGGAGTTCTACGATGTTCATTTTTACAAAAATAGAGACTGTTGAACGAAATAAATAAAAAAAAGGGATTCACTAAAAAAAACAAAGTAATTTATAAAAAATTACAAGAATGATGGCTGACTGAAACATTGTTGTCAACATTATCGTGAATAACATATTGACACTATTATTAAATAATAGTTATTATTATTTGAATTTAATAATAATAAATATCATGGGACTGAAAAATAATAATGAAATCGTGGCGTCACTGTCCAAAAGAAAACACATTTTTGATAAAACCTTTACAAATTTGTAGTCCAACGTTTTTTGTTACGATAGTTTTACCCTTTTTAGAGATACGTATAACGCGAAATAAAAGAATATTATTTGTTGAATATAGAAAATATTTCATAGCAATATTTTTATTGTTAACTACTTTTAAGGTACCCTCTTAAAAGCTATGCGACATAGTAAACGGCTTTTTATATTATATCGACCAGTGTTTAGTACGTATGGCACATAATAATTATTATATTATTATTGAATAGTGAATTTAGAAAACTATTAAGTCACTTATCAAGCTGTCTTTATACTGTATGTAGCAGAAATATAATATATAACTATATTCTATTCTATACATGTTAGTATGTGACTCTGTATATTTCCTAATAACTATTAAGCGTGGACAAATTTTAATGTCGTTATTAATTTCTATATTTAATAATAATAGAATATCTTCAATAATAATAATTATTATAAAATAAGTTACGCGCGCTATCGTGATCATTATTCAATCATTACGCACATAAGTAAAAAAAAATATAATACGAATTAATTATAAGTAATAATAATAATTACACCATTGTATCATCGAATGTAATTGTTGATTGTTATATTATAATTATTATAATACAATTATTGTCTAGTTATTATGTATGTGATATTGTTATTGGAATAATAGATATTTTAATGCTAATAAAGTAATTTATCTATTACCCTTCTTGTTGACTTGTGTGTGTAATAGTGTTATTAATTAAGACACTAGTTTTAAGTGAGAATTTTAAAGGTAATTTGAGAAACTGGTCGTATTCGTGGTACTATAATATTAATAATATCAACCCTAATAACTGCTTGATGTGTTCTTGTAGGGATAAACTATACATTTTTGAACATACAGCCTTTTGTCATTGGAAGATTTTATTATCTATTTCACTCTGTTGTTTTAAAACATGAATTATTTTATTCAAAAATAATCATGATATTAAATGCACTTTCGTGTATTGAGTTATTAAAAGCTTAATAAACATTGAAAAATATACATCCAAAATACTATTCACTCCATTATTTATTCTGTATGTTTAAAATAAATTCATGTTTTTAAACAATTTCTTTACATCCATATAGAGTTACCAATACACAAAAATATCTGACAATAATAATCCTCACTATTAAATAAATATATTGTTATTATTATTGCCAGAACGTTGTCATTTCAAATAATGCTTGTATGTAAACTTAGTATGATCTCACATGAAAATAATAAATTATAAACGATCTATTTTACAAAAAATATCTTTCCTGGAAACTGTAATAGAGTTTTTCTTTTTAAAAGTAATCTAGAAGCTCTCATATCACTTGCAATCTGCGAATCACTGTGAGAGGGTAGGTCATGAGCTCACATCTGTAACATTAGAAATAGATTTCAAACAACCAGAGTTTTGTGAAAATCAACAGACAACTCGAGAACATCCCACAGTGAAAGTATGGCTACATAATAATTTTAAAAGCACATGGATTATTATAATAATTTTAATATGCATTTCCAATTGATTTATTATTTTTTTGAGTATGCAAGCATCTTAAACACTCTTCAAATAGGTATACGTGCTCATTTGCTAATGCGTTCTTATTTTGTGTGAACATCTGCGATCAAACTTACGAGACGTTACGCGCTTTTGACGAGAGTTGTGAGATGTCGCCACATCCTTATTATTTACGCATACTAAGGCAATCTTATCTTATCTTTAACCAAAAGTTGTACATTTCATATTGAAAGTTTTCTTAAAGCTACAAAAGCCTAAAGATACATTTTCAAAACTGGTTCTACCTAATAAAGAACAGGTAATGAAGGGAAATGAAAGGTTAATAATTATTATAAGTGAGTGCTCATGACCCCTTCTATAGAGCTAAGTACAATAATTAATATAATATTGAAGCAATAACGAATAAATTAACTTAAGTCACGTGTAATAAATTTAATTAATGTACAATTCGTTGTTTTCTTTCAAAATCCTCATAGTTTACCTGAAACACATCCTCAATGGCGACACATCTTAAGGGCCTCGACAAAGTGATAAACAGCGACAACGATGATAAACATAAAAATAGTCATATGCGACCAAAAAGTCGCTTGCTTATTTTTGCTTATGTTATGCTTATCATATGTCAATGAAATCTTAATCTCAGAAATCTTACCGACCGATTTGCTATGTATGAGCCTACCTACTATGTACCATCGCGGACACTGGCAGTGGACTACTACTCAATCTTATTACTAAGGGCATAAGGGTGAAAAGTGGTCGACCCCCAGTGTCCGCGGTTGTAACTAATAATATTTTAAAATGAAGGACACTAGTCCCCACGACACAGGGAATCCTAATGTGGAGGCACTAGTGCTATTTGAATATTCTAATGTTTTTCCTGAACAATAAAGTTTTTATTTATTACTATTGAAAGTCGTTAAGAAATACGCAACGCTTTGAAAGCGATTGTCTAAGTATACGCCCTCTGGACAGTCCGCTACTACCTTGCTCGCTGACCATTCTTTTAACAATGATTATCATCATCTGTCTAGCCTTTTTCCCAACTATGTTGGGGCCGGCTTCCAGTCTAACCTGATGCAGCTGAATACCAGTATTTTACATGTAGATACTGCCTATCTGACCTCCACAACCCAGTTACTGGGTAATACGATACCCCTTGGTAAGACTGTTTGTCAGACTTTCGGGCTTCTGACCACCACCACCATGATATGAACTACTTGTATTATTGTATAGCTCATGCTAACTCAAGAAGAGTACACAGTGTGAGTTTTCATAATATGCACATTACGAAATAAGGGAAACTAAGCTTAATTTATCGACGGAAAAATATTTCCATCCTGGATTTCATCCCCTGGTAAGATAACGATAAATGATTTTATTTTTGTAAAATCATTTATTATCTTATCCATTCGATATGGTAATAAACTTGCCCACTTTTGCATGTGACTGTCAAAGTCAAATCATTTATTTAAAATAGGTAGTTACATAAAACTCACTTTTGAGCGTCAAATTTTACAAAAAAATAAAATTAATTCTGGTCGCCCCTTCCAAAAGGTAGTTTCGTATGGAGAAGAATGGGCAAGAAACTCCACCGTTATTCTGTTAAAATGATCTACAATTTTTTGTATAAGTACCTACATATAATTATGTAAATAAAATTGAAAAAAAAATGGCACATATTCATGGCGTGTGGGTGACAGCGACACAATTTGTGATACCTCGCGTTACAACAATGAAAAGAAAAAAACTTCAAACGCTAGAATAATCAGCTAAGATAATGAATTCAAAATCAAGAACCAGGCATCTTCTTTAAAAATTCTAAACATCCGCCGATACATTATACCCATGTGGGTTATATAATGTTATCTAACCTTAAATAAGCCAGTCAAACACGTGTTCCTCCCAGTTCCTTCACTAGACAGGTCACTGACCCCGTGACGCGTAGGCCCAGACATCCAAATTAAACTAAGCCTAAAAGCGTCATCTCATTTCCAACTGAGTCAGACGGCATAACTCACTAACATGACATCGAACAGACGAATCGATTTTTTTGACGGGAGACTGTGCTTTTGCTTAGAAATAGAACATAGTTTTTTTTTTATAAAAAATAATATTAGTACATAAACTCACGCGTTTTTCCCATGAAGGGTAGGTAGAAACAATAAAACGCCACCTGCTACGATCCTTATAAAAAGAAAACTAAATAAATAGCTAGAATTGGCACAAAATAAAACACCCTTGATAATTGTTTTTTTTTTAATCTGTATACCTACTAACCTAGTTTATAAGTCTCTTCGTGCTAGGTACTAACAATAATACGGATGTGTGAGAGTCCGAAATAAATGATTTATTGCCTTTATTTCATTACATATCACATTTCGATTATATTTTTAAATATTAGGATATAAAAAATATAAAAACTTTTAAAAATATAAAAAATAGTAGCCCTCCGGTATCGGGAACAGGGTCCAAGCTAAAATCGTAAATTGATACTCTATTTATTTAATTAATTCTAATTTATTTAATTAAATAAATTCCGACATTGCTGTCCTTTAAGTACGCGTGTACAGAGTGTTTCTTTCTTCGTATCAATTTACGATTTTTAGTGAATATTTTAATAAAAAAAAATATAAAAACATTTTATTTTCGAATGGTAATATTTTTTTTAGCATGTATGGATGCTATACTATTGCGGGTTAACGGGAACGCCCTCTGTTAGTTAACATACTGTATAATAACTTAAGACACGCGTAGGGCGATGATATCAACAATTCAACCCAATCTTTATGTTTTTATAATGTTTAACTTTAACGTGCTTTCCGAGGAAGGGAGAGGTCTCATTTACAGACCAACCGCGGCAGCAGGCGAAGCTTGACCTGATCGATCGACCAGTGCGGCTGTTATTACTTAGCCACGAGGCCCTCTAAATCTTATTCTCCTAATAATGTTTAAATAAACACAGACACAGATCAATTAATAATATCTGTTGGCCATACTACTAGGATCATAAGTTAATTATTCTGGGCGGGAATCAAACTTGTAACGTAGAGCAGTAGGCAACCGTCTAGCCAACGCATCAAAGCTGGCCAAGAGGTCGATGGACCACCAGATCACAATCTATCGAGCGTCGTGCCCAGAAAAACACAATTAGTTAATGTTCGTAGGATGGTCTGTTCCAAAAGTAGTATCATAGCCTGTGCTGTTGAGAAGTTTTTTGCGCCACTTCTTCCCAGCGAAAGTACTAGGAATTGGTGAAGGTTGGGCGTGCCGGAGACTGTCTTATGTAATACTAGCAGCGCCCTGCTGTTTCACACACATAAGTGTCGAACCCGTTGGAATATTGGGATAAAAATTATCCTATGTCCTTTTCCGGGATGCAATCTATATCTCTGCCAAGTTTTATCGAAATCCGTTCAGTGGTTTAGGCGTGAAAAGGTAACATACAGACAGAGTTACTTTCGAATTTATAATATTAGTATGGATTGGTGTTAAGAGGGGTCCGTGGCTAAATAATAACAGCCACACAGGTCGATCGATCAGGTTAAGCTACGCTTGCCGCGATTGGTCTATGGATGGGTGGTCATCTTTATATACCGAGACTCCTCCATGCCTCGGAAAGCACGTTAAGCCGTTGGTCCCGGCTGTCATTCGTAGATCTTTGACAGTCGTTATAGATAGTCAGAAGCCCGAAAATCTGGCAACAATTCTTACCAAGGGGTATCGTATTACCCAGTAAATAGGTTGTGGAGGTCAGATAGGCAGTCGCTCCATGTAAAATAGTGGTATTCAGCTGCTTCCGGTTAGACTGGAAGCCAACCCCAACATAGTTGGGAAAAGGCTCGGCAGAAGATGATCTTATTGTCAATATATTAGTAAACTCGACTGTACCAGATACTTTATCTGATCTAGCTATTAGCAACACAATGTAACAAATAACAACAATGTTACTCACAATAGAGTTCTAATAGCGTTAAAGTCGTTAACTAGGTACTTCAATTTATGTGCCGTTTGTTGTGAAGTTAATTAGAAATGGGGATTTTGGCCGAGGATAGACAGTCATGGAGTGACTGCGTATCTGACCACAACCCAGTTATTGGGTAACACGATAGCACTTATAAGACCGGATGTCAGACTTTTGAGCTTCTGGCTACCCGTAGCGTGTGTCAACGATCTACAAATGACATGTGCTTTTCGAAACACAGAGGGGTCTCGATATGTAATGGATGGTCACCCATCCCCGAACCGACCGGGGCAACGCTAGCCGTCGATCGATCCGTCCAGCTGTTATTATTTAGCAACTTTACTTTATTTACCATTAGCTTTTGCCCACGACTTTGTTCACGTGATATTTTTTGTTCCCCCGACCCACCCGTCGCATCGCATCGCCTGCCCGCGCTATTAGAATAGAATAGAATACTCTTTATTATGTACACGATATAAATTACAGACATAAATATAGAAACTGTACAAAGGGTGACACAATGGGCGGTCTTATCGCTAAGAGCGATCTACTTCTTCTTTTTTTTCTTTTTTTCTACCTCGATATCTGTTCTTTCTGACTTTTTTCATTTTGCTCGGCTCGTAGGAGTCCTAGCGTGATGTTAAATAGCCTAAAGCCTTCCTTAATAACATGGCTATCAAATGCAAATAGATTTTTTTCAAATCCGACTGGTAGTTTCAGAGATTAGCGCGTTCAAACAAACAAACTCTTCAGCTTTATTATTAGTATTTATTAGAGATGGGCCGAGTACTCGGTTGATACTCGGTACTCGGCGTACTCGGCGGGTTTTTTGATACTCGTACTCGGCCGAATAACTCGGTTTGAATGCCGAGTATACTTTGTTTAAGAAAAGCAATATATTTAGGTAGATATAATTAAAACAACATTGTTAATCAAAAAGTATTTATTACTAATTTAGGAAATCTTTGACAATCTCAATTAATAAAATCAAAATTATGCTAATGAATGAGTAGTAATGAGACAAAATTAAGAGAACAGTAATAAATAATAATCAATATTTAAAATTTAATAAAGGTAAGTTATGATGCAGGAACACAAGGCTTTCTGCACGTTCTGGTAACAGCCTATTCATCTTTTCTTCGTACACGTTACTATATCCGAAAACAATCGCTCGCTATATACGGTGCTTGCACTAGTTTACGCGCGCGAAATGGGAATTTGATTGAACCGAGTTACTCGGCCGAGTACTCGGTTGAAAAAAAATTGAGCCGAGTAAAACTCGTTACTCGTTACTCGGCAAAAGTGTTACTCGGCGCATCTCTAGTATTTATTATATTTATGAAATTTCTTGTTCCCCCGACCCACCCCGTTGCATCGCATCGCATGCCCACGCTATTGCTTAGATCTGTTTTTTCTGACTTTTTTTTTCATTTTGCTCGCCTTCTAAGGATCTTAGCGTGATATTAAATAGCCTAAAGCCTCCCTAAAAACATGGCTATCAAATGCAAAAAGATTTTTTCAAATCAGACTGGTAGTTTCAGAGATTAGTGCGTTCAATAAAACAAAAACAAGCTCATTAGCTTTATTAAGAGTGTGAAACTTCGAATGAGCTACGAGAACAATATAATGAACTGATCCACATCGTTACTTAACTCGTGTTAGGCCCGATTACCCCCTCTACATATAGTTGGAGTCGGGGGTACATTCGCGTCGTACGTCGCTCCGAATTACCACCGCTACCCCCATTTGACTATTCATTGGCCGCAATCCAGTTAGAGGGATGGCGGAAGAATGGATGCGGCAATTTGTGGCAAAAATATTAACTGCAAAGCTTTGCATATTTTGTATTAATTTATATTGCAATTTTTACACTTCATATTTCACCTCTGATATTGCATCACTGTCAAACTCATAGTGATCTTTATAGTCATAGCAATAAGGTTGCTGTTAGATGTCGTAGTTAGCTGGAAGGGTTCTTGAATGTCTTATCCAGCAGGGCTTCCAGGAGGAGATTCATCAGTTTTATTCATTGTTAGTTTAAGTTTTGAGTGAAAACGAAAATCTGAATATGTGTCAGTTACTGTCTCAAGAGTAGGAGGTAATTTTCATAAATCCACAAAGTTCGTCTCTACTGAGAATTGTTACCAACGTAAACGCCATTTTAAATGACTTATTTACATTATTTATTTCAAAAATAGAATTGATTCCAGTAAAACTTAATTTCAAAGATACCTTAGCCAATCACGTCACGTGTAGCTCGGTCCGCCATATTGAAAATGTCATAGATTTAGTCCGCTGCCGGTTTGTGCGTTTTTCTCGGTTTTTTTTACAACTAACTTCCACTTTAAGATCTTAATTAAACACCTATTATTACATCCATTGAGTTTGAAATACTTGAATATTAATACTTTTGAGCAATACCACATCTATTCAAACTATAATCATTGTCGACTACGTACGGCCTTGTATAAGGGGTCTTCTTCATTGGCGTGATGTTTTTCTAGAATACTCTTCAACTTATTTTAGACTGTTACTATATATTTTATGCAAATTTACAAAACTATGGAGCTATTCATCCACTGTGGCCCAGTGGTGTCGGCCCCGATTTACGAGTTGTAGATCGTGAGTTCGAACCCAGGCAGGCACTTTACTTTGTGTATTTAATTTCATCACCACTGCTCTCAAAACGTTGAAGGAAAATATCGTAAGACATAAGGTGGACCGATGACCTTTTTGAAGGCTATGGGAATCCGCTTGATGCGATAAGCACAGGACCAGTCGATGTGGCGGTGCTTGGGGGAGGCATATGTATGTCCGTCTTTCGGCTGAATGATCACTAACCATAATTATAACCTTTATTTTCCCAAAAGAATAATTAAATTATGAATTACGACTTACTTTCGACAATGACTTATTTTCTATGAATGTAAAGATTAATACCCAATTAGTCACTCCGATAATAATGATCATTAAAGTTCAAAGACCTATATCACAAAAAGCCCACTTTTCCACCCGCTGATGAGGACACAGCCTTACAACGCGAGGCAACCGCGGAAGCTATGTAAATCCTCAAAAATTATATTTTTAATTTATGGTGGTCAACTGACTTTATTATTTGCCTGCTTTATGTCGCAAGGGATTCTTGTTAGGATTTATTTTTACTGGCAGTGTATGCAGTACTGTTTGTGGATCTTTGTTTAGTCAAAATGGTGTCAAGCGTTTGTTGAGGGGCCCGTGGCTAAATAATAACAGCTGCACAAGTCGATCGATCAGGTTAAGCTACGCTTGCCGCGTTTGGTCTGTGGATGGGTGACCATCTTTACATACCGTAACCCCTCCGTGCCTCGGAAAGCACGTTAAGCCGTTGGTCCCGGCAGTCATTCGTGGATCTTTGACAGTCGTTACGGGTCGTCAGAAGCCCGAAAATCTGACAACCAGTCTCACCAAGGGGTATTACCCAGTAACTGGGTTGTTGAGGTCAGATAGGCAGTCGCTCCATGTAAAATACTGGTATTCAGCTGCAGCCGGTTAGACTGGAAGCCGACCCCAACATAGTTGGGAAAAGGCAGGCAGATGATGATGTCAAGCTTCTACCAACCCACACTGGGGCCGCGTGGTGTGTTACGGCTCACTTCTTCTCACAGAGAGGAGGCCTATTTCCCAGCAGTGGGAAATTTATAGGCTGTTTGTAACATGCTACGTACTTTGGCTTCAACTGTGAAACTACAAAGTGCAATATAGAGACGGGAACATTTCTAAGTCAAATTACATAACGTTAAATTAAGTAACGTTTATAGATCTCGGCCTAATTAAAGTAATAAAGTTAGTCCTTGAAACAACCACTATGCCTATTCACGAGCTTAGGTCAATGAAACTTCTCAACTTCGCCAGTTATCCATGGATGCGCGTTGGCTTCTGGCTCTCACATCAATACATAATTTATTGTGGCTCATTTGTCAATGCTTGGGCGAGGGGCTTGTGGCTAAGTAATTACAGCTGCACGGGTCGATCGATCGGGTTAAGTTACGCTTACCGCGGTTAGCCCATGGATTGGTGACCACCTTTAAATACAGTACCCGGTGATAAATATTGCCCATCGACCTTTGGAAAGAGACAATCGGCTAATTTCTGCTTCGTAGAGCGTTATCTCTGTCGGACGAAATACAAACAGTCCGGTATCTATTAGGAGCTGTTAAAACAATTATGATTTGCTTCTTTTGATAATTATTTTTATTCTTTGTATAAAATACAAAAAAAGGTAAAGGTCGATGTGCAATATTTATCGCCGGGTACTGTACCACACCTCGTCGTGCTCGTGCCTCGGAAATAATATTAAATCGTTGGTCCTGGCTGTCATTCGTGGATCTTTGACAGTCGTTTCGAGTCGTCAGAAGCCCGAAAATCTGGCAGCCAGTCTGACCAAGGGGTACCGTATTACCCAGTAACTGGCTTGTGGAGGTCAGATAGGCAGGCGCTCCATGTAAAATACTGCTATTCAGCTGCACCCCTGGCACTGGCGACTGGAAGCCGACCCCAACAAAGTTGGGAAAAGGATGATGATGCAAATGATGATTTGGTAACGCTTGATAAGCCTGGTCGCAAACAGCATCGGAATATGGAATTGTCCAATTGATAACTCTAACTTATCTGTATGACAATTTATATGCAAGACTGGCTTTTGCACACGCTTCACCCACGCGGAGGTTGGAAATTATCCCACGAGAACGTATGTATTACCAGGACTATCCTATGTCCTAACCCATGAACTACCTTTGTGGCAAATCCATTAAGCCGACAAGGCGTGAAAAGATACCATACAGACAGAGCTACTTTCGCATTTACAAAATTAGTATGGACTCCTCGAGCTTCCGCTCGCAACTTTGTCGTGCGTGAAATTTGTTGTTCCCCGAGCCACCCCGTCACACCGCAACGCCTGCCGCGCCAGTACTTCGTTTTCGTTTTGCGTTTTTTCTGACCTTTTCTCGTTTTGCTCGAGTCCGTAGGGTCATAGCAAGATATTATATGGCCTATCGCCTTCCTCAAGAATTGCGCTATCAAATGCAAAATGATTTTGCCGCATGGATCCGGGATCCCGAAGATTACTCCCTACACAAAAACTTTCAAACAAACAAACAGCATTACCATCATGGCGGTATGCTGCTTGTGATGACTTCGAAGAGCATAGTTTTCTTCGAAGGGGTTCATCACAAGTAGCCAAAGTTGTGAAAGAGAGGCGAAAATATTAGTAGTGTTTTTCTTGAGGCTAATACCTCTTTATATATTAATATAAATAAGTTCCCCAAAACTTATTTAGAGGAGGTAAAACAAGGCATAAATTCTTAATTCCACACATACAAACTTCATATCCTATTGTGTGTACTTACAAACTAACTCCACATTACTAGCTACCCATGACATACACATTAAGCCATAAATACACTCATGTTCGAGCTAGTAATATATGTAAAAGTGTGGCCAAAAGTGTCCACTGTGTAAAGGCCATTAAACTCGAGCTGCGGGTAACGACCCTTGGGCTAAGGGATGCGATGCGGAGCATATGTTCGACACTCCCGAGGAACGGGAAAGATGCTAACTGTTTGTGTAACTACACAAAAAAAAAACTTGAAAATGGATAAAAAGAAAAAAAATGCTAATTGACAACCAACGCTGGCGCTCTGTCTCATATAGGGTTTTAGCATTATGCTGAGCGATGGCCGTTTTGCACAAAACATTTTCATTGACTGCCGTATGTCGGGCAAGACGACAACATGTTCCATTTCCTTAAGTCAGCAACAGGATAAACAGGTGTGTTTTTGTATACATCGTAAAATAAATATAATGTGACAGTATTTCTTGCTTATAAGCTGGATCATAGCAGGTCATACCGTAATACTTACCTAATACAACAAACTTATCTAATTACCCTGTATTGCCAACATTTCCACACAATTCTGGTTTTTTTGCCGACCAGTCCTTTCGGTAGGACTCAAGCTGGTCCCGCCATCTTCTCCTCCAACGTTTAATATTCTACAAATTAAATCTCACCAAACCCGACGCTCATAGACAAACATACCAAACCTACTTGGACCTCTGCCCGGTCCCCAAGCAAAAAGGGCGTGAAGTCGCCATTTCAAAATAAGCATACGCAATGCGTATTTTATTGGAGTTGCTCGCATTCTATTCTCAAGCTTAGCTACAAAATAAAAGTACTAAATGATAGTAGCGATCGAGGCGACATCTATTGTAGGGATGCAACTTACATCCCCGCCACACCCCCTCACACCCCCCCGTTCCCTATCAATCAGTACTGTAGCGCAAATGTGAAAAATCGAAAAAAAACCGTCGCGAAATCCGCCTGTAGACTGGTCTACAGTGAGATCGAAGATGTGTTTGTGGAAAGAGGGAATGAGACGGAGATAGGATAGTCTAAATTATTGTATTATACATAATAATATTCGGGTGGTTTAATGTATATGGGAGATTTTTAGAAGCAAAATTCGTAGACTGATTTAAATTGTGTTTGCGTTTTCAGTTATGTTGTCAAAGTACCTTGAAATTTTATGGTTTTGGTTTTCAATTTCTGAATAATTATGCACTGCCAGTGAGGTACTTTAACAAATTCTATAGATTAAATAGCTAGGTCACTTGCATTTTTAATATTTATAAGCTTTTTTATTCAATTTAAAATAATTACTACCTTTTAATATATGTACAATACCTAATAATTGTGTGCAACTCAACATACTCCAAAAAACTAAATGTTGTAATTGGAATAGAAAATTACGTGCATGTCAATTTATAGTATACAGGCTTTGCTCTGATTTCAGGATCAGGGGGCCTAAAAAGGCCCCTTTGGCAGAATCACAAAAGGATAGCATTATGAATCACAATATAGCGAAGACATTCCGTGTTTTTCTTATTTCTACACTACGTAGATATAATCAAAGAGATTGGGATTGGAATTGGATTAGAATGATTGGTATTTTAGAAAAGACAAAAAAAAAATGACTGAAAAATCCTTCACCAACGGGATTTGATACGATTAACTTAACAGTTAACTGTCCATTATTATTCATAATGTTATCCTTTTATGATTCTGCTAAAGTGGCCTTTTTAAGCCCCCAGGTCAACACTTGAATTAATATTTATTCATAAGTTACCAAAGGAGGCTTTCTAGACATGGGTTTTTGTTTCTCGGAATTTTACTTTTACATTTATTGCTAATAACCAAATATTATTTATAATTAAAAATAACCCTTTATGCATTGAACTCCAACAAAACGATTCATTTTGTATTATAGAAAAACCTGTTCATAAACAGTTTTCTCAACAACACAAAACAATATTTACCATCTGAAATCGTAATATATACTGCAATACTATAATCGTATTGTCTCCATTTTCTTAGAGGACGCTTTGAGCGAGCCCACTACACACCCCTGCAACTGGCTATACCCCAAAACCAAAACCAGCCTTTCTTCCCCACAATAGAGTCGAAAATCCACTGTCAGATTTTGTCCCATAAGTCTTTTCGTGTCAACCCGTCGATTGCCGAGACCCGACGGCGCGGGCGGTCGAAGGAAACCTCACCACTTAATTTAGGGTTAAAATATACTTCACCCGATTCTGGATAGCGGGGGAAGGGGGCTCAAGGTCACATGGGGCTCGTCACGACACATGTCATTGGATTGGGTTTGGGTGAGACTGGTTGGTGATAGTGGAAACAGGTGTTTGGTCTCTAAGTTTATGTAGAACTTAATTATCAGCCTGTTACAACCCACTTCTGGAAATTGACATGAATGATGTAAATATGTGTACTGCTGCGGCTGCCGTGGCGTTGTAGGGCCTTCATTATTAGTAATAGATGTGCATCCCTGATGACATGTTTTCGCGGCGGTTCCAACAGTGAGTTCTTAGAACGGTGGGATTCCCCGATGTTGCGGAAGTGTACGCAGCTTCTCGCTGAATTTTAATATTATATCTGTGTCTGTAACTTGCTAACACAAGAAATTAAGTAAGGTTGTTACTAACCATATGGACTCTTGTCTGAAATAAAAGTTTTCTGTTCTATTCTGTAAGATGTTTTGGTTTGTTGCGTTAATCACCACAGTTGGCAAACGAATTGGTTATTTTGTAAAGCAGATCTCGATTACTTTTTACTTACACGGGTAAAAAAGGGTGTCTTAGTGGTAATCGCTTTCAAAGCGTTTCGTATTTCTACAGCACTTCAACATGATTGACATTGGTAAGCTTTTCATTAGCAATTCCAAAGGTTTTTATTTTTACATCATCGTTATCACAGATGGAATGTCACTTTGTCCAGGCCTACAACAACATATGATTACATTGGTGACTGTTACGACTTCGGCTAAACATTTTTAGACCGCATCGACGGATGGGTTGTGTCATAAAGAAGGGAAGCAGAGTCCTATTATTATGTCACAGTAGGACTCTGCTTCCACATTATAGCATGGCATGTCCTAGAACCAAAAATTCAAAAACATGTCACCAACCCGCACTGGGCCCTCGTGGTAGATTATAGCCCACTCCCTCATGAAGAAAGGAGGCCTGGGTTCCCGGCAGTGGGAACATTATAGGCTAATAATTATGCATGTGATTTTTAGAGCTGTCTTTTTATTGACAACTTAGTGTTGTGTTCGCGGTTCATAAACCTTTGAGTGACTCCTAAAATAACAATATATACCTATATTAAAATTCAAAGTCCTGACTGACTGATATATCAACGCACAGCCTAAACCACTGGTCCTAGAGACATTAAGTTTGGAGGGTGTGTTCTTTGTGAAGAGTATGTATCCACCAAGAAAAGGTTTTTCAAAATTCCACCCCTAAGAGGGTGAAACTTTACATGGACGAAGTCGCGGGCAGAAGCTAGTAACAAATAATTCAAACACCCATTACCAAGCTGACAGAAGTCTTTTAAAAAAAATTAACTGAACAACAGAATGGCGGGGATATAAAATGATAATATAAACATATGAATACTAAATGAACGAGCGACGCCCCGGTATAACTCACTGCACTCTCCATGTGTCCGGGAAAGTATAAACACATACAGGGACACTTCAGTACATACCTAATACTTGTATGTAATTCTAATTACAAAATTTAGGCCTGCTTTTGGTTTTTTGGGGCTTCTATATGCATAGATGATCAAAATAAATTGGATGAATGAAAGGAGACTAACAAAAAGTATTTACAAGGCAGATTAGAAAGGAAACGCCGGGAGGGGACGCCTCAGGAGCACATAATACAGTGACTTTATTGGTAATGTTCTTAAGAAAGTCCAGGTGTGTAGTGGTGTCGTAGTATGAACGTAATCGAGGCAAAAGGAGTAACTATGTAAGGATCGTAGCAGGTGACGTTCTGTGGTGTCTGCTTACCACTATGGGAAGAAGGTGTGAGTTTTTGTATGTAAAGTGTGACTTATGTTTCAAATTAAACCAATATCAACTTTATTTAATGGTGTAGTGTATGCACTTGGGCAGCGCGCGGTCACTCGAGCACTAACCGTGAGCGAGGGCAGACGTGCGCGAGACGCATATACTACTTCACCTGCGTGATCTGTCAAAGTGTGTTTTATTAACCCAACATGACATTCTGAACATTACAAGTGGCGACGAGGATAAAAGTAAGTACTGAAAACATTTACCAAAAAGGGGAAGAATGCACGCTGAAAAATAATGCACGTTGAAAGTTGTTTACGATCAAATTAAGCGACTATATTTCGATAAGGATCGTTAGTAGTTTGGATACTAAAGTAAAAACAGAACGTGGTCACGCTGTACCTACCTACCTACACGTAAATAAATAGTAACCAAGGTAGATGTTTACAGCTAATGATTACTTTGTTGCCTCAGTTTCGTATGATTAAGAGCGCTATGACGATTTTTTCTTGTTTAGAGCGTTTGACTCGAGTTTTGATTTGTGATTATGGTTTAACTAAAGTCACAATAGTAAAAAAAATACATGCCCGAGAAAGTTTAATTCCTTCTTTTGGGAGCGCATTCAATAAATATTTCAGTTTATTTACATAAATCAGTAAAAAACTTGTTCCTGCAAAGGCTGTTTCATAAAAATTTACTTTCGGGCATCTCGCGATGCTCTGTTACATCGAAGATATAATAGTTTAATAATTTATAAAAATGTCCACGGTACAACTGTATCTTCTACTTTTGTATGCATACATCAATTTATTATGTTTAATACAGTAATACACCAAAAATAATTCCGTAAAACAGAGAGTTAATGATATTTTTTCAGCCGAAATGATATTTTTTATCTCTGAATATTTAATAGAAATTCAAACAAAAAGTGTTTAATAACTAAGGTTACTTTGTAACCTTGCTTGAAAAAAAAAAATACTCTATTTTGAAGTAAAATAATATTTTTAAGCAATTGTTTTATGCAATGCTTTTTTATCAATATAAATCTCGGGATGCACGGTCTTAGCTTTAGTCCGCGCCGAGCGCTTTCAGAGGGAGGACGTAGCGCTCACTCGCTGCTGCCGTCACGTGATCTCGTTCGACAATTCGCCACGAATAAAAAGCGACCAACACTTCATGATACAAGTGAGTTTTTTTTTTAATTAGTTAAGTTCTGATTGTAATGTATATAATATAATTATTTTCCTATGATGTTCCAACGCGAATATAATTACACAGGTCGACAAAATTTGACAAACGCTCTGCCCCAGAAACCAGATGATACTTTCCCGAAGGATTTTGACGCGCTGAATTCGAATCTGGCCTCAAAATTGCTCTATCACGTCAGGATTTTGAGATATCCTAACCTAAAAGTGCAAAAAATACCGTTTTTGCTCATTTTTGAGGTTATGTAGCACGGCCGATCCTATTTTCTTTCAAAAATTATTAATAGCATCTCAAAGCACTAGTCTTCCTCTTTAAAATGACGTTGAGTTTACTCTAATATCTTTTTGTTTCGCTGAGATATCGCATTTTGAAATTTTCGTACGTGTATTGTTCTACGTTTGAGAATTCATACACATACATTTTCTATTGGAAAATTTCAAAATGCAATTTCTCAGCGAAAAAAAAAGATATTTGAGTAAACTCAACGTCATTTTAAAGAGAAAAACTAGTCCTTTGAGATGCTATTAATAATTTTAGAAAGAAAATAGGATCGGCCGTGCTACATAACCTCAAAAATGAGCAAAAACGGTATTTTTTGCACTTTTAGGTTAGGATATCTCGAAACCCTGACGTGATAGAGCAATTTTGAGGCCAGATTTGAATTCAGCGCGTCAAAATCCTTCGGAAAAGTATAGTCTGGTTTCTTGGGAAAAAAATTGTTGACCTGTGTTATAGAAAAAAAACATACGTAAATATAGTTGTTGTTTTTAATTTTTCTGACTTTTTTATTTATTGTCATCTGCAACTTTAATTTAATTAATTATTTTCAGACAATAGTTCACAATAATGGGCAATATAGAAAAAAATAGAACTTTTGCTGCTGTCAAAATAAAAAAAAAAGTTTTGGCCGATAATTTGAAACGCGCAAGAGAAGCTCAGCGGTAAGAATTTTATGAGGAGTGCGTGCGAGGAAAGCACGGTCTATGCCGCTTCGGAGAATATTATTTTAATTATTTTACAATTATTATACTGGTTTTTTATGGTTCCGTACCTTAAGGGTGCCAACGGGACCCTATTACTAAGGCGCCGATGTCCGACCGTCCGTCTGTCTGCTAGTGTCTCATGAACCGTTAGAAGTTCACAGTTGTAATTTTTAATTTTAATAAAACGACTTTTGATTTGTCTTTTTTATTTTCTTTTGACTTTTTTGACGTGACAACGTCTAATAAATCGATGAAGCTGGCTGCACACACGAAAAAAACATGACTCATGTAGCGTTACCTCGCGGCCTTGCTCTGCTGTAGCGTTGTACGCCATGGCGGCTTGAAGTGCAAGCGAGAGCGCGGAACGAGCGATGAGAGACAGATGATGTCAAACGCTGCCGAATCGGCCTCCGCGTTCGGCAATTTCATTAATGTTTTGTTATGACGTTATCACGTTAAACTATCGTCCGTAAACCGACTTTACAGACAACCGATTTTTATCCAAACTGTAGAAACAACATCACATTGCATTTATTTCTATAAATAAGTACTAAAATGTCTTACTACCTGCTAAATAAATTACATAATATATTAAACTTCGTAAAAAAGTAGGTACAAAAAGTATTTATAAAAGTAGCAAAAAAGTATTTGTAAGTAATGTTAGAGGCTGGCAACGCGCAAGTAATGCAGCTTCTGGCAATGCAAGCGTCTTTAGGCCAGCGTTGCCAGAATGTTACTTTTGTAACATTTTACGTTACTTTTGACCCTCTCATGTTACCTCCATGTTACACGCCTCAAAATGTTACTCTTAAGACTTAATAAAAAATATTTCTCAGAAAACAAAAAATAAACATGAAACGGAACGCATACAAGAAAGGTTTCGTTCGTCATGTTGGCGCACTTGATTGTCTTGATTTTGTGACCAAATTCTGACGCGACGACAGCGCGAAAATCTTTCACTTCGTTTGTCGTATCGCATATTCACTCACTCGCGTGAATTTCTAAATGACCCATCCCGCTTACTTAGGCGAGTGAGCGACGGCCTAGTAGTGGCATCCGTGTTGGTTCAGTTCAGTTTGTTATTACGATTCTTTCGAAGCCTACTAAGGGGACAGCTTTTTTTATGTAATAAAGTGCCATGTTATTATTAGTCGTTTTCCACAAAAAATAAGGTAATGTTACTTTTCTCGTGAAAATGTTACTTTTTGAGCTCTCTCATGTTATATTTGACTATCTGTCACTGGCAACACTGCTTTAGGCTGCGGTAACTACACACCATCAAGCGGGCCGTATGCTAGTTTGTCACTTTAGTGGTATAAAATAAAAATTAAAAGTGAAGTAAATTTGTATGACCCTATTGTAACTCAAACCGTTGTAGGTAACACTCATCGGTACAAATAATATTTCATGAACTATAATAACAGTAATTTAATTTATTTCGAAAACAAAGGCTCTTGTTGGTTTGATCCTGGCGTCCGACGCATAGCGGTTTGTATGTGTGCATAGCGTTCTTCCCTAGACGCACACGTGCGCATCTGCTGCCGCGCGCCGTCGAATTTACCTAAAACTGAGCACTTCGGTTTTGTAATAACGCTCTTAAGCAACGGAAAATAAATTCGGCTTCGATTGATTTAAACAACTGATAAGCGTAAATGTTACAAAGGCCATGCAGTGAGTGTTGTTTACAACAAAACAAAGGGCTATGCCTGAATAGTACGCAATTATTTTAAATGTGCTGTAATGCAAACAGCAAATTATTGTTAATTATTATTGAGTAAGTGCTTTCATTTAAATAACAAAGTAATTGAGTTATTTGCACACTTCTTATTTTAAATAAAAATAATAACCAATTATTATCATAAATCTAAGACATAGTTAACTTTTCTGTTGTAAATAACCTACATACCCACTCATTGTAAATATAAAACAAAATCAGTAGACACTATTTTAATCGGGTCACTGGTTTTGCTAGGATTAATTGTTTGCATTTCAACACAGAAATATCAAGGTCACGCAAATACTATTCGCACATACGACCATGCTTAAAGAATAAATGTGAGAAAAGACCGGAAAACGTTAGTGTAAGCATCAATAATGTCTTAATTACTAGCATATTTATTGCTAACCAGTTAGTACCTAAACCATTAGGTTTATTAACTATTTTTTATCTATTAACAAATTATTGTTAAGAGATAAAGGTTATTATCAGTCAATTTCCATAATAATGGTAAAGTAACATTATTGAATAAAGTTATTTAATATATTTAGTTAGTCATACTTACACTTACGTCAAAGGTCATGCTGAATCCGAAATGCTCTAATGGGCACGCAAATACTAACAAGTACCCTAAGGCTATGCAGTAGTGTTACCGTTATCTATATAAAAGATAAAAGGCCACGCATACGAGTATCAAAACCCTGTTACAGGACGCCCCAAAAAAAAAAAAAAAAAAATGACTCTCGCAACTTCAATGCTGACAACTATAGATCACTTTGATTGTGAGGGCGACACGACATCGGTTTGTACCCGATGGGAGAAATGGAAACGGGCCCTCGAAATTTATCTTTTAGCTGCTAATATTGATTCTCCTAATAAAAAGCGAGCTACTCTTCTCCATGTTGGTGGATTAGCACTACAGGAGATTTACTACAATTTGCCTGGGGCCCATGCAGAGGAACGTAAAGATGATGATGGCAAAGACTTAGATGTGTATAAAATTGCACTTGTAAAACTTAACGGTTATTTTGCCCCAAAGCAAAGCCATATTTATGACAGATACCTCTTCCGGCTCATGCAGCAGGAAGAAGGTGAAAAATTCGAAAAATTTCTATTGAGTATTTTAATAAAATAAAATTTCAAAAATAATAAGGACGGGTTGGAATTAATCAAAATGAATAGGGGATAAATATAATTCCTAAAATTGTTCTAATTCAGTTAAAGGGAATATTAAAAAGATTTGTTGATGGATCAAAAATTGAAAATAAATTACCTACTTATCATTTTCAATTGAGATTTTTAATTTTAAATTTAAATTTTTGTTAAAAATATAATAATTTATAACAAAAAAATTAAAAAAAAATAATAATAATCAATTAATTGGTATTATTTGTGGAATAAAAGAATATTACTACGGTAATAATTTAAATTTGACATATTTATGTTATAAATTTAACTAATTCTTTAAAGTAATTTAATTTCATTAGAAGTAAATGCTAATTTACTTACTATAAAATGGTTTAAGAGACCAATACTTGCTTTCAGTCATCTAATGAAGAATAATTATTAATTCAATTAATGGAATTTTTAATTGAGATTCTTTCAGTTACAATAGGTATAAATCTATGATTAGCTCCACAAAGGAGATGTTTCATTTTTTGCTAGCACTTGTACAATATATCAAAAAACGGGGAAAAATATCCTGAATTTAGGAAAAATATTAATCTGTGAATTTGAGAATAACTCTTTGTGTACAAACAAATTAAAGTTTTTCAATTATTGCCATTTGATAACGTTATGGCCAATATGGTGGCGTCCTGACAACAAACATGCGTTCTGAAACCAGAATGGATCTGAAACGAGTGCGAAATCGTAAATACAAAAACATTAAATATGATTATAAAAAGGTATCACTGTATTATTAATTCATCTATTACACCTATTTCTAATGTGTTATTAATGGACACATGTAAAAAAAAATAATAATAACAATAATAATAATGTCAATAATATCCTAGTTTGATTAATCATCTACTTGGCCAGTGTACTTCCGAACGTTTTATTTTGACATTACACTGTCTGTTAATGCAATGGGACCATGGGGACCCTTGCGGTACCTGACGTGTCATGATGTCGACATGATGTCGAAACTCGTATGGGTGAGTGAACAGATAAACAATGTTTTACCATTAACCAATATGGGTATGGCATAACAATGAAGCAAAAACATAAAATATCTCGTTTTAGGTTGTAATGTCGAGACACGATGGCTTCGTAGTTGCGATAGCTGTCACACGTGTCAGAGAGATTAAATTTTTTCATTTAGTGTATTTTAGTACGTGAAATTGGCAAAATTGTGGTGTTTATTCCACAGAAGCCATTAATCAAGAGTTGAAGTTGAAGGTTGTAATGTCATTAAAGTCATTGTCATCTGTCATTGACTCAATTATGTCTCTATTTTACTCACAACAAATATCAAACATCTTCAATTTTAATTTTGTACTAAATTAATACAAATTAATTCTATAAATCATTGCCCATTATATGTTTATAGATATATTTCACAGATTTTCTGAAATGTACACGTCCTAGCCAAAGTTACATACAAAAATGAAACGTCTTCTTTCAGAACATTGTCCGTAAAAAATACCAGGTCGAAAAAAAAAATAGTGTGATTAAGTCGTCCAGGATTTGCATCTACTTTTACACCTAAAGATGGGATAGTTCATGAATGAATTACATCTGTAGCAGTTACTAAAATTCGAATTTGATTATTTATAGGCAAAATAATTCGATTATCTACATCTAATAAACGAACATTATTTGGTGATATTTCATTAGAGGGGATTATATAAGAGTCAAATTCAATATTTTGAAAATCTGAATACTCATAACTTCAATATCATTGATGTCCAATAGATTTTAAAGCAATTAACTCAGGTACTCAGGCTTCAAGCATATAGATTCAAAGTTATCTATCGCCCTGGTAAGTCAAATATTGCCGACCCCATTTCTAGACTATGTCAAATAGCTCCAACGAAGCCATTCGATAGCGAAAATTACATAAACCAAATTGTGACATATTCTCGACCTGTCGCTGTGTCCCTAAATGAAATAGAGGCCTCATCATCAAAAGATGATGAAGTCTCAAAGGTAAAAAAGGGTATTTTCAGTGAAGATGGGCACGAATCCGTAAATTGTTTCAAAATCATAAGAAACGAGCTTTGTTTTGCGGAGATATTTTGCTGCGGGGTACTAGGATAGTCATACCAAAAGATCTACGCCAGAGGGTGTTAGAAGCTGCTCACGAAGGGCACCCTGGTATAGTCGCAATGAAAGGTCGCCTAAGGACAAAAGTGTGGTGGCCTAGGATCGATGGGGATGCTGAGCGTGTAGTGAAAGGTTGTCGCGGATGCACTCTTGTATCGGCTCCTAATCCACCACACCCGATGAAAAGGCGATCATTACCTAAAGAGCCATGGGTAGATGTGGCCGTTAACTTTCTAGTGCCACTTCCGAGTCGAGACTACATACTAATTCTTATCGACTATTACAGCCGGTATAAAGAAATTAAGGTTATGAGAAGTATCACTGCACATGACACTATTAAAGTTCTAAATGTTTTCAAGGCTAGGTTATCCCGCAACTATAACATGTGACAACGGGAATCAATTTACGAGCGATGTGTTCCGCAACTTCTGCAAAGAATGCGGTATCGTTGTCAATAGTACTATTCCCTATTGGCCCCAAATGAATGGGGAAGTCGAAAGACAAAATCGAGATATACTAAAGAGACTTAAAATTAGCCAAGCTGAAAATAAAGACTGGAAAGAGGATATTTTAAATTATTTAATGATGTATAATAGTACACCCCACTCTGTTACAGGTACATCGCCATCTGAGTTATTTTTTAAAAAAGACGCTTTCGAGATAAAGTTCCTTTCGCTCCAGATGTAGAACATAAACTCATAGATTCTGATGTGAGAGATAGGGATATGCTAATGAAAGAAAAAGGGAAGAATATGGGGATAGAAAAAGAAGAGCTAATGATTCTAATTTAGAAATAGGGGAAAAGGTAATGCTAAAAAATATAACTAAGGATAACAAATTGACAACCAACTATAACCCTACCTCTCACACAGTGACAGGAGTTACCGATGGTGACATTCATGTACGGAACGACGAAACAGGTAAAGAGTATCGTCGGAATATATTATTATTATTATATCATCTAAAGAAAATTAATGATTCTTGGCAAATTGTGGACAATGATATTAAGGACACAGGGTCATTGAACAATGAGGACTAAATTATTTACTTACTACCTTTATGCAATTAAAATGATTATCTGTTTGTTATTTAGTTAGTGATATAATGTTTGTATGCCTGATTCACTATTTTATATTACTAAATCTATTCTGTTTTTCATCGTTAATATTGTTGTTTAAGTTATTGTAACTTAATTATTTGTAAAATAAAGAAGGGATGTAGTGTATGCACTTGGGCAGCGCGCGGTCACTCGAGCACTAACCGTGAGCGAGGGCAGACGTGCGCGAGACGCATATACTACTTCACCTGCGTGATCTGTCAAAGTGTGTTTTATTAACCCAACATGACATTCTGAACATTACAAATGGTATTAAAGTTTATTTCAGAGTGACTAGCACTATTGAAAAAGTTGTAAACATTTTTGAAGTTATAGCGTAAACTAAACTTTATTATGTAGGACTTAGTTATTTTTCCATAACCTCATATTTGTTTACATTTTTGGCAAATAAATCGCGAATGCAGATTATGTTTAAGTAACTTTTGGCCACGTTGCACCACAAATAATTAAATATCGCTCCATTTCTGTCAATTGTTTGAAGAAAATAGAGACAGAACGATGTTTTAAATTCGTTTAGCACTAAACGCATTTAATGGTGTAACGGACCTTGAAGTATTTGCCTTTGAAAGAAAACTGTCAGAATATTTTCGCGTTTTTAGTATTTAAAAATTCTAACCTGCATCTTAATTGGGTAACACACTTTCAGTCACAATCTGAATCATTTTGAAGGACATCGGATGCATTGCAGGCTATGATCACCATAGCATGGGTCCCTGAAAACGTCCGTAGATGGCGGCATGAACTTGACTCCTTTAAGAGGGATTGGTCTAGGATCGAGTTGAGTGGAAAAAGCAAAGAGTGGCCTTTGAACTGCACTGGGATAGTACAGGCTGATTATTATTTTATATTAATAGTAAATACATGGAAGTACTACCGTATCTATTTCTCCTGGCAAGCAGTTTATGCTGTGTATTGTTTTGAGGGGTAAGAACACCAACAATCCTGTAAACTGAGCAACTAAACGGTAAAACTTTTGTATTTTTTTTGTGCCTATGGCTTTATGACCGCCTCTGTATATTTATGTGCTTGAAGTATTAAATAAATAAATATACAAAGAGAATACCAATTACACGTTAATTGGTATTCTCTTTGTATATTTATTTTTAACAAAAAAAAGCATCGTAGCAGGTGGCGTCCTGTAATTACTGCTTACCCCTATGAGAGTAATGCGTAAGCTGATGTATGTTTGTATCAATAAACCAATTACTTGTAGTTCGAGCTATCAGAAGAAGCTTTCAATAACACTTGTCTCCATGCAAAAACCGCTGTTCTAAACCTACAAAAAGTAAACAACGTGCAAGTATAACTTGCTGACTCAGCCACCGGTCACCTCAATACATACACATGAGTAGACAAATGTTTACTCATGTGATACATTAGGTGGCCGTAATTCATGCGCAATCAAAATAATCGGTCCACCACTACTGCAGTTTACCGCCAAAACCATGACAAATTCATTGTTTTCATTGGCATGCAATAAAATATTTATTCCGGTCCAATCCTCTGAACCCCCCACCCCCCTGGTACCCCTGCTAGTTCTTCTTCTGTTTGAATCTTTGTTTTATGAAACGTGTATTTTCTCTTGACTGCACTTACCTGTCAAAAAGAGTAACCTAGATATAGTGAGTAGATTATCTAAACTAATATCATAAAATATACAATAAACTTATTTTATTACAAACTATTTACACGAGATACTAAATTAAATGACTAACTTACTATACAAATAAAAACAAAAATAAAGGACAAATCAGGCGTCGAAGTACTCGTCCGGATCACTGTCATCCGGAAACGTGCCCAGAAGACTGGCAGCATTGCCACGTTGAATGGCAATGCTAATTCTTTGACCAAAGAACGACCCAGCGTCGGCGTCAGCGGTCACGTGAAGCGTCGACCAGTCGGCGAGAAACTTCAACAATTCAACATTTTGTTTCTTTTTGACATTGATTCTGAAATCTAAATCAAATTATTTATTCAAATTGACTTTTTAATTAGCAATTCAGACATTGCTAAACTATTGCAAACAGCCTCCAGAAACGTACTTCACCGCTAGTTAATAAATGCCTAGAGAAGAATGGCCATAAAAGTTTACCTATGCACATAGGATACTCATTAGCAAGAACTCGACGTATTTCGCCGTAACACGACCGTAATATCAAACCAAGCATTTTACTTTAACTATCTAAAATATCTATTCACCATACCACGACAAATCAAACCATTATGTAGCAACGTATGTATGTATATCAAAAAAGTCAAAGCCAATAAAAATCGTATATTCAATAAGACCATTAAAAGCCACGTTTGAACATTACAAATGACAAGAAAAAAAAGAAAAATTGATTCTACTACCCCTTCCACAAGGTTGTTTCATATGATAAAGAATGGGAAAGAAACTCCATAGTTATAATAGTAAACAAGCCTAATGTCATGCCTCTAATCCACCTGCCACCTCTAAATCACCGCACACAATACCCAAACCACAGCCAATTCCATTCATTCTCCACAATAAAACTCTATTTAAAAATTTAAAGAACTTTTCTTACTTAAAATTCATGAAATACATACAATATGACCAGAGCATCAACTACGCTATCCCATGATAATATCCTCATGCAGTTTGTTTTATATATGGTACTAAAATACTTGACAGACATATTTATTGTCGCTTTAGAAATTATTACACTCACATTAAATTCGTAGCCGTTAGCTACGAATGTGCTAGAAGACGGTGGTATCGTTCGTAGCGAGGCGTAGAGGGTCTACGACGTAGAGCCGTATGTGCATGATATTAAGCTCTTGAATAGTAGGGGTATAAGTTTTGATTAAGAATTATTTGAAGTCAGTTTTGGTTTGAATGTAATTATGTATTGACTTATAAATTAGTTACATAAACATTTCGTTCATGAATTAATATAAAACGGTGATGGAAAACATTTTAATGAAGCAGAGAAAGCGTAGTGAGGCCATTACCCTAATGTTGTGGTAATATTAAAGGCTGGTGCTATTATTAACTTTAGCCCAATGAGTTTATCCTTGTCAGAACTTTTTTCTGGAGAATTCGATGCGCCACTTCTTCCAGCTAAAATTATATCTGTCGTTTGGGCGTTTTGGGGCTGTCTTTTAAAAGTTTGGAAGTTCAGGAGTGCTGGTTTTAGATTTTTTGTATAATTTTTAATTCATCTGAATCCTACGTTAATGGCCTGTGTGGCCATTTCCGTATAACATCCAGTAAACTCAACTCTTTTTATCTATACTGATAGGTACCTGCATTTTATACAGATAACAGTATATATGATATTATTACAATTAACACACTAACTCTATAATAGAAATAAAAATATTTACAAGTATCAAAAAGAGTTACAGGGCGTCGAAAAATTCGTCCACATCGCTGTCAACAGGAAAAGTGCCCAGAAGGCTGGCAGCATTGCCACGTTGGATAGCAATGCTGATTCTTTGGCCAAAAAATAGGCCCGCCCTTTACTGATAGTGACTATCTGGACTCTGTGAAAATGGGCAGCCACTTTCAATCTCTATTAAAGGAAACAAATCAGCGTACCTAGATATTGTATTATACTCGTGGTTAAAATTGATTCTGGAGTTATCCAATGCATTCACAGCATTTGACGTTTAAGATACAATCATCAACATCACCCACCAAGTCTTTATTTATTTATTTATTTATTTTATTTTACAGTTTTTGGAAAACTTACAGCTAAAAACATTTGCATGATTAAGAATAACAAAAAAAAGGCCAATTACAAGTTTTCACAGATAGAAGAGAGAATATAAACAAAAAAAACATTTTTGAAGGTAGACAGCATTTTGAGTGAATACACTATTATAAGTACAAATGCGTCAAACAGCGTAAATTGTTATTAATTAGGTTACGTGATCAAAAAAGAAATTACAAACAGTCTTTTTTAATTTTGAAATACTGGTATTGAAAACATCGATGTCGACGTCCCGGTTGACCGCATTATACGTATGACTCGCTCTGATTAAGTATGAATTTCGTCTGTAATTCGTTCCCACCATAGGAGTATGCAACACATGAGGATTGCGCAGAAAAGCAGAAGGAACCCGCAGTCCGATTTTGTTCAGCAATTCGGGAAGCTCGGTTGAACCGTTAGCGATTCTAAGTAAAAAAGCCAAGTCTGCAATTTTTCTACGTTCATAAAGAGGAAGTAGATGGAATCTTTTACAGCGTAGGAGATAAGTGGGAGAATAAGTTTTAGACCGGAATTGAATGTACCTCAAAAATTTTCTTTGTATGCCTTCCAAACGATTGATGTATATGTTGTAATTGGGATTCCAAACTTGAGAGGCATACTCGAGATGACTGCGAACAAAAGTACAGTAGAGAATTTTAATGGTTTTGATGCTTCTGAACTCAGACGAGACCCTCAATATGAACCCTAGTGATTTTGATGCTTTATTAATGATTTTATCTATGTGTTGATCAAATAATAATTTTGAGTCAAAAACAACTCCCAAGTCTTTGACTGTGTTAACCCTAGCTAAGGATCTGTCTAAAAGTTTATAGTCAAATGTGATAGGAACGGGCTTCCTGGTGAAGGAGCACACGTAACACTTGGAGACGTTTAAATGGAGCTTATTAGAGCTGCAGTAGTACTGAAACCTATCTAGATCTTCCTGCAATGATAGAGCATCAGATAAGGAGGATATCTTTGACATAATTTTCATGTCATCTGCATATAGAAGTATTTTAGAGTGAAGGAAGCAAGAATCGATATCGTTGACGAATAAATTGAATAAGAGCGGCCCTAATAAAGAACCTTGAGGAACTCCAGATGGGATACGCATTGATCTTGATGCATACCCATTCAGCACAATAGTCTGACACCTGTCCTCCACATATGACTTAAACCAACGAAATAGGTTACCCCTAATGCCCATCGACAGAAGTTTACGCATGAGAACGACGTGATCAATTCTGTCGAAACATTTGGCATAGTCTGTATATATGACGTCAATTTGGGACCGATTAGACATAGCTTCTGATAAGAAGTCACTACAGAGAACGAGGTTTGTAGTTGTTGACCGACCACCCAAGAATCCATGCTGGTGTTCGCTGAAACTAAGTCTTAGTGCAGAGTAAACTTGCCTGTACACAATTTTTTCCAATATTTTGGCAAACACGCATAACTTGGATATCGGTCTGTAGTTTTCAACACAGTTTCTCGGTCCTTTTTTGTGAATAGGAGTTATGTAAGCCGACTTCCATATAACAGGCATAACCCCGGAATTAAGAGATCGTCTGAATAAGATTGTAAGAGGAACCGAAAGGCTTGTAGCACAGTTTACTATGAAAACCGGTGGGAGCTTGTCTGGGCCAGCAGATTTATTTAAGTCCAAGTGCTTTAGTAGTTTCATAACCTCGTCTTCACAAACCTCGATAGAAGCAATATCGTATGGACTGTAATCAGTCCACTCACTGGTGTAATGGTATTGTGCATTATTCTCAGAGCTGGTGGATTCACGAAAGTTTGACAAAAAGTACTCGCCGAAGAAATTGCATATTTCTTCACCATTGCTAGAGGACAGGTTCCCAAACCGCAACACAGACGGGTAGGAGCTGTTTTGCTTCTTTGATTTTATGTAACTCCAGAAGGCTCGAGGGTTGTTGCGAATAGCGGATTCTACGTTTGTCATGTACTCATCGAACATGCACTTCTCCAGTTCCTTTGCACGTTGCCGTAATATTACAAAAGATTGGTAGTCTGAATCATTCCCATACTTTTTGAATTTAGCGTGGAATTTGGATTTTTCTTTAATAATTTTTACTAATGGACTTTTATACCAAAGGGGGTATTTAGACTGGGAAACAACTGTTTTCGATGGGATATAAGTATTATGTAATTTATATAAGACATCATAAAAGAATGCAACGGCATCGTCCAATGACCCGCGGGCCAACTCGCACTGCCAGTCAACGATGTTGAGTTCATCTTTAATTGCTGCATAGTCAGCAGACCGGTACAAGTATTTAACATAGGGACGAGCTGGCAGACTATGCAGCTGAACAAAGTCCGCCGTAATACACAGTGCGTTGTGGTGAGGGTCTTCGGGAACTAGGGGGTCCGTGCTGCAGGAGACAGAAACTTCATTATTGGAAAATACCAAGTCCAAAATCCTATTGTTTTTGTTGGAGTGACAGTTGTACTGCAACAAGTTACATGCATTCATGTTGTCAAAAAAAGTGGTTTGCACCTGACCTTTCAGGTTTGTAGGGTGGAGAGAACAACCGTCACTTGCAGGGGTCCACGTTAAGTTGGGTTGGTTAAAGTCACCCAGCACAATAAACTTGTCGACCGGGTGCTCCATTATAATGTTTGCCAAATTATCGGAAAAGTTACCCAGCTGAGTTGTTAATGAGTTACCTAGGTTTTGAGAGCAAATATAAACAACACATATATGCATTTTGTAAGTTGTCCTAGGTCTTTTTTGTTGCAGGGATAATGTGACCCATAGGTCTTCTGCTGATGAATGCCACTCGCCGCGCGCATGAGCCACAATCTCACGCCTAACGGCAATTAAAACCCCACCTCCCATAGTCTGACCTGTACTGGTGTAATCCCGGTCCCGTCTCCATACCATATATCTGTCATCAAATAATTCGGAATCGGATATACCATCAGTCAGCCAAGTCTCAGTCAAGCAAATAACATCAAAACCATACATACATATATTTCTGTAGAAAACACCTGTTTTAGTTCGCAGTCCCCGCACGTTCTGATAAAAAATGCTAATAGGCGCCATAATACATCATAAAAAACACTAGAGTAAGTATAGAAAAAACAATACAAAGCACATTCAATCCGTCAAAATAAATATTTTTTAAGTATTGAGAGATGAATACATACAAGTGAAACAAAGGTTTATCTCCATACGCATAAGGTCCAAAGACGTAGTACATAGTTGAACGTTAAGAAATAAAAAATAATTATTGTAAGGTAGACTGTTAAATCTCAATAAGCAATATACATCTTTAAGGTAACGAGTGCAGGATTTAATGTCATAATAGCAATAATGTACGAACTGGTTCAAAACTAGTGATAAGCAAACAAAAGGACGGTGAGAAAGGAATGCATAGAAAAAATAAATACCAGTGGTTCTCAAACCTAATGAGGCGGAGTGAGCGATATGCAACTCACCAGGACGCTGAACCGAGAATTTCAATATCAAAACTTTTAGAATAAGTTTTTGTTTCATATAACAATAAACTACCGTCTTATCTATGATAGCTTGTAGTAAACCCTTTTCCTGAGTCACTTTTATGAGTAGTGGTCCACATGATAACTGGTTAAAAGATGGCTATGCATTTCTCGCCGTGCTTCTGAGGAGCGAACGTCAAAAATATATCTTTATATATTTCATAAGTGTGTGATTTAGGAGCTCAACTTATTCCCCGGGATAAAGGGAAGCTTTCGACTTCATTAACATATGTTGGGTAATCTGGTATCTTACTCCAATAATCTTATGATGAAACTACTTCAATGAAGATACGAAGGGTAACTCAAACGAAACTAAAAAAGATATTGAAGAATCAAACTTAATTATGCGCATATTAGATATATGAGAATTTATTAATTTAATTTATTTCATCAGATTTCTACATAAAATAAAAAATAAAATTTTTTATTTTTCACAAAACCCTACGCAAGTAAAGCGGCATTGATTAAATTTATGATATCTAAGATCTTACTGTCTTAGGACATAGAGAACATAGTTTTTTCTCAGTCTCGTCATAATTTAACATGAAAACGTGCGCGTCGTTAAATGAAACATCTATATTCATGCTGTATAGTCTTCTAACATACGAGGACGAGTTAGACCGCCACGATCGACACGAAACACGAAAATACACAAAATGATCGGTTTAAGTCCCTTTAAGCGGAAATCTTTTTGACTAAACTGCATTCGACGAGCGAGTCAAGCAAGCGGCCAATGAGGGCTGATGCCATTACTGCCTGACTCATAGCCAAAAAGAACACGATGCGGCATTCCAATTGCAACTGTGTGTAGTATTTTCTCCCGATTATCAGGGAGCATTTGAAGGATGCAACTAGGGGGGCGGGGAGGGCGACGGCGGGGGAGCGCGCGCCGCCCAGTCGAGCCGTGGCCGCCGCGCACACCGCACGTAAATGGCGCGCTAGAAACAACCAAATGAGTACTCCGCGAGACCAAACGCGAACCCCGTTCACCACGAGACGACCGGCCAGATATTGTTGACTGTGATCATTTTGTAGTTTAAATTAATTAATCATCTAGTATAAGAGTGGTTCGGACTGTACCGGTTTGTGGCTAATGTGAGTTGAGATCGCGAGCGTGTGGCTGCGGATCACGTGCCCTACATTTGGGTGTCGTCGCCGGAACGCTCAAATGCTGCATTTTTACGTTTATTTACAATCAGGCAATGCTTCAGTAGTAATAGTCGTGTAGCCTAGCTTAATACGTAGTTAAGTAGTCCTAGTGTTATTACTGTCATTAAAGTGTATCGTCTCGTAAAATGTTGATGTCATCTGTATCGAACGCATGCGATCTCGCAAGGCATTTGCGATTTGGACTATGTAGTGTTCATGTATCAGCTTGATGCGATTAATTGTGATCAATAAATCATTTAAACATTCCTTTTCATGTTTTTAGTATCACCCCCCGTCCGTTTACCGAAGACCAGCCAGTCTTTTGCACTGAGTGTCTGCGTATATTTATGTGGCGTAGCCGGTAGCGTTGTAGTTTGAGCCCTATTACTAGTGTTTAGACTCTAGATTGGGGTGTGGAGCTCTGAATAGAAACATTAAACCCGAATGTCTGTAAATTCACCATCTTATTTCTTCATTTTTACTTAGCTCCTCCGCAATGCTTCGCTAGTGACTATGTACATTTCACTACATGTAGTTTTTGGAGTGTGTAGTTTGTGTAGTTTGAGGTTGGAGTGACGTGTTGGAACACCGTGAGCGATGCACGTGGCTACCTGAAGGTAAATAATTGCTCCCACGTGGCTGTGAGCTCAATTAACCTCCCCGTGGGGTCGGCACGCACACTTTCACTGATGGAAAACCTGTACAACTAACTGTTGTTATAAATACAACCATTACTGACGTCGCCCTCCATTGGGTGTCACTAATTACTGATTTTCGGGATAATTAGCTTTTCTATTAACAGTTTTGGTATTGGATTCGGTTCATTTGAATTCGAATGCGGTTTTTTGACTTTTCTGGATTTCTTAAGCGGATACTACCAGATTTAAATAAATTTAATTTTCCTTTTTGTGTTACCTAATATTTTCTAAAAACAGAGACATAAAATATATCAGAATTTAATAAATCAGGTGACTTAACCCACACAATTTCAACCAAAGCCATGACTATCAGTTTTATATACATAGATGAATTAATATTCTATTCGGATCATTTGGTAGAACACATTAGATACGTGGTGTGTGTGCGTCTGTGCGTGAGGGTGTTTGTGTCTGGCGGGGTGGAGGGGTGTTCCAGGGGTGTGGGTGTGTGAGGCCCCGGCGGCGCGGAGGGGGGGTTGCGGGCCGGCACATGGGCGATCGATGCGGGGCGCGTTGCCCGCGTATCATTTGCGTGCCACAGCTCTTCTCCCCTCTCCCCGGATTCCTTCGATGACCTACAGAGTCCAGATTCCCGATGGATCCGGTCAGATCATTTGTATTATACCGTAGGGAGCACGTGATTCTCACGTGGTTTTTATTGAGAGGTTATTTTATTATGACATGTCGATAAGCAATAATTATGTTTTATTTATTTAATTGTCATTGGTTTGTTGATTGCGTTCTTGTTTCTTTGGGGGTATTGGAATCGTTTGGGGTTATTTTCTTTTTAGTTTTGAGGCGCTCAATATGACAATAATATCTTTAGACAGTAATAATAACATTATGATCAATTCGTTCAGCTTTGAGATCTTGCTGATAATGAGACCTAAAATCAACTTAAGTTCGCGTTTATTAGTTATAAAGATTACTTTTGAAACTTTGTAACTTTGCAGAATTTAACTCTAAATTAAATAAATAGTCATTTCTACGAAGGTGACTTCGTTGCTGATAGAAAACTTTTCTACGAATAATTTAAAGTTCAACTATACATCATTATGAATGCAAATCATACAGGCGTGGGTTATAACTTGGGATAACACCGTTGATCGGTAGCAGCATCTTCGTGCAAAACTGTTCGTATACCGTTATCATACTTAGTTTCATAACTAAATATATTGCTAATTATAAGTAGGTATAGACTGCTTTATTGCAAGTTTACAGTATCCACATAATTATATCGTACGCACATCACAGATTTTACAAGTTTATATATTGCCAGTTAAATTGTGGATGCTTCTAGTAAACTAACTAAAAACAAATTACATAAACTGACTTGATTATGCTACCATAATTAAATTATTTTCCGTTAATATTACTTGACGCAAGTATTTCGGCTCTAATTCCTTCATCTAAGGGCTAATTTTTCAATCGTCAGATAAGATTTTTATGAGGAATAAATATGACAGTTTGACAGTTCTTATTTAAAAAAAAAGCACAGCCACGTCACGTACATTAAACGTATGCTAGAATAATCTTTATAACTAAAGGACTCATGTAAATGACAATAGTTCTTGTATAGAAACTATGTCAGACAGCTATTTTTATTCTTCAGATAAAAGTTATCTGGCGAATGAAAAATTAGCCCTAAGTACGAAGACGAAAGATGAAAGCCGTCTTGTATTACGAAAACTTTTCGGCAGATAAATGAATAGTATATTGACTTACAAGATGCTTCCATATAATATGTTTTATATTCTAGGTCCTTGTTATAAATCTACCTTACTATATTTTCCGATAATTCTTGTGCCAATTTCGATCAATGCTAGACTGAATATCAAAACGGAAAAAAGTAGATATTTCATTGATTAGGAACGATTGCATCATCTTTATTTAGCTTTCGAAAAAACGCAGTTAGCTAAATATTTCGAGGTTATTGAGGAATGGAGGAGAACAAATGCAATTTATTATTTCTTACAGTTTTGATTTAAATTGGTAAATACTCCAAACATAATTCTCATTTGATATTTTTTTTGGATGAAAGTCGTTGAATAGGATCGTTCGATTACTCGAGGAACCTGAGTAATCTATACTAATATTATAAATTCGAAAGTAACTCTGTCTGTCTGTATCTTACCTTTTCACGACTAAACCACTGAACGGATTTCGATAAAATTTGGCAGAGAGATAGATTGCATCCCGCATCCCGGAGAAGGACATAGGATAGTTTTTATTGACATACCTCGCGGGCAAAGCCGTGGGCGGAAGCTAGTCAGAAATAAAATACGGTACAGAGTCATTTGAAACACAAACATATCACACGAGATTGAACATAATTTTGTAAATTCGGGATAAGTAAAAAAAAAAACCGGCCAAGAGCGTGTCGGGCCATGCTCAGTGTAGGGTTCCGTAGTTTCCCGTCCGTCACAATAAGTGTTCCCACTTATGAGTTTAAAAGTGGGTATCCATCCATCGTATACGATTAAACTACAAACAGTCCAGAAATTATTTTGTACAATTTTTTGTCTTTTTTGTACAAAAACTGTTGTTTCCATCAAGTTCAAAATAATTTTCCTAGAAAGTCCTTATAAAGTTCTACTTTTCAGATTTTTTTCATATTTTCTAAACTTATGGTTCAAAAGTTAGAGGGGGGGGGACACATTGTTTTTTACTTTTGGAGCGATTACACAGGTCGACAAAATTTGACAAACGCTCTCCCCCAGAAACCAGATGATACTTTCCCGAAGGATTTTGACGCGCTGAATTCGAATCTGGCCTCAAAATTGCTCTATCACGTCAGGATTTTGAGATATCCTAACCTAAAAGTGCAAAAAATACCGTTTTTGCTCATTTTTGAGGTTATGTAGCACGGCCGATCCTATTTTCTTTCAAAAATTATTAATAGCATCTCAAAGCACTAGTCTTCCTCTTTAAAATGACGTTGAGTTTACTCTAATATCTTTTTGTTTCGCTGAGATATCGCATTTTGAAATTTTCGTACGTGTATTGTTCTACGTTTGAGAATTCATACACATACATTTTCTATTGGAAAATTTCAAAATGCAATTTCTCAGCGAAAAAAAAAAGATATTTGAGTAAACTCAACGTCATTTTAAAGAGAAAAACTAGTCCTTTGAGATGCTATTAATAATTTTAGAAAGAAAATAGGATCGGCCGTGCTACATAACCTCAAAAATGAGCAAAAACGGTATTTTTTGCACTTTTAGGTTAGGATATCTCGAAACCCTGACGTGATAGAGCAATTTTGAGGCCAGATTTGAATTCAGCGCGTCAAAATCCTTCGGAAAAGTATAGTCTGGTTTCTTGGGAAAAAAATTGTTGACCTGTGTTATTTCCGTAATTATTGACATTATCAAAAAATGATTTTTGTAAACCCCTATTCATTTTTAAATACCTTTCTAACAATATATCACACGTTAGGGTTGAAATTAAAAAAAAATCACTTCCCACTTTACATATAAGGGAGCTACCCTAATAAAACATTTTTTTCCAATTTTTATTTTACCACTTTGTCGGCGTGATTGATATACATATTGGTACCAAATTTCAGCTTTCTAGTGCTAACGGTCACAGAGATTAAGCGAGGACGGACAGACGGACAGACAGACATGGCGAAACTATAAGGGTTCCTAGTTGACTACGGAACCCTAAAAAACAACGTAATTAACACATAGATAATCATGAAATTAGAACCATGACAATAAATCTTTAAACACACAACACCCAAAACTATCTACGCATTCATAACATCACGCCTACCCCCGCCGCGGAGGGTTAGACAGAGTTGTACCCCACATTTCGTCAGTTATGTTTTCCCATGTCATATGGGACGAGCGTATTGCCATCAATTGGACAAATAACCTGACTCCAGCCTACCATTGAGAACTTTCAAACTCAAACTCAAAGCATTTATTTCAAATAAACCATTTACCATACCATACATTTTATACCAACCTGTTTACCGTATCCATGAACATCCGCGATCATCCATGAACATCCGTGAACATTCACCGTTACATTTCCTTTCATCCATATCACGACGATCTCATTTACCTAATTTAAAGGATCACTCCTCCTTTGATAGCGGATTAATGGCCTCGTCAACAACCCCCACTTCCTTCCCGGTATTATTTGGGACCCGACGGTTGTTGGTCCCGAATTATTTGGTTGAACATTTTCACGGTAGTATAGTCTTTTCCGTAGCGTGATGGGTTCTGTTAAGCGGTGCAGCAGGAAAATAATAATGATTACTGTGCGTTGGAGGGGCGTGTGTCTAAGGGGCTTGTGGCTAAGTAAAAACAGCCAAACAGGTCGATCGATCAGGTTAAACTACGCTTGCCGCGGTTGGTCCGTGGATGGGTGACCATCTTCATATACCAAGACCTCTGCGTGCCTCGGAAAGCACGTCAAGCCGTTGGTACCGGCTGTCATTCGTGGATCTTAGACAGTCGTTACGGGTCGTCAGAAGCCCGAAAGTCAACCAGTCTTACCAATGGGTATCGTATTACCCAGTAACTGGGCTGTGGAAGTCAGATAGTCGCTCCATGTAAAATACTGATATTCAGCTGCGTCCGGTTAGACTGGAAGCCGACCCTAACATAATTGGGAAAAGACTACGCAGATGTAGGTACTGCAGGTTTACGAGAGGGTTATTATCATGATAGAAAATTATGTTTATTTTTCTAATATATTTTAAAGACAATTACATGTCAATTTATCATTCTATATTTAAATTGTTTTAGTCTGTCTCGATGGTCTACTGGTCGCAAGCGTTACTACTGGTCCTGATTTCGATTCCCGGGACGGGGCTTTCCCCGCCCCGGAAAGAAATTCCAGATTGAAAAACCCCAATATCCCTTTGGATATTGGGGTTTTTCAATCTGGAATTTCTCAGTAGCAGCCCGGAGTCTGGATTTATGCCCGGTTGGTGGCAATAGGCTTGTATACACCCCCTTTGAGGATTACAGGCGTAAAGCTGTGTGCTATGTTGTAATTTTTAAAAACTAGATGGCGCTTAAGGATTTTGATTTATATGTAAGGAGTTCTAACAATTAAAATTCTAGACAAGACCGTCTTCGAACTCAAATAGGAAGGCCTATTTGGTTTCGAAGACGGTTACTGAAATATGAATGTGTATTATGAGAAGTAAGTATACTTTATTGTTGTAAATTAAAATAATAAGTAAGCAAATAATAACTAATACCTAATGTATTGATTAAAATAACAAAATTGAATCCTAACTTAACTAAAACTATATACAAACTAAAATATAGCGTCGAAAAATTCATCCACATCGCTGTCGACTGGTAATGTACCCAATAGACTGGCGGCATTACCACGTTGTATGTCAATGCTTAGCCTCTGGCCAAGGTAAAAGACAGGTCACAAGAAGTATGATGAGGATAATTTTATGATAAAAAAACATCTGTCTTTAATAACATTTGAACGTTTTCTTGAAAGGCAAACTTGGATCAATTTAGGCAATTGTTGATAACCTGTCTCCTAAGCCAAGATATCTTGTAGGTGTCTAAGGACGCAGTGTGACTTAAAACTTCCTTTTTTAATGCTCTTATAGGCAAAGGTTTGCAAAAGCGAGGGAGCGATAACAGGATGCATCTTAATTCAATATTGGGTTTCAACTAAGTCGGGTCAGCGCCATATTTTATTATCCAGACATCATAAATGTAATGAAGTGAAAAAAAAATATATTATAACGACACCATTACACAACAATATGTCGTCAGCATAACAGACGGTCGTTACTCACGACTGATTGGTTTTAGACTTGGGTGAGGTAAAAATAAAAATGAGATATATATTTTTTTACTAGTCTTTGATGTCCCACTACTGGACAAAGGCCTCCCTACCACCTCTCTTTGTCCAGAGCTCCCACGGATCAATCTTTATTAAAGGAGCCCAGCTCAACCCGCTGCTCTCCGTCTGGGGTTGCCGCAATGTCGTTGGCCATTATGCGGGACCCACTGGGTCGTAAGTTTGGATCGTCTGACATGCGGCAGATGTGTCCAGCTCATGGCAGCTTTCCGAGTAACATCAGTTATTTTAGTATATTTTTACAACAACAAAAAATATACGAAGACTAAAATATTTTATAAAATACATTTTCATTTACATATTATAATTCAGCTAATACTGTAAATGTTTCTTTAGGTTAATCTATTAATTGGACCGAAATTAAGCAGAAAGGGTAGGTAGGTAATGTAAACAGAACATTTTAATACTCCAACAAACATATAATATTCGTCGAGTTAGGATTTTCTTCACTCAGGAACCCTAATTCCCGGTAGATTCAATCCTGTTTCCATTACCTAACTGTCGTCTACAATTGTATTGTTAGCAAAATATTTGCAAACAACTTTTTATCAAGAAGCAGTAGCGTACCAGCCTATAATAAAGCTGAAGAGTTTGTTGGTTTGTTTGAACGCGTTAATCTCTGGAAGTTTCTGTTGGATTTGTTTTTTTTTTATTGAATTTGTTACCCCGATTCTTGAGGAAGGCTATAACATCTCGTTAGGATCCTTGAGAGCCGACCAAAAAGAAAACAGTCTGAAAGAACGGTAAGCGAAATCGAAGTAGGTAATAGCACAGACGGGCGATACGATGCGACGCAGTGGGTCGGGGGAATAAGAAATTTCGCGTAAACTAAGTCACGTGCAGAAGCTAGTATGATAATAATTTAGTAATTGATGGATACCAAAATCGTGCATTTATAATAGTGAGTGTCTTCAGCAACCATTAATTCGAGCCAACATACATTTAAAGTAAGACTAAGTCTTTAATCAGTGACCGTGGTGGCTCAGTGGTAACGACCCTGACTTACGAATTGTACGTCGTAGGTTCGAACCCAGGCAAGTGCTTTACTTTGTGTAGGTAAATAATTTCAACACAACTGCTCTCAAAGCGGTGAAGGAAAACATCGTGAGGTAACCGGCATGTCTTGAAACCACCCGAACTAGGCTTGCGCGGTAGATTATATTGTAACTTAGCCCTCTCCTTCTTGAAGAGAGAAGGCCTGTGTCCCAGCAGTGGGAACACTATAGGTGATATTACTTTAGCCACAGCTTATCAACATAACGTATCAACATAATAATATATGAAAACCAAGTGATATAATTCCACCAATTCACAATCTTGCCTAACAAATCCAACAGATCTTCGTTGCCAAATATTATTGATAATGTAAATATCTCAAGAATGAGTGGTCCAAGGAGATTGCTCAACTGAGCCCGACCTGATTATAACGTCTAGACTGGATATATACAGTTCAATACGCACACTGGCTTCCTTATTGTTAGCCTAAATCATATTTTTCCTAGACTCTTTTCTAGGACGATGTAGTAGGTACGTATTTGTCTGAAAACTTGCTGCTTAAAATGAGTGGATATGGTTGATCTTTCCTGATTTTTATTACCTGAGATATAACTGTTTCACTTATCCTTAACTTGTTATTGCTCACGACTTCTCTCGCTTACAAATAATTAAAACTAACCCTCGCTCTCTCGAGAAAAGTTTAATTAAATTGGAACCATTAAACATGCCAAACATCATTTTTCAAAATCGTTTCATGTTTTGAAACTTATTGGTGATTAAAAAGTATTTAAGTGACATATAACATCACGCCTGAATTTTCTAAGAGTTAGGCAGAGAAGTACCTACAGTACATCCACATTTTACCAGTTACTATTTAGTCCCACGTAATAGGGTGCGATCATATTAGTACTATTTAGTAGTAATATAATTATGTAAAACATCTCTTATTGATCAAACTCAAACCATTTATTTCAATTATACGAGTACCATGTACAGGCACTTTTGGATTGTCAAAATTAAATATTCTGTCAGTTAGTCAGAAAATTGTAGTTAGCCCATTCCAAAACTTAGATCTCTATGAAGAAAAACGGGCAAGAAACTCCATGGACACTCTTTCAAATTAAGATATTACAAAATCCTGATCTAAACATATGCTTGCTTATGTTAAAGTTAGTAAGTATTTTTTGGATGCACGAAGAAGCCTCCTCGTGTAGCGCAGTTTGTTCCGCCAGTTACTGAACTGAATCGAGCGCTCGGCGCATCCTGGACAGTCACACGCAACACCTTATTTGACTGGCCAATTCTTCCCTTGCGGTGGTAGGGCTAATGCCCGCCTGGTTTTCGACCACCCTCCGACCGGAGTCCGGCGTTAAGCAGCCTGCAGTGTTTCGTCGATGCGTGGGAGTTCCAGTGCCTTAGGCATCTTCTGGGCACGCTCGTTCCATCATAGATCTCATCCATCGCTTTCCAAAAGGCGTGACAGAGGTCAAGCGCGGGCCAATAAAGCAATAAAAAAAGTGATGCTTACCTGAAATTGAAAAGGATTTTTGTTCATACCCAGAATTTCGGAAAAATAAAAAAAAATATTCTTTTCCCCTACCATCAGCCAATGGTACAGTCGCCGTCAGATATATTGTAGCAGACAAGGTGACCAAATACTTCTGAACAATTCAAAATGTCAATAAGTTCCATACACTACAAGTTACCATTAATATCTGAACATTCATTACTTCATTAATATCTGAGTAGATGCTTGTCAATAATTTCTATACACACAACTAACCAAAAATATCTGAAACTTACAATGTCAAGTGTATATACGCAGACAAACATTAAGCTTACCTAATTCGTTACTGCGTGATATAAAGGACGAACCAAAAACGACCATCGACTTGACTACCTGTGGTTAGTCTAGTCAGTCCAGTACTATACACTTGACGTTGTAAGTGTTCAGATATTTTTGGTAAGTTGTGTGTATAGAAATTATTGACAAGGATCTGCTCAGATATTAGTGAAGTAATGAATGTTCAGATATTAATGGTAACTTTTAGTGTATGGAACTTCTTGATATTTTAAATTGTTCAGAAATATTTGGTCACCTTGTCTGCTACAATATATCTGACGGCGACTGTACCTGCATCTCTACCTACCACATTTTTCACGTGACGTCACACCTTTCCATACCTTAAAACCTGATCTCATTAAGAAACTTGTGAACTCTTCGCAAGCCACTGGATCCTGAAGTTCCCAACTTTTACAAACTTTATGTAAAGTTTTTTCAATGTCAACAAACTGTAATAAGGTTCTGTAGGAGAATAAATTTGTGTGGAAGTAAACGGGTAAGTCGAGTAATGGTTACGAAAATGTCTGTAGATTTTGGGATACGAGAATAAATGTTTTTACTTTAAGTTGAATCTTTTCTTTTTTTTTCTTTTGGATCAATCGATCAGGTTAAGCTTTGCTTGCCGCAGTTAGTCCGTGGATGGGTGACCATCTTTACATAACAAGATCCCTCCGTGACTCGGCAAAGCACGTTAAACCGTTGGTCCCGGCTGTTATTCGTGGATCTTTGACAGTCGTTACGGGTCGTCAGAAGACCGAAAGTCTGACAACCAGTCTAACCGAGGGGTTTCTTATTACCCAATAACTGGGTTGTGGAGGTCAGATAGGCAGTCGCTCCATGTAAAATACTGGTATTCAGCTGCATCCGGTTAGACTGGATGCTGACCCCTACATAGTTGGGAAAAGGCTAGGCAGATGATGATGATGACTTCACGTTGATTCTCTTAGTTGTTCTCCATTTGGTTTAGTGGCCGAAAGCGCTAATACTGGTCCTGAGTTTAACTACCAGGTAAGGCAAAGTTTTTATGGGTTTTTCCAACTGGAATTTCTCAGTAGCAGCCGAGTTTAGACTTTTAGTCTTCTAATAAGGCCCATTGTAAGCGACCACGTTCCAATATTATTATACTAAATACAAGACTCCATTGACGACTTCTTTCTTTTTTTCTCTATTAGATATTGATTGAGCCCATTTCGGATGAAATGAGTCACAATTATATAGAAATGTCTTCGATTCATATTGAGTCTAGGTCGACGTGAGTAAGAGCTTTGTAATAGGCACTATTACGTTATTATTACGACTCCACTGCCAACTAACTGACTGACTAACCCTGCGTCCTAACCAAAAGAATTCGTCGCGCTAATACGCGATGATCGCGTTCATAATGTCACTGTTCGGTGAACCAGAACGCGCGGTCGAACCGACAGAGTGCCTTCCGATTTTCGTACGATCGCAAACTCGCGGCCTTATTCGTAATTAAAAATAAGGCCGCGTAAGATTAAGAGTAAGGCAGTTCCATTCTTCTTTTGTGGTATCGGTACGAACCGATTCCACAAAACAAGAATTGATCTGAAATAACATAATATCACGTCTACATTCGACTTTGAGTAAAAAATACCAAAATCAAAAAACAGAATCAAATCATCCAAAACCATTTCAATGCATCATTCACAGAATAATCTCGCTGTATTCTCTTCTGAACTATCTCAATCCGGCTTATCTAATCAGCCACTGCAATCAACGGTATTAACAATTTTCTCCAATTTCAGCTAAAAGAAAAAGAAAAAACAAAATAAGATTGTTTCTAATTTAAACAGCGAACCAAAGTTGTTCGCGAAAAGCGAACCGATGCATGTTCTCAAATAAAATTTAATTTAATTAATAGAAAACAAACAGCTCATTTATCAAATTAAATTTTAGTCGACAACATCCATCGGTTTCTTAATAAACGTCAACTATATTCAACGATCCTGCATACTTATCTCTTTTGTTGACTGTACAGAGGCCAGCACACCAAGCTACCCGAAACTGTCAAATTTTCCCAATCAACTTTGAACCTTATGCTTTAGCGATAAAGTTGAAAATCTAGTAAAGAAATTTGACAGATTGTAGTAGCTTGATGTGCTGGCGTCTGTAGATTATAATATAGTTTTATACTTCCCTTGTCAAGCAAGAAGCGAAAGCTGAGGGGCAATTCTCGTAATTTTAATAACGTTCAGTCTGATCAGTCTCAATCTGTCAAAAATACCTCTGATTTTTCTACACTTTTGACAAGTTTTTGACATTTGTTTGTCGCTGAGATGAGACTGTGACTATATTTTGAAGGTTTTAAATTACGAGAATAAATTAATTGGCCCTCTGAACCACTAGTAAAGCTTGCCAAGCGTTTTCCCAACTTTGAACCTAATGCTTTAGCGATAAAGTTGAAAATCTATTAAAGAAATTTTACAGATTGTAGTACCTTGATGTGCTGGCGTCTGTACCGTTCTAAGTGATGGGATTGAATGTATTCGCTTCAAATGAATAAATCGAAAATAATCATTTTATATTGTAGATAAATCAGTAGAGAAAATCCTTGCATCCACTCAAATATCAATAAAATACATAAATTATTTGCCAGGATACGGATTTGCCACCATAAACAAGATGTTAATGTTTAGTTTCTATTTTAAAACTTTGATAAAATGTTATGAACAAAAAACGCTGTATTTTAATATGTAGTAAACCCCATATTTATGTGTATACACTACAACACAATTGATACGGCAAACCAGTGCATAGGTACTATATTTTTACGCTGATTTCCGCTATAAAACATGCAAAATTGAAATTAAAGTAAACAAAGCGGCTTATTTATATTGTTTTATATTTAATAATGATAAACACAGGCATAGAAACCGCACCATTTTTTATTTGACAGCCAAAAATCGATAATTGTTACTACATACAAATTAAAGTGAAATTATCGTAATTTGTGTTATGACGTTGCTGCAATCACTAGTTCCATCTGTCAAAAAAGGTTAACTTAGTGGACAGAGTGTAATGAGCTTTCCGAGGCACGGAGGGGTCTTGGTATGTAAAGATGGTCACCCATCCACGGAACAACCTTAACCTGATCGATCAATCCATGCAGCTGCTGTTTACCTAAACTAATCACTATTAAAGCTTACATAATGAAAACATAGCCTCAAGGTGACCGCTGCGACATTGGATGTCCTATCAGATAATTGACAAACAGTCTCAAAGGGGCCAAGTTTCTTTTCTTGTTCTTTCATTTTTTGATATTTTGCTTCAAATAATTTTGATAGATGGAAAGTAATTGAATTTCTGATAAGATAGGTCACGCCAAATATTCCGCTGGGTAGACGAAAAGCTGATTTGTATTTGATTTAATCTGTGTATAACTTGACGTTTTTGGAATATAATTGAGTACATTCTAGCACGGCTGTAATTTTTTTCATTCCCTGGGTAAACTTTTCTATCTTCATCATTTTACCTACCTTTTTTAAACAACGAATATTTTTGCCAGCTTGAAAATATTTTGGATGAAAAGAGCTACATTCTTTCATCAATACTTAATATTATAAAAAGGTAAAAAAAGTTCATCACGCTACGAGCCTTAGGAGTCGAGCAAAAGGAAAAAAAAATCATAAAGAACACTCAGCGAAAACGAAGTAGTAGCGCGGCGATGCGATTCGACGCGATGAGTCGGGGCCGAAATTTCGCGGCAGAAACTAGTCAAAAATGTTCTCCAACCATCTTTCACAAACAGACCACATCAAGCTTCTCACACAGTACGAAAAACCCTTAAAACCATTGTATGAGATTGCCGACGGTGTTGGGTTGTTTTATTGAAACACTTTTGTACACAGACACTATTTAATTTGTTTACTGATGACACTTCACAAAGATGTTATACGTTGATTATTTCCACTTTTCTATAAATTATTGTGCAGAGCGCACATGTCGTGTGTGGCTGTACCAGAGAGAGAGAGAGAGAGCACGTAAGAAAGAGATGGATGTAAATATTATATAAATTAGTATGGCAATACTAAACATTCTCACGCCCTCTTTTAACAAACTGCACTACTTAAAAATTTACAAAGCAAGTTGTTTTATAGTTAGTAGGTATATTAATTTACAATTTAGGTAATGGTGAATTATTATTTGGGTATCTTAAGGTAGGCTAAATTAATTGTTATAATAAGTATAAAATATGTAGTAGGTGTATAGACCTATATAGGTATGTAGTATAATAATTATTTATGTTAGCTAACTATTCTGTTTCACTTTAAGTTTAAACATACAAATCTTAATGATATAAGCTAGTCATTATTATTACATTGTTCTAACAAAATCAATTTATGTATGGGCCTAGTATAATCGCCCTTGGTTGTATGTATGGTTACAGATCTTATTAAGTTGTCGTTCTTGTTTACATTAGTAGATATAACTTTGCCTAAAGGCCACAAGGTAGGAGGTGTACATTCATCTTTGATTATTACAATGTCTCCTACTTTTAAGTTTTTCTTAATATCTAGCCACTTATTTCTACTCTGTAATTCAGAAATATAATTAAAATAAAATTGCTTCCAAAATCTTTGCTTAATTAACATTATTTTTTGGTACACACTTAATCTAGATTCATTCAAATCTAACACACTAGGTTCTGGTATGTCTGTTATAGAAGTTCCTATGATAAAATGGGCTGGAGTTAAACAGATAACATCATCCGGAACATCAGCAATTGTACATAATGGTCTAGAATTTAATATGCCCTCTATTTGGACTAAAGTTGTATATAACAATTCGTAAGTTAATTTAGTAGAAAACAAATGTCTTTTAAGTAATGACTTAACTGATTTTATACCAGCTTCATAAATACCACCCATATGACTGGCAAGTGGTGTTGTAAATTTATAATCAATAGAATTAGAAACACAAAAATCAATTATTTGGCTGTAAGACTTATCCGACTTGAACATTTTATAAAGCTCATGTAATTCAGTTTTAGATCCTCTAAAATTGGTAGCATTATCAGTATACAAACATGTTGGAGTACCTCTTCGAGATACAAACCTTTTCAAAGCACAAATAAATGCCTGGGAACTTAAATCAGTTACGAGCTCTAAATGTATAGCTCGTGTCGCCAGACATACAAATAGACATAAGTATCCCTTTGTGTACTTAGAGTTTCGAGTCATTGAAGTCCTGACAGCTATTGCTCCACTGAAGTCAATGCCTACATGAAGGAACGCTCTTGTTAGGGTTACTCGGGGAGAAGGGAGACTAGCCATTTGCTGACCACAAGTTTGTGCTCTAAATCTGATGCATTTAACACAAGCATGAATTATCTTTTTGACTTCATTCCTACCATGAATAATCCAGTATTTTAATCTTATATTATATAAGGTGCTTTGTATTCCAGAGTGTAGCAACTTTTGGTGATAATGTTTAACAATTAATGATGTTATGTAATCTTTAGCGGGTAGTATAATAGGGTGAGCTTGACTATAGGATATGTCTGATTGTTGAATGCGACCTCCAACTCTGATGAGCTTGTCTTGGTCTAGGAAAGGGTTTAGTTTCCTTATGGGACTGGATTGGAATGTATATAGTTTTTGTTTAGGTAAGTCGGTATTATCTGATTGACTGAGTGATGATAGTTCTAAATATTCTCTTGAAAAACATTTAAGTTGTGTTATTTGAAAAATGAAATTAGTAGCTCTGTTGAGTTCTTGTACAGTTAAGTAAGGAGAATAGCTTAAGCCCTTGTTTTTGAGTTTGTTTATAAATCTAAACATGAATGCAATGATTCTTGTTAACTTTGTGAAGTTAGATACTTTTACAAACAAATCATAAAAATATTCATAATTAATAGGAATTTTATTTGACATTGTGGATGTATGACATAGTTGTGGACATGTATTGTGGACAGGAGTAATTACTTGAGTGGTAACTACTTGGGGTACTGTTATAGGCCAAGTAGATTTATCCTGTTTAATCCAGGTAGGGCCTTGCCACCATAAATCACAAGTGGGCAATTGTTTGGGCATAACCCCTCTAGTTATTAAATCAGCTGGATTTTGTTTGGTATTTATATAGTACCAATCTTCTGTGGCAGTTAATTCCATAACCTGCATTATACGATGAGAGACATATGTGTCATGTATATGTTTGTAAGGGGATTTTATCCAGCTAAGAACAATGGATGAGTCTGTAAATAGAAATTTAAAATCAATTTCTATATTATTTTTTGTAGTGTTAATAAACTTATCATATATTTTTGATAACAATAGTGTCCCACATAACTCAAGTCTAGGAATTGACTGTTGCCTTTTAATAGGAGCGACTCTAGACTTGGCCATGGCCAAAATGCAAGTAGATTTTTTGTTTGGATAATTTGCTTTTAAATATAAGCAAGCACCATAGGCTTTCTTAGATGCGTCACAAAACCCAATTAAGTATACGCTTGTAGGTATATCAGTAAAATACCATCTTGGGATCTTAATAGACTTTAAGTAATTTAATTGGTCAATAAACCTTTGCCAAAGATCTTGTAAATTGTTAGGTATGGGACTATCCCAGTCAATGTTTTCTTTCCAGATGTCTTGCATTAGAATTTTAGGAATAATTACTGTGGGTGCTAGAATACCTATCGGATCAAACATTTGTGCTATCTGTGATAATATAGATCTTTTAGTGTGGGAAGTGCTTGTAATTTCAGGTATGTGCGTATGGAGTATGTCCTGTGTAGGTAGCCACATTAAACCTAAAGTCTTAACAGAGTCTGGCTTGTTAAAATCGTATGAATTGTTTTGAGAACTAGAATTATTTTGTGAATTATGTTCACTAGATGTGTCCATAGTATGACTGGCAATCTGTGTTAAAATGTGAGGGTTGTTTGAAGTCCATTTGTGTAACTTGAACCCAGCTTTATTAAGCAAATCTATTAGTTGTAAACAGAGTTGAGTACACTGTTCCAGGGACTGTTGCCCAGATAAATAGTCATCCATGTAACTGCAAGTTTCTATGCATTCTGCAGCTAGACTGTGAGTCTCTTTATTTTTGTAAGCCAAATCTAGCATTGTGCGACATGCAAGATAAGGCGCACACTTAGTGCCGTATGTAACTGTTGCTAATTCTATGCATTTGAGTGGAGTACATTTAGATTCTCTCCATAAAATCCTCTGATATGATCTTTGCTCTGGATTCACAAATATACCTCTGAACATTTTAACAATATCACAAGAAAAGGCATATGTACTTGAATAGTCTGAATTTCAACACTATATTAAGTAGATCATTGTAAATGTTAGGACCTTCATGTAAAATATCATTCAAGGATGTGCCTGTTGATGATTTGGAGCTAGCATTAAAAACAACTCTTAACTTTGTTGATCTACTTTCAGATTTTATGATAGGTAAGTGAGGTAAATAGTATGTATTGTCTTGTGTAGGGGAGAAATCCTTTACATAGTATGCATGACCCAATTCAATATATTCATCGATGAATTCTTTATATTGAGTGAATAATGAAGGATCTTTTTGAAATCTAGACTCTAACTGTAATAAGCAGCGGTAAGCAGTATTAAATGAGTTACCTAAATCTTGTCGTTTGTCTGTCTGTAGGGGTAGATTAACTGTGTATTTACCCGAGTGATCTTGTACTGTAGTGGACTTGTATAAAGATTCACAATATTTATCTTGTGGAGATATTAGCTTTTGAGGTGTGATTTCCTCTTGTTCCCAGAAGCGTTGTAGAAGCTGATCTGTTGATAACAAAGATACATACATGCTGATGTGACGGTCAGGGCTACATGCATGTAAAGGCGTGTCACTTGTGAGTGTGCCTGATACAATCCAACCAAATACTGTATCAATCATGACCGGTAAATTGTGACCTAACTTTATGCGGTCTGTTAGTAAAAGCGAATAGAAAAGCTCGGCCCCTATGAGTATGTCTATAGTGCTAGGTATAAAGAATGTGGGGTCTGCTAGTTTGTGTGTAAGCGTGTGAGGTATATTCCAGTTGCTTGTAGCTATGTAAGTATGTGGTAACGGCACTGTAATGTTGTTCATTACTATGAATGTTAGATTATAGTTACAATCGTTGTATCGAGAAGAAATATTAGCTTTTATGTTTAATTGTGCAAGGCTGTCTTTGTTGCCCACACCTTTAACTGTGCACGCATGGTAGCTGTATGGAAGCTTTAACACACCTGCAAGCCTTTGTGTTATTACACTGACTTCACTGCCAGAGTCTAATAATGCTCGTGCATTTACCCAGTTTCCCATAGCATCTTGTATTTTTATAATAGCTGTTGATAGCAAGGTAGTATTATGTTTAGTGTTGGAGACAAGAACTGTTGGTGAGTTCGATTGAGAGTTTGTTTCACATTGGACATTTGGATTGTTAGTATTGTGCTGTTGCACGCAAGAGTTCAGTGAAGCAATAGTAGGAGGTACCTTAACTTCTGCTGTGGCAGGGCTTACTTGTTTAGGATGATCCATATGTATACTTGTATGATGTCTGCGATGGCATGACAAACACTTCAGTTTCGAACACTTATGTTTTGCATGGTAAGGCTGTAAACAGTTAAAACACAAAGTTTTAGACTTTATAAGGTTAATACGATCAGGTACACTCATTTCTATATAATTAGGACACTTATGTAAGCCATGTTTTTGTTGACATAACAAACAATCTAATTGACGTCTCATTGAAGTTGACAAATGTGTAGTTTTAACATTAGGCCTATCACTAGGCTTGTCATTGAGTAATTCAAATGCTGATCGCCTTATGTTTAAGAAATCTAGCAACTCAGACAATGTAGCCAGAGTACTTTCCTTTTTGTTTAATTCCCACGCTGCTCTCAGCGAGTTGTCCAGTTTATGAGAAATTAGGAATACTAATAGGACATCCCAACTGTCTACAGGCAGCTTAATAGCCTTTAGGGAATCTAGACTTTGTTGTAAAGTTACTAGAAATTCTTTTAAGTTATGTTTGCTAACAACATTGTAATTAGTAATAGCTTTTAAGTGAAAATTAACAATCATAGTTTGATTCTCATACCTTTTTGCTAGTATATCTAGTGCCTTACTGTAGTTTTCCTCCGTTATGAGAAGTGAAGTAATAAGTCCAGCCGCTTCTCCTGACAGGGCGGACTTCAGGTATTGAAGTTTGTTCACTGTTGGAATGTCTACACTGTCAACACAGGCATAGAATATGTTCTTGAATGCTGGCCACTCACGTATATCACCATCGAATTTTGGAAGCTCCAGTAATGGCAGCTTGACACGAGGCTTCCTTGCTGTACAATCATGTAACGAGGTACAATTTAAATGAGATTGCTCCATTACTTGTTGCGATCCTCCTGTTAATGACGCAATTTGTGCTTTAGTAGAATAATATTTTGTTTCGGTTGTCTCCCGATCTTGTTCGTTGGCTTGTTGCCGGTCGGGCGAGTCCAACATCTCAATATTGATTTGGATTTCCTCGTATCGCTCCATCAGTTTGGTTAATTCTTCTGATCTGACCTGTAGGTCGCTTTTAGTGGACTTTGCAGGATCGTAGCTCTGCACGTAGTTCGATATTCTTGTTAATTTACCTTTAATGGCGGCACGTGCTGTGCGTAGGTTTTCTATTGCTTCCATCTTCTGTGTTGGATGGAATCACGTGAATTTTATTTACTATTGTAAGATGCTTGTGAGCTGTGATGCTGAAAAAACGTTTTCTGTACTGTTGTACTATAGAAAAAATGCAACGCGTTTTTTTTTCTCAAAGATTTTTTCCTTTTTTTTTGAGTGTGTCGAGTTATCGAGTCGAGTAGGCGTCGGACGATACCGGAAATACAGTTAAATACACACAAATTCACTCAATTGATTTTTAGAGCAGCGGGATTGGTTGAATCCGCCGTATGCCGTCTGCTTTATCGACGACTTAAAATGTCAATTGCCTATTGGCTGCTTCTCTCCGGCCCTGTCGGTAAAACAGCACTTGTGTCTTCGTAAACGGCGCTGGCGATGTATGCCGAAGAGGCCCGAGGTGGCACGACGCGACCCGAAGCTATCCGACTTTCGTCGATCTTGTCGATGACTTCCTGCCGGCTTGATGCAACTCGCAAGCCACGCCTCCCACACCACCAAAAAAAATGGCGTTCGGTGTAGCTCGATGGACCAAACTTATGTATGAGATTGCCGACGGTGTTGGGTTGTTTTATTGAAACACTTTTGTACACAGACACTATTTAATTTGTTTACTGATGACACTTCACAAAGATGTTATACGTTGATTATTTCCACTTTTCTATAAATTATTGTGCAGAGCGCACATGTCGTGTGTGGCTGTACCAGAGAGAGAGAGAGAGAGCACGTAAGAAAGAGATGGATGTAAATATTATATAAATTAGTATGGCAATACTAAACAACCATGTTTACTCATCCGCTACGATCCACTGCATAACTTTGACAATTCAAACTGGCACTGTTCGGCATTCAGACTGGCGGTACTATTGGTACCGATAGTGACAATTAATGTAGGTATATACGTTTGTCCAAAGTCCATTAAATTCGTAATAATGCGATGCAATTGCAGAGCTGAGTCGTCGTGACTTCACGACGGTCAGGGCTGGCACGCCGGAGAAAAATGTTTATTGGAATTTTCTTTAGTTGCGTAATCACAACGTATGAAGAAATGTGTTTAACTTCTTCTTTGTGACTGCACGGCTTTTCTCAGATCTTGTTGGAACAAGACTTCGCCATTTCCACGGCATCGTCGATGGTGCAGAGGAAAATGTATTTTTAAAGTGAAAACTTCTTTAGGCGCACTTTGCGTACTTTCTGAACAGTGAACAAAACTACACCGTCACGCTCGGCTTGATGACGCTGAATCAGGTACACTCGGCACTGAACTGCGTATAGTCCATTAGCTTGGATCATTATTCCGCTGCAGAAACGTGATGGTGCTATCGGGATTCGATAGCTCGCATCTCTCTCTCACACTGGAAAAATAGTAGCATTAATACGTCAGAATACGGGCCCTGTCGTAGGTATTCACTTCTACTGTGTGGTCGTAAGCACACAGCCTTTTTTTTCTGGATAAATGACTAGAACTTGACATAAGGCAATTCGAATTGGAGCTTCTTGAGAAAAGGAAAGATCGCCCATAATATTATTTGATTTTGCATTTTGCTGTCATAAAAGATTTATTTTGGAATTGAGACTAGTCGTATAACTTGCTCTAAAAGGTAGTCTTAGTTGTTTTGTAATGCTCCTTAAAAGAAAGTTCGACCTGGCAAAATTTATCGCTATATTTTTTATTATTGTCTCTTAAATTGTTATCTACTCTAGTTTGAAAAGAAAGGGTGACTGGGAAATGACGGGCACAAGACACATTGTAAGATAAGATAATCATTTATTTCCTCAATCATGAGTACAATACATACAACACAAATTGTCAGCATGCAAGAGATGTTAAAGGTAGGGATAAAACAGATCGTCGCGTTTGTCTCAAAAAATGGCATGCAAATATTAAAAAAATAAATTATAAAGTCACTCCGATTCTAATTATTAAAAAAAAAATGCCAGTATAATATGGAACATCACACTAATATTATAAAGGCGAAAGTTTGTGAGTGTGTGTGCGTATGTGTGTGTTTATATGTTTGTTACTTCTTCACTCTTAAACGGCTGGACCAATTTTGATAAATTTTTCTATTGAGGTAGCTGACATCCTAAATGACCACATAAGCTACTTTATATCTCGATATTACCACGGGATCGACATTTACACGGGTGAAGCCGCGGGGCGCAGCTAGTTAAAAATATTGTAAATAATATATTAGTAAAAAATGATCAAATTCTCTCATCGAAAGACTCATTTAAATTATAGTCAAATTGTAGTCGTATTGAGAAAAAAGCAAGACAAACAATACGAACCATTACAAAGCCGATTTCCACAACAACACGTAACTTCTACGCTGAGATTTCCCCCTCTGAAAGTGCTACTCGTGACGTCATCTGACATTCAAAATCCTTATGAAATACACAGGTGGTTGACATTTTCTATCCACGTGCTACATTTCATAAACTCTTACCAACTTGGCGCGTTAAGTAATGTTCAGAGAATTATTAATATATGTAGTGATTTAATTTAACAGACAGCTGTGCTGCTGGGGAGTTTGTTGCGTCACTTCTTCATCCCAGCTAAAGCATTAGGAAGTGTTTAAAAACGGGCGTTTTGGGGAACTGTCTTTTGTAATTTTGACGTTCAAAAAGTGCTGGTTCTCAGCCTAATTTGATTAATTGTCTTTTGATTTGATGTTTACTAAAGCGTAGTTAATTACCCTACAGTCCAGTAATTTAAAGACAATATGAACTAATAATAACCTAAATTAAAATGCAACCCAAGACTGTCAACCCTAACATCATCTGTGTGACTTAATATCTACAGGGTGCGGTTGTGTGCGTTCCCCCTTCCATACCCCCCTTTGGCAAGCTCCGCAGTATACATACCCGTTATGTACTAGTCTATGTACAGTATACGCATTTTAACACCAGTTTATATATATACAAGGCAAAAAAACTGGTGTTTGACCGATTTGGCTGCAACACAGTGGTAAAATGCGTTTGTGCCTAAAGAATTTATGGGGAGCCACACCAAAGATTTATTGTAAGTTTTTGGTGAAAATCAGTTGCAGTTAAGTGGTGACTGAGGTTTAATCGGTATCCTTTGCTGATCAACGCATTGTAGTGTTTTTATTCTGCAGCAAAAATTCTTAAAACTGTTATATTTTCTGCCCAAGTTTTGCCCAAAAACGTTGGTTTAGTTGCATTGTAACAGCGTTTTCAAGTACTAAAAGAATAAATGGTGTAACCTGAAAAATAAATCAGCCTTGCTAGTTTAGCGGTATAAAGATTTCTATGAGTAGCGCCAAAAGAATATGGTATCGGTATACATTTAAATAATAAAAACTGGAACCTAGGCATTGTTAGTTCTGATAAATCGCATAACTAGATTAATTGGTGCTTTTAAGAAGAACTTTGGTATGGATTTATTCTCGAAAACGTCCCTTTTGTGAGAACCCTACACTGCCCGATACATTCAAGCTATAAAAGATAATTGTTATCAGACCAGTCCTTGACCTAACCTATTGTAGATCTAATTCCATAACCATTATTATAATAGCATTGTTCACAAAAAGCTAATACATTTCCGTGTAGCGACCTACGCCGTAGCACGGCTTACGACGTAGCACCTACGATGTAGCACGGCCTACGGCGTAGCAAGGCCTACGACGCAGCTAGGTGCTACGGTGAAGCAGAGATTTAGATTAATTTTTAGAAAGATTGTAATTTATATTCTTACTGTATCTTTAAAAATGTTCTTATAAAACAATGTATTTCTGTCTGTCAGACAGCCTTTTTATTTTGATGGCTCTGTGCAGTTACTACAATTGAACTTAACTAAAGTTACAATAAACCATTACTAAAGTTACAATATTTAAGTTAAAGTGAACAGAGTTTCCCGCTAGATTAGTGAAACCAGCTTTCCCAGCGCTGGATAATTAACCTATTTTCTTATAAAAATGACATCGTTCCATTTTTTCGATGTTTCTCGTTATACTATAGAGGTATTTTTAGCTATAAAAACTGCAAGTTTTCGTTTAAATATGCAGTTTTCTAGCAAATGTCGTTTTAAGTTATTCTCTATTGCGTTATTTTTGTGTAAATTGTTGGATAACTGACTAGATTGAGTTTTGATAGAAGTTTTATTTTAATTTTACACTACAGCTGATTTTTGTACGGATTTTTGTAGGAGTAAGCTGTATTTAATCACTTTAACAAGCGAGGAAATAAGGATTTGATTTTATATAATTTAAATAATAACTATTAAAAAGTTAATAACTTTTTAATAATGCTGTACTGGGGCGGCTGCTACAGGTGCGGAAAACCTCAAACGGCGCAAATACTCCAATCTCTTTGGAAATTATATGTTTGAGTCGATTGGGGTTGAAATACTAGGGCCATGGGGCCCTAGCATCCACTTAGTATTTCGAGACATCGCCAAGCGGATAGTCGACTCTTTATGTGACCAGAGGGCTGGCCTATTTTTTAGACCAAAGAATCACCATTGCCATACAACGTGGCAATGCCGCCAGTCTTTTGGACACGTTTCCTATTATAATAATAATAATAATAATAATAATAATATTTATTTGCAAAAAACACGGTATTAAAAGATGTTACAATACAAGATGAGACCAAACATGTTTTGCTCAATATTAAAGCATGCAAAATTATAGTAAGTATCGACATTATAGTTTATGCTCGAGAAAATCTTTAACATTATAAAAACTATGTTCATTCAGCCAGTTATACAATTTAATTTTAAAAAGTCTGTAATTTTGATCTTTAAATGTATTTGGTAATTTATTGAATATACGCACACACATAGCTACACAATTTTTATTATATTTAACACACCGGGGTATCTCGTCTAGTACCAGCCTGAATTGATCACGCCGACTTCGTGAACATACATCCTCAGCTGTTTTGAATAGTTCTCTATATTTCTGTACAAACATACATACTTCATACATATATATTGAAGGCAGTGGTAGCAAACCAAGCTTTTTAAATATCGGTTTGCATGATTCATCTGACGGAATCCCGTATATGGCTCGTATACATTTCTTTTGTGCGATAAATGCTCTATTAAAGTCGGTACTATTTCCCCATACCATTATTCCATACCGCAACGAGGATTCCACATACGCTCGATATGACATTATCGCCGTTTTTATATTCGTTATGTTCTTAATCTTTCTAAGGGCATAAACAAATTTATTCGCTTTGCTACATACATGCTCAACCTGTGCTTTCCAGTCTAAGTGTTCATCTATTATTACACCTAAAAACTTTGTTTTTGTCACCTGGTTAATTTTTGATATGTCCATCTTAAAATTGAATTTATTATTGTGAGATTTGTTAAATTGTACATACACAGATTTGTCAAGATTAATACATAAATTATTGTCATTTAACCAATTAATTAAGTCAGCAATTGTTTTATTTATGTCAATTTCATGGTCAGTAATAGATTTATATTTTTTGTCAGAAGTTACAATTATAGAAATGTCATCAGCATAAAGAAAGCATTTGTACTTAGTCACATTAACAATGTCATTAATGTAGAGGAGAAATAAGATAGGCCCCAATATGCTACCTTGGGGCACGCCACGTTTTATATATTTATACTCAGACTTATACAGTGACATATCTCCATTCCCATCGACTTTGGTGACAGAAACACACTGTTTTCTGTCAGTTAGGTATGAAGATATCCATATGTGGCACTCCCCTAATTCCGAGAGCTTCTAATTTTTGTAATAGGTTAAAGTGTGAAACCAAATCAAACGCCTTTGATAAGTCAAAAAATAATCCTGTTACCAGCTGGTTATTATTTATTCCATTTAGTATAGTTTTCAAAAGTGAAAAAATGGCTAATGTAGTCGATTTACGTTTTTGAAAGCCGAATTGTTCTTTCCTTATGATATTAAATTTGTCGCAGTATTTAATTAGTCTGTGGTACATACATTTCTCGTATATTTTTGACAAGATGGGTATTAGCGTTATAGGACGATAACTGTTCACATCATATCTTTCACCCTTTTTGAACAATGGTTTGACAATAGACAATTTCAAAGCGTTTGGGAATACTCCCTGTGAAAAAGATAAGTTAATCAGATATGTCAACACTCCACTCACTTCATTGGCACATGCTTTAATGATTTTGGTGTTTAATTCATCGTAGCCTTCAGAGTTAGTATTGTTTAATGATAGTATATGTTGCCTTACCTCACTCTCAGAAATAGGAGTGAGGAACATCGAGTTAGCGGCGATGTTTTCATTGCGATGAACATGTATACTATTTTGTACTGGAAAATTGTTTATGTAGTGATTGTTAAAAGCTGCGGCTATTTCTGCAGGTTTTGTGAGTATAGCGTTGTCAATCCGTATGCGTTCAATATTGTCCCCAGAGTTCATACTGTCTATTTCATTCTTTATAACGGACCACGTGGCTTTACATTTGTTTTTATTGTTATTTATAAACTTAATGTTAGCATTCCGTTTAGCATTATGTATACATTTTTGTAATAAATTGGAATATGTTGTGTATTTAACCTTGTTAGTACTATTTTTATTCTTATAGTATTGATATCTTAAGAATCGTTTAGTTTTAGAACACACTCTAAGACCCTTAGTCATCCACGTTCGTTTGCTATTATTGGTTGTATTTATCCTAACCCTTACTTTTGGAAAACAGAGCTTATGAAACAGGCACATTAGTTCATGAAAACGGTTGAATGCCGTATTTGCATCGTTTTCTAGATATACATCTGACCACGATACATTTTTTATACATTCTGTGAATTTATGTATATTATTTAAACTGTAATCCCTTTTGTATGTATGAAATATTGCAGCTTTTGTCTGGACTCGCAAAGGAAAACTTAGCATTTGTGCTGTGTCGTGGTCCGAGAGATGAAGTGACAGCGATGCGGAAGAATTTTTTGATGCCCTATGATTATATTCCCTCATTTTTATATACTTGTACATAAAAGTTATTTCGATTTAGATCAGCAATATCATAAGTGATCTGCCAAATAAGTTCACTAAAATTTATCAGGAGGTTTTCCTTTTCTGTCGTTTTACATAAGAATATTATTCTCATGCCATAATAAAATATTCTCAGGCCCGAGTGCTCAAGATTTTCCAGTTCACATTTTAGTATTCTTTACATGTGGGGCCAATTATAATGTTGTTCATCAAATAAGCTACCTATAAAATATATAATTATTCGAGATTTTATACTGCCGAAACACTCATTAAAAACAACCATATTATAAATTCGAAAAATTCGAAAGCTTAAACCGCTGAACCGATTTAGATCAAATTTGGTGTAGAGATAGTTTGAGTCCCGGAAAAGGACATAGGATGTTTTTATCCCGATATTCCCACGGGATCGACACTTATGCGGGTGCAACCGCGGGGCACTACTAGTTTACCAAAAAAACTACACAAGGAAAACCCCCAAGTACATAAACTCCCCGTGAAAATGAAATCAAATCGTATCACTATAAGAAAACACGCACATAAAGAACATACCTACTTAATCAATTACATAAAACTCAGCACTTACCGTACATAACACACATAATCTCTGCCCGGACATACGACATTCCCCATATTCGGTCACGCGTATAATTTTAATTTTAAGTTCTGTTGTATGAGACAACAGAACTGAAAATTTGGGTCAAACTTTCAAGTACCTACTACCCATTAGGGGCACCATTTTTAATCTGTTCACACTGGTACATCCATCTTCTTGTTACATTGCGTTTTTTTTTTGTCTCGGTTATCTTTTAGAGTTTGGTAATTAAAAACATAAAAAAAAATAACCGACTCCCAAAAAATAACTTTAATTTCGGAAGTCGGTGTCGTTGGATTCGCATTTTCGTTGTTTGCCAATGACTTCTGAAACACAAGTTGTTTTTCACTTTGTAGTGTCTTTTTTGGAAGTCCGTTGTTTTTTTTTTTGTAAAAAGTTTTTATTTTTCACTTTTAAGTTACACTTACCCCAAAAAAATCGTACTACTTGCTATGTAAATATCAGTGACAGGAAGTTATTATGACGTCATCAATATAATCTAAGTGGCAAAAATACGTATTATTGAAGCTAACTCAAAACTACACAAGCAAAGTTAATAAAATGTATATGAGACCACAGCTTCCGAGGCATACCCTAAATATTTTTTAAATCAATTTACAATTGCCGGAGATATCGTGAAACAAACACAAAAAAACATATAGTTTAATTGAGAACCTCCTCCTTTTTGAAGTCGGTTAAAATCATCATTAATGAAAAAAAATGTTCTAAAGATAGATTTAAAATTTTTAATATTCGTATTAGGAGAGTTTGTTCTTTCTTCTTCCCAGCGCAAGCACTGGAAAGTGGTGGCGGGCGTTAAGCGACTGTCTTATGCAATTTTGACGTTGGAAAAGTGCTGATTCTCAGCCTAATTTGAATAAATGACGTTTGGTTTTGATTACAAAGTTGTGTGAGATGGTTTTAATACTTTGCACAAGCCGTGCACCCGATGCGATTTCCCTTCAGCAAAAATGACGAACTTCCATACCAAGCTTTCAAAAAATCCTTTATTATCCATATTGCTCACTTTCGTTATACGGAACTCTTATGCAAAATTTCAGGATTAGACCTAGTGGTGCTGTGCGTTGCCCGTCAGTGAGTGAATTTGAATGTTTTAGTAAGTACATTATATCGTTTGTACTCACTAGTTCGGTCTGAGACTAGTGAGAATTTTTTCTCAATTGTTCGACTGTCACGTGACCCCCCACAGTCAAACAATTACAACGGTTTTGTGGGGCTTAGTTTATTAAGTCTACTTACCATCTTTGGTTAATAAATAAATAAAAAATATATATATGTTAACGGCAATTTTTCTAAAAAATGCCCAACACCAATTTTGTCCTCTTGTTATTAACCTAACCAATTATTATTAATTAATCTTTTACTCAATCTTACTACTGAATTACGATGATTTAAAGCTTAACTTTTAAAATGGTCTTTGACAACTTTCGTTTTACAAATCAAAAACATTTTCAAGGTTGTGAAATTCGACTATTTTATTAGTGAAATCAGTTAATTATTTTAATACATGGTGTATTACTCAATAAGTTCCAAGATTAATCATTTCTGTAGATATTTTCCATAAAAAACAGTGCGTAACAAAATACCAACATGTTCTCCCAAACACGAGAGATTCATATACATATTTCTGGTAATACGTGAAGTAAATACTTGATATTTCTTGTAACATATCACTATAAAACTCTTGGTTTTCTCGCGACTTTTCCTCGACCGTTTGGTTAGTCGTAAACCTTGTGTATGTTCGTGACTATAAAATTAATAAAGTTAGTTATTTTTGCTACTTGCGCTTTCCCCAAACTGGATTATACATGATGATTTTATCTATCACTAGCTTCTGCCCGCGTGAAATTACTTGTTCCCTCGATCCACCACGTCGCATCGCATCGCCTGCCTGCGCTATTAGTTCGTTTACACTTACTCACTTAGAATTCTTAAATTAAATTTTTCAACTGTCATTCTCTGACAGTTGTATGAAATGGCTACAACACGGCAAATCGAAGTAGTGTCAATTTGCTGAGCAATTAATTACCCTGACTGTACATATACTCCACTGCTACACATGGGCCGCTAAAATGGTGAGACGTTAAAATCGATTACCATGTTTGTAATGCAAATAATAATCATCTTGAGCCCTATAGAAAAAATATAATTAGCCTATAATGTTTTCCCACTGCCGGGACACAGGCCTCCTTTTTGTGAGAGGGAGAGGGCCACGGGGATCTACCACGCGGGCCCAGTGCGGATTGGTAGATGTCACGTGTCTTTGAATTTTTGGTGCTAGGACATGCCGGTTTCCTCACGATGTTTTCCTTCACCGGTTTGAACAGTGGTGATTAATTTACACAAGGTAAAGATCCTGTCAGGGTTCGAGCCGACGACCTACAGCTCGTAAGTCACCCTCGTTACCATTGCGCCACCACTGCAATACTCTTTAACCATGTAGATCTCAAAATAGTATTAATGCGCGATTATTGGGAAAATATTTTAACACAATCTTTAATCACCTTTCGAGTTTCATGATAGCAGTAGGTATTCATATTTTACAGACTTATTATTAGATGATCATGAAACCTACGTAAATAAAGTCGCACTCACAATAAAACACCTATAAAACACCAATAAAAACATTTACGACTTTAAAAATCACGAAACAATAATTCTTTCTACAACATCAAGTAACGACTTTATACGGAAACATCGCAGTCAAAACTGGGGTAATGTCTATATCATTTATGCGATAAAACCCCCTTATATTCCCAAAAGCCACCAGGTGGCGTTGCGTTCGGAATCGTTTTTTTTTATAACCGATTAAGCATTTCTGCGATGTGCCCCCTTGTGAACTAAACTGAAATCATGTCCTTAAAAAATGACAACAGTTATAAAAAGGGAATTTTTAGCAACTTTACCATATTAGATATATATTTTTTCCCATCACGGGTTTACGACGTCAGTTTACGACCCAAGGTTTTACGATTTTTTTATATATACCCAGACGGAGTTATGGGTGGGGTAATGATACCGGTTATCAGGGTTCTGACAATCGGGAAATTATTATCGATTCATCGGCAGAAGCGGGTGAAACCGGGGTGAAACGTGATGGTACACCGTAATAATTTTATTGTTAATAACATATGGTACACGTAACGTGTTCTTCATGGCAGAGGAACATATTTTTATGTGGTAATAGGATGTTTGTCGCACGTTGCTTCTTTTGCCTAGATTTGTGTTTTGTGTTTAGGAGCGCTTTATTTGGTCATTAATTTTTTCTTTTTCTGTATTTCGACGAGCGATGATCGTTGGTTAGATCTTTCTCGCTTAGAAGTTTTGTCGCGAAGTCTGTGACTCGAATCTAGAATGATTTAATAAATAGATTAGATTAATATTTTCTTTAATTATTGCTTTCTGAATTCTGCCAGTGTATAAATGACCATTGCACAAGAATACGGTATTTTTTTTCCAATTTTATCGATTGACGTCACATCTTCCATTATTTTTGCTCCTTCTTATCTTATCATTTCGTCCAAAAAGGGTTATTGAATGTCCGATATTGAGTTAGATAGATAGAATATGCTTTATAGTACATTTTTGTCAAAACAATTTAAACGTTTTAAAAAACAACAATATTATAAAAACCACTTATGCCTACAAACAATCTGCATAGCCTTTTCCCATCTATGCGGGGTCTTCCAGTCTAACCGTGTATAGCTGAATACCAGTATCTTACATGGAGCGACTGCCTATCTCTCCACAACACAGTCACTAGGTAACACGCCCCTTGGCAAGACTGGTTGTCAGACTTTCGGGCTTCTGACGATCGGTAACGACTGCCAATCCACAAATAACAGCCGGGACCAACTGCTGAACGTGCTTTGCGAGGCACGGAGCGGTATCTGTAAGTTATGGATGATCACCCAACCACGGACCAACCTCGGCAAATGATGATTAACCATATATTTATTTATTTATAAAAATATAATTTAATATACAGAAAATACATATAAAAAAATGCGATTATTAATACAAAACATACAATGGGCGGCCTTATCGCTTTCTGTGATCTCTTCCAGGCAACCTTGGAATGGACAGTGATTGCGTGGATATATCGCCCCGTGCCACTGTAATATATTTTTTTTTTATTCGAAATGGGTTTGCTCTTGACTCTAATCTAGGTCAGAGATGACACAGACAAAGTCTACGATGGAGTGAGCTTACCCAGAAGAAGCCTGTTCACTCTTACTTTGAAGAGATTCGGGTTGTATTCACTCGGAAACAAACGCAGGTAGAGAGTTCCACTCACGAGCCTAACAAAAACGAATTATAGGTATAATTAGTTTTGTGAATTTTAGCGATTTAATATTATTGTAGGTACAGACGCCAGCACATCGAGCTACCCGAAACTGTCAAATTTTCCCAATCAACTTTGAACCTTATGCATTAGCGATAAAGTTGAAAATGTATTAAAGAAATTTGACAGAGTGTAGTAGCTTGATGTGCAGCTGGCGTCTGTACAATAATATTAAATCGCTACAGTTCTTGCTAAGTAGTTAACCAGGTGGACAATCGTAATACGATAGCCTTGTCCCACCCTTACAAATGTGCGTGGGAGTCTAACAGCTGATACAAACTACATTATTTTCATAATATTTTTATGGCAATAATGAGATAATTTCTGTACTTAGGACATTTATAGCTTTGTTATTGAGTGTACATTCCATTTTCTACATCGTATTTGTAAAAAGGAATGGTTCTATTTTAAAGATTTTTTTTGCTGTGTTTATCCGACGGCGGTGGAGGCCTGAAAGTGGAGTTGTTTTTGCTTACTAGATAGAAGAAAGGTCAGGTGCGTAGTACTCGCAAACGGTGTGCGTGTATGACCAGAGTGGCAACTCTCGTGATTTTAAGAACCTTCACAGTCTGATCTGTCTCATTCTGTCAATAATACCTCTAATTTCCCTACATTTTGACAAGTTTTTGACGTTTCTTTGTTGACTATGACTAGATAAGACTGCGACTAGATTTTGAACGTTTTTAATTACGAGAATGAGGGTTTTCTGAAATGACGTTCGCTAGGTGGCAGCACTGACACGTCAGGTCCAGGCATTTGTCAGAGCCTATTATGTTCTTTAGTCATGACGGAATGATGAACGAATGAATGAATCGAATGATGAACGTCATCATATATTTTATATTGGAAGACCTCTTGTCACAGTGGTGCCAACTGGTGTCGTAAATTTTCACGAAAACCCTCATTGGCCATCTGGTGTATGAACGTAAACGAGGCAAAAAGAGTTTGTAAGGATCGTAGTTGCATACTCATTTTAGGTAGAACCTATTCTACCTACCCAAAGAAGGTTAAGAAGGCGTGCGTTTATGTATGTATGTCAATAAAAGACGAAACTCAATTTATTTTTCAGTAGCGACCCGCCCCGGCTTCGCACGGTTTTTACGACTTCACAGAACATTGAGACTTCTTTATTATATGTAAATTTAATATGAATTTATTTTAGACGTAAACCTTCCGGATTATGTGCCATAAATGATGTTGGAAACCGCATCAAAATCCGTTGCGTAGTTAAGCATAACGGGGTCATACAGACAGACACTAAGAGCGAGTTTAATTTATACCTAGTATGTCAATTACCTATAGATAGAAACTTGCAAAATGGAGTGTTTCTTTTATAAAGATTTTTTTCGCTTGCCTACCTGACTGTGTGTTTACCAGAGTGACATTTTATAGCAAACGAACTCGACCACAGAACAATAACTTGTGCGTAAAAAGGTCCCACACAGCATTGATGCAAAAAAGTGATTTCTGTATGGCACCAATCATTTACAACCACATACCTGGTTCAATTAAAGAATTAAAAATAATCTTGTTTAAGAAACGGCTTAAATCTTTACTGTTGAATAAAGCATATTATAGCATTTCGGAATTTTTGACAGACAAAATATGATGACTGTTGTTGACATTTATGCAATCAAATAATGTAATTATGTCTTAATTTTTAATATCTATGACATTTTTTAATGAATTTTGTACGCCTTCTGTTTGGCATAACTTAGCGCACTTTTATTTTATTTTTGTAACAACCATTTATGTTAACAAATCAATAAATGACTTAATGACTTAATGTGGTGGAAGCCAAAAGGACTTAGTAACCCACTAAGTAACAGACAAATCTCTGATTTAATTTTCATACATCCCACGTAGTCTGATTAAGGGGGATGCGAATTGCAAAATAAGTACGTAATAAAATTAATTTCGCGGGTTACCCTTTTTGCCTTAAGGTTCCACTAGTCAGTCATTTTTCCATATTAACGCCGTATGGAGTTTACTCCACTATTTGACAGCGCACATTTAAAATACATATCTACTTGTCTCGTCATTGTAGGCTTAGCACGAGCACCGGTTTGTCGATGGAACAGGACAAAGATGACGTTCCGAAATTTTACGAAATTCACTCTTTTACATAATTTGATATATGTATAATTCTTTGTTTTGTCATAGGATTTTTTTTTCTTTTTGATTCTCAATTTTTACCGATATTAAGTCACGTATATAAAGAGTGTCCGTGCCGTGGCTAAATAATAACAGCCGCACAGGTTGATCGATCAGGTTAAGCTACGCTTGCCGCGGTTGGTCTGTGGTTGGGTGACCATCTTTACATACCGAGATCCCTCCGTGCCTCGGAAAGCACGTTAAGCCATTGGTCCCGGCTGTCATTCCTGGATTTTTGACAGTCGTTACGGGATTTGTAGATAACTCTCTGAATATCAGGATGGCAACCAGTTGGCTCACATTTAAAGTAAAAGCACGGGAACATATCCAGAAGAAGTTGGCAGACTTGTCTCACATTTAATTTGTTGGTTTTCTTCATCTATGTTTTTTTTTTTTTATCTTTCCTCACTTTGTATAATTTGTTGTATGTATGTATATAAGTATTTATTAGTATATTTTATTCTTCAAAATTTTCCGTTCTTTTGCACCTACTGTTTTGTCTCTGCATCACCCTAAGGTAGACTGGTAGAAAATGCCCAAGGCATTAAGTCCGCCTTTGTACATTATGTGCATAAAGTTTAATAAATAAAAAAAAAAAATAACTGTATATACTTTATGGCCATCGAGTAGAAAGTTTTCTACTGTCTTTAGCGATTACAAAATCTCTACGGTGCGATGTCAAAAATGGAGAAATGAAATGTCACTTTGTATAGAAAGAAATGTGTCTATCCTTCGTAGAAATAGAAAGCGTCATGATAAGCCTGCTGTACGGACGCAGAATAATTGAAAAAGTTATGAGCGTCGAAACTTCCATATTGTAACGCATCTTTGGGCGTAAATATAATATAAGTCCTTGAGTATGAAAATTGGAAAATTGTTACCGTACAGGGATAGATAATTTATTCAAGAATTCAAATATTCATACGTATTTTTGAACGCCCAAAGGTCTGTTTATGAAATTATACGCTCGTTTTCGTTATAAACCGTCGTCTATTTCACTAAATAAATAAAAACTAAATAAATTAACGAAAAGCTAATTAAAATATTAGCCACACGCATTGACTAGTGCATTCTTAAGTTGAATATTTTACGAAGAACTAACCTTATCATGGAGGCGTGTTAGATAGTTCATAAAACAATGTGCAAAAAAACCTGTTTTTTACGCATTATCTACTAGTAGATATTCCAGTCAACCTCGCCGACTAAGCTGTGTGCCTGTGCTGGAAGTGTGTTCGCGTCAATAGTGTGTCGGTCAGGGTTCGACTTTACGACCTCAAGCTCGCCAGTCCGACGCCTTTAGCTGCTGAGCTTTTGTTGTTTATAATGACAGTTAAAACTGCAGTTGTACGTAGAAAGCATTCAGAAGGACAATTCTCGCAATTTAAAACGTTCAAAATGTAGTCGCAGTCTTATCTCAGTGCAGACAAACAAATGTCAAAAGCTTGTCAACATGTTGGGAAATAAGAGGTATTTTTGACAGATTGACACTGAGATCAGACTGTGAACGTTCTTAACATTACAAGAATTGCCCTTCTGATAATTTTCTAAAAATACGTATTATTCAGAATTCAGGGAAAACGAAACGTCGTACTTAATTTATTTTTATTGAGATAGTTAATATCACAAATATAGTTAATATCACAATAGAGTAGCCCATGGCTAAATAATAACAGCCGCACAGGTCGATCGATCAGGCTAAGACTACGCTTGCCGCGGTTGGTCTGTGGATGGGTGACCATCTTTACATACTAAGACCCCTCCGTGCCTCGGAAAGCACGTTAAGCCGTTGGTCCCGGCTGTCATTCATAGATCTTTGACAGTCGTAACGGGTAGTCAGAAGCACGAAAGTCTGACAACCAGTCTTACCAAGGGTATCGTATTACCCAGTAACTGGGTTGTGGAGGTCAGATAGGCAGTCGCTCTGTAACATACTGGTATTCAGCTGCATCCGGTTAGACTGAAAGCTGACTCCAACATAGTTGGGAAAAGGCTAGGCAGATGAGTAAATATCACAAACTCCATAAAATTAAATGAATCTCAATCGAGTGACCGCTTTTACAGCATTGCACCCTTGGACACGGTTAGAACTTCGAAATGATACTATATATAAACACTGCAGAACTCAGCACTTAGAATCTTCATCATCATCAGCCTATAATGTTCCCACTGCTGGGACACAGGCCTCCTCTCAGTGAGAGGGAGTGGGCCATAATCCACCACGCGGGCCCAGTGCGGGTTGGTAGATGTCACATGTCTTCGAATTTTTGGTTCTAGGACATGCCGGTTTCCTCACGATGTTTTCCTTCACCGTTTTGTGAGCAGTGGTGATGAAATAATTTACACAAAGTAAAGCGCCTGTCTGGGTTCGAACCTACGACCTACAACTCGTAAGTCGCGGCCGTTACCACTTGGCCACCACTGCTTAGAATCTTAGTAATATTAAAGTGGTTCTTAAAGATCTCTCTTTTTTTAATAACAGTCTCGAAGACCGTTCTAAATTAAGATAACCTGTAAAACAATACGAGGCTGGTATAGTACTTAGCATAATCATAAACAGCCTAGTCTTCCCACTGCTGGGACACTGACCTCCTCTCTGTGCGAGGGAGTGGGCTATAATCCCACACCACACGGGCCCTGTATAATATTTAACTTACATTAAATTCGCGACCTCAGTGTCTATTTTAAGCAAGTCTGACGTCTGATTTTTGAAAAATAAATAATTTGAGTACCTATTGAGGTTATGTTACATCTCAAAACAATATATTAACTGGCAAATATTTTACATTATTTAGGTACATATCAATTGAGTATTATTACCTTTGTTCATTATCTAAGATATTTAAACACATTGATCTAGAAATTCTCTCAGAAAAACAACATTTCTAACAATTTATCTGTGAAGTGTAAATCACCAACACAACTTACTCTTTAATTAATTATAAGAATTGTTTAATAGTTACCTTCAATATGTTTTCTTTTTTATTAACAACGGGGACGTAAAAACGTTCTAACAATTCACTTCGCAGCACACGCACAAAAAGATAGATGTGGAGAAATCCTAAAACTCAACTCGACACGAATTTATATTTGTTAGCAGAGAAAAGCTAAACACAATATTCTCAGCTTACCGGCAGTTTACACGGTAAACAGAAAACACCATTTTGTTTGACATTTCATCGAATAGTGTTGTGACACATCAATAGACTACGGAGTCATAACATTATCGATTATATCTTAATTGTTTTATTTTTGCCTAGAAATTGCTTTTTAACGAAAAAAATAGTAACATAATTAAAGAATAATAATAATGACAACTTTTAATACCTACATTTTAGTTGCGAATGTAAATTATTTTGTTGTTCCACGATTTATGTTAATGTTTAATCGATCGATTATAATTGAAAAAGGAGTCACTTCACTATAATTGAACCAATGACGTATTTATTGTATTATATACTAATTAAAATGAAAATAGAAATCCCACAAATTATTTCAATGAATTTAAATCAAAAATCAATGAAAATAATATTATAAATTATACAAATAAATATTTCTCATATTTAAATATTTATTTTTATTTATTAATATTAATATTTCTCTCTTTTTCTACCTAGCCTTATCCCATCTATATTGGGCTCGGTTTCCACTCTAACTGGATGCAGCTGAATACTAGTATTTTACATGGAGCGACTCTGACCTCCACAACCCGGTAACACGATAACACTTGATCAGACTGGTTGTCAGACTTTTGGGCTTCTGACTACCCGTAACCACTGTCAAAGATTAAAGAATGATGGCTTAAAGTGCTTTCCGATGCACAGAGGGGTCTCGATATGTAATGGATGGTCTGGTCACCCATCCACGAACTAACCGTGGTAAGCGTAGCGTAAACTTCGGTCGACCCGTGCGGCTGTTATTATTTAGCCATGAGCCCTCTTAAATAATTCTCATTAATTTCGCATAATATGAACCTGATATCATAGCCCAACAAAATCCGTCTAAAAATCTCAATATTTTGGTCCAAGCTAAAACATACGCCTTAAACCTTACACAAAAGACCAACTAAAATGCTCGTAATTCGAACGCAATAGTAAGAGTAAAAGGCATAAGGATACACTATCGGAATCTAAACAAGAAACAGGATGTTTTCGAGCTCACCCAGACTACAGACTTTTAGACTGATCTTTGTACATCTAAAGAGTGAGTTCCGATACTGTGACGTGCCCTTTAGGTTTGTAAATGTAATGATAATATATGTATAGTTTTGTGTCATTGGAAAATGAGCGTTAAGAGAGAACAGGGCGTGCAGTTCTCCATACAAATGTATTCCCCTTTTTGCTTCCTGAATAATGCCTATAGAGCAATTTTTTTTTCATAAAATCAAGGTCCTTTTTGTTTTTTTCAGCAACTAATTCGTAAAGAAAATATGACCCTCTAAAAATTACAAAAAATGCCCATTTTTACCGCCGTGATTAAAGGACTGCTAGACAAACTAGAAAAGTTTTATAAACTAAATAAAAATTATAGGAACCTAAAATGTTAATGTAAAAAATAACTGAATCGGCCCAGTTTTCGAGGGGAATACGAAACGTAGATCTCGTCAAAATTTTTGCGATAATTTCGGTCTGAGCTGCAGCTGTCCCTATATCACACACTACGGGGCCAGATTTGAAATAAGGCGACGGCAATAGTTTCTTCAAATACCTATTTTTCAAATTCCTTGCAGGCCCCGTCCCCTCCTACGATCATATAAATTAAATTAAGTTTTAGATTCACTGTTACCCAATTTGCAAAACAGTAGATTTAGTTGTCATGTACGATTAAAAAGAGCTCACCCCAATTAAGTTGGAAAAAGGACAGGAGAATAATGTGGGGTCAAAAATCTAATCTGCACTGCGGGGTAATTGCGAAACACACTAGCAGTAGGAATGGGTTTCATTTTGACAGTACAACAACATTCATTGCGTTATTTACGTTTTTGAGCAGACGAGTTTATTGAACATATAAAGCAATGGATTAGCAATATCTTTCAAATATATTTATTGTGAATGATAGAGTGTTATGCAATTTTTCTTATGTATGTGCTATGTAGACAGTTTTAATTTTTGGGCAAAGACTTCGCCTTTGATAGAGATCAATCTTATCTAATATACGCGTCAAGCTCTCCTCTCCGCGTAGCGTAGGTATTGGACTTTTCTATGAAACAGCAGATTTTTTTTGATAACCTAATAAAATTTTCTACCCTAGGAGATCTAGAATCATGTGCTGAATTCATGGGTTTAGTTTGGGCGTCGACGTCCTTCCACCCTGTATACAACATGGGCTATGTACAGACGCCAGCACGTCAAGCTACTACAATCTGTCAAATTTCTTTGATAGATTTTCAACTTTATGGCTAAAGCATAAGGTTCAAAGTTGATTGGGAAAATTTGACAGTTTCGGGTAGCTTGATGTGCTGGCGTCTGTACATTATAACACCTAATAGAAACAGGAAAAAAGGAGTTACACTATCATTACAAGCATCTTGAGATATTATAGTATAGTATGCTAATACCCCATTTTATACAAAACAGTTTTATCCTTTATCCTTCAACAAAATATTTTTTTTTTCTATTTACTAAAAGTGCGACTGAAGTAATTTGTAGTATTTTACGATACACGTTACAATTGTTTATAGACCATGAGTATTTATGTCCTTGTTTTTAGTAGTTATTTTTTTACTATAATTCAGTTTAATGAAGTTGGGTCTAGAATAATAATAATAAAAACTATAAGTTGGAGAAATATTTTTACACTTAGCTTCTGCCCGCGACTTCGTCCGCGTGGAATTTCTTGTACCCCCGACCCACCGCGTCGCATCGCATCGCCCGCGCTTTTACTACGTTTACGTTTAGCGTTATTTCTGACATATTTTCTTTTTGCCAGGCTCCTAGAGTGATGTTAAAGTCTTGTTAAGCCTTTAGTCTTCTTTAAAAATTAAATTGTCTTGGTATTCATTTTTTACATAGTTTGGTATGGTACTACAAGTTAGATAAATAACTCTTATAACTAAATAGAAACTTACTTGCTATGTTCATTAAAAAAATTAAAATGTTTTTCATCCAAGAACTCCAGTTATATGTGTACTATTAATGTTTCAGTTATATGTGTACTTTGTAAGAAACTGTTTAATTTAATACGTTTTTCTGAACCATTTCTAGAAAATGACCCACAGTATTGTCCATCCTGTAGACTTAGCTGGGCCTCTTGAATAATTTGATCATTTATTACACTATTAGACTTGAGTTGTTTTGGTTTAAGTTTCAAGTTGGCATCTTTTTTAAGAACCACAATCAGGTCTGATAAGACGCGGTTATATTTTTAAATATTTTTACTCAACAAAATGTGCCACCCTTCAACGTAATTGTTGTGTCGATGGCGCTTTCCAAAAACAGACTATTCTTTTTGGACCGGATTGCTTTAACCAAACCTTTTTAAAATATTTTCAAAATGTTTGCAAATATTTGTAATTGCTGAATATTTGTTTTATGTATTTCCAGCCTGCATACATTTTGTCTTTTGGTAACAAGGCCAAACTGCGGCATAAAAATACACACTTACATTGTGATTGTGCTTTGCATTAAATATATTCATTGCTTTGGCTTTTCTTTCCAAGCATTCTTGGAAATGGTAATAACCTTTGATTGTTATTTTAGGAAAAACCGTGGAAATTGCTTTAATAGCAACTTGTTCAAAATCACAAGTAAGTATATTTCTGTGGCCTACAGCCATTTGTTCTTGATTTTAGCATTTCAAGTGAAATTAAGTATGCCTTATAACTTTTATGGGACATTAAGGCATATAAAAGAGGTTTTATATAGGTTGTCTTCGAGCAACTACCACAATCTCCATGTATTGTATAAATTTGGCGAAAGGGAGAAATACGAGACTAACGAACGGGATTTGAATGTTCCATCTCCAAAAAAATGAAGCCTTTTCTTAATCGATTCAATACCTTCCCGTGATGTGAACAATATGATTGTCATATCGTCTGCATTGTAATCGCCAAGAAGGAAATCTTCTTTAGGTGGTTTTATTATAATGCCTGCTACATCTTCATGATATGCAACCTTGGGAACTGTCTGATTATTTTTTTATATAATCCAACTTTAATGTTCAAAAGATGGTTCTTCATGAACATGATCAAATCCAGTATTTTTGTAAGCACCCACAGCTTCATCATATAGTTTTGTTACCGGTTCATCAGTGGTAATTAATTTTTGCTTGCGTATTTCTAACTGCTCCGCCCATACGTTTTTGGTTTCGTCCTTGAAACAGCTTGTTATATGTGTAGGTATATTTAATAGTTTCACCGTTCTATAAAAAATTAACATATTTATATATGACAAAATAATATTCCACATACAAATAATAGATAAGTAACTAGAAATACAAACGACTGTTTAAACTTACGTTTATTGTGATAGAGCCAGCGCATTTTTTATTACAGCATCTCCACCAATTCGCACCAGATTTGTAGGGTTTCTAAAATATTGTCGACCGTCATACAATAACACCATCCCTCGACCTCTGTGTATGTATTTAAGCTCCGACATTATGAAGTTGGTCGAGTTCAGTTGCTTACAATTTTATTTGTAAATAAAAAGCAACAATTGGGAAAATACGCAAGAAAAAAAAATATCCTGTCATATAGGGTAGTTATTTTAATAATGTCACTAATCATTAACATTTTCCTTATTAAAGTGGCCAGCGTCCCTTTGTTTTAAAAAGTTTATACCACATAAATAAGTGAATAAAGTTTACTTGCTTTAAACTTAGTGCACCTGGGTGAATAATATTTACAAAAAGTAAGGTTAATGCACCTAGGTGAATTAACCCAGGTGAATTAAGTAAACTTCAGGAAGTTTTAGACATTGGTTGCAGCTGAGATGAGATTGCGACTCATTTTGAACATTTTTAATTACGGAAATTTACGAATGACTTCCAAATATCCTATATCGTTCACTGAATTTATATTCAAGCGCATATTCGAGAACACTCATCTTAATCAGTAATACCTATTCAAGTGAGGTTAGCATGGAATCTGTCACTTCAAAAACTAGACAACTTTCTCGTTCGAAATTATAACTAAATATTTAAAATCTAGATTAAAACTAACCTAACTACCACAAAATTAATATTGATAAAGTTTGGTCCTTGGCAGCTCTAGACAGAGAGGGAAAGAGAGTGGTGAGGCTTTTGCCCAGCGGTGGGACATTAATAGCAAAAAAAATCTGCCATAAAATCGTGTTTCTTCGTTGTTTTGAATAAACAACTAGTAAACCCGATATTTATCTACGGAGTTTGACGTAACACTAGCGTAAAACTAACGTAGACGGGTCCGTGGCTAAATAATAACAGCCGCACAGGTCGGTCGATCGATCAGGTTAAGCTACGCTTGCCGCGGTTGCTCTGTGGATGGGTAACCATCTTTACATACCGAGACCCCTTCGTGCCTCAAAAAGCACGTTAAGCCGTTGGTCCCGGCTGTCATTCGTGGATCTTTGACAGTCGTTACCGGTAGTCAGAAGCCCGAAAGTCTGACAACCAGTCTTACAAAGGGCTACCGTATTACCCAGTAATCATCTAAAATATATACTCAGCTGAATCCCGTTAGACTGGAAGCCGACCCCAACATAATTGGGAAAAGCCTAGGCAGATGTAGTTTGACGTAACACTGACATTTTAGATATGGTTGGAAAAGTGTGTATGGATTTGTGATAAGCTTACATAATAATACATACAGTCACACCTTCTCACGGGAGTTCTCGTTGATGTTCATACATCTGAAGGCTAATTCCCGTAATTATGGGAATTACAGGACAAAAACGCAAGTGTTAGAAGCAATAAAAGTATATGATCAACTACAGTAAACAAAATCAGAAAAATATATGATATTTTTCAGGATATATGCTAGGTAGATAGCGTGATGAAAACATAATACAACTAATTTGGTACGATAGAAAAAAGTCATGAAGATACCTCTAAAAACTTTCTTTTTACAATAAAAACCATACTAATATACATACAATCATTCTGATTTTTTGTCCGGTTTCTTGTACAAGCAACATAGTCGTACTAAAGCACTAGTGTTTTAATTTTTTAGTCCAAACAATTAAATAGATTTTTTGTAAATAGATAATTGCTTCATATTTTGCAATAAATTACCAGCGTTGTGTCATCGCGCTTGTCTTTCTTTTCTATGCAGTCCGACAGTGACCGCACTTTAGGTCATGTAAGACCCTTAAAAACTTTTAAAATCTAGTCGCAGTCTCGACATCTTTGCGACAAACAAATTTCGAAAACATGTCAAAAATGTAGGAAAATTAGAGGTGTTTTTGACAGATTACGACTGAGATCAGACGTGAACGTTCTTAAAATTAGAATTGCCCCTCTGGTCATACACACACGCTAGGTTGAGAGTACTACGCATCGGCTGTGATAAGCTTTCTAGATAAAAACTTAAAAACGCAAGTCCTAAAAAGCTTCAAAAAACCCAAAAAACATGGCCAAAAAACTCGTCTTACCACATGATTAGGACGGACACCCAAACACAAGTTTTCATAGGTCTCGGGAGCGCCGCGCCGCCGCCCGCGCCCAGACTCCGCGGCGCCGCACAAGGCTGTCTGTCTAAGGTTAAGGACTGGCCGGCCTGCAGATTGATTAGGTTTATAGGTCCTGGCTGGTTTTTTGGTTAACATTCTCTGGCTAGAATGGCGGGAGTTGGTGAAGGATTTTTAGTAGTTTTTTTATGTCTCGTAGATTGAACGTATAATCACAATCTTTATATTGACAAATTTTACGCTAGTAGGTACCTACTTATTTTCTTAGATAACCAATTAGTAACTCAGTGCACAATAATAAATTCAGGTTGTATGATTGTGTAAGTAGGAATTTTCGAAAGATAAGGTTTTGCAGCGTTCAATGGGGCAATTCTCGTAATTTTAAACTCAAACTCAAAGCATTTATTTCAATTAAACCATTTACAGGCACTTTTGAATTGTCAAGAAGTCGGTCAGTCAGAAAATATGAAGCTAGTTGCCCATTCCAAAGCGTAGGTACCTATGGAGAAGAACGGGCAAGAAACTCCATGGACACTCTTTCTTTCTCACTCTCACTCTTAAGACCGTTCACAGCCTGATCTGCCTCAATCTGTTAAAAATATCTCTTACTTCCCTACATTTTTGACAAGTTTTTGACATTGATTGTCGCTGAGATGAGATTGCCAATAGATTTTGAACGTTTTTAATTACAGAAATTGGCCTTCTGGTGACACTTTTTAACTAAATATAGCAGAGATATGAATTGGGAAATCATTACATAATTATTCCGCAAAATTCATTTCGTTTTACCTTTCCACTCTACGTTCGATCCATTTTGACGTCGAATAACTTTTTCATCTGCAATTGAAGATAAAAGAAAACTTTTTCAAATAAAAAAAAAATAATTAAAAATGAAACAGTTAAATTAATATGCTCTCGAAAGGTACGGAACTGCTGGTCTGTTCTGTAAAATCTCACCGTCGAAACTTAGGTGAAGTGACCTTAGGGATTGACACTATTAACAGCTCACTACATCTAAGTTTTCAGGTTACGATCTTTTTATAACGTAGTGTAGTGGTAGCCCAAAGGTAATGACCGCGACTTACGAGTTGGTGGTCGTGGGTTCGAAGCCGCTTTACCTTATGTAAATTATTTCACCACATCTGCTCTCAAAATCGTGAGGAAACCCACATGTCCTAGAATCAAAAATTCGAAACATAATGGTGACGTCTACCAACCCGCACTGGGCCCTCGTGGTGGATTACGGTCCAGTCCCCCTCACCAAGAGGAAATCTGTGTCCCAGCTGTGGGAACATTATATAGGCTAATTGTGTTGATCTTTACAGAAGACATCGGCTGACGTTTATATTCTCACACGTAACCAGTCAACAGCCATCGACTTTTCTATTATAATATTAGAGTAAAGTCTACCTATCTAGACCTCTTTTGTTAATCTTGCAAGGTAGACACAGACAGACTGTGTTTACAAAACTCAAGTTTAGATTCGTAATTTGCCAATAGCCTAGCCATCAAATAAATTAATGATACAAATACATTTCTGTAAGTAAACTGTGTTGCGTGTACTTTTCAAAAATAGATGAGGTCGGCGTTTCCTATCTGACTACTTAGTGGAGCGCCGTAAGGCATAAAAATTGTAAAATCTCGGAATCCAGGGCCTGTCAATGAATTTTCATAAAAACTGTTTTACTGCATTGTTAAAAGCTCAAATAAAAAAGTTAAAGAAAAAAAATTGGCCGATCTTGATTACAACAATTTATAACAACAATTTACTGAAAAATGAGAGGGACAAGGGGAAAAAAATGTTTATAATAAAGATTTCAATTTTATAGCGAATAAATTATATTTGCATAGTAACTTTAATGTTAATTTATAAATATTTAGCAAAAAATAACGAGTTAGGAAAAAAAAAAATTAATTATCAACTATATACATTTCTAAATTATTGTTCATTATTTTCGTCGTCATCGTCATCGATCTCATTGATGTGGATTGTAGGTGAAGGATTAGTACAGCTGTTACCATTGCATTCTAAGCAAGCTACAGTGCAATTTAATCCACTTTTCCTGCACCCGCAAGATGCTCCGCATCCTGTTTTGCATGTGCAAAAAATCATTTTTAGTAAGGCTTCTGGAGCGGGTAGCTGCGTCATTGTTTGGGGCATCAGTATTCCGCATTCATATTTCCAACCCCATTCTGCTGGTGATATTTCTCTTTCGAGCCATGGTGCAAGGGTTGATTCAATCATAAAGCCTACTACAAACATACGCGACACACGATATAATCGCGCGCGACACAAAGGCACCGCTCGTTGCGCGACTTGCGGTGCCTTTGTGTCGCGTGTCGTGTCGCGCCTGTTTGAAGGAGCCTTTTTTTTTTCAGTATGGGAAATCATCAAATGACTCCTCCCGCTCTGGGTGGAGCGGAAGGGAGTGTCAGACTCTTACTGACTAAAACCCACCCGTGTTCCTTCCTTCGCCATTTATGTTCCGGGCCAGCGGTAACCCTTTCGGACAATCCCGCTGACCCGGCAGGCTTCGGCCCTAACGGGCCCCTTCGGTTGATGCTGACATCTCTTTGAGGCGCGCGTGGAACACGTACACGCCGTCCGGCACGGGCCTGGTCCTGATCGGACGGTGAGCTACCCATTACTCTCCGCCCGCAGGCCCGCGCCTACGGTGGCCGGGAGTCGTCGCGCGGCTCCCGACGCCCGGAGCGTCTCCCGCGGCGGCTGGGACGGGAGGCTCTCTCCCTCAGCCGTCCCGCCGCCTCCTTCGCTAGCATGACTGCTTCGCAGGAGGCGACTGCCCCCCACTCCCTCTTGCCCCGGACCATGGCTCGAACCAGGCCCGGACGCGAGAGGTCGCCGCCGCTGCCGATCGCCTCAACGATGACACGGCGGTGCTCCGCCCAAGCGGGGCAGACCTCCACCGTATGCTCCACCGTGTCCTCTGGGCGATCCTGGCAATGGTGGCACCTGGGCGTTTCCTCCCGCCTGATTATGTGCAGGAACCTCCCGAAACTTCCGTGTCCGGTAAGGACCTGCGTCAGGCGGTAGGTGAGGGCGCCGTAACGCCTCTCTAGCCACTCCTCAAAGAGGGGTCTTACCGCCGCTATTGTGGCGTGCCCTGTTTGAAGGAGCCTTTATTGCGTTAGTTGTTAAACTCCCCCCACCCCTCACCTTTGTACCTGCAGTCCCTTGAGGCCCAAGGACAAGTTTGTAATAGTTCTCCTTTTCAAAATATAACTTAAAACTAATAAAAATAGAAGAAAACTCCGAAAATTATTAATTATTTATTTTAATAATTAAAAAATTGAGATCGGGCAAAATTTTTTTTTTAACATTTTTCTATATACTGTTAAAAACACATTTCAAAAATTTATATGAAGATTCATTGACAGGCCCTGGATTCCGAGGTATAAATCTTACGGCGCTCCACTAACTCTGAGAAGAAAGCCAGAAACAAACTCAGAAAAAAAAATGAAACAAGTGTTGTCAATACATACCTTCATGCACGCGACACAAGTAGGTCATATTGAAAACACGTGGAGTGATAAAATAGTTTATTACAACTGCCCATAAGTAAACAAGTTTACTTAACGTGCGATAGGTACAGACGCCAGCACATCAAGCTACTATAATCTGTCAAATTTCTTTGATAGATTTTCAACTTATCACTAAAGCATAAGGTTTAAAGTTGATTGGGAAAATTTGAAAGTTTTTCTCTACATAATATTTCCCGTAAAAACATTTATAAGTATATTTATTAGAATAAATAGATAGATTGGGCTTTTTTTTTGAGGATGGGATATCATCAAATGACCCCTCCCGCTCTGGGTGGAGCGAAAGGGAGTGTCAGACTCATACTGACTAAAACCCACCCGCGTTCCTTAAACCCACCCATAAAGGGCTAAGGAAGGAATTCCTTAGCCCTTTATGCTCCGGGGCAGCGGTAACCCTTTCGGACAATCCTGTATCATTTCTCTGCAAGGCAATCAATCCTTAAACTGTTTGGTGTGCGCGTATAGGACATCTTGGTAAGTAGGTATTATGGCTGACCGAGGTACGAACCGTTTGAAGGTTTTTAATCATTGTATAAATTTTAATCTTTCATTCTGGCTCTTGTCATACTGGACTCCTAGTACAAGAGCCAGCGAAGTGATTGCGTAACACACTTTCAGTAGCAATGGATTTCATTTAACAGTTCAACCACATTAATCGCGTTACGTAAACGTTATGTTAGTTTTTCGAACAATATGAAGCAAGGGATTAGCAACATTCTTCAAAATGATTCAGAATATAATAGATAGTGTGTTACGCAATTAGGGCGTTGGGCTTCACTGATTGTTGTGTCTTGAAGTGAAAATAAAGTAAAGTAAAAGTGCAACAGAAATCGAGTACAATTTATCGAGCCGGATTCTGTAAAAACCTCACCGTGAAAACTTAGGTGAGGTGAGTTTGTTTTTGCTAGGAATTGACACTATTGACAGCTCACTCTACGCTCACTTCACCTAAGTTTTCACGGTGAGATGGTTACAGAATCGCACTGCAGTACTATTTATTCTTTCCGTGCGTGTATGTATGAACGTAAACGAGGCAAAAGGAGTATGTAAGGATCGTAGCAGGTGACGTTCTGTAGTGTCTGCCTACCCCCATGGGAACAAGGCGTGAGTTTATGTATGTCTGTTATGTACAGTCGCCAGCACATCAAGCTACCCGAAACTGTGAAATTTTCTCAATCAACTTTGAACCTTATGCTTTAGCGATAAAATTGAAAATCTATTACAGATATTTATTAGATTGAAGTAGCTTGATGTGCTGGCGTCTGTATTATTTAAATTACCAACCCTCACAGCTAGTTATTACATACAATTTGGTACGTTTATACAAAACAAATTGATCATAATCGCACTCATTTGAAGCAATCATTGTGATTGTAATTTCATTTCTAATGCATCCTTTTTTATTAGATTGATGAATGATGTTGACATGAAATCATCTAGGACTAAGACGTTTTGTTCTTTCTGATTTTTGCTCAAATTCGTGCTGAGGAATTTTTAATAAATTTCGTTATATGGTAAACAAAAATGGTGGGTTTCGCCTTAATCGGGTAAAAAGGATATTGGACATAGGTACTAGTTCGCATTTTTAAAGCGTTTATTGGTTCGTATAGTTCGACGTTCGATTTTTAAGATTTGAAATTACTGGTCAAAAACTATACGTTGCGGTAGCCTCAAAATGGAGGGGCGCTGATTCGAAATATATCCAGAAATTGCAACAGCCTGACGGTGAACAGTTAGAAAACCTATAGGCACTCAGGAAGGCTTACCTTGCTGTCCACGTCTGCGATCAGCTCCAGAGGGACTGCTTCAACTGCACTCAAAGTTCACTTCACACACCGAAGTCCATAGGTCGCTGGTTCATCCGGCTCGAAGGACCATTTATAGTAAAATAACTAGCTGCTGCCCTCGACTTAGTTCGCGTGCCATTAACACCTTTTGATGTGGTTTCTTTTTCTAAAATTTAACTGGTTCTGTCCTTGACCGAACATTCATGCATGTTTCACTTTAGTCTATTAAAAAAAACAATATGTAAGTCTGTTTAAAAGTGCGTTCACGGCTTTACAAAAAGACAAACTTAGACAAAGATTGAATAATAATAATGGCTTTTAACTCCGCACAAAGACAGTTCTGCACCATTAAACCTGTAGTAACTAGTACTATAGTAAGACATAGAAGTCTTCAGATCTACAACATAATAATGTATCTCGAGCGATAGAGGCGACCTTCGAAGTATCTCGTAGTAAACAAATTGTGGTGAAACATGACTCACTCGTCGGCAGAATAGTAAATACTAGAAAATAGATAGTGGAATTAGGATGTTTACACGTGAATAATACGAGGCTGTTATTGTCGTAGTGCAGGGGAAATGACTCTTCTCATCATAATTAGCCTATAATGTACAGACGCCAGCACATCAAGCTACTTCAATCTGTCAAATTTCTTTAAGAGATTCAACTTTATCGCCAAAGTATAAAGTTCAAAGTTGATTGGGAAAATTTGACAGTTTCGGGTAGCTTGATGTGCTGGCGTCTGTACCCACTGCTGGCACACAGGCGCCCTCTCTGTGAGAGGGAGTGGGCCGTACTCCACTACGGAGGTCCAGTGCGGGTTGCCGGATGTCTCAGGTCTTCGAATGTATGGTTCTAGGAGATGCCGGTTTCCTCACGGTGTTTTCCTTCACCGTTTTGAGAGCAGTGGTGGTAAAATAATTCACACAAAGTAAAGCGCCTGTCTGGGTTCGAACCTACGGCCACCAGTGCTCTCATGTTGATTTAATGAGATTTAATAGGTTTGATTGGCTGTTGCAGTTGTTGGTCAACTTATCACAACAGCTAACTTGAAACTTGATAAGCTTGTTCAAAACACCTCCAGACGATTGCTTCATCAGTGGTATTTTAGTTAAACTGTTGTCAAAATATTAATTTATTTGTCGCATCACTGGGTGGTCGAGATGCGATACATCGGGTCTTCTTCACGATCCGACCTAGTTTAGATAGGTGTGGGCTCTGCAGTGCTCTACTCGAACGAAAAGAAACACACGCGTGCGTCGGAAACAAACACGTGCGTTGATATTGCGTTTGCCAAGACTATCCGAGCTCAACTGCCGACTGTAGACTGTCGCAACACTCGGTCTCTCCACCAGTCCTCGCTGCATTCCCTCCACCGACGATAGTGTCCAAGCGGTAGGGCTCGCTTGCGTTTCCGATCACATGATTCTTCGTTTACCAATCGAATTGTTAGATGGCGCTGTTCGCTGTACTGTGGCACCATCTATCCACGACATATTCATAAGAAGACTACCTATATGCCAGATAAAAAAGAAAAAAAAACCTAAACCTATATTTACGTGTATAGTAAATCAAATCAAATCAAATCAAATCAAATCATTTATTTGCATAATACATGTCAAAAGGGTGTTACAAGTATGAAAGGTACATTGTATTATAACCTACTGAGGTGTGCAAATTAATATATACCTAACAGAATAAATTATAAATTGAGTTACAAAAAAAAATAGAATGTCAATAAAAAATGTCAATCTATTATAATACACGAGTCAGAACAAAATTTCAATAATTATTATATTTGTGGTGCCATTTCAGATAAAATAGATTCATCTTTCATTTAAATAATCATTAATTGAATAGTAACATTTTGCAACTAAGAATTCGTGCAAGCATAATTTGAATTGGTTCATTTTGTGTAGGTCTGTGATACTTTTTGGCAACTTATTGTATACTTTTGGTGCCATGCCCAAAATGTTTTTATTAAATACTGCTTTTTTATGACGTCTTACGCATATTTTATTTTTGTGTCGTGCGCTTCTTGGATGGGTATAAAGATGCAGATTCGCTTTGACAAAGATCGCCATTTCATATATATAAAGACACGGAAATGTTAGCAACTGGAACTGTTGAAAGTGTGGCTTACAGCTTTCTGTGCTCTGTATGCCACACATTGCCCTTATGCATTGTTTCTGGGCTTTGAACGCCATTTCTCTGTCTGGCGAGTTCCCCCAAAATATGAGTCCGTAGCGTAGCGTAGAAGCAACATACCCGTGATACGCCATTAATAAGGTTGCCCGATTTGACACTTTTCTTAGGTTATAGAGAGCATAAGAATACTGGCTAAGCTTTTTGCATATGTTTTGAACGTGTGTTTTCCAGGTCATATCTTTATTTATCCAAATACCTAAGAATTTAGTGTGTTCTGCTTCGCTGATAATTTTGTTACCGTAACGTATAATCGGTTTTTTATTGTGTGTTTGTTGTTCAAATGAAACGTAATTTGTTTTTTCAAGATTTATTTTTAAGTTGTTTTTAGTTAGCCAAGTTATTATATCATTTAAGTTGTCGTTTATTTCTTTTTCAAATGTCCCATCATCTTTACTTTTGATTAATATTGTGCTGTCGTCAGCGAATAAAATCATTGGATTATTAATGGTTTTAGGCATGTCATTAATATATATAATAAACAACAATGGAGCAAGAACACTGCCCTGCGGCACACCAAATATGCATTGTCTATGTGTAGAGACATAAGTCTTTTCAGTTCTTGTATAGGGGCAGATTTTATTTATGTATGTAATTTGTTCTCGATTAGTCAGGTATGATTTGATAAGTTCAAGGATATTGCCTCTAATTCCATATTTTTCCAGCTTGTTAATCAGTATTTTATGGTTAACATAGTCAAATGCCTTAGACATGTCCATAAATAATGCAACTACAGGAGTTCTATTGTCAACGTTAGTTAGAATGTGTTCTACAAGTTTATAAATAGCAGAGTCAATGTTTTTATTTTTCCTGAAACCATATTGTTCGCTAACCAAGATTTTGTTAGTTTCTAGAAAAGATAATATGCTGTTTTGTATTACTTTTTCAAAAATTTTAGAGAATACCGGGATGAGTGCGATTGGTCTGTAGTTGCTAGGATCTTGCTTATCGCCTTTTTTATGTATTGGTTTAATTACAGAGATTTTCAATTTTTCGGGGAAAATGCCTGTCTCAATGCTACCATTGATAATGTGGCTGAGTATTGGTGCAATGATAGGAGATGTGGCTTTTATTACCTCGGTGGTTATGTCGTCATATCCAGCGCTTTTAGTATTTTTCAGGGAATTAATAATTTCAAATATGTTAAGGGGTACTGTGGGTGTCATAAATATTGAATTAGGATGAGAATTTATTGCTGGTTTACTATTAAGATTAATGTCACTTCGAGATTCAATTTGGTCTATAAAATAATTATTTAATGATTCCGCTATTTGTTTAGGATTATTTATATTTTTGCTGTCAATTGTTATGCTATCAATACCTTGTTTAGGGTAGTTTGATTTCTGCTTATTAATTATGCTCCATGTAGCTTTGCTTTTGTTTTGAGCAGTATTTATAAAATTATTATTTTGTGCTTTTTGTGTCTGTTTAATTATGTTTTTTAGTCTTTTTGTATACGTTTTAAGTTTATTTTTATTGTCTAGGTTTGGAGACTTTCTATACTCCCATAGCATGTTTCTTTTATTTTTCGAACATTTTTTCAGTCCCGTTGTGATCCACTTTGGTTTTTTAATTACCGAGATCTTTATTTTGTTAATTGGGAAACATAGGTCATAGAATAATTTAAATATGTGGTGGAACTCATTAAATGCTTCATTTGGATCTGAACATTTATAGACATCATGAAATGATAGATTTTGGAGGCATTCCCTAAACTTGCTAATATTTTCATCGCTATAGTCACGTTTATAGATAAACCAATGAGAGAAAGTGCAGGTTTTTTTGACACGACATTTTAGCAGTTGTGCTGTATGGTCTGATATTGCTAATTCTTTGACCTCGCAGCTACTTCCTCTAATATTATGAATGATATTGTCAATACAGGTCCCGCTACCCAGACGTGTTGGAGATCGCGTCCCCAGAATCAGATCATAGCTATGCAGTATATTTTGAAAAGTAACAGCACATTTACTATTTTTGCTAATGTCTATATTAAAATCTCCACATAGTATAATCCTACTATCACGTTTTAAACATATTTCGTTTAATAACATATCTAAATTATTAAAGAACATTGATACTTTATCTTTACTGTGATTTGGCGATCTATAGACACAAATAATGATGATGTTATGGGAAGTAAGTTTTATCGCACAGCATTCAATTTGCTTAGTTATGGCCCATTTACTTACATTAATTGTTTCAAATTGATGTGTGTTTTTTACTAGAATGCACGAGCCCCCGTTTCTATCTTGCCTAGCATAGCAAGCTGCTAATGTGTAGTTAGAAATATGTAGGTGTTCCTGGTCATCTTTTTTCATGTTGTGTTCGGTTATACATAAGATATCTATTGATTTACCTACATCTGCGAGATCAATCAGGTGCGTACTTAATAGATCTGACTTATTAATTAGACCATTGACATTTTGGTGCATTATAAATATATGATTATACACGAAAACAATGTGTGTTACTATCTTGATTTATTATGGATTGCAAGTTTGGTGATTGTGAGTCTGTAGATATTTCAATTTTTTCCGACTCGGAACACTCTGCCTCAAAATTTGCATTGCTTGGGCTGTATATTGTTTTCATAAGATCTTGTAAATCAGATACTACAAAACTCGTGCCATAGCTATTCAGTGTGCCTGAGCGGTGATTATACATGTCATAGTTATAAGAAAGATTTAGGTTGGAGTCCAGTAGATAGGCGTAGTTGTATGCCTGTGTATCCATATATAGAAGATTATTAAAAGCTTCTATTCTACTATTGTACAAAGTATTGCTATAATTTAGTTGTTTTACATAATAAGTATTATTATATTGAAATTTAAATTTATATGTCGGTAAACAAATTATAATATTAGTGTGAGTTAGTGTTATTAATTTTTCTCGAATAAACATGGTTAGTTCTAGATAGTTTTGAGTTTTCCGGAAGTCTTCTTCGCCAATGTAAATAATACAGTAGTCTTTACTTGTAAAGTTTTGAACTTTTACATCAATTGTCTCTAATACCTGCTTCAGTCCACATTTAGTAAACTGTGGAAACTGTTTTTGGATTGTATTGAACTAATTATATATGTACTTATGTTTGTTATTGCATCTGTTTTTTTTCCCAAATAAAAAAAATAAAATACCTACCAAGAAATGCCTCATAACAATATGTCTTGAAAAAAACGGTTCATGTTTAAAAAATACTATTCGATAGTTTTCACGACTTCCTTCAGCGCTGAAATTCAGTAGGTCAATACTTCTCTGTATGTGAAATCGAACCGGAACTTATATTAAGAAACCTATGCACGCAGTCCTCATCCATTCCCCTTCAAATTATGAAGCAGGAATACTTGCAGACTCTTGTATCATGCTGCCATTGGAAAATAACTCTTATTTTACCTAAAGTATGGTGGAATTGGCATGGACAGAAAAAACTTGAAGTCTCCGCAATTTCCTTGAAATTATTTGTTTGTAAACCATTTTTCTTTCTTTCCTTCCTTGATATATGTATATTGATATATTTTGTTAATGTAACGTTCGACGATTGGTCCTCTCATCAAATGTTCATATATTTCCAAAATTTATATAGATTGCAGTAGATTTTTGTCTGCTGACGTGATGGAGGCATATGGGGGTAAGTTTCCCAATAGGAGGATGTGTTTGAAGAAGGGTCCATGATTGGATGCAAGGGTTTTTCATTAAATATGGCTGTTAGTGTTAACGGGAGCATATTGGGAACATGCAGTAATGCATGTTAAATAATCAATATCTACTATAAAGTAGTTATTGATTTGCGTATAACGCAGAGGGATTGTCGAATCCGCTGTTTTACATAACCGCTAGCTATTTTACAAAACAACTCCGGTATTTAAAAGAACAACAACGACGTCTAGCGGCAGAATTGCATAAGCATTTTGTATTTATCAATGTAGTGGGTCAACGATAGGAGATTATATAAAACAGCGTGAAACATCAGATTATAGATATTAGTTCTAAATTTTATCACGTGGTTATGTGTGTCATAACAACAATAATGGCTTCCGAAACAGAAATAAATAAAACGAGTAAATATGAGTAAAAAATGACCTTAACTAAGGTGAAAACAATTATTAAAAGGACAATAATATTAAAAGTTATCAGAGTTTTACGAAAGACACTTATTGTGACTGTAGATAAGCCATTCTGCATTACGTCTAAACGTCGGTAGGTAGCAGTTTTGTTAAAAACGTAGCGCAATCACAATCCAGCTGAACGTTGTTCAGTGGTTTTACATAACGGAGCTGCCGGTCGATTCTGTAAAAATGTCACCGTGAAAACTTAGGTGAAGTGAGTTTGTTTTTGCTAGGAATTGACACTATTGACAGCTCACTCCACGCTTACTTCACCTAAGTGTTCACGTTGAGATGGTCACAGAATCTCATTGCAGTTTTGTAAAACAGCGGATTCAACAATCCATCTGCGTTATGTACTTGTACATCTTCAATCCTAACTAATATTAAAATGTGAAAGTGAGTTTGTTTATTTGTTAAGATTTCACGCTAAAACGTCTAAAACGGATTTATATTTATTTCATTAAGTAAGGGACAGAAGATAAATTTTAATCTTCTGTCCCTTTCTTAATGAAATAGAAAGAAAAAGTTGCGCTGAACTTAAATTTAGTTTAGTTTGTAAACAAGGGAACGGCACCTTTGTATTTCAATACTAAACCGAACAATTATCATGACAAAGGCCGCATAGCCTCAATGGCCACAAATAGCCCGGATATTGTATAGATAGAAAGTCTATTTATACATAGAAATAGGACGGTTCTCGTCTGTTTCCTACTAACGTACGGCTTTTATTCTATAGAAGCAATGAATAGGTTAAAGTTTTGTCGTGAAGTGATTATGTAATCGTTTTTTCGATAGTATTGTGTCTATCGAGGAAGAGGGAGGAGCTCGTGGCTAAGTAAAAATGGCCACACGGGTCAGTCGATCAGGTTAAGCTACGCTTGCCGCGGTCTGTCCGTAGATGGGTGACCATCTTTACATGTGCGTGCCTCAGAAAGCACGTTAAGCCGGTATCCGTTGCCTGTCATGTTGGATCTTTGACAGTTGTTACGGGTTGTCAGAAGCCCGAAAGTCTGACAACCAGTCTTACCAAGGGTGTCTGTCGTGTTACCCAGTAACTGGGTTGTGGAGGACAGATAGGCCATCGCTCCATGTTAAATACTGGTACAGTACCCGGCGATAAAAATTGTACAACGTCCTTTGGAAAGAGACAATCGGCTAATTTCGGCTTCGTAGAGCGTTATCTCTGTCGCACGAAATACAAACAGTCCGGTATCTATTAGGAGCTGTTAAAACAATTATGATTCGCTTCTTTTGATAATTATTTTTATTCTTTGTATAAAATACAAAAAAAGGTATAGGTCGATGTGCAATATTTATCGCCGGGTACTGTATCTACTCAGCTGTATCCAGTTAGGCTGGAAGCCGACCGCAACATAGTTGGGAAAAGGCTAGGCAAATTGACTTTTTTTTGTGTCTAGCCAGGGAACGAATTTCTTTCAGTATGGTTAGTTTTTCGTTCATACGAATCAGATATGTACTTACACAGCATCACCTCTGTAATCCACATTCGCGTTTTTTTTGCCAAAAATGTAAACAAATATGAGTTTATGGAAAAATAGCTTCAAATCACAATTAACGCTACAACTTCAAACATTTTTATAACTTTTTCAATAGTGCTGGTCACTCTAAAATCAACTTAATTACCACTAAAATAAAGTTGATATTTGTTTAACTTGAAATAATATAAATTTGAAACATAAGTTTGAATAGACTTTAATTATTTCCTGGAGGGGTGGGCAGAGCTGTACAGAAAATCAACATAAAGTTAGGTATATACGTCTCATGCTATCAGTGGGTTTTACGAGTGCTTGCGAGGGCTCAAATAAAGTGGTACCTAATACATAATCAACCTATAATGTTTCCACTGCTGGGACACAGGCCTCCTCTCTACTACCACGCGGGTCCAGTGCGGGTTGGTAGATGTCACATGTTTTCGAATGTTTTGGTTCTAGGACATGCCGGTTTCCGCACGATGTTTTCTTTCACCGTTTTTAGAGCAGTAATGGAATTATTTACATAAAGTAAAGCGCCTGTCTAGATTCGAACCTACAATCTACAACTCGTAACTCGCGGTCGGTACCATTTGGCCACCACTGTTCCGGTGACTGAGCGATCTGCATTGCATTACACAGGTTTTATTAAACGTTTTCATAACTTATAGGTAAGTAAAGCTAATAATTCTGCCAAATCGAGGTGTTTTTTCGTGTGAGATTTTTGAGTCTGTAAAAAAGCCCGCAGCACTCGTCATGGACTTACTCATTTCATTGTAAACATTCAGTTTTATTTTGGGTAGCCTTTTATGAACCGCACGTTATTCAATTACATGTATATATGTTCCTACCTTTTAGTTTTCAATTGTTATTCTTAGTTCAAAATTAAAAAATAATCCCGTCACTGTTAATTTATACATGCATACGTAATTTCACGCATTCTGCCTATGGGGGCATGCAGATACAGAACGACCTGCTACGATCCTTCCCTTTTGCCTCGTTTACGTTCATACATCAGGTCATACACGCTGGTTTCGAGCACTACGCCATCTGTGACTACGCACTTGACCATTCTGAAGAACATCACCTAAACTCACTAAGTATATTATTATGTCCTCCAAGGGCGTCCCCTCCCGGCGTTTTCACTCAAATCTGCCTTGAAAATACCTTTTGTTAGTCGCATTTCATTCATCCTCTCAACATGACCAAACCATCTAATCTGCGTTTGCGATTTATTTGCCAAAAATGTAAACAAATAAATGAATTAATGGAAAAATAACTTTCATTTCTACATAATAAAGTTCATTTTACGCTACAACTTCAAATATTTTTATAACTTTTCAATAGTGCTAGTCACTGAAATCAACCCAATTGTCATTGAAATATAGTTGATATTTGTTTAACTTGAAATAGGGTGGGGGTGTGCAGCACTGCGCGCTTTTACTATAAGCATAATCTTTTAATTTTTTATCACTACAACTTCTTTTAAACCTGTTAATGAAATGAAGAAATGCAAAATGAAAAATAATCAGTCTTTGGGTGATAAAACCATCCATCCCAAAATCAGCATCCCAAAATAAAATTAATCCCACTAAAACGTCATCGTACAAAATAAACAACATGGGCATTGCACTCAATTGCCTTCCCCCTCCCTGCTACCCCTTTAAATCTGTGCCTAGCATTAAGTCTAAGTAGCAACGTTCTCCCAGCCTATATGTCTACTGGCAACACTATATCATTTTAATAGTCTAGTAAAGAATAGCCAGCATTCCCTCGAATGCAGTAAAAACATTAATCTAGAGAATTTGGCATCAACGTTGTAAATTTTAATAGGATATCTTTCAACAATGGGGTATGGCCGTGGTTTATTTTGTGGTTAAAGTATGTTTTTCGCGGTTTGTTTTGACATGTCCGGGCTATAAATGTGGCATATCCGTCCTTGGTAGGACATGTCTAGCCCGTAGGAGTTCACTGCTGGTCATTAGCCTTTTGGAGGTATGAGGATCACTCATCGTCCATAGAAAAGGGAGGATCCTCCGACCAAACGGGTGTCGTGTCTGATGGGCAACTGCCCGACGATTGATGTCGGCACTTTTTTTTATACTAGTCGTGCGGTAAACTCTGCTTGCGCGATACAGAATTTTGCGTGACGTTAGTGTGATGCGTAGTTCATATTATTATGTGGTGCTGTAGATGCGGATACCTCTTCAATTGACACAGGGCTCTATTTCAGCCACTTTTGTTTATCTATTACACTCTTCTGCCTGCGACTTTATCCGCGGGATTTTTCTTGTTCCCTCGACCCACCGCGTCGCATCGCATCACCGCCCGCACTAATACTCACTCATCGTTTAGCATTCTTTCTGACTTTTTTCTTTTTACTAGGTTTCTAAGTGTCATAGCGTGATGTTAAATAGCCTTACTCTTACTCAAAAATTTCGCTAAAAAAATCCAGAAGGAATTTTTTAAATCCGACTGGTAGTTACAGTGATTAGCGTGTTCAAACAAACAAACAAACTCTTTAGCTTTATTATTAGTGTAGATAAAGAAGAAAAAGGAATACAGAGGTTTAATAATACACACACATCACACATAAATTTACTATTTCTTTCAATGGGAAAAATAAGGAAAATTTGCTATTTAGGGCAGCGACGACATTACAGTTAAATCTTATGCCAGGACTGACGTATTCAGAAAAAAAAAACAACTTTCACTCTCTCCATTGAAGGCATGTTTCTTATTAATGTTTTTATACATTGCAATTATCAGATCTCACAATGAGCAGACATGCTAAATCAGGTGATGCAATGTACGTCTAATGTCTTTGGGTACCCGAAATACAGTGATAACAAATTTTCAGTTTATTTAACAGCCTATAACGTCCCCAATGCTAGGACAAAGGTCACCTCTCGGTGAGAGTGAGTGGGCTATAATCCACCACGCGGGCCTAGTACGGGTTGGCGGTTGTCACATATCTTCGAATTTTTGGTTCTAGGTCATGCCGGTTTCCTCGCGTTAAGCTGTTGGTCCCGGCTGTCATTCGTGGATCTTTGACAGACGTTACGGGTCCTCAGAAGCCCGAAAGTCTGACAACCGTTCTTACCAAGAGATATCGTATTACCCAGTAACTAGGTTGTGGCGGTCAGATAGGCAATCGCTCCATGTAAAATACTGGTATTCAGCTGCATCCGGTTAGACCGGAAGCCGACCCCAACATAGTTGGGAAAAGGCAGACAGATGACGATGATGATGATGTTTGCCTTCACCGTTTTGAAAGCATTGGTAATGAAATAATTTACACAAAGTAAACTGCCTGCTTGGGATCGAACCCACGACCTACAAACTGGTTAGTCGTGGCCGTTACTACTGGGCCACCAATGCTTTCTTATATCTTATATATATACCTTGGCAAAACCTACGGCCGAACCCAATTACCTATCTGTCACCAGTTTTGGCATACTGGAGGTAGAAAACCTATCGATCTCTGGTTTTCAAGACCCATGCAATAATCTATAATAGTAGCGATCAGCCGGTCGATTCTGTAAAAATCTTACCGTGAAAACTTAGGTGAAGTGAGTTTGTTTTTGCTAAGAATTGACACTATTGACAGCTCACTCCTCCACGCTCACTTCACCTAAGTTTTCACGGTGAGATTTTAACAGAATAGCACCGCTGTATGATTATATTATACTGACAGTTATAATTATGGAGTGCGCGCAAAATAAGCCAAAATCAAAAATAATCGTTTGCCGCTATCTGAACGTTTATTTCAGGTGTCAAGAGAGTGTTCTGCGTTCCGGTTTTTCTAAAGTAAATAATTGCCATCTATAAGACGTTAGTGATTAAAAGTGCTAGCAGGGATATAATCTTGAAGTCAAACATCGCGCGCAAACTTATCTTGCGCGCACTCTATGGCTACCATCAGTTAAGTAGCTAGGTATCTATAAATAGAATTCATCACTTCACACTCACCTCACAAATCATAAGCAAAATTTACGCAAAGTCTAGATCCAGATCTCCTAGTTTGCCTAGACACGATGCAAACACTCGTGGTGACGTCACCAGTAGGTCCGGTGACCTTCGAATAAATGACTGTGATTGGTCCATTAAGGGCTGGCTCAATAAGTCGATTGTATAGGTTATGAAGAAGAAAACATAGGCAGTGCATTTGACTAATGTCAACTTTAATGCGCTGGTAACTAAGTTAACTTTTGAGTGATATAAACTGTAAGTAGTGATTTTAGGTTGTTGCAAATTAAAATAATAGAATGGTCGTAAATCGCACTTCCTTCTCTTTCACACCAATTTAAAACTCACGTTTTGATTAACCGTTCTACGAAAATATTATTTAATAAAGTAGGTACACATAGTATCACCACTTGATTGCATTTGCAAATTGCAACTTTAGGAGCTGGTTATTAAGTTGAGTTTTGAAGAACAAAAATTGTACCTGATTAATAAAATTTTATTGGTTTGAAATCGTACCTAAACAGAAGGAAAAATCCTTCTCAGTAGAGCATGTAAAACAATGCTCTATGACTGACCACATCCTAGAAAAAATATGAATTAAACTCGGTTGATTCAGGTGACGTTTCCTGTATTACCAACATGCGACTTATACATATATTTCTGCTCACCTGTTCGTGGAATACAAACGTGGTGCTAAGTTAACTAACCTATGACCTCACTTGTTTCAGTAGAATTTCTCCAATAAATACAACTTCGCTGAATCAGAGCTTATATCATACATTCTCACCAACAACAAAATTGCCCTAATTCTTCGTCTACACATCATTAATGTGTCTGGTGTTTGTATGACTGCGCGCTTCTTCTAATCCTATGCAACGAATTTTGACGCCGTTTTCAGCATCATTTCGAGATTTTTATCCGGAAGGCTTATGAAATACATCAATATTATACATACATATCTACTTAATAAAAATCTTCAATGAATTAACTCAGCCTTTATCGCAGTCCATTGCTGGATATATGCCTCTCCCAGGATCAACTTCAGGACAACTTCTGTACTCCGCTTTACGCATCCAGTCTGATCCAGCCAGCTTAAGGTCATCTGTCCATCTATCTGGGGGCGTCCCACACTACGCTTTCCGATACGCGGTCTCCACTCCAGGACTTGTCTGCCACCGGCCATCGGTCCTTCGACAAACATGGCCAGCCACTGCCACTTCAGTATGCTTACTCCGCAAGCTATTTCGGTAACTCCGGCTCTTTTCCGGATAATTTCATTCCTGATTTAATCCTTCAAAGAGACTCCGAGCATAGCTCGCTCCATAGCGCGCTGCGCGACCTTGAATTAGTGGACCAGCCCGACCGTCAGTGTCCACATTTCAGCACCGTATGTCGTGACGGGCAGAACGCACTGGTTGAAGACCTTAGTCTTCAAACACTGCGGGATAGGCGACGATATGACGATAGATATGACGGAGTTTTCCAAATGTGGCCAACCCAACTGGATCCTCCTTCTCCTTCTAAAATATAATAGAAAAAAATCAAACAACTCACAGTTATTGTGCTCTTAGATAATGTTGCAATCGTTTCCTCCGAATAAATTAAATAAATGTATTGATTTCCCGGCTCTACATTTTATTCGGCCGCTGCCAAAATATATTTGTTCTGCCGAAAACGAGAATTGCCAACAATGGATATTTCGACCGAAAACGAAAACAAAATTGGTCGGACTAAATCAATGCAGTTAACCCAACATGCGTACGCATGAATAACTCATAATGTACGTTATTCTCAATGCTCAAATTCTCGAATAAAAACATACTTTAGCACGATTAAGAATCGCTTGTCTGCGCCCGCCCTAAACAGGGGGCGCCCAACCCGTTTATTAGGTGACAACACCACATCACAAACTACCCTACCAAGTGTAATTAGGTGGATATTAGTTACGTAGTCGGTACGTGTAGGGAAATGAGGTGTTATTTGTTAACGAATTCACTAAACATATTTAAAACATCGTTCCGTCTCTGTCGTTTTACAGAAATAGAACGATGATTAAATAGTGTCCGACCGAAACAGGTTTTTCAGCCGAAACCGAAACCGAAACCGAACTTTCGGCCTTGCTCTTAGTTTCGGCCGAAACCGAAACCGAAACCGAAACTTACTTAAACATAATAAAAAAATAAAAAAAAAAATTTTTTTATCTTATTTTGAAATCTGGTGTGTTTTTTTACACATTTGTTTGCATATACAATGTATATTATACATACAGACAGTTGAATACTTACCTAATTATTTACGAGGTCGGTCCCATACTGAACTGGCCTGATATACATAGTTCTACGCGACATGTTGTGTTGCATTAAATAGTACGTTTATCGTGCACTTAATATAAGAAACACGCATCGACATGAAATGCTTAGTCTTAGTTTAGCAGGCATTAGCATAACGAGTCGCGTATTTTTTCAAAATGTCGAAAACTGAGTATCGAAGTGTCATAAAGTTTTTGTTTAAAGAAGGTTTATCCCTGCCCAAATAAAAGAACGATTGGATGACGTGTATAAGGAGTCTGCCCCCTCCTATAGCACAGTGAAAAATTGGGTGAAAGAGTTTCGCCTCGGGAGAGAAACCGTCGAAGACATTTGCCACGACGGTCGACCTGTGGAAGTGCTCACTCCCGAAACGATTGCTCTTATCGAAGAGGAGGTTCTGAGTGACCGCCGTTTGAAGATTAGAGAAATTGCAGCTAGGCTTGGGCTCTCTAAAAGTACGTCATCGTGCGATCCATGAACATCTTCACATGAAAAAAGTGAGTGCAAGATGGGTACCGAAACTTCTTTCAGCGGTACAGAGACAGGAAAGCGCTGCGCTTCGGAGTTTTTGGATCTTTGTGGCGAAAATTCAAAGACTGTGATCGAGCGGCTAGTGACTGGTGATGAAACTATGATCTTGTATTATGACCCGCAAAGCAAGCGCGAATCAATGGGATGGCGTTATAAGGGTGAAAAGCCCCCTAGAAAGGCAAAGGTGCAACAATCGGCTAAAAAACTGATGTGCACAATCTTTTGGGATTTTCAAGGCATTTTGATGGTGGATTTTAAAGAACGTAATACAGTCGTGAACGGCTAATATTATGCTTCTTTAATAAATAAATTACGAGACAAGATAAAGGAAAAACGAAGAGGCAAGGTGTCCTGTTGCTCCATGACAACGCCCCTGTTCATACCGCTGGTGTTTCGAAGGATGCACTTCGTCAATGCGGGTTCACAGAAGTTGAACATCCAACTCACAGTCCAGACATGGCCCCGTCCGACTATTAGGTATTTATTTCCAAATTTAAAGCGAGACTTAAGTCTCGCTATAAAAACTGGCACTCCGGTAGTGCCGACAGAAGTGAAAACTTGAACAATTACGAGTGTATTTTGTGAATCGTCTTATAAACAAAACACGCGTGTTAAGGTGTGTTCCTTATTTTATAGGGTTTTTTGCAAATCAGGTATGATGACCAAAGTGACTGGTTTATTCTTCTCGTGAAAGGAATTTATTCAGATTTACAAATAAGCACACAGGATAGACTTCAGTTCGTGGTGTTGGTCGCGGCAGTGGTAAGAGAAGCAAGCCGCTCGCATAGAGCTCGTCGTCAGTTATATATCCGTGGTTCAGCGCCATCTCGTCGTTGTTGGATGAACTACGTAGTTAGTACGCGAGGCCCTCGTAGTTCTTCCCGATGTGCATAGATGGCGCTGTCCTCAACAACGCGCGTCTTACGTTTTACGTCTTACGTTTTACGTCTTACGAATTTTCGATCAGGGTCACGTGACCTGACGCGAATTTAGAAGTTTTTACCCATTCCAAAAAAAGTACACAGCGCCGCTAAAGAAGTTTTCACTTCAAAAAAAAGAAGCCGTCTCGCTTTAAATTTTCTTCCTCTTAAGAGGAAGAAAATTTTTAAGCGATGAAGAATTGCAGGCGGCCGTCTTCGACCATTTTGAGGCTAAAAATTGTGATTATTTTTATAAAGATTTAGAGATGTTGATTCACAGATGTCAGAAGTGTGTTAGTAGTATTCATGGTGATTATATTGAAAAATAAAATTGGTTTCGTTTCATTTCCTTCATTAGTTCATAGTTAGGCCAATTCATTATGGGACCGCCCTCGTATGTGCAAAACACAACCTCAACTCCATGCGATTAACGATGGACGGCGGCGATCTGGGCCGGCAACGCGACGAGCGAGCACGAGCTAGCCGCGAAGTTCGCCGAACGATTGACGATAATTCATGAACACTCGAGTTTCGGCGCGGCCGAAAGTTTCGGCCATTTTCTGGCCGAAACCGAAACTAAGGCCGAAACTAGATTATTTGGCCGAAACTGGCCGAAACCGAAACCGAAACCGAACTTTCGGTCGGTCACATTTAAAATACTGTTCTTGCCCTCTCAGGGACCATACCGAATACCGAATTTATACCATTTGCTGTGCCATTTGTGTACCAGCTTGTCCCCAGGCCGTCCCTGTGATTTGTGACCCCAAAATTACAACAAAATACTTTCATGTAAAATTGTACAGGCGCCAACACGTCAAGCTACCCGATACTGTCAAATTTTTCCAATCAACTTTGAACCTTATGCTTTAGCGATAAAGTTAAAAATCTATTAAAGAAATTTGACAGATTATCTCAGACAGATAGTAGCTTGATGTGCTGGTGTCTGTACATCCTTCTTGGAATTGAGTAATAGGCTTTCATACTACTCAGCTTCAAACCACAGTCATAATTCGTTATAAATAATAAAGACCAATCATGCTCACAAAACATCTTGTATATAAATTAAATAAAGTCACCAGTGGGTACGCATATAAAAACATTTCAAAATATATAAACATCTATGAAATACAGTCTATCTTTCATAGAACTAGTTCAACGAGTTCAACTGAACTACTAACAACTAGTTTCACTGTAATTAGTTACAGTTTATAGTGTATTTTTAGCATTGTTATAGTTAGGTTCGGTTATTTTTCATGTAGGCAACCTCCGTGTTATTATGGCTATTATTATCACAGATTTAGGTTTATTTTAATTTGATAGACTTACATTACTTCATGTAGAAGTCACAAGATTGTTATTTAGAATAACTTGCATTCCACCGCTGCTAGTACTGACTTTAAGTTTTTACATTTTGTTTAAGTTACACATCAGGTGAGTTCCCATTATGTACACAGTAATATATTATAAGTTAACAGAGAACTAGTTGAACTGCTTAGTTGTTTTTTTAGAATATGATTGCAGAAATGTCTTAGGATGATGCAAAAAAGTAGCATACCTACTATATTGTTCAATTTGAATATAACCATAATTAAAGTAGATAAATAACTACATGTAGAAATTTTAGATAATACTATGTATGCAGATAATACTATGTATGTAACACTCGAGTGAGTTACCTGAGAAACAGATTTATTCTTATTACAGGAAGAATCCAATAGTTTGTTACCTAATTGTTCTTTATGTATATTGTTGTTTACAACAATTTCAATTTCAATCTTCCTTTAAAATGAAAATCAAGGTTAAAACCACCAGTAACTTAATACCTCGCAGCCCAAAAAGGGTATAAAGGCTCCTACAAACAGGCGCGATACGCGATATAATCGCGCGCGACACAAAGGCACCGCTTGTTGCGCGACTTGTGGTGCCTTTGTGTCGCGTGTCGTGTCGCGCCTGTTTGAAGGAGCCTTAAAGTCCACAAGCTCGTGTTGTCAATTACCAGACGATCCATCAAGTCGGTCCTAATCCAGATTGAAAAGATTTAGAAGTCATTAACCTTGTTTTGTGTTGGTATAGTCGTCCTCGTAACTGGTTACCACCATTGACAACGGTTCCCAGTCAATTGAAACTTCAGGAGGCCTAAAAAGGCCACTTTGGCAGAATCATAAAAGGATAAAACATTATGAACAGTTAACTGTTAAGTTAATCGTATCAAATCCCATTGGTGAAGGATTTTTCAGTTATTTTTTTTTGTCTGTGCTAAAATACCAATCAATCCAATCCAAATCCAATCCCAATCTCTTTGATTATACCTACGTAGTGCAGTAAGGTTGAAATTATCTAACTGTCACATAGACGAATAGACCTGGGGGCCTAAAAAAGTCACTTTGGCAGAATCATAAAAGGATAACGTTATGAATCATAATATAGCGAAGACAGTCCGTGTTTTTCTTTTTTTCGCTGCACTACGTAGATCCCTTTCCGAGTTGATATCTGTGCTATGACCTTTAGAAATACGAAACGCTTTTCAAAGCGATCTCCACGTGTCTCAGTTCTCTAGAGTCTGGATTAGCGTCCTGTTAACGATAATAGACTCGCCCTCTATTAGCTACTTCGGATTTAAACATACTCATGAAATGTTGGTGTAGTATTGAGACACCTCACCCCCTTAAGGCAACAAGGCAACAAGTCCATTACATGTTAAGTTAATTATTTTACCCAAATTCATGACACACCATTTTGAATTCTATTATCCCTCAAACCGTCCCATTCTTCCCATGTGTCCCAGCTCCCCTGTCCTCATTTTATTGTGTTGCTAAGGGAAAAGTTCGGGCCCCGTTACTCTTCTAACTACTTTATGAATAGGCTTGTTGTACAAAAATAATGGTGCAGTTACTTTGACTTACTATGATGGAAAGGCCTCTATTTTTCCTTGGGACTTCCCGTTTGAATGTGCGATTGGCTTGTTGGTTGAAAATAAGACTATGACGCTGTCGATTTTCGTACAAGGTAAAGACAGTTTTGTGGTATTGAGTTTTTAGAGCTCAACTGTCACTGTCATCTGCCTAGCCCTTTTCCCAACTAAGTTGGGGTCGGCTTCCAGTCTAACTGGATACAGCTAAATACCAGTATTTTACATGAAGCATGTGTTTACTTTTTGGCAAAAAATTGCGAATGTGGGTAACAGAGGTGATGCTGTGTAAGTATCTGATTCCTATGAACGAAAAACTAACCTTACTGAAAGAAATTCGTTCCCTGGCTAGACACAAAAAAAGTCAATCTACCTAGCCTTTTCCCAACTAATGCTATCTAACTTGAAATTTGGAACAGTTTTAGATGACGTTGGCCCAACTATTTTGCAAAAAAGAAAAAAATAAAAATATATGTATATTTTTTGCAACAGGGACTGAAAGAGGGTCTGAAAAATTCGAAGTGGGGCTACTAGGGTATGTGGGGTATCATATGAAAGACCGCAGTTTGTACATTCTCAAATATTTTTTCTTTTTTTTTAGGTCGCAAGGTTTTCGACTTTTGATAAAAAATGTAAAAAAATACCGTTATCTCCGAAGTTTGCAAAGAGAAAAATCTGAAATTATTCTATGTGATAGAAGTTTGTGTAAAGATTACAGGAAAAATAAAATGAAGTCTCTAAATAGCACACTTTTTCAGAAATCATCAACAAAAGTTATATTAGTTCCATTATCGGTCAAGAGATGGCGGTGAAAAAAATTCTCTGACGAATATAGGCCTCGCCGATGAAAATTTAAAAACATGGTACGGAACCCTCGGTGCGCGAGTCCTACTCGCTCTTGCCCGATTTTTCTATTGTTACAGAACTTAATAAGCTTGCCTTATATATACTACGGATTATGAATATGAAAGTCTTTGCCCACGTGAAGGTCAGAAACTCAAAAAGTACATATGAATTGAAAAAGTCACGTCACGTCAAGATGCCCGGATTTGAATCCACAACCTCGTGCATGAGAGACGAAGGCTTGACCACTGGGCTGTTATGATATTTATGAATAGAAAATATAATATTTTAAACACCTTTAATCATAAAAACCGTTTTTGTCCAAATAGTTTCAAAGTCATCTTGAAATAGTACCTAAGTTGGCTTCAAAAAACATTCATACTTAACGGTCCACGTGTTACCCCGAAACCAATAATAAATAACATCAAAACTCTAAACTCGCCCCCAATTTCAACCCCAACCTTCGACGAAGTCGGTACAAACAGCAACTTCTCAATTAAACAAGAAATAATAGACAAATATACTCCATTATATCAGAAAGTAAAACATCCATTATCGAAGAAAACAAAGAAATGTTTTTGTCATTTTTTTCCATTTCAAGTTTCCATCGACCTCTAAAAGTTTGGAGGAGAAATACTCTGAAGTTTGGAGATGGTTTCGGGTTCAATTTTTGAAGTAATTTTGTTTTGATTTTTATCCGATTGCCCATCAGCAAAGACAGAGCTATGTTTTTCATGTTATCTACATAATGTGGTCTCTTTGTAAGTGGGTTTGTTTACCCTCGAAGCATCCTAACGTCTGGATGGATTTTGATACATGTCTATGGACTCTTCTGCGTCGCTCGATGGTTATAGTATAGGTTTTGTTTATTTATGAAATCAAAATGGCGCATTTTTGACATTAGTCATTGAAAACATTTTTTAGTACCTACCATGACCATGTGGACTATCAAAATAAAGGACTTGAGGACGTTAATAGATACGAAAATAAACGAACGACGACGCTTCCAAAAATATATCACACCTAAAAGTTATTTTTTTTTTTAATATTTTGTTTGTGTCTTTTACGCTAGTAATATATAAGTCAATCCTTTTCCTGCTTTTGCGGAATGCTTCCCACTCAGATTACAGAAAAGTACTTTTTGTATTCTGAGGCTTTTCATTAAAGTCTTTCAAAATGTTATTTTGATTAATCTCCAAAGCCAGCAAATAGTACCTAGTGTAAATTTCTTTGAAGTTGTAGTGTTATTGTGTCCCATTTTCGGACGGCTATTGGATTTTTCCATCTGGAATCTCTCAGTAGGAGCCCGGAGTCAGGATTTATGCTCATTTGATGACAATAGGCTCACGCCTTACTACATTTGACTTAAACATAACTGGCAAAATGTGGGTGTGGGTGTGTGTCGGTGTGGGTGTGTCGGTGTGGGTGTGTGTGGGTGGGGGTGTGTGTGGGTGTGTGTGGGGGTGTGTGGGTGTGGGTGTGGGTGTATGTGGGTGTGTGTGAGTGTGTGCGGGTGTGTGGGTGTGGGTGGGTGTGGGTATGTGTGGGTGTGTGGGTGTGTGGGTGTGGGTGTGTGTGGGTGTGTGTGGGTGTGGGTACACCTCTCCTAACCGCTCGGGGAACAGGCGAGTTGTTATATTTATTTTGTACTGCTAATCGGTGAGGCTATTATCTCATTTGTTTATAAAATCGTTGTTGACCTACTAGGTACTCTCATCAAAAATAATTTGGGTACGCTACAGCCCCATCAGGGTACACAGGGTTAGTTTTCAAAGACTAGTCAAATTTAAGGGTGTGGTACAGACTATTAAACTGAACAACTTCCCCAAAGACCAATATCGTCATTGGGATCATTTTTTCAACTATCCCATAGAAAACTTCAATACCTACTCGAGCTAAACGTATGGGACGACTGAATTTTTATTCGCGATTACAATGTTGGTCCCATGAACAAAATGGTTCAGTTTGATGGTCTGTAACACACCCTCGAATTTGGCTGGTCTTTTAAAACTAACTATGTATATGTTCTGTGGTTACAGCGTGCCATTTACTGCCATAGCTATGCCATTTCTTCGTCCGCCATTTCAGTATCTATACATACACATAAATACAATTGATATATGTGTTTGTAATGTCAAAATAACAGCTTTTTACTAAATGCATAATTAAACCTTATAACGATTTCTTTAAAATTTTTGTCTGTCTGTCTGTTTGTTCCGGCTTATCTCCGAAACAGCTAGACCAATTTTGACGGAAAAGATCCGTCCTCCATATAAGGAGTAACATAAACTAATGTTTGTCCCAGTAGAACGTTTCTGAGGGTTAACGTCCGACATCCAAGTGGGCGAAGCTGCGGTCAAGAGCTAGTTAAAAAGAATACATCAAATAAAAAAATGAAGAAATCGATCAGATAAATCATTTTCATTAAATTTTCTTTGACCTGCCTCTTTTCTTCTAGCCATCTACATTCATAACTAACACTTGTCATATCCTACAGTGCTCATTCCCCCTGACAAATCCCCCCCGATCTCCCAAAAGCAATAACATACAAAACGGTTCTCTTAGCTGATGATACCATATATTGAGAATACTAATCCTTATGACTTCCAAAACGAAATCAATGGCTCTGTAGGTGAAATTTTAAAGTGATATGAATAATTTAAGAATAAATTTAAGAAAACTAAAATAATGCATTTCTATCAACGCCGTGCAAACCCAACGATTTCCATTACTTATACAACTGTTTGATAGACGAGGTCACTAGGTATAACTATCGACAATAAACTCGCTTGGTAACTCCACGTAGAAGATATTATGTAAGCGCATGAGTAAATACACATACGAACTGTTCCAATTATCAAAAACACGTTTAATATATGTATCACGGTTTATTAAGTTCCATTCTCCCATATGGTGTTACTTTCTGGGGACAATCAATTGATAGAGAGACTGCATTCAGGATGCAAAAGCGTTGCATTAGGTCTAAGTGCGCTCTACAAACCACTGACAGTTATATTATAAATGTCTTACTTCAATCAATAAAACTGTTAAAATTTCCGGCACTATACATATTACAAACTGCACTTATTGTAAAAAGAAACCCGCATTTATTTATTAAACTATCAGCCAAGCCGTCAAGAAAACTGAATTTGCGTGCTCAGTACAAAAATCAATTACTCCTAAGTAACATACAATGTAAGACTGCTTTGATGTACAGACGCCAGCACATCAAGCTAATACAATCTGTCAAATTTCTTTCATAGATTTTCAACTTTATCGCTAAGACATAAAATTCAAAGTTGATTGGGAAAATTTTTCAGTTTCGGGTAGCTTGATGAGCTGGCGTCTATACAAAAGCTTTTTCGGAATTGCTCGTACAATATAATAACATTTCTAATTCCATAAAGATAATGCCATTATCAAAATTTAAAATCGTACTGCAGAAACTTCTTCTTTACAAATGCTACTATACAATTAAGACGAGTTTTTAAACGATAAAGAGAGATTTATACTTATTAATGCCGCATTTAAAATTTTCACATCACTGTAATGTTTTTATGAATAATAGAATGTCCTTTTTATTAATGAATTTAACTTTAGCACATTTACTTTGTATGTTACCATAATTGTATGTCTTAAAATAAAACATAGCGTACTAATTTATATGTATGACCTATAATTGTGGTTATGTATTATAGTAACTACAGTAATTCTATTTTCGATATAACGCTACGTCTTCCGGTACGCGGTCGCCACTCCAGAACCTTTTGGCCCCATCGCCCATCTGTTCTGCGAGCAATGTGCCCTGCCCACTGCCACTTAAGTTTGGCAATTCTTCGGGCTATGTCGTTTACGTTGGTTCTCTTGCGGATCTCCTCATACCTGATTCGATCACGCAGGGAAACTCCAAGTATAGCCCTCTCCATTGCCCTTTGGGTGACTTTGAGACTTTGGGTAATACAGGCGTGATATTATGATGTTATGTTACTCCTCATTCGCTTTTTATTGCTGAATTGGCCCGCTCTTGTCCTCGATCACGTCTGATGGAAAGCGATGGACGAGGTCTATGATGGAACGAGCATGTCCAGAAGATGCTTAAGGCACTGGAACCGCGCATCGACGAAACAGCAGGCTGCTTGACGCCGAACCTAAGTACTATTAGTTATTCTGTGACCGGACTCTGGTGGGAGGGTGGTCGCAAAGCAGGCGAGCGTTAGCCCCTTGCGGTGGGAAAGGGAAGAATTGGCCAGTCAAATAAAGTGTTGAGTAAGACTGTCCAGGATGCGCCGAGCGCTCGGTTCAGTTAAGTACGGAACTGGCGGAACAAACACACGAGGAGGTTTCTTCATGTATCCCAAAAAACCTGCTTTCAAAGTCCCTGTTATAAACTTCAATTTTAAAAATTCCTTCTGATGTATGTATCTGTGTGTGTCTTTTAGTCTTTGCTAAACAAACGTATTTTCTTTCTTTTTTTACAACATAAGACTTTCATGTTACGCATGTACTCGTATATTTCCTGATTTCTACCAAGGGATGAAATGGCATTTTCGTCCAAGCACATTTCATCCCCAAATGAGCGAACATTTTTTAAACTTAACCGAAGTTATTGAACTCTCATTGGCCCACTTTTGAGTCGAAACTTTCCACTCCATGAATAACGTCCCAAGTTCGATTCCCGTGCAGTGCACCGAGCTGATTCAATGTTATTGTGTTGTAAATCATATTATAGTTTGGTTTGGTTTTTGTGCTGTTATTTTAATGTAAGCAAGAGTTTTGTGCGGTTGCGATATTTTGGTGAAATTGTAGAGGAAATACAAGTTTAGTTTTAGTTGGAGATTCTGTTTAGATGACCGTATTTTGTTAGTTTGTATCTTCCGTTAGATGAGTTAAGTTCTGGTCTAACCGAAGCGAATTCCGCGCGGGATGCGGGAATTCGCTTCAGTAACTTTGCTCGCGACGATTGTGCCATCTAACTTGCATGGAGATGTTCAAACTATCGCGAATAGTTGCGGGACTTCCTAATCATTGAAACCATTGACGATTCGCCTCGGTGTAGCCAGCATAATCAGCCTCTACTGTTCCCCTGCTGGGACGCAGGCCTCCTCTATGTAAGAGGGAGTGGGCCGTAATCCACCACGCGGGCCCAGTGCGGTTTCTTAATCCGCACCGATGTCACATGTCTTCGAATTTTTGCTTCTAGTTTTTATTATTTTTGGTTTCCTCGCGATGTTTTCCAAACTCAAACTCAAAACTCAAAGCATTTATTTCAATTAAACCTTTTACAGGCATTTTTAAATTGTCAAAAAGTCGTTCAGTCAGAAAATATGAAGCTAGTTGCCCATTCCAAAGCGTAGGTAGAGAAGAACGGGCAAGAAACTCCATGGACACTCTTTTAAATTATATTTTTACATAAACATTAGTTACATCATTAATGTTGATTTTATTTATATGTGAGAACGACGTAAAAAAGACGTACGTATTAAAAGCGTCCAGAGTACAGCAAATAGAAAACAACAATTCTAAATTAAATTAATTAAAAGTAAGCCGAGGCAACTAAGTTATGACCAGCCCCAAACTGACGGCGCCCGTTCACGAACATGACGCATAGATCAGCACCATTTAGCTCAACCATTTTGAAGGGAGCTAAATGATTCAACACACACGCCACCGTCAGCGAGACATTTGTGTGAGCATGACATGCTATCAGCCGCCAGGGCACATTCAAGTCAATGAAAGACATATTACCCGGTTAATGGTAGATTCCTTCGGTAGATGGTGGATTTGGTAGATGATGGATTTGGTAGATGGTGGATTTGGTAGATGATGGATTCCTTCACCGTTTTGAGAGGCGGTTGTTTTTTTTTGTAAAAAAGTTTTTATTTTTCAGTTTTTAGTTATACCCTACCGCACACAAATTTATATAACACTACTTGCTATGTAAATATTAGTGACAGGAAGTTATTAAAACATCATCATTATAAGCTAAGTGGAAAAAATCGTATTATTGAAGCTAACTCAAAAACTACCCAAGCAAAGTTCATTATCATCTGCCTAGCCTTTTCCCAACTATGTTGGGGTCGGCTTTCAGTCTAACCGGATGCAGCTGAATACCAGTATTTTACATGGAACTGCCTATCTGACCTCCACAACCCAGTTACTGGTTAATGCGATACCCCTTGGTAAAACTGGTTGTCAGAGTTTCGGGATTCTGACTGAAAAAAACTGTTGCAAATGTCAAAGATCCACGAATGACAGCCGGGACCAACTCAACTCAAAACATGCTATCCGAGGCATGGAGGGGTCTCGGTATGAAAAGATGGTCACCCATCCACGGACCAACCGCGACAAGCGTAGCTTAGCCTAATGTATCGACTCGTGCGGCTGTTATTACTTAGCCACGAGCCCCATAATAGCATATAAATATATATATTCTATTCGAAAACCTAAACTTATACCATTCCATGAGTACCAAATCCTATTATTTGAACACCAACGTATTAGTTAAGTTAGCTCAACTTATGTAAATAGGCAATTCTCCTAATGACAATACTTGAATAACTTAGCCGGGTGTAGGCGTACCCTTCTAACGTTTTTGAGTAATGAGTTCTTTGCACTAAGCATTTAGTTACTTGTGATAATTGTAGAAACTTAGTGATTCCCTCGACCAGGGTGATGTTTAGTCGATGGGGAGCTTCAAAAATCAAAACAAAGCGATTGGACTATGAACAAGCCGTTTTCAACTATGGTGATTATAACACTTATATTGAGCAGTAATCTGCTGATTGCTTTTTGAGAAAAATCACGATTGCCACTTTGTTTCTAGTAAGGTGGTAACGGCCAGGGTCTGTATGTTGTTCATTGTTTGCTATGAATGTAGGTCCACTGGTCCATGTGCAATAGTGAATTAAGTACACCTATAACGGAGAGTAAAGGGTAGCTTACCGTCCGATCAGAACCAGGCCCGTGCCGAACGGCGCGTACGTGTTCCACGCGCGCCTCAAAGAGATGTCAGCATCAAGTGAAGGGGCCCGTCAGGGCCGAAGCCTGCCGGGTCAGCGGGATTGTCCGAAAGGGTTACCGCTAGCCCGGAACATAAAGGGCTAAGGAAGGAACACGGGCGGGTTTTAGTCAGTAAACTTAAAATGTCTGAATGTGACAACTATGGATTAGTCTCTAATCGAAAGAATTACAGTGTTAGACTTCTAGGTCTGCGTCAGCATTCCTATGAAAAAGTCTAGTGATTCATATTGGCAACCGTCCACTGTTGATCATGGGATCTCTCACTACTTAGTTATGACAGTATATTGTTATTAGCGTACCGAAGAACAGAGATTTTTTGTACTTTTCTCATGCCCTCTTCTCTTTTAATGATGAAAAAGGAAGATATAAAAAAAATATATATAATATACGAAAAATACCTATCTTTGCTTCAAAAAACCGATTATAAAAAAATAAAAACAGTTTTCAATAGTAAAATGCCTACCTACAAAAGGGGTACTTTTGGGGAACACAAGCGTGATATTTCTTAGCTAGGTATGGACATACGCAATAACATTTGACATTTCCATCCAAAATGGCCGACCTAGTTCTAAAATTACAGTTCGCAAACTTACTCTAGTAAGTATTTCAAGTTCCTAAATTGCAAAATATGACTTATGGCGCTTTCAAAATTTGTTCGTTGGTGAAATGAAAAGTCTAATCTGCTGCTTGTCCGTAAGTTACCCGGGGTTATCTCGTGTCATGCCGTGGTATAAAAGATTACCTACTGTATTTATTTAGGATCTCAAACAAAAGATGCACACAATACATAACACATAAAATAAAGGGCAACATCAGATGGCCAATTCCCATAATTAAAAACGCTAAAAATCTAGTCGTAATCTCATCTCGACGACAATCGATGTCAAAAACTTAACAAAAATGTAGGGAAATTAGAGGTATTATTGCCAGATTGAGACAGATCAGACAGACAGATTGATTTTACTGACCGTCTCATGTAGGGTACCTGGGAGTAGGGTACCTGGTACCTGGCGGCCATCCAATGTGGGATATGCTTCCCTAGCCTGCCTGCATTCGCCTTGGTCCATCCATAGTTTGTTGTGTTAAGTTACTAAGTTATTAAAGGACATATAGAAAAGAAAATATAACATGTAGAGATAGTTCAATTAAATACTTAAATATTAAATCTATTAAAAATTTTGTTGGTAAGCTGGTTGGTTGGTATGCTGGGTACAGTATTGGGATTTGGCTGGTACCTTCTAAATCCCAAACAGGTGAACAGACTGTTCCAGACAGGACAGGAGAGGTCGTTTCAGACTGTGAGGCTGATCGCTTCCTAAAAATATTATTCCTAATTAAGGAAGGATTTTTGAAAATTCATTCCCTAAAGAGGTTAGACGGATGATATAAACGCAAAAGTTTGTAAGGATGGATGGATGTTTATTATTCTTTCACGCAAAAACTACTGAACGGATTCGGATGAAATTTGTCACACAGATAATTTATAACCAGGATTAACACATGGAATAATTTTTATCCCGATATTACCACGGGATCGAAACTAATGCTAGTGAAATCGTGGGATGCTGCTAGTTTGTTGTTTTTATTTTTCCCGATAGAAAATCCCATCCACTGCTTGTTTTTACATAAAATTGCGATTAATTTTCGATCAGATTATATGAAACCGTGGGTGAGCAATATACAAAAACAGTAATTTCTCTCAGTTTTCTCTCCACAGACCCGTGGCCTTGATCTTTAGGTTTTTATGTATAAAACGTAGGTAGATCAAATATATCGATACAGTGAAGAATCGAGAGCTATAATAAGGACCGCCCACGTGTGACTGCTATATTATCCTTGCCAATGAGGTTTTGTTTCTAGATATGGTAGTTGTACAAGTTTTGGGGATGAACATACGTATATCTAAGAGTTTGAACGTACTTGGCTTTTATAATCGTGTAGTTTTTGCAGTTATGTATACATAGTAGGGTTGATTTAACTCAGCTTATCACAGTTTACTGCTGGATAGAGGCCTCTCCCAGGCTGCGTTACAACACCCTGTCCTCCGCCTTCCACATCCAGCCTGTCCCGGGTCCATCTGGCTGTGGGCTGGGGGCTGGGGGCTGGGGGACTTTCTGATACGCGGTCTCCATTCAAGGATTCATCTGCTCCACCAGCCATCAATCCTTCGACAGACAGGGGTTGATTGATGAACTAATATTGTTTGCTGGAAATTTTCTTGCTATAACTAAGGCGTTATTAAGGTTGTTAATTATACAGGATGGTCAAAAATTCGTGGATCAAACGAAATAGGGAGATAAAGGAGATCATTTTCAACAAAAAATCTTTCTACAGCATGCCCATAATTCAATTGCCCTAAAAGTTATGAATATTTTTGTATGCCGAGTTATTTTACTATTAGACTAATTTAAAAAAAAATGTTATGTAAAACAATAACACAAGCGGTGTTGTATTATTACTAGATAATGTATCAGCACTACAAAAGTTCTATTGCGGCACTGGATACCAAATTTCAAGACCAGTTGTTTTTTTTTTCAAAAATTTTGAAGTTTTCAAAAAAATATTTCTCACTTTAAAAGCGTTGGAAATTACTTCCTTTTAGAGATGTTATACTATATTACTAGGTAATCCTATATATATTACTGTATATATTACTAAGTATAGTAATTGTCATCGTTGAAATCTACTTTTCTGATTAATTTGTGTTGTAATGATTGCTATGAAAACGATCTATAGAAGTATCTATTTATAGAAGTAGATCGAAATATATGACCCTTTCATTATTTCTCATAATTTGTCTAACATTTCCTTAATCTTGATTCCGCGGTAAAACATTTAATCCCCCGTAGGTACCGACATAGATGTCACATCTAATCTTTACAAAATATCTTCGTATTTCAGACAAGATCGCTCCATTAATAGACAATTTGAAACAAGTATATAAAGTACATAGGCATACCGGAGTATATAATACAGATCCCTAAGGTTTCAGTTCAGTTCTGTTTTAACTGTGCTGAAAGGTACAAGTGGGTCTAAATAAAGTGATTTAGGTAAAAGCGGTTCGTTTTTAGATTTGTTCAAAAAGTGGTTGTTTTAATTGAAGTGGATGTATTTAGTAGGTGAGTGGGTATTTTGTGTTAAAACACAAAAAAGAGCTGTTGTGATTAAAAGCTGTTTTGGTGGTTTGGTTGGTGAGTTTGGTTTTGGCTGATTAACGTTCTTTCTGAGGCACGGAGGGGTCTTGGAATGTTATGGATGGTCACCTATCCACGGACTCGATAAGCGTTGCTTAACCTTGAAGATCTATCCAGCGGCTCTTATTATTATTAAGGCATGAGCACCTAGCTATACCTGTTATTACTCACAAATGCTGCTTGCACTTTTTCTACGGGGGATGGGCACTATTTTTCTCAAACTTACAAGACTTTAACTGTAATAGGCATAGGTCATACATGGTTATGGTTGTTGCGTCAATATCGGGGGATATTCAAAGTCAAAGTCAAAGTCAAAGTATTTATTTCAAATAGGCACATAAAAGGCACTTTTGAACGTCAGAAATTACAAAAAATAGAATTGATTCTAGTCGCCCATTCCAAAAGGTAGTTTTCGTATTGACGCAAAAACTATAGCCATGAAGTCAGCACATAATTCTAGAACTACTAGCGTAGAAATTTACGTCGGTTTAAAAAAAACACAGCTGTTTCACCTACGCGGTCAAAATGTAATGGAACGGCAATTTTTTTTTTAATTACCGACGAAATTTTCAACGCTCGGGTTCAGAAGCGTGTAGTGAATCCATGACAACAGGCTGCGCGTCGATGTCTCTGCCCTGTATAAGCATTGCTATGTTCTGTCATTGTTGTTAGAAATCTAAACCACAGAATATTTATAGGTATTTGAAGAAAGGGTGTAGAGTGTAGAGTATCACTATTATCTTTTAGTGATTCTAATTCGGGGGGCTTGTGGCTAAGTAATAACAGTCGCATGGCTCCATTGATCAGGTTAAGCTACACTTGCCGCGGCTGGTCCGTGGATGGGTGAAGGTGAAAGCACGTTAAGCCGTTGTCCCGGCTGTCATTCGTGGATCTTTGACAGTCGTTACGGGTCGTCAGAAGCCCGAAAGTCTGACAACCAGTCTTACCCAAGGGGTATCGTATTACCCAGTAACTGGGTTGTGGAGGTCGGATAGGCAGTTACTCCATGAGAAATAGCTGCATCCTGTAAGACTGGAAGTCAACCCCAACATAGTTGGGAAAACGGCTAGGCAGATGATGATGACTTTGGTAATTCTGTGTATACAAAGTAGCTACCAACTTTACTTCTGATTTATTATATATTTTAAGCTTAAACAATAAAAAAATATCTCTGGTTCATCTTTATAACCACAATACCTACCTTAATCAAAGTTGGCTAAGGTAAAAACATCCAGTGTGGTAAACAAGTTACAATGTAACTTGAGAGACGTGACAGGATTTACGAGTTCAGTACTTACATCACCTTCTAAATGAATCTCAAGGTTTCATGGTTATGAGATATTTCTCTTTGTACTATTTGATATTGAACTCTAAAATCAGGATCCTATCATCATCCTGTCTTTATTAAAAAGTATTTGGGATCGGCACTTCATGTCTTCTTCATTATGTAGGTATAGTCTGTACCAAAAATATCTGACATAAGTGTAAATAAAACGTTCAGTTCCCGTAATATAAAATATTCAATATCTAGTCGCAATCACATCTTAGCGACAATCAATGTCAAAAACTTGTCAAAAACGTAGGCAAATTAGCGGTATTTTTGACAGATTGAGACTGAAATCAGACTAAACGTTCTTAAAATTACGAGAATTAGCGCCTCTGATTAAATTATTACGTAATTACTCACTAAATGGAGTTATTAACACATCCAAATGTATTTAGAAGATTTCAACATTATGTCACCAGTTTTTCCAACTGTTATTATTTGATTATCATTATTAAATTGTAATAACAGCCTGTATCAATTGCTTACTTATGTTACTTATACATATTTACATAATTTAAAAAGCTAACAGTCTTAAAATAATAATAATATTATGTACGAGTACCTATATAAAAAGGAGGGGAAATAATCCTAGGGGATCAAAAAATTCTTCCTCATCGCTGTCAATAGGAAACGTGCCCAAAAGGCCGGTAGCATTGCCACGTTTTATGGCAATGCCAATTTCAATTAAAAAAAATCATCGAAGAAAATGTGTTAAAAAATTAACCTCAATTGTCAAAATTCTTTAAAATGAGGTTTAGGGTCGAAACTTTCAGAAAAAAAAAACTGGTCTAGCATATTTTTTCCTCCATTTTGAACCCCAAATAATTAATCCCATAAACATCTAAGTGGTTACACTAATAACATTAAAAAACCCCCACCTGGGGATGGGGTGGCAATAAGTTTAAAAGGGTGCTTTTCTACCCAACTTCCTTTTAAAACTTTTACTTACCTAAATGTCGACGGTTTTCCAATTTAAGTAGGTATGTAACCAAAAGTTTTACTTTAGGGGTTTGAACAGTAAAGTTAAAGTAATATTATTATTGCCTGTCTACACGTAGGTACATCGTACTGGGCTATAGCTAATTATGAAATTCTAAATTGGCAAACTATTGGAAAGCTATGTACTTATACAGTTGGTGTGATACGAAATAAGGATACGCGTAACTTTTAATAATAATTATTAAATATTATATTAAAAATTTAATATATTAATATAAATATAGACTTAAGGCAATTTTTAGGTTAATTGCCATTTAGATAAAGGCATACCAAACTCTTTTATCAACTTAACTCTTTTATTTGATTTTAAATAAAATGGTTACCAAACCCAAATAAACTACAACATGTCTTTCTCTTCAATAGGTACTTCTCTATTAGTGGTCATTTCCATAATTACATTTAGTCATCATCTGCCCATATCCCAATTTATTTTAAGGTCAGCAGGTCTTAATTTCCCATAAATCTCCATTCATACACATATATTCGATGCAAAAATAAAAATAATCCTCCATTTGCCTTAGTCATACCTACGCGAATAAAAAAATATTCCGTGCCCTCTGACATTTAAATTCTACCGCTGAGAGCATAGGTCCTGAAATAGAATCTTTCAAAGCAAACAGCAACACAGGAAAGTCTAAATAAAACAATATCTAAAGTTTTCTACGTCGAGTACCTACTAAAAGGTTTCCGTTGAAAAGCTCTCAGTGTTTCAATAGAATTAACCCTCCAATGCGAAAAGTCTGTTGAATATAAAGTTAGTTTTGCGTGGGTGGTCCTTGGGACCTTCATTATGATAGGCTTTTAGTGTATTAGGTTTTGAGTTTATTGTTTTCCTTTCATTTTAACATTTAGAAATAAGGCACAGCAATTTTGAACAAACATATTTTTTTAAACTCTTATTTTCCTTCACTATTATTCTAGCATACCATCTCACACTTATTTGTTACAAACCAACTTTTTTTAACCGACTTCAGAACACGGAAGAGATTATGTATTCAGCCAGTATCTTTTTTTTAAAGTAAATTAGAAATGAAATGCGCTGTGGTGCCAATTTTTTTTTATTAATTTGGCTTTGGTAGTTTTTGAATTAGCTGCAATTTGTGTGTCGTTGATGTTATAAAACTTCCTGTCACTGTGGTTTTCATGAGAAGTACTCATATACGAATTTGTATGTGGTAAGAAATTAAAAATACAGGCAGGTACTAAAAACCGAAAAAATATGTCGGAAATCGGTGGCACAAAGCACAAACTACAAAACCAAAGAGATTTCCGAAATCAAAGTAATTTTTCGTTTGTATTTTTTTACATATGCGCATATGTTAACTCTTTTGTAGGTATGTATATTTTACGTGAAAAATATCTTTCAAACAATAATCTTTTTCAATTCGTAAAATGAGCCTTATAATCGCATATTCCACAATTGGCTATGCCAGCTACACACATTAGCACAGTTAAAATTTCATGGTCATATTTCTCCCCTTGAGTCTTCCAAATACCTACCGGCCTGGCCGCGAGCATATCAGGGTTGAATCCATCGCGTGTCCGCATTGAACGCCTTGAATTACTAAACTTATTGACGGGTAGTTTGAAAAATGATTTATTGGATACTAGCACTTTGCCCGTTGCTTTGCTCTATTGGTCTGCCAAACGTGTTTATGGCTATTATTGCTTCGACAAGTCATTGGGAGGTCCATGTTTATTATTTGAAGTTTAAAGACTGTAAAAAACAAACTGTAATTCTCTGAAGAATTGTTATAGTGTGTCTCGTTATTATCAGCCATATTCAACTACTGTGGGCGTACAGTGGGTATGTGTTGGTTATTGCGCAATAGAAAAACCGTTTGCAGTTCAAATAAGATTATAATTTCACGAACAATTTAGTCACACTAGCAAATTACACACTGTAGGTACACGACACAACCAGATACGGAACGCTGGACAGTTTCTGAGCACATGTTGTCCGTACGATGTCCAATCTCCAAGTCCCAGTCCAAAGTGAGCTCCACATCGTTCTGTCGAGCTGTTTTCTAACCCCCACGGACTCAGGCTAGACTCTGTCAAGCGCCACCAGATGGCGCTAGCGTTCCGACTAGTCAAATTCATGACCGGATGCGACATATATAATAAAATAGCATTTTTTTTTAAAAGAAAAACCATTAAAAATACTTTTTTGTCGGTTTGATAATCATGGTAATTTTTGTAAGATTTATCTCTCCTAGTGAGAAAATTAAGGACTCCGTGCAACCAACCGGTGCCTTCAATTTTGCCGCTCTCGCTCTGGGCATTTGCCCGGCTGTCTCCCCTAGATCGGGCCCTGGTCCTTAGTGCTATATTCGGAAAGCGCTGGAGTATTTCGAGGTTGGAATTGCTAGCCGAACCCCTGAGCTCTACTCCATAGGTCTAAATTGGCTCTATGATGGCCTTATTCCCGGTTGTTAAAAAAAAATTGCTGCTCCATACATTTAGACCACGTAGGTACTGCACTTTTCCATGAAACAGCAGATTTTTTTGATAAACGATGAAAAATTGATACGCTGGAGGGTCTAGAGTCATGTGCTGAATTCATGGTTCGATGTCCCCGTCACCCTGTGTATGTATATATGTAGTTCGTTAGTTATTTAATTTAGCACTTCTTCTTCAGAGAATTACAGTTTGTTTTTTTAAAGGCATTTGTTAGTGTGGTTTTATAGTCTTTAAACTTCCAATAATAAAGATGGACCTCCCAATGACTTGTCGAAGCAAAAATAGCCATAAACACGTATAGCAATAGAGCAAAGCCACGGGCAAAGTGCTAGTCACAGTTATGTTATACCTGCAGGCGAAAGTTTGTGAGTGTGTGTGTATGTGTGTTTATATGTTTGTTACTTCTTCACGCTCAAACGGCTCAACCAATTTTGATAAAATGTTGTATGGAGGTAGGTGACACCTTGGATTAACTGGCTACTTTTTATCCCGATATGCCCACGGGTTTGACACTTATGCGGGTGAAACCGCGGGGCGCAGCTAGTACCTATCCAATAAATCATTTTTCAAACGTGCCCAGACACCTGGCAGGTTATCATCATTATCAGCCACCTTGTCCATCTTTCTATTATAGGGCGTAAGATCTCTTCTCTCGCAGTCTTCCATGTCTTTTTCCAATGTTGTTTGAGTCTTTCCGACACGTTTAATTGTCATCGACCTATCTTACCACCTTTTACTAACGCAAATCTTTTTGGTCTTTCAATCCGAGTACTAGAGGAAAACGCTCAAACGATACCCATAAAAATCAAAGCGCACACATCGATAAAATAAAGTCATAAAACAAAAATATACAGAACACAATCGGATAGACGAAAGTACCGATGGCACTAAAAGTGTCGTAAAGTGCACTTAAAAGTGCCGGCATCGTAACGAAACCTTTAACTGGAGTTAAACCGTGGTACCAAGGTAAAACTTGACGTGAGAGTCAGTCATAAAAATGTGAATGGAAATGGCGCAAGGAATGAGCGGACAGCGGTCCTGAGAAATGATTTACCAACGATAATAATTTATTATTATTTATTTATTAATTCAAGTTACAAAGACTCATAGACAATATACAGAATTCAATACAATACATCACACATACATCAAAAAATAAAATAAAATACATTAACGATACAAAACAAAATCAAAAACCACCGTACCTCCAACCCTTACACATTTAATAACCGACGACTGTAGGTGACGTCAAGTCACTGCAGCGTCGCATGTTTTTTCCATAAGCCAGCTTGCCAGGCATAATAGTCGTTTAGGAAAATAAATTTTGATAGATCTTGTGATTCATTATCTTCAACAATTTCAATCATAATCGTTTATATCCATATTATTCCTCTATGCAACTCTATAAATGCTTTTTAGGGTTCCGTAGCTCAAAAGTGAACTGTCTGTCTCTCCGTCAGTCAAGACCTTTTTTCTCAGAGAGTTACCAAGTTGAAATGAATATCAAATACTCAAGGCTGCAATCCTTTGAAGCAGTGAAAAATTCTGAGTCAACGCAATCAAAAGATATGGGCGTATATATTCCGAAATCAAAACCTTTAGTTACTTTCCGTTGACCTAGAATCATAAAATTTGGCAAGAAGCAATGTCATGTAGCACAAGTAAAGGAAAATATCCGAAAACCGTAAATTTGTAGTTACATTACAAAAAAAATATTTTAAAACTATTTACATACTTACAAATTTGTACAGAGCCTTCGTTGTGCAAATCCGACTCGCACTTGACCGGTCTTTTAATGTTGTCTACTTTACCCTCATCACTTTAATCAATCAAAATAAAGCTATCCACCAACCCGCTTCATCCACTGTCTTGCCCCATCCCCGGGAGGGTGTAACCCTATCCGTCCTGCCCTTGATATAATGCCGCAATAAATCAAGCGAAAGTAACGGATGCCCTGCTTGTCTGCTTATCCGCTTTACTTCATAAGTTAATTGCGTCATTACCCATGTGATACGGTGCCGTTTGTGTGACCTTGAACGTGTTTCCACGTGTTTTTGTTACGTGTAAAGGAGCGAGAGTCAACTTATAAGTCCACTGTGTGGAGCAGTGGTGATGGCCCTTACTTACGACCTGTAGGACGTGGGTTCGAACCCAATCAGGCGCTTTATTCTTTGTAAATTATTTTATCACCACTTCTTTCAAAACGGTAAACGGTAAATGATAAATGATTTTATTTTTGTAAGTAGGTTTGCACAAACACTTTTACACGTCAATCATATTTTTTAAACTAGATGAGATCGGTGTTTCCTATCTGACTACTCTGAGAAGAAACGCCGAAACAAACTCAGAGGTCATAGTCTCTTTTAAAGTCCAGACATAATCTTGGTCAGGTTATATGAAGGCCACGTAGGTCGATGTCTGAGATGGTCTTTTGAGGAAAGAACCACACAGATTGAGAGGACCTGTCCAGTCAGTGCACGCATTTGTCAAAAATCGTGCAGCTCAACTCAAGACTTAAGGAGCTCAACGATCCGGTGAAGGAACGGTGAAGGAAAACATCGTGAGGAAACCTAGAACCAAAAATTCGGAGATACATGACAATAACCTACACTGCGCCCGTGTGGTAGCTGAGGAGGCCTGTGTCCCAGCAGTGGGAACATTATAGGCTGATTATGGAAGTCCATTGTTGGGCTTGTTTCGAGCCCTTGAACTCGATAAACAACAAGAACATATTTCGCAAAAATTTACTAGTAGTTTTTGGTCTACATAGAATTTTCATAATAAATGCGTGTTTTGTTTGTATTATAGTATAAAAAGGCTTCTGTGAGTTATTAATAATATTGCCAAACGTAAAGCACGATTTTTTATTAATTTTATTTCAGTCAATACATTTTTACGCGTTGGTAGGTATAGATTTTTTCGATTTTTTTTTCTTTTTTATTACAATTTGTGTCTGAAACTGTACTTATTAATGTTTTTTCAAAAGATTATATGAACAGGTGAACTGTGTAATTAAATATGTTTTATATACTAAAAATGTACCGACAGATTTGCCACATCCTATAAAAAAAATCACAGGCACATTTTTATGACATCTTAAACTGTATCACTAAAAGCGAATTCCATTAAAACCATAATAATCAACAGCAAAAAGGTTTACACTTTTCAATTACATTAATGAAATAGATTCCTTTGACCTAGTTAACAATTTCCGCGGACATTAGGGTGTTTGGACTTGAAATTATGGGTATTTGATTTCTACATTGTCTAGGGGTGACGATGTTTCACAAAAAGTGTTGATTGTCAGCCTAATTTGATTAAATGACGTTAGATTCTGATTCCGTGCTTCAAAGTTAGGTCAGAATTTCACCTTAAATATATCACAATGTTCAAATTAATTGACTTATTACTTATTTGATCAAAGTATGTATGTATATTTTTCTTCTTGTTATGATTTTTGTTTACATTTTTTTAACATTTTTGTTTTTTTTTTTGTCAAAGATGTTGGAGTGTTGAGGTCTGACAGAACGACTGAACGACTGAAAATAATTAGTGCGAGTCTAACAAGTTGCGGCTGACTTCAAACGGAGCGTCTGACCGTCTAACTTCAGAAACCAAACTTGTGGGGACATCGGTATCTTAAGGTTAGACCAACTATTCTAAATTATTTTATTACTCAATTATTTTGAAAAAGTGTTTCTGAATTCTTTCTATTCTAGTCCACACACAACCTGTGTTCGAGTAAGTGCTCATACACATGAGCGACACACATCAACGCGTGTCGACAGCTGCCGTCAACGCGCGTCGGCAGCTGCCGTCAACATCATGCCGCTCTTGTATTTGAGCATCGTACTCAAATACACGATTAGCACATTGTCGACGGCTACAATCGCCTCTGCTGTTAACGTGTTGCTCGTGTGTATGCACACTGAGTTCAAATTACAAATTGTTTTACATTGATAAAACGAACATAAATAAAATAAAAAAATATATCATCCGAATTAATAACCTCCTCCTTTTTTGAAGTCGGTCATAAAACTGTTTTTGTCAATTACTGTCGATAAGAAAACATTATGTTTTTCCAGTAAGTTTTAAAATCTTTTTAGTAACTTTGGTCGTATTGGCTTTTTTGTTCATAAAGAGATCACACTATGGTCATGTCAATGTGGTAATTGATTTTCAAATCCATCATACAACAAGATTCTGCCGATCTCCTTTTGCTAACCAGAGGAACCGCTGTTATGATAGACAGGTCAACGAATAACTCTGGTGGTGTTACAAAATAAATTCAAATACGTATACAAAACATTTGGTCATAAGAAGGTACCTAGTTCAATATTTTAAAATCTGGCAACCCTATCGTAGTGTTAGAAGATGTTGACAACGCAAATATTCCGCTGGCAGAGCTTTGTACACAACTGAGGATACACAACTACACGCCACTCTTTGTAGCATGCTCTTCATATTTTGTTTCTAACTTTTAAAGTTTTGTTGTGAGACAATCTAGCGCTAGCTTTTATTTTGAAGCAGAGTATGCTTAGATTTTGATTTAATTTTTGATAGGAGATGAGGTAGATGATAACAAGAGGTATCTTATTACCCCGTAACTGGGTTGTGGAGATCAGATAGGCAGTCGCTCCATTTAAAATACTGCTGCTTTAATATTCAGCTGCATCTAGTTAGGCTGGAAGCCGACCCCAACATAGTTGGGAAAAAGACTTGGCAGATGATGATGATGATGGGATCAGAGTATTAAAAAGTAGATCGTCCTACCTATTACATTGTAAGAGAGGAAAGAAGGCATATAAAATAAACCTTAGGTAGGTACTGTGTTCCAAGATAGGTCCGAAACCCAAAAGAAACTGTGTGTTCAACTGCTTAATTATTTATTAAACCTGGTCCTCCGATCCGCAGGCCCGGAGATGTCGCGTTGGCGCGGCTTCGATGGCGCGGGGTGAACGCGCGCCGCGGCTAGGCGCCGATGCGCGCCTGGCTCGTCGTGTGTGCGGCGCTCGCGCTGGCGCCCTGCCGAGCGACCGCGGCGCACTCCCACCAGGACCCTGCGCGGTTAGAGCGCATCAAATCACAAATATTAGCCAAGGTAATTTACACTGGTAATCTGAGCGTAATACTTTGATGTCAAGACACAGAACGAGTAAGTTTTATCTATCCTAAACATCAAGTTACAAGGACAGCTAATGCTGGCAAATGGTGGTCTAAGGACCAACATCTGGCAGGAAAATGTATTCAATCACTAAGTCTACTGACGATCAACAGTATGTAAGGTCTAGCACACCGATCACTGCATGTATAGCGTAGAGTTACAGAGTTCTTAATCTTGAAATACAGACAGTAGCACAAGCATCCAGTAAGGGTCGAAGATATCTAATTTGCCGTTTCGTTGATTACTACTGGAGTTTAACCTATCTAATCCTCGTTATAACGCTATGTTATGAGACTTTTTATTATTACTCAGTACCCCTGTAATCTTTTCCCTCTATCGCCGATCTCTCTCAGGTCCTGTCGGATTGTCGTCCCATCAGACAATGAGAGCGAGGGAAGAGAAAATGCACCTGAGTCTACGCTCACACTTGTGCACTATAGGTCGCCAAGACAGAAATACGGCCTTTATTTAATGTTTATTAAATCTAAATTAGAGGACTTTATTTAATCTTTTCCCTCTATCTGTACTGATTTCATTCTTCTTCACCAGCTGGGGCTCTCATCGCGACCGACGCCACTAGGGGCGCCGCCGCGCGACGTGGTGCGACAGATATTAGCACGAGCCGCCGACCCGCGGCCCCCTCCCCGCCACCACGACTCAGACGCCGAACACGCCATGAGGGAAATCATTGCGATAGCACATAGAGGTACCCACACACGTACAGACAGACAAATCAAACACAAGAACAGAATAAACGTGGATACGACAAAAGACAAGTTGACACTGACGGAAAGCATGACATTAGTGAAATTATCGCAATAGCACATAGGGGTACCCACAAACGTACACACAGCCAACTTAAATACAAGAACAGAATACACGTGGACACGACAAGAGACCAAATAATCATCCCAGAAGTACTTCCTGACAAATTGACATTGACGGAAAACGTGACATTAGGGAAATCGTCGCGATAGCACAAAGAGTAGCAACATACACACAAACATACAAACAAGCTGACGCAGAAACAGCAGAACACGCCGTTCGGGGATTCATCCCTATAGCACATAGAAGTACTGATCAGACAGAAGAATACATGGACAGATAGGTTAACAAACAGGTTACATAGAAATAATAACGACAGAAATAAATAAATAGTTTGAGTTTGAGACTCAAACTCAAAGCATTTATTTCAATTAAACCATTTACAGGCACTTTTGAATTATCAAGAAGTCGGTTAGTCAGAAAATATGAAGCTATTAGTTGCCCATTCCAAAGCGTAGGTACCTATGGAGAAGAATGGGCAAGAAACTCCATGGACACTCTTTTTAAATTATATTTTACAAAAATATTAATTACATCATTACTTTTGATTTTAATATTATATAATTAATGTGAGAATGATGTAAAAAATTAAGAAAGACGTACGCGTTAAAAGCATCCAGAGTACAACAAATAGTACTTAACAAACAACAATCCAAAAATAAAATAATTAAAAATAAGCCGTATGTAACGTACGTTAATAAGTGTACGTTGACCAGACAGATTTATGTTCGGTTCCTAATTTATGCTCGGTTCCTAAAAACAAAAACGAATCGTTTTGCTTACCAATGGTAGAATTTTTGATTGCCAAACTAGCATAAATAGATTCGTAAGCTAATTTTACCTGTGATAGCTACTTCCATATGAATGGCAAAGTTTTGCTTCATTATTGGTAAAGATACAAAATGATCACCAAGGACCAAAAATTCAGCCACCAAATTTTGTTAAAAGAAAATTTACTACTTTTTTGTACATAACCTATCCAAATTGATTTCTCTTTACCAAAAACAGTGAAATAATTTAACTCAACACCTTCCACAAACGGAAATAATGTTTAGTCAACTTGAACTTCTATCTGATAGTAAGTTTGCAAAGTTTCGAAGATGGCCGCGCAGTGTTAACTCGTGGTTCCACTTTTAAAAACAAAAACTTCGGATACCTAGATGTCTTACCTTGAGTATGGATTAGCAACAGAGTAAAGCTATACAATGAAAATTGCGACTTATATACGACTTTTCAAGATAAGTGTCAACAAATTCGTCTCTTGTAGTTGTTAAACTGCCACAAGTTGCTATTAGTATTTTAAACAACTGCTTCTTACTAAACCTTATATCTTATTTCAGAGGGTGTGTTCACGTCAGTACCTACTATCAATAAAATATTTCTAGTTCAGTAATGATTAACCCTAAATTCCTTTAGCCTCGTAAAAATAAAAGTGATTTCGCCAAAGTGGCGCCATTTTTACCCATCCTTCACCAACAACCGGCACTGGGCGAACCTCTGTGCAGTTTGTGATTTGACATCCATGAGGCTGTGAAAGTGAGACGGAAAATTAAAAGTGGGTAGGTTTCATATCTCACATTTTGCCAGAATTCATTATTTGTTAATTAAGTACATCAAATATTTCTATTATCGACTAGCGCTTACCTTTCATCCTTTTATGTTTCGTCTGTTTGTTTTTTAGTTTCTTTTCCACTTCGCAAATAGTGTTTTAGTTGACTTATTTAAAGACGTCATATCCTTCGTATTTGGTTAATCCAAATGCAAACAACAGCTAAGACAAGTTCAAAGCACACACACACAAGATGCAAACTGTCCGAATATAGTCCGCCGCGCTCGGCTGCTTGCAGCGTATTATGCGATGACATTACAGTGCACGGATTAATAAATTATTATGACAATGTGTCGGAGCATGGCAAGTCAGGCATCGTTTAAATTAAAACAGGTTTCTGTTCTGACTCGTTTCGGAGAATTTCTTTATTTGCATAAGAATGTCTATCATGCGAACATGTCACTTATCTATTTATCAGTATTTATTTATTTATTGTTTAGTTTTGCAATGTTACTCAATATCACGCTTTTTATATATAGGTACCTATTCGTTACTGTTTTATGTGACACTAATTTATTTTTATTTATTTATTCAATTATGCATACACATTACACACATCACGATGCAGTATAAAACTGATTTACATCCGTCACCTCACACACCAGCTCCAGTTGAAAACCAGCGTCAGGCACCAGTTGTCTGGCATTTTTGCTGAACTGGGCCTTTTTGGCGCAGCCGTGAGGCACACTTTCCTGCTAATTTCTTACATCGGTCTTTGCACTTTTTATTTTTATCTTATTTTTTTTTTCCTGATGTACGACTATAATTATCTAACAATCTGGTGTATTGTGTGTCTCTTAGTCTGTGCTAAATAAATGTATTTTCTTTCTTTCTTTTCTTTCTTCCATTATATCGTAAAAAAATAAGATAAAATGTCACCGACACAAATCAAAAACAGACACAAAGTATCTGTTATCGTTTGTGCGTCCACCTCAGCGACCACATTACCGCTCTACAGCTAATTCATACACAAGTAACTTGTACTTTAGTGTGCCCCAGAAATGGGTCACAAACATCATTGGCAGCTCCATAACGTCCACTTGGGGCAGTAACTAGCCAATAATATTGCGTCTAGACTCAGCCGTTTGAGAGCCAATTATGTGCTTTGGCATAAATACCGACTAAACCAGACCGATCTAGATTTTTTTAGACAAAAACTGCGTAATAGACATTGGCTGTTCATCAAAGTCTGGGAAGTGACATCATTTTATTGTATTATCGTCTGGTACACTTAGCAACTTTAGTATAGTATCAAACGTTTTGTTTGGTACGAGTTGGGACCTAGTTTTTCCATTTCGTTAAATGTTGTAAGAGCGTCTGCGAATACAGGCTGTTCGAGAAAATAATTTTGTTTTAAAAAAGTGGGCGTGTGCGAGACCACACGATAGAAGTGAAAACTTATGACTCGAGCCGAGTATACGCGTTTCAGCGCCGAGTTTACGCAACTCAGCGTCACCTACCGACTAGATGACACCGACAGACTAGACCCGAATTATAAATTCAACATGAATGATGTAACTAATATTTATGTAACAATATGATTTAAAAGAGTGTCCATGGACTTTCTTGCCCTTTCTTCTCCATAATGCTTTGGAATGGGCAACTAGCTTCATATTTTCTGACCAACCGACTCCTTAACAATTCAAAAGAGCCTGTAAATGGTTTAATTGAAATAAATGCATGAAGTTTGAGTTTACACCAAAGTAAACCAGATTTAGTTTCGTCCAATGTTCAAAAAGGGCGCAAAATGCGCTAAAAGAAGTTTTCACTTCAAAAGCAAAAAGTGAGCACGATAGGTATTAAACAAATGAAATCGTTATTACATTGTTTTCAACTAGATTACTGCAAATAATAATCGTCCAATGCTACAATTAAAGTTTCACGTAACAATCATTAAATCCGTAGTTAAAATTTACAAAGTGAATAATTAATTAAACTGGTGTGAAAAGTAGCAAACTGCTGTAAGCCACTAACAACTAGCAGTGAACCAGCTCTTTTATTCCACTAGTACTACGAAGCGTTTAGTAGAATATAATAAATAGTATTTGATAATGATCCCACCGCTGGGACACAGGCTCTTTTTGAGCAGGAGTGGGCCATAATCCACCAGAACGAACTAGTATTAAGAGAAATATTTAAATGATCCTGTAAAAAATTGTTAAACTTTTAATGATGAACACTTCTTTAATTTAATAAACGCCTAAAAACTTTTTGGGCTCGTAATGATGACCACGTTTTTTAATTAATGAACCTCTAAAAAAAATTTGAGGGTCTAATTATGCACACTTTTTATCAACTAACTCTTTCATTTTCTGACCTTTTCTCACAGTTAAGGCTCCTACAAACAGGCGCGACGCGCGACGCGAATCGCGCGCGACACAAAGGCACCGCTCGTTGCGCGACTTGCGGTGCCTTTGTGTCGCGTGTCGCGTCGCGCCTGTGTGAACGAGCCTTTACTTGGTATTTTAGAACCCCGAAAATAAGAACTATTAGAGGTTTACAAAAAGAAGCGCATTAATTATATTAGAGGGTTAAATAATTATTTTAGGACCGCAAAATGGGAATTATATGACAATGTTCAATTAAAAACATGCCCTAGTATTTTCCCCTTTACTATCGTAGATGTCTGTATTTTATGAATTTTTTTTTTAATTTGCTTTTTTTTTGGGCAGAATAAACAATTTTACTATCTTTCTTATCGCAAATCTTCCATGGTTTGTGTTCACGTATGGCCTACTGCGTCGCTGTGCGGTATTTACATATTCGATTTGTGATTCCGTAGTTATCTGTCCATTGTCTAGGCTTTCAAATTGAGGACTGCTCTTGGCGCTCGTTGTACATCATACTCTATGACATAATAGAGCAAGTTGAGATTTTTTTTTTCTTTTCGTAAGATTGATTTCTTGTCCTTCGAGACTCGTTTTAATTTTTGTTTATATGTATTGATATGTTGGTACCTATTCTTTGTTGTAATGCTTTCTGACGTTGTTATTTAATTTATTACATAATTATTGTTTAATGATGTCCTTTGAATTATTGGCTGATAATTCTTTAGGAATCATTTATTTCTAATTTTGTTTTTTTTTTGTGACCCTGAGACTAGAGATATTGATGATTTGAAAGACTGATTGATACTCATACTTTACAAATATAATACTGTGCAAATCTTATGAATTTTCTATTTACACACAATTTATGGATTATTATAAGTAGAGCTTAATGTTATTGTTAAATAAGTGGAAGTCGAAATGGCCCATCATATTCTAAATTATTTAAATCAGATACAACTTGTTGTGTCTATCTATATGTATGTTTCAATAAAATACATAATTGTTAAATGTTTTTGCAAGTATGTTTTCAGACTTTGCTGTAACAGATGACGGTTTACGTAAGTAGCTTTTTAAACCACTAATTAATTAATTTGTGTTTAATACACTAAATCAATTACATTATTTTGCAGGTCCATTAAGTACTTCTGGATTTGACATGCATACCATTTTGGATGAATTCGTCAGTAAGTAAAGTTTTTTTTAAGCAGTCAATGCTGCAATTAACAGTTAAAGAGCAATGTTTTTTGTAGAAAATTAACACATTTTTTTACACACTACTATTAACTATTTACACTAGGTACTAAATGAAATAACTAACTACGTAGTACATGCAGGGTGTAAAATCCATAACGAAGCCATTATCTACGCATTCAGTACATCAAACTAACTAACTTTGTGCAAAATTGAATACTAGGAAACGATTTTTAGTTTTTGAGTGAAAATCCACTGTTTACAATACACCCGACATATATTATATATATTTTAAGTTAACTATATTATCCCACTGTTGGACTAAGATCTAACCCATACTTTTTAATTTTTCTGTACGTACAAAAACAAACAGTTACTGCTGCTGATAAAGAAAATTGTTTCGACACACCCTTAGCATAACCCCATTTTTCGTTAACCACTTTAAGTTCATGTATACCATTAGGTACAGTACCTACCCGGCGATAAATATTGCACATCGACCTATTCGATCCTATCGATTTTACACAAAGAATAAAAATAATTACCTATCAAAAGAAACAAATCATAATTGTTTTAACAGCTCCTAATAGATACCGGACTGTTTGTATTTCGTGCGACAGAGATAACGCTCTACGAAGCCGAAATTAGCCGATTGTGTATTTCCAAAGGTCGATGTGCAATAGTTATCGCCGGGTACTGTAAGGCAGTAACAAAACATTTTATCAATATACCCTTCAAAGTTACGCCACGAAGCCTCAATACCCATCACTTGCTATGTTACGTATAGATTTCTATAGGGTTATGCAACCGGGCCATTTGGGCGCTCGCCAGACTCCCCGATTTTCTAGCCAGAACCACATAACGATTTATGTCATACTTTTTAACCGTTTTCAAAATGCAAAACCTTTTGAAATTGGAAATGTCCTGAATGTATTGAAAGAATGTTTGTCGGAATGTGAAGTTATGAAATGAAAAAAAAAACTTTATAGGTAGGTACATTTATTAGCCACGAAAAAATTCTTTTACAGGATTTGATCTTTACAGGCGTTGTCAATCAGTTAAATAAAAAAAACTGGCCAAAGCGAGTCAGACTCGCACGCGAAGAGTTCCGTACCACAAGGCAAAAACGCCGAAAAACCACGTTTGTTGTATGGGAGCCCCACATAAATATTTATTTTATTCTGTTTTTAGTATTTGTTGTTATAGCGGCAACAGAAATACATCATCTGTGAAAATTTCAACTGTCTAGCTATCACGGTTCATGAGATACAGCCTGGTGACAGACGGACAGTGAAGTCTTAGTAATAGGGTCCCGTTTTTACCCTTTATGTACGGAACCCTAAAAAGGAGGAGTTTATGAAAAAACTGAAACTAGACTTACAGCGAAATAATATAGTAGAATAGATATCCATTATCTACAAAATCGAACACATTTCATTTCTCCACTTTAGTATGCTCTTCTGATTAAAGCTTTCAATCTGAAGTTCTATCTCGGAATTCACCGTATATTAGAGGCAGGAATTTTGAGTTAATTTTCAAGTTATAGAACAACAAACAATCACAATTTACAAGTTAACATTAAAATATATATTATTATATACAAGTACAAACTAAAAAATAAAGAAAAAGGCTAGAACTCATTGGACATCAATAAATTCGTCCAAAAAAAGAAAAAGTTATAGCTGGCAGCATTACCACGTTAGATGGCAATGTTGATTCTTTGGGTTAAAAATAGGCCAGTCCTCTGGTCATTCAACCAACCGCTTGGCGATGTCCCGATATATTCGATGAGCACTCGAACCCCAAGGCCCTAGTGTTTCAAACCCAAACGGTTCAAACATATAGCTCTCAATAAGGTTGTTGTTTTCCGCTCCTGCAGCAGCCTCCTCAGCACAGCCCACCGTACTAAGAAGATGAAGGGGCGCGAGGGTGTCAACACAGGTAGCATCCCACACCAAAAGCCTACCCAAATTCCAAGGCACTATTTCATTCCATCTGGCCTTTTCCCATCGTCGCGTGGCAAGCCATGGGGTTCTAAAACAGCTTGCACCCCGGCGCTGACAAGAGCCCGACGAATGATGTCGTTAATGCTGGCGTGCTGTGCCATCCGACCCGCGCTCTTGCTGTATGATAGGCCATAGTGTCCGAGGCAGTCGACTGCTTCACCGCATTAACAACAAACTAAATGTCTAACTTAACAAAGTCCCAATTCCATTGCAACCAAAATCTTATTAGAAACCTTTTGTGACAAATGGTCACTCAAAAATAAACTTAGTGTACATTAGACAAAAGAAGTAGATAACTGACTAAGTGGCGATGGAATGTAAATTATCTAAGATTATAAACACTGCATTATAAGGTATCTTCGAAGATTCACGAAACAACTGACCTGCGTCGCAACAAAATATCGTAAACCTTGACTGAAATGTCTAGAAATTGTCAACTCCCAGTAATCAATATGTTTTCTCCTCTGAGTGAGAAAAACTCATAATAAATTTTCTAGATTGAGTCTATTTTATACCTACAGGTATAAATGAATATCAACACATGTTCCATTCTTCTTCTTCTTAGTGTATCTATGCCAAAAAGTTTAAATATGCTTAGCCCAAAATTCATCTAAGGGATCTCCGCTCTCTGCCGCATTTATAAAGTCATTTTAGTGCACAGGTGACAGGGCATTCCATTTTATAAGTAATATTGTTCTAAGTCGGTAAGGACAAAATTGGATGTGCTCTTGTAAATGTAAGTAATACAGAGTAAATCTCGACAGAAAACAAAGCCAAGTCCTTTAAACCTCCAAGCTATTAAATCCTTCTTAAAAATACTCATTCCTCACAGAAACGCATCTTGACAATTTAATGGCAACTTCTAAAACTGTCATAAGAAAAAGAGAAAAAAATACTTTGTCTCAAGTGCCTGTTTGAAAAAGGCCAAGTGCCTACAATTGAGCTAATAAATAATAAAAGGATCACTGGTCGAGGCCATTCCCATACATTTTAGGCTAGGTAATACTATAAGCGGATAGAAAAAAGTTTAAGCGGAGCGATTTACTGTACTGACGAGTAAAATCCACCGCATTCTCAATCCAAAACGCGGTCCTTCGATCCGGATTCTCAAATGTTCACATTTTTCACTCCGCTATATTCTTCCCCGCTTGCAAAGAGACAACAGCCTTACAATTATGCGACGCATTCTTTACATCGTCGGCGATATATCAAAAATTATGCGTTTTGCAAGGCTATAAAATTTTAAAGTTAAATTTCTGCGCTTTGCCGATTTTAAAAGCGGCAGAGCTATGCTCGTTGGCGCGGATTGTTGCCACTGTTCCATTATTTGGAACACTCGTATTATAATTTGGATTGTATAATCTTTTTTATAAAGGGGAGAACTGAAAAGATATATAAAAATTTCGAGTTCTAAGCAGTGGATCAAAATAGATATTAAAATAATATGATTAAGTATGTTTAAACAAGGACCAAAGGACCAAAGTGGGCATGACTACAACGTATTATAATTCATTTAGTTATTCCAACCCCACCGGTCTAACCAGGGGATATTGTGTTACCCAGTAACTGTGTGAGGTGGCCCAGTAGTGACGACCACAACTTACGAGTTGTAGTTCGTAGGTTCAAACCCAGATAGGCACTTTACTTTGTGAATTTAATTTCATCACCACTGCTCTCAAAATAGTGAAGGAAAACATCGTGAGGAAACAGGCATGTCCTAGAACCAAAAATTCGAAGACATGTGACATAGATTACAACCCACTCTCTGGAAGAGAGGAGGCTTGTGTCCCAGAAGTGGGAACATTTTACGAATCTTTCGACGCCATATTTTAGTTTTTTAATAGTTTTAGTGAGGTTAGGATATTACGTTTTTATTTTAATAGTTTGTTAGTTTATTTAGGTCTAATTTTTCCAACGCCAGATAATTTTATCCGAGGCATAATTTTAAATTTTTAGTTCCATACTAAAACTGCCAGACGTCAATTTTATTCCACGAATAAAAATTATCAGTTGACTGAAAAATCAGCCTTTAGTATTAGAAGTTTATCCAGTGTCTATAATATTTTTATCCCCCTAAATAAATGTCAGCTCACCAATTAAAGTTTGCTTTTTTCTTTCAGGACAAGCTGAAATAAGAGATGGCTGTGCACCGTAACGAGATGTTCTGAAACTACAGCAAGTTCCCGGTGAACGTACGAGATGGCGCTACTGGTCTTATCGTGGAAGATAGAGGTGAGCTAAAGAAAAATTTAATAGGTAATAATAGATTTATTCAATGTGTTTCATAATTATCGCGAGGTGTTTTTTTTTGTTTTACTTTTATGAATAGTGTCATAACTGAGTTCATGTACCAAGGAATTTATTGAAGAACTTTATTTATTTAAACTTTTCGCACACAAAAAAGGTATATAAGTAGACTTAATGCCTTAGGCATTCTCAATCTTTTTCGGAGACGTTGGAGTTTTGAAACACTGTCCAGACTTCGATCTGTGACCCTCCCGTTCCCCCAGACTACGCCTACCAACGTGCCAGCCTGTGCCAGTCGAGGCCTCCCCGTGTCTGAATTCTCCTCCGAGACCTTGGTCTTATTCTAGCCCTAACTCAAGCTACCTAATATATTTCCTTTAATAGACTATTGGGCGTATAGATTTTGTAATAGGCTGTTCATATTATTGACGATTCTAATTTCTAATTGATTGCCCGCCAATTTTTTTCTAAACCGTCTAATTATTGTAAAATAATTAGACGGTTTAGAAAAAAATTGGCGTTGTCGTATTGTCGTCTCCACTTTGTATATGTAAATATACAAAGTGGAGACGACAATACTAAATTACACTTCATATTTCTAATTAATGCATTAGAGCAGTGGTGTTTCAGTGGTAGCGGCCGCGACTTACTGAGTTGTCGGTCGTAGGATCAAACCCAGACAAGCGCTTTACTTTGTGTAAATTATTACATCACCGGTGAATAAACCGGCATATCCTAGAACCAAAAAATCAAAGACATGCGACATCTACCAACCCGCACTGGGCCCGCATGGTGGATTATGGTCCACTCCCTCTCACTGAAAGGAGGCCTGTGTCCCAGCGGTGGGAACATTAAAGGCTAATTATGATATCTAATTACGTTAATTTCCAGTGTGTATACGAAAATTCAATCATCAAATTCATTCATTCGATAGTTTAGTCCTGCGTTGAAATTTTTCGTCGGTCATTAAAAACAAATACTAGGTACTGTTTCCTACAAATGTACAGTACCCGGCGATAAATATTGTACATCGACCTTTGGAAAGAGACAATCGGCTAATTTCGGCTTCGTAGAGCGTTATCTCTGTCGCACGAAATACAAACAGTCCGGTATCTACATATTAGGAGCTGTTAAAACAATTATGATTTGCTTCTTTTGATTATTATTTTTATTCTTTGTATAAAATGGTTTTGTGTAAAAAGGTCGATGTGCAATATTTCTCGCCGGGTACTGTACATATGTACAGATATAGACATATATTATGTATGAAGGTATTATGATATTTTGCAGCCATATTATCACCACACAAGTTTCAAACCCGCAACCTAGTCTTAACAAATCTGGTCCTTTCACCCCCGGCCACAACGCCACAAGGATATCGAATAATATCGATATATTAGAGAGAGATAACGGGTGACATTTGTCTCCTTGCATTATAAATTTACTGAGTGATTGCGCAAGTACTTCATTGTTATCAGTAACGTAATTAATTGTATTTTTGAACTTTTATTGTTAGTTTACAAGACTGTCTTTTGACGCCGTACGGCATTTCATATAAACTTTCAAGCCCTTATTTTTCGAAATGAATGAACCGATTTTAATGAAACTTCATTCGCATAAGCAGGATACAAAGGTCTAAAAAGTTACTTAAAACATTTTCGAAAAACAGTGTTACAGCCAAATTAGACCGATTTTAAATTTTCCATAGAAACAGAGATTTCCAGTCTTCTTTTTAGGGTTCCGTACCAAAATGGTAAATCGGAACCTTTATGGTGAGACAGTCTGTCTGTCTGTTACAGCTGGATATTTCAAGAACTACTAATGCTATCAACTTGAAATTTGGAATAGTTTTAGATGACATTTGCCCAACTATTTTGTAAATAGTTTTAGTATGCAAAGAACGAAGGTTTCTTTGTAAAGCAGAGTAGCGAAAGTAAGAGAAATTCACCGTCCTTACACGTCATACGTAAGAAAATTGCACGTTCCAAAATATCGCATATACGAGTAGGTATATCACGCTATAATAGCGTCGTAAATCTCTGTTGTTGACCATGAGGCGCCCCATAGATCCAGGAGGAGCTGCTCTCTCATTATATTACTATTGGCATGCCTAGTAAACGAATATGAATCATTACACCTGTATGAGATAGGGTAGGTAAAAGTAGGTAATTTCTATTGTTTTCCTATAAACAGTATCCGCTTTTATTTATTTGATTGTTTCTTGATTTTAATTGATATTAATTTGAATTCATTTAAACATGAAATGTTTTTTTTAAGAGTGCAATGAATTTAAAGAGGTTTTGCGATTTAACTTATGAATTTATTTTACAATTTGATTTTATGTACTTACTTCAATTATTCAATTTAGTTATAACAGTATTATTGTGGCATGTATTTTATTAATAATTGGTTAATAACAAATATTTTTAAAAGAGTAACCGTGGAGTTATTTGCCGGCTCTTCTACATAGAGAACGATCAATTCGAACCGTGCACCACCGTGCATGAATTTTTCAAGCATATGAAGCAATGGATTAGCTACTTCCTTCAAAATCCTTCGGATTGTGATTGAAAGTGTTTTATTTGGGATGCTGATTGCTGGTAGCCTGTTTCACCAGCGTCCTCTTAGAAATGAGAATGCCTAAGGCATTAAGTCCGCCTTTGTACCTTTTTGTGCGAGAAGTTTAAATAAATAAGTAAATAAACCCAAAACCAAATGAAGTAGAAATACATTGGGGAAGATAAAGGTTAATCTCCAAGACGAGGCAAAAACAAAAGGTAGGGGGCACTACACCTCCCTTTTCTCGAAGCGTTTCGTCGTATTTTCAAACCTTGAGAGATGGTTGGATAATACATTTTGACCAAGATGTAAGATTTGAAGAGTTAGGCCTCGTAGAGGTAGGGCCTTTTTTTTGCAGGGTGGGAAATCATCCAATGACCCCTCCCGCTCTGGGTGAAGCGGAAGGAAGTGTCAGACTCTTACTGACTAAAACCCACCCGTGTTCCTTCCTTAGCCCTTTATATTCCGGGCCAGCGGTAACCCTTTCGGACAATCCCGCAAGAGGACTCTTCGGAGCTACTCTTCGGACTATGAAAGGTCTACATTAGATCTGATAACTTTTAACAATGAAAGCGTTATGTAAATCTTCATCATCATCATGATCAGCTGTTCCCACTGCTGGGACACAGGCCTCCTCTCTGTGAGAGGGGGTGGGTCCTAATCCATCACGTTAATGTTTTTGGTGGGTATCTATTCCGTTGACTGATAAATGCTTTTCCTTAGAGTGTCGATGGCAAAAATATTGTTTTTTTCTTAAATGTTTTTGGCCAAAATTCAGCAACGCGGGTTGAATTCGCTGACGCAGCCATTAGGTCCTCACGTGTGCAAGCGAGGCCATGCGGTGCACGATGGGAGATGAGCCATTGTCTGTGGAGAGAGACCGCATACACACCGGAGGTCTGAGCCTCCCATGTCCACTTGTGGAGGTTGTCCATGCTGCGACCTACTTGGGTACGAAGTCTGTTTAAGGTTTTCCAAGTAAGCCACGGTAACTTGTGCCAAAATGAAAATGCTGAAATAAATGCTGATGGTGAAGCTATCCTCAGTTGCTGAGAAAACTTGACCTATTCGTCGTAACTATGATCAAGTTCAACGCACTCTTACATATTTTTAAGTCTAAAATTAAGTCGGCACCTATCGTTCAGAGTTCAATGTCGTTCATTGCTACTTTTTAATATTATATTTCCCTAATTTATATTTTATTCAGCTGATTACTTAAGTATTTCATTCATTAGTTGTCGGTTACCTATTTATTTAAATATGTTGTAATAACCGCCAATTATAACATTATAATTAATAGGTTTCGAACGAAAGTGAATCTCTTAAAAGCATTGATGTTAAATATTGTGTTCAGGTTATATTCACACTGTTTAATAAGGGTACATAGATTTGTGGTTCAAATGTGCTAGTAATACAATACTATAATGTAAGTCAATTTTTAATTTTAATTACATACTTTTAAAAAGGGGTTTTGTGTTACTCAGTAACTGGGTTGTGGAAGTTAGATAGGCAGTCGCTCCGTATAAAACACTGGTATCCAGCTGCATCCTGTTAGACTGGAAGCCGACCCCAACCTATTTGGGAAAAGGCAGATTGATTACTCTATTGACTTTTACAAACGTCTAGGCTAAATCATTAGGTTTTTAATAGAATTTTTCTTACACCGAATTTATTTTTAATATGTCTTGGTTTCGCCAATTAGTTTGCCAAGAAAACCAAAGCATGAACACATAAATTGTAATTATCCATTGTAGAGTTCCATTCTTCCCAAAGTTCTTCATATTGGACCAACAATCGGATTCACATTTGAGGGAATTAAGGAGTAACGAGGCAAAAATAAACAGTATCGAATTAAGAAAGTACTCCTTGTATTAAATTTGGATAAAAAGAAACATAATAATAGGTCCGGCCCCTGTTGTGGGACTTAAAACTACAACTGCTGAGGATGAGATCCTGGATTCAATTTGCGGGCCGAGCAAAGTATTTTTGGATTCTCAGTAGCAGTCCGGGGTCTGGTGCAAATTGCAATTTTTAAATTTGTGCCCAGTTGATGGCGATAGGGTCGCTCCCAAACAGGCATGGGAAATCATCAAATGACTCCTCCCGCTCTGGGTGGAGCGGAAGGGAGTGTCAGACTCTTACTGACTAAAACCCACCCGTGTTCCTTCCTTAGCCCTTTATGTTCCGGGCCAGCGGTAATCCTTTCGGACAATCCCGCTGGCCCGGCAGGCTTCGGCCCTATCGGGCCCCTTCATGACATCTCTTTGAGGCGCGCGTGGAACACGTACGCGCCGTCCGGCACGGGCCTGGTTCCCAAACAGACTTAATGTTATGTTTTAAAAATAAACATTAAGGGGCTTACAGGATTAAACGCAAAAAACGCACGTTTTAGAAACAATAAAAGTATATGATCAACTACAGTAAATAAAATCAGAAAAATATATAATATTCTTCAGGATATTATGCTAGGTAGATAGTGTGTTGAAAACATAATACAACTAATTTGATACGATAGAAAAAAATCATGAAGGTACCTCTAAATACCTTCTTTTTTACAATAAAAACCATACTAATATACATACAATCATTCTGATTTTTTGTCAGATTATATGTATTATTCTTCAAGCAACATACTAACACACTACCTATAGTTTTAATTTTTTATTCCAGACAATAGATTTATTGTAATTAAATAATTGCTTCATATTTTGCAATAAATTACCAGCGTTGTGTCATCGCGCTTCTCTTTCTTTTCTATACAGTCCGACAGTGACCGCGCTTTAGGTCATGTAAGCCCCTTTAGGACCAAAGGGTACTCAAAACAAGTCCCTATGGCCAATGAACACTACAAACAAGAAGGGCGCGTGTATCAGTGTTCTTGACATTAAAAGCGTTCCCGAGTGCAAATAGGAATATTTCTGAGTGCGACCCTCGCTTATCAAGCCGCTGATAACCCGAACAACGCTCTCTGGCACTTTATTACGGATAAATGTAGTTGGCACGGTAAGTAACTTGGAGCGTGTTAATGTATTAATGGTCATCAGTTTTAACTTAGCTACTGTGTCTAAAGAGACCCAGTAGCTAAGTTAAAACTGATGACCCAAGATTGAACACGGGTAAGGACCCGTGTTCAATCAGGTGAGTGTACATTAGTGTTAGTACAATAAACCCCAAACCAAACAGTTACCCCCCTTACTAATAAACATATTATAACAGATGAATACATCGATTTCTCTCTTTCAGTCGTCAGTCATTTGACTTTCGAAAGAAGAAGACAAATCGTTGTTTAACTATACAGACGCTAGGTATACAACGTTTATTAGTAAGGGGGATAGTCTTTCGAAAGAAGAAGACAAAGCGTTGTGTAACTATACAGACGCTATACAACGTTTATTAGTAAGACGTTTAGTCTTTCGAAAGAAGAAGACAAGGCGTTGTGTAACTTAACTATACAGACTATACAACGTTTGTTAGTATTGGTTGGTAAATAGATAAAATTGTATTCAATTGATTCTTCTTAGCGTGTTGATGAAAATCTAAATGTTAATCTAGGTTATCAGCTACCTCCATACAAAATTTTATCAAAATCGGTCCAGCCGTTTGAGCGTGAAGAAGTAACAAACATATATCTAAACACAGACACATACACTAACTTTTGCCTTTATAATATTAGTGTGATAGCAGCGCCCCGCGGCTTCACCCGCATTAGTGTTGATCTCGTGGGAATATCGGCATAAAAACTATCCTATGTACTACCCCGGGCTGCAATCTATCTCTCAGCCAAATTTTATTGAAATTGGTTCAGTGGTTTAAGCATGAAAAGGTAACATACAGACAGACAGAGTTACTTTCGAATTTATAATATTAGTATGGATTGAAATATTGTATTTATGGGCACATCCATTTGAGAATGCCATGGCATTCTCAAATGAATGTGCCCATAAATACAATATTTCTATAGAGATGGCCCACATGCTTTAGTAGTCTGGATATAAATTGCTAGCTGACAAAGGTTCATACTTATAAGGTTACATAACATAACGTTGCATCATGACTGTTCTCCCTGAAGGCTTACCTGATGTCAGCGGGATTGTCCAAAAGGGTTACCGCTGGCCCGGAAAATAAAGGGCTAAGGAAGGAACACGGGTGGGTTTTAGTCAGTAAGAGTGACACTCCCTTCCACTCCACCCCGAGCGGGAGAGGTCATTTGATGATTTCCCATCCTGAAAAAAAAGGCTTACTTGGTACAGTACACCCACATTCCGCCAGTTATGTTTAAGCCCCATGTCATAAGGAGTGAGCCTATTGCTACGAGTATCAACCGGGCACCAATCCAGTCTCAAGGCTGAGAAGCTTCTGATGGAAAAGTCCAATAACCCATCACCTTATGCTCAGCAGAACCGCGTGCGACCACTAGAACAGCGAGGCAACGGACCTACGTTTAAGATACCTATATACAAAACCATCAATCGTGGGCAGAGATCATTTTTTCGACTGTACTTTCACAGTTAATTGTATGATGCCACTATGTGGGTCCTGGTGACCTGTAATACAGGTTTTTTCTAAAACCTACTTCAGGCACCAGCTCTCACAATGTGAATTTATATAGTTCAAAACTGTAAAGGCTACAAAAACATTGTGAAAGAAAATAAACTTATTAGTTAGTTCACAGAGTTTCACAGTTAGTTCACAGAGTTTCATAGTTAGACATTTTCCACAAACCTCTTAAGGGGACTACACGACCTAAACGCATAAAACGCAAGTTTTAGAAGCAATAAAAGTTGATCGTACAGTAAACAAAATCAGAAAAATATATGATATTCTTCAGGATATATGCTAGGTAGATAGTGTGTTGAAAACATAATAAGTACAACTTCTTCTTCGTGTCGCTCGCACGACTGTATTTTAAATCTTGTTTTCCCAAAACTTTGCCACTTCCACGGCGTTATATAGGTAGTACAACTAATTTGATATGACAGAAAAACATCATGTAGATACATACCTCTAAAAACTTTCTTTTTACAATAAAAAATCTTACTAATATACATACAATCATTTTGATTTTTTGTCAAATTATTCTACAAGCAACATACTAAAGCACTAATGTTTTTATTTTTTTAATGTGTTCAAGACAGAATTGACAGAATGGCTTCTAAAGTTTTGTTTTTAAAGAATTAAGGAATTTATGGAACATAAAAATCAAAAAAGTGTATATTTATTAGAATTTTATCAATAGAAATGAGTAAATTGAATAGTAAATAATTCCATGGTAAGATAATAATAATAGTAATATAATAAAAATGTATGTAAACTTAATAGCACGCTTGCTTGCAGGCAGAATACAATGACACTTCACTACATAGTATAAAACAAAGTCGCTTTATCTGTCCCTATGTCCCTTTGTCCCTTTGTATGCTTAAATCTTTGAAACTACGCAACGGATTTTGATGCGGTTTTTTTTAATAGATAGAGTGATTCAAGAGGAAGGTTTATATGTATAATAATAATAATGTTTCCGTGCGAAGCCGGGGCGGGTCGCTAGTAGGTTATAAGTTGATTTGAATTAATTTTTTAGTCCAAACAAGATTTTTTGTAAATAGATAATAAAATTGCTTCATATTCTGCAATATATTACCAGCGTTGTGACACCGCGCTTCGCTTTCTTTTCTATGCAGTCCGATAGTGACCGCGCTTTAGGTCATGTAGTCCCCTTAAGACTAGCTGCCCAAAAAGAGGATATAAATAATGCACTCTGGACTCTTTACCGACTTATTTCTTGTAAGTACTTTGTTACTCTATGTGTGTTCGTCTTCTTGGGTATCTGTCTATTTCTGATGACATCCTGCCATCATTTCCAGCCTTTAGCCACGAGAGGTCAACGTTCCCAAACCCGTGGCAAAACAAAACCTTTAACGCATCACATAATAATCAATAATTATTTTAATGACTAATAATTTCTTCAATAGTTAACGAGGAGAAACACCACGTGCATCGCATCCGGCAGCACTAAGATAAAATACTGCATAACACACTAAATACAATGTTGTTTAAATGTAACAATCAATGTTTTATCAATTTGTTGATGCTACATTAATTAATTGAGCGAATCGTTTGCTTAGGGAGCTTCATTCATTGTTAGTTCTTGCATGCTTTGAGTGCAAGGTCAAAGGGCTAGGTGTATCCTGTTTTCTCAAAGACCATCATCAGAGCAAATGATGCGTATAGTTATATTTTTTCTATATTTACTTCCAACTTTACTCAAGTGGATGTGCGTTTTCTGTAACTGTGCTATGTCTGAGGGGCAATTCACAGACTTTAAGAACGTTCACAATCTGATGTCAGTCTCAATCTGTCAAAAATATCTCTAAAATCCAAGTTTTTGACATTGATTATCGCTGAGATGAGATTGCCAGTGGATTTTGAACGTTTTCAATAATAGGAATTGGCCTTCTGATGTCTCGTGTATACCTTTTTTTTGTGCCCGGGTACCTTTAGACTGTTTCCCACCAAAAGATGCCTGGACTATGGGGATAAGACCGGGGAATGTGGGATTTTTACCTCACAAAAACCACCCGGTGCACATGCACATGGAAGATCCCATTTGCACATGGAAGTTACCTACTATTACCTGTCAGTAGATTGATCCGAAACCCTCTCTGAGCAACACCTGTTAGGGCACATCTCTGGGGAGACTGTATATGGGACTCCCCGAAGCATAACTGTGCAAGTGAGCAAGGGAATACGTGACCACTGTCCGCCGTGAAACTTGACCTCACGGAAGTGAGGTCAAGTTTCGTGTACCTAGAGTCTAATCCCCGATTTCCGCGGCCCAGCAGAAGGGCTCTTTGCGAAGGAGTTTGTCCGGGAAAGTACCACCAGCATACTATACCCATTTCTGCCACCAAACAGTGATGCTGTATTCCGATTTGTAGGGTTCGGATGCCAGTCTTAATTTAGGCAAATGATACATTTATCAGCTCAGCTTTATCTCCTCGTGACCACTGAGTACCAGGTGAATTATCACATTAGGTGACTCCCAAGACAAAGAAACCTGAGTCAAGAGGTGCCGCTGCATTTCACCAGATGCTATGACAAATCTGTTACTGCTTGAACAGTATAGTATGGTTATGGAATGACTTGCCCGTGTCGGTTAGGCGTGCTCAAACTTTATACACTTTTAAAATTATGATAAAAAACACTTCCTCTCTCCTTAAACATCATCATTATATTTTCTGTGGTCCTCTTTCATGATTATTATTACATATAACCCTATATTTATTTAGATTACTATAATATGCTTTATGTATGTGTTTATTGTATTTGCTAAAAAAATTCGAAAAGTGCTATGGAAAATCGAGTTTTATGAAAAAAACACTGCATAAATCAATTAAAAATAAAGTTTAGTGAACTCTTCGATACCTAAGCTTTGTCGGTATGGACTTGGTTTTTAAGATTTTACAGATCTTTTTTTACTTATTTAAATCCAAATTTACGTTAAAAATAGCAAGAAAAACTAATCTTTGTGGGCTCATAACTTTTTAATGGCTTTTTATTTTACTATTCTGTTTCCGTACAAACAAAATTAATAATAAGTCAAAACGATATCATGTTTAACTTTGGATGCACAATGTCAAACAGTGGAGTAATACTCTCCCGAAATTTGGAAAAAATATCGACTAGTGACACCTTAAGTATGAGGTAAAGTCGCTACAACCACGTGCACTAGCGTGCGTTAGCTGTCAACACGCATAGAGTTATTAGTAGGTAGATACATGTCCTAAAAATCGATGTCAACAAGTAACTGAGTTAATTTATTTAGTTGACTTCTTCAACTAGCGATAAGAAATTGTGTGTTATGTAGAATTGAAAAGATATAACTATGTTAGGTAACGGGTGAAACCTTTATGCCCGTTTTCACTAACTCTAGGTGACACCTAAATTAAAACGCGCTATAGGAATTTAAAAGCTAGAACGAAGAGATAAAAAAGTAGAATATACAGGGTTATTGGTAAAACATTAACAACCTCTTCAGAGGTCATTGTACTCATCATTATGAACAACTTTGACTATGGGACCAAACCTGAAATCGCGAAAAAACAATTAGCTGTTCTCTACATTTTGACGAACATAAACGTACTCTTGCTCTTTCAGAAGTGCTTTAAGAAAACTAATTTTATGTAAGGTCGACGCATCAGTCAGACCTGCTATTAACATCATTGATTACCTAATCAGAAGCTATTCTCATGCTAAGGTAATATAAGGGACGAAAGAGCAGATACCCTTTCGTGATAAAGCAAGCTATTTTCACTCGTGTCTAAAACACATTAAAATTACCTCTTCTGGTATGAAAAAAAAAGCAACCTACGGTAGGTTTGGAAAAAGCTCGAACACACGAGCAACAGTTGCCAACGTCAGAGATAACTGCAGGTGCAACGATTGGTAGTCATCCTTACTTCCGTTATGTTTTTGGCCATCCGAAAAAGTTAATTAATCGGGTGTAGGGTTCACTTGGGCGGTTTCGCTTGGGCGGTCTCGGCGTCCGCAAAATTTCAAGTATAAGTTTACCGGGCTTCCTCTCCTCGATCCACAATACCGGTAAATTAACCAGGAACATTTTATCTTCCTCGCTGATCGATTTTGAAGTACCGTGTTTGACCGATGCGTTGAACGCTTGGAAAATGGCTTGTCCCAATATGGTTTTGCCCGATAACCCGTCTTCCCAGAGACGGTGGAACGTGCCGCTCTGCAGTATTATACGGAATATCCTTTTAAACACGTCACGTAATACTGTTGAGCGTGCCCGTCTGCTGGCTGTGGGAGAATGGGAGTCAGGCTTGTGGCTTCAGGCGCTCCCGTCATCCACCATAGGCACAATGATGGATGACTCATCGTTTCGGCTCGCTACGTGTCTCCGCTCGGGCGCACCTTGTGTTGCTCCGCATCGATGTCACTGCGGTGAAGCTGTCGACAGTCTCGGACACCATGGCCTGTCCTGCTGCAGGAGCGCAGGTCGCATAGCACGGCACGCCAGCATCAACGATATTATTCGTCGAACCCTTGTCATCGCCGGCGTACCAGCGATGTTAGAACCAAACGGCTTGGTACGTGACGATGGGAAGAGACCAGACGGCATGACGTTGTTGCCTTGGAAGGTGTGTAAGGCCTCTGGTGTGGGACGCAACGTGTGTCGATACCCTTGCGTATCTCATGTTCCTAGCACGGCGGGCTGTGCTGGCGCCGCTCCTGCGGCTGCTGAGACCCTCAAGCGGCGCAAATACTGTAACGTTATGGGCAACTACGGCTTTGAGCCGTTTGGAATCGAAACGCTCAGGTCATGAGGCCAAAGTGCGCGTCTCCTTTTTAAGGAAATTTCTCGCCGGCTGGTCGACACTTCACGTGACCGAGGGGTTGCGCTGGGTCGTTCTTTGGTCAAAGAATTAACATTGCCGTTTAACGTAGTAATGCTGCCAGTCTTCTGGGCACGTTTCCGGATGACAGCGATGCGGACGAGTACTTCGACGCCTAAGTTTCCTTTGTTTTTGTATTTATTTGTATAGTAAGTTAGTTAGTCATTTAATTTTGTATCTAGTGTAAATAGTTTGTATTTACTTTTGATAAATCAGAACATTAAATGTATAAAGTACTGTAGAGGTTATCTATGTAGCCCTACATTTAGGAGTACAGGCTGGTTATAATGGCGCGTGTGTTCCATTCGAACGTTCAAGCAAAAATGTCAAATTTTTGAATAAAGTTGTTTTGTTTAGTACAGTCAGAATGCTAGAGATAACGTGATATTGTAAAGTCGTGAATATATTTTATCCAAGTCGAAGCTTTTTAATTATATTGTGAAGCCAGAGGAGGTGGAGGTCCAGGTGCGCCTCCACGTCCTCTGGATCTGTATAAATAACCTGTAAATCGAACCCAAGAACAGCTCAGTAACAAATGCGCACAGTAGTGCGCCTAAGCTTAGCTTCAAAAACAACCTCAATATAAAAATAAGAATCATGAACAAAGAAGAATAAAGATTTGTTTATTTCCCGCGTATCGGGGAGCAATGTTCTCGAACAATAAACAGGCATTATCTTTTGCATGTGATTAATAATTGTGCTACAATTTACAATGTATCGTAATTATTCGTATATTTGTCACTTGGGTGGTGGTGATACCTACTGCGAGGACCAAGATTCAGTCTCCGAAGACATCTGCGATATCATCAATTTGAGGCTTTAATCAATTCAGCACCCTAATTGCACTATCAACCATTATCTGAATAATTTTGCAGGATATTGCTAAACCATTGCTTAATATGTTCAAACAAAATTGTCTGCTCAGCAACGTAAAGAACGCAATGAATGTTGTTGAACTGTCAAAATTGGAGCCATTTTAGCTGTTAGGTAATAGGTAATACGGGCTGGTGTCCGCAACTCCACGTCAATGCGCGTATTTTGCGTAAAAATTTTGGTGTTACCGTGTTACGCAATTACCCCGCAGGGCAGACTAAACGTGTTAATTAGACAACTATGATATATAAACAAGGTTGCTCTTATTATGACTAGTTTACTTACACATCTACGTTTATTATTTCCCTCAACGTCACCAAGATTTTTCCACTGAACAGCAATTGAACACTGTAAAAGAGATCTTTTCACACTTATTTTACCTCTAAGGCAACCTTAGCATAATAATTAGCATGCCAGAGAATATATTTTGAGATATCTTTTACTATTATTTTCTATTCTTCAGCATATCTGGAGCTTAAAGATCTACGATCTACTTCATCGTAGATCTTAAGAGCGTTTACGCCGTACGACATTTCATACAAACTTTCAAGCCCTTGTTTTTCGAAATGAATGAACCGATTTTAATGAAACTAACTTTATACGTATAAGCAGGATACAAAGGTCTAAAAAGTTACTTAAGAACATTTTCGAAAAATAATGTTACAGCCAAATTACACCAATTTTAAATTTTCCATAGAAACAGAGATTTACAGTTATCTTTTTTTAAAATAAGACATTTGGAAAATGTTCTTAAGTAACTTTTTAGACCTTTGTATCCTGCTTATGCGTATGAAATTTTCTACTAACTTTTTATCTACTAACCGATCTGTGCCAACGGCGAGAACCGGTCACTGTTGGCAATCAAATCGTGTCTGCGATTATACTTAGCTTCTTATACGTTTGTATGTAATTACCTAGCTTTTACCCACGACTTCGTCCGCGTGAAATTTCTTATTCTCCCGACCCACCCCGTCGCTTCTCATCACCTGCGCGCTATCACTTCGTTCTTTTTCAGTGTTCTTACTGACTTTTTTTCTTCTTCCTCGGCTCTTAAGAATTACAGCGTGATGCTAAATAGCTTATAGCGTTCATCAAGAATTGAGCTATCAAATGCAAAAATAATTTTTCAAATCCAACTGGTAGTTAATTATCCCTTACATAGGTACAAATATATTTTACAAAAAAAAAATTATTGATATATAGGTACTTTAAAATATTAGAGGGGCCCGTGGCTAAATAATAACAGCCGCACAGTTCGACCGATCAGGTTAAGCTACGCTTGCCGCGGGTGGTCTGAGGATGGGTGACCACTTTTACATACCGAGACCCCTCCATGCCTCGGAAAGCACGTTAAGCCGTTGGCCCCGACTGTCATTTGTGAATCTTTGACAGTCGTTAGTCGTCATCGTCGTCGTCGTCGATAGTCAGCAGCCCGAAAGTCTGACAACAATGCAGTCTTACCAAGGGGTATCGTATTACCCAGCAACTGGGTTGTGGAGGTCAGATGGGCAGTCGCTCCATGTAAAATACTGGTATTCAGCTGCATCCGGTTAGACTGGAAGTCGACCCCAACATAGTTGGGAAAAGGCTAGGCAGATGATGATAAACTTTAAAATATTAGTATAGACTATGTTATACACAACACATAAACAAATTAGGTATCTGTATTATAAACTGTTGAGACGTTAGAGTTTATTTGATAAAATAATTTAATTTATAATTTAATTTAATTGTATACCTACTAAGTGTCAATAAATAACGTAACTAATTAGTGCTTGACACTCGGGTCCGAGTGTCTCACTGATGTTACCTCATAATGATTTTGTTTATTGAATGTGGGTCCAGGAATAGATAAAACCGATCATTATCGCAATAGGAATATCAGCCTTATATTTTGCTACTGCTGAGCAAAGGTTTCCTCTTCTCTTTATATTTAAGTTAATTATTCAATTTATTTCAAACAATAATAATAACCCCACCGCCGCCATACCTATCTCTAGGTTCACGTCATGGTGGGGCTTGCGCGCTCCGAACGCTAGGCCTGTGCCGGAAGAGTTTACTTTGCCGGAACAGGTGTAGGGTGAGGAGCCAGACCAAGAGAGATACAGAAGCCCGTAGGGCAGCATGTGGCGAGCTGTTGGGCAGTAGCGACCCCACGGACCCTATCTCCCGGGAGAAGTCTTGTTCCTTACCTCTTGCCTTTATTGGCCGGCTGGAGTGAACAATGACGAGGATCGGAGCTCCCACCTCATTCTTGCCATTATTGGCCGGTGTGAGTAGAGATTAGCAAGAGCAAAAAATGTGAGTGCTCGGAGGAAGGAAGTATTCCAGTAAGATGCTGGTAGGGATCTACTTTCGGGATTGTCCTGATAGCCGTGGAATACCTCTTCACTCCTCATAAGCACCTGAGGACATGTTGCCCCCTTGTCGCTACGTCACTATGTGCTAACGACCGTTTCCGGGGGCCCATTATTAAGTATGCAAGTCACCCCCTGCCATTTTAACCGTGTTTATGTTACCGTTAGAATACGAAAAACAGTCAATATGCACATAAACTAGGTAATCTGCAAATTACCAGGTACAATCCGTTAAAGTATGAAATATGGTTACCTGTCATAAGTTCAAAAATATTTGACCGAATTTCATTTCGCCTAAAACTTTTCAACTATTTTCATTCCGTTTTTTTTACTTCATCGAAGTCACGTCTACCGCTGTATCAGTTGGCCTATATCAATTCGATTTTTTTCGTTACTCCGACGTTTCATTTGGTCGAAAAACTCGAAGTTACACTTACCAACCGCATAATTTCATTTGCCAAATTATTACGTATCAAATAAACTTTTCACAAAAAATTGTAACGCAAACCTAATATTTGGCAAGTGAACGTTTAAACAATAACTTGCTTACCAACTAGTACTTTTACCAACTTTAATGTAGTCAAATATTTCAGTTGGTATAACATATTTTACGCAAAATAAAGTCGGGGCCCCTATTTCTGTCTGCCTATGATTTCAATTGGCCCTGTTTAATATGATATGAGGTACAGTACGATTCACGAAAGATGACCACGGCGCAGAAGGCATAAAAACGGTTACAAGATGCATTTTAAATTACTTACGTTTGATTTATTTGCATAACCAGCATTTACAACATTACACAAATTATTTACCTATCATTTAAATATTATTTTTCTTTTCTTCATGAGTTTACGTGCGCAGACGGCCGCCATTTGTGGTCATCTTTCGTGAATCGTACTGTACCTAAAGGTATTTGTATTCTCATTGGCTCGCTCTTGTATCGAATGTCGACGACGGAGCCCCGCGAAGCGGGTTCATCCATACATGTTTTATTTAAATAATTTATAATAAAAATAGGTACAAGAACACACAACAATAGAAACATTGGATCCGGACCGCACTACTAGTTTTGTCCAATGCTCCATGAATGAGCAATGCACATCCATTCTCCCTGCAATAAGCTGCAGGAAGCTGTAGCTGTTGTTGTGTGTGTTGTTGTGTGTGTGTGTGTGTGGTGTTGTTGCTGTTGTTGTGTGTGTGTGTATGTGGTGTTGTTGTTGCTGTTGTTGTGTGTGTGTCTGTGGTGTTGTTGTTCAGCAACAACAAAAAACAACAATTTTAATTACAACAACAGCACCACTACAACAACAACAGCTTGTTGTTGTTGTTGTAGTGGTGCTGTTGTTGTAATTAAAATTAAAGTCATGTCTGCGGCGTATGACGACCGCGTCCTTCTTCATAACATAACTTTGCAACGGATTTTTGATGATGTTTTCACCATCACTTAGAAAATTAGATCCGGAAGGAAGATTTACGTTTATTAAAGTAAACTTCTTTTTTTGTTAGCCTATGTTGTCCCACGGATGGGCAAAGGTCTCCCCCAAACTTTTTCAATTTTCCTTATGGTGAGCATTTTTCGGCCGATTGGTTTCGAACGAGTCCATATCGTCACGCAATATTAAACTTGCAAACAATAAATATGTCTTGATGTTTTGTCAACTCGTAAGAACTGTGCGCCGCCGGGGCGAGTCGCTAGTCCTACATAAAGGAACGAGCATTGAATACTTCGCTTAGGTATTACATGATTTCAGAAAATGATGTCAACGTCAAAATATTTATTTCTCACTAGCAGCGCCCCGCGGTTTCGCCCGCGTAAGTTTCGATTTTGTGAGAATATTATAGGGATAAAAATTATCCTATGTCCTTTCCCGGGACTCAAACTATCTCTATACCAAATGTCATCTAAATCTCTTCAACGATTTACGCATTATTGAGTAACAAACATCCAAACATCTTCACAAACTTTCATATTTATAATATTAAGTAGGATTGGCACATAAATGTGGCTAAGTAATAACAGCCGCAGAGGTCGATCGATTAGGTTAAGCTACGCTTGCCGCGGTTAGTCCATGGATGGGTGACCGTTTTTACATACCAAGACCCCTCCGTGCCTCGGAAAGTACGTTAAGCAGTTTGTCACGGCTGTCATTTGTGGATCTTTGACACTCGTTATGGGTCGTCAGAAGCCCGAAAGTCTAACAACCAGTCTTACCAAGGAGTATCGTATTACCGAGTAACTGGGTTGTGGAGGTCAGATAGTTAGTCGCTCCATGTAAATACTAGTATTCAGCTGCATCTGGTTAGACTGAAAGCAAACACCAACATAGTTTGGAAAAGCATCGGCAAATGATGATGGCACATTAAGGTACTGTTGAAACCACTCGGCATATTTAAAATCGAACAAAAACTCATAGATACTTTTAGACTAAGATGCAGTTAGAGCCTCCATGGACACTGTGGCTCGCTACCAGCCTGGCTAACCTTCTGACCACGACACGACCTACTCATTTATACCTCGTAATCATCATTCTCTTGTCCTCATCCCAAATTATTAGGGGTCGGCGCATCATGTTTTTTTCTCCCATACTTCTCTATTAGTCATCTCGGTCCCTTTTTAGCCATCTCATCTTTCACACAGACCATTCATCGTTTCTTTGATCTTCCTCTACTCTTACAGCCATCTACATTCATACTCAAAACTTTCCTAACGACATTTTCCTCATTCTTCCGCATCTCCGCATTGGTGGCTCAGTGGTAATGGCCGCGACCAGACAGGCAGTTTACTTTGTGTAAATTATTTCACCACCACTGCTCTCAAAACGGTCAAGGAAAACATCGTGAGGAAACCGGCATGTCCAAGCAGCATAAATTCGAAGACATGTGACATCTACCAACCCGCACTGGACCCGCGTGGTGGATTACGGCCCATTCCCTCTCACAGAGAGGAGGCCTGTGTTTCAACAGTGAGAACATTATATGTAGACTGATTACGCTCCGCATCTCTGCCCATACCACGTGCCAACAGGATAAAATAAGGTTTTCAAGACTATCGTCCATGATTCACCCCACATCCTCAATCTAAGTAGGTATACCAAGTAACTGCTAAATAAATAAAAACACGACATTAGGTAATGATAATTATAATTATGTATTATTAGGGTAGAACTACGTGCTCCCCAACACGCAGAAAGGGCTCGATCTGTAATCAATGGAAATCTATTCACAAACTTTTGTTTTCAACAATTCTTCCAGGTATCAACTGGATTACAGTTACTAGTAAATAATGAATGAGAAATTTTGTTTTAGTTAAAACAATAATCCTCTATTGTTTTGGACTCGTAAATATTTAAATTACCGATACCAGAAAGTCGGAAGGTAGTAAACAACTCCGATAATATCTTTTAATGGTTTTCAAGTCTTAATTGTGTGCATGACTTATTATTTCTTCCTTATAATAGTACCTATAGAATTATGGCAGTACCTAGAATTTTCTAAAAGTTAACCATAAGCAAAATGTTAACTGTTTACTTTAAAAATATATAATGAGAGCCGATGCGTTTCTCCAATGTAGTTTAGGTATGTTTGTAGCGCATTTGACTTCGGGAATTCCCCTGTAATGATACTAATAGTTTCACGTTTTACAACACTCATATCAACCATGCATGGCTCTTCCTATATAGGTGATGATATATCGGGAGAATGATTTCTCTGTGTGTTTTCCAACTTCGAAACGTTCGCGTCGTCTTCTTAGCTTACAACAACAACCTAATCAGTCTATAACGTTCCCACTGCTGGGACACAGACCTCCTCCAGAGGGAGTGGGCCAAAATCCACCACGCGGGCCCAGTGCGGGTTGGTAAATGTCACGTCATCGAATTTTTGCTTCTAGAACATGCCGGTTTCCTCACGATGTTACTTAAGTATGTTTACATAATTAGTATGTTTACATAATTAGTAAGTAATCATTTATTTACTGAAAGACTTAGCGTAGGTATGTAACATCAGTGTTGTTGCATTAAGGGATGGTTATGGGTATTACAGATGAAAAAGACCTTTTGTCTTCAAACTATCATAATAAACATCCTATTGTAGATGATACAGGTTGTTTTAGTACCTACCCCTAGTAAATAGTAGTTAGTAAATTATTACCCCTAAGCTCGAACGACCACTTTATGTATTTCCAAAAATCGGATATGGCTGAGCGATGAAGTTCTGCGAAACAGATAATCCTCGATCTTCAGGGTATGGAGTATGAGGTTCTGGGAATTTCTGCTAGTATAGTATAGATATTGTCTGTAGTCGCACTGATTATAGTGGGGGCAATGTTTGTTTTTGCTCCAAGTACATTCTAGTTAGGTACGTATCATTCAAGCAAGACATTCATTAAAAAAAACGAGATTATACTTTGTTTTACAAATAAAAAAAATACTTTGTTTTTACTTTGTAATACTTAACCGGACTATCCTGTACTTGCCATAAGTAAACTCAAAGCCTCCAGCCAGGGGCGAATATCTAATAGACTAAGCGACTGAACGCCAAGGGCGCCCCTGTGGTGTACGGACCTCGGCTTAGGGCGTCGCTGGGGAGAGGACAGCAAGATGGGACAGGCTGGATCAAATTATTATCATTTAAAACTTGATGAGATCGGCGTTTCCTATCTGACTCTGAGAAGAAAGGCCGAAACAAACTCAAAGTCAAAGATTTATTTGTCGTTTAATATGGTTACAGAAGTCACAGACAGGAATTTAAAGCTACAGGCGCGCGCGGGCTGGCAGCAAGGGTCGGAGGGGACAATTTAGTTGGAGACGTCCCGAGGGACCTCGGCGGCGAGGTCAGAATGTCGGTTTTTTGTGTTTGTGCATTGTACTGGTTGCCCTAGTGCTCTCCTGGAGGAGGGGGTTATATGAGGTCATCAGAGTCGGTGAATATGTAGGTACATTACAATATGTGAGTCTTGGTTGTAAATGCTTTTTAATGGAGAGGCTTGTGGCTAAATAATAACAGCTGCACGGGGAGATCAAAGCTACGCTTGCTGCGGTCGGTTCGTGGATGGGTGGCAATCTTTACAATTAGAGACCCCTCCGTGTCTCGGAAAGCACGTTAAGCCGTTGGTCCCGGCTGCCATTCGTAGATCTTTGACAGTCGTTACGGGTAGTCAGAAGCCCGAAAGTCTGACAACCAGTCTTACCGAGGGTTATCGTGTTACCCAGTAACTGGGTTGTGAGAGTCAGATAGGTAGTCGCTCCATGTAAAATACTGGTACTCTGCATCCGTTAAGTCTGGAAGCCGACCCCAACATAGTTGGAAAAAGGCTACGCAGATCGATTTGTTTATTCTAATAAATACTACCCAATACAACCTGCACACCAAATATTCCTTAATCCTGCACTCTCTCTACATTATCTACCTATATTATTACCCCATAAATGGGGATCAAAGCTCCCCCAATCGTATGTCAATCTTTCAATGGTTTAATCTGAATGTATGGCGAAACATCACTGACTAACTTTTTGTGTAGCTTACAGGGATTACCAGATATCTTTGTATTTATTATAGCACTAGCTGCGCCCCACGGTCTTACCCGCATAAAGGCTCCTTCAAACAGGCGCGACACGACACGCGACACAAAGACACCGCAAGTCGCGCAACGAGCGGTGCCTTTGTGTCGCGCGCGATTATATCGCGTGTCGCGTCTGTTTGTAAGAGCCTTAAGTCTCGATCCTGTAAACATATCGGGATAAAGTATCCTATGTACTAATCCAGGTCATGGTCTAGCCGTTTTAGCTAGAAAGCGTAATAAAGTAAGTTTAGACCATAATCAATCCGCGCGGAACTAGTTGGCCGCGCCTTAGGTATGTGAGCGGTGGGTCGGAGGGGCGGGGGCGCTTTGTCATTACTCAGTACGTGCGTTGCGAACAGTAGTCAAAAACCCGCCGTCCTCACCCCCGGCCCCACCCAAGGCGCGGCCAACTAGTTCCGCACAGACTATAGTATGAAGCTTCTGATCTTGTATGAACACCAACTATATGAAAATAGCTCATGCCGGTGGTAAAAATGCTAGTTATTAAGCAAAGTCTAGTGGTGGGGCTGACTGCATATACGCCCGGTGCGGGACGGGGACCGGGCGTCATCGGGGCGGCGGAAAGAGGCGGGGAGGCGGGGTCAAGTCTCTTCTTACGTGGCACGAACTGTACAAACATTTTTTATGGGGTACTGTGTTAAATGTTACAATAATATACCTTGTGATACGAGTAGGTATATTACAATTAAATAGTAAAATGCCGTACGACATAATGATGTGAAAGTAGCTAAAATAGACTAAACGCGGTTTCTACATCAGTTAACTGTCTTATCTTTCTAACAGCATAAGCGGCCGAGCTAAGCCGCCCCGCAAGAGATGTTATGTGAGGTCTCCATTGTAATTTGTCGTCTAGCGTGATTCCCAGAAAAACAGTTTGATCAACTAATTCGATTTGATAAACCTAGTAACAGTTCAGTAGGATGTTTTGATGCTCCAAATACTTGACCTTAGAAGTTAGTCACTTAATTACTAAGTAGTCCTTATCTGTTTACTTAATAATAATTACCTACATAATAATATTTTGCATGTTATGACATATAATTCCTAATACGACAAAGTGTGCAGGCACGACATATTTCATTAAGTCAACAAAGATATTAGCTGGACTGACTGCTCATTATATGTTGGATGTAGGTTATTTACAAAACTTCAATTTGTTGACTTATCGAGTCTGTTTAAAATGCACACACGTACCTATGTATGTTTATGTATGTTTCTATTTGATTAAAGAACACTAGCTTTTGGCCTCGACCACGTGGACGTCGGAAATTATCCCACAGGAACATATTCCCAATATAAAACTGTTCTATGTCCTAGCCTAGGTCATGGTATCCGTGTGCTAAATTTTCCAGCCAAATCCGTCAGCCGCTAAGGCGTGAAATAATAGAACAGACAGACGTACAGAGTTACTTTCGTATTTATAATAGGTTGTATTTGTATGGGTGTCGGCTTTGTTCGTGACGATGGGGAGAGACCAGACGAGATGACGTTGTTGCTTTGGAAGGTGAGAGGGTCTCTGGTGTGGGACGCCCTGTATCTACACCCTCATGTTGCAAGCACGGCGGGCTGTGCTGCAAAGACCCTCAAATAGCAGTTAATATATTAACCATTCCACATTCACCAACCCGCACTGGGCCCGCGTGGTGGATTATAGCCTACTCCCTCTCACAGAGAGAAGGCCTGTGTCTTAGCCGTGGAAACGTTATTGGTTGAGTATGTTTATGGTAGACAAGAAGACATTGTATACGGGGTTGTGTTGTAATAAAGTAATATAAAACTGTTTCATCATCATAATCTGCCTGCCTTTTCCCAACTATGTTGGGGTCGGCCTCCAGTCTAACCGGATGCAGCTGACTACCGGTATTTTACATGGTGCGACTGAATAATATATGACTGAACCCAGTTACTGAAAAAAAAAACTAACGAAAAAACACTGACTGGTTAAAAAAACTGTATATTGAGGTATTTTTTTAAAGCACTTGCTAGTGATGTTTTGTTTCGATAATGGAAACCTTTACCCTTCATCGGGGGTAAAGATAAAAAAAAACCGGCCAAGTGCGTGTCGGACTACGCACAATGAAGGGTTCCGTAGTTAGAATGAATAAAATTTATCAAAAGAACAAACTTAACATTGTAGTTAAAAATATGTTCTTCGATACATTCCAACTGAAAATGAAAGTTTGCACGCACCATATTAAAATAAAAATAAAAATAAAATAAAAAATAAAAAACATTTAATTCAGACCAGGTCCATATTTTGTTAGTAACAATGGTACTTAAAACTAATGTTAGTATTAAACAAAATAAAACTAAATTCATTTATCAGGTAAAATCACACATATGAAAAAATAAATAAATTAATTAAAGATTACAATTTTAAAAACATGAATAAAAAATAATAATAATAAATAATAATAATAATAAAATACAAACAGAATTTAAAAAAAAAAAAAAAAAAAAAAAAAAAAATTAATTATAATAAATTAGAATTTCATAAATTAAGATTTCACATTCAAATGTCACAAATCATAATACGTACAGGCGCTAGCATGCAACTGCAGCCATCTCCGTAAGAAAGGAGAATCCCACCGCTCGGACAATACGCTCAGGATTCCGTTCGAACTGCCCCTACTCCGACGCAGAATCGATGCACTCCTTTTTCGGATTATTGCGTAGAAGTCATCGGTACTAGCCTCAGCGAACATCGCTGACGCACTACAGAATCGGGGCCGCCCCAATAGAATCCTGAACGCGTTGTTGTACTGGATACGAAGCGCGTTGTATGCCCGCTGAGTGAAGTTGGTCCACAAGCCGCACGTGTAAAATGTCTGGCAGTACGCCTTGAACAAGGTTATTTTCACCTCTGAAGAACAACGCGCAAACCTGCGAGCCAACATATTGCATCGGACAGACAACGCTCTTCGTTCTCGCTCGATGTCCCCATTGTCAGACAGATCATTAGAGACCCAGTGACCCAGATATTTGAAAATATTGAGAGACTTACCATGTTGTTTTAAGACTACAGACTGCTTATAGGTTTTCCTGTAATTTATAGGTATAGAACTATTTCTGTATTTTTTTCAAAATTTTAGGCTCAGTAGTTGCGCAGATATAGTGGGGGGATGGTAAATTTTCGTCTATTTTCTTAAATAACTTTAATACAATTTACTTTAAAATTACGCAAAAATATATTTGAGATCATCACAGTACGCCCATTTGATATAGGTATCACACGGTACAGATTGAGAAACTTTAAAAAAAATCCATTAAAAAAAAACAAAAACATCTTCATATTTTTATTATCAGCGAAGGGCATTGTGTTACTAAGCTCTATAACGTACTTACTTAGTTATCAATTATTGTGAACTTATTTCTATCAATATGATTATTTTAGGTATATTTCCTATGTATATTATTTTATTATAAATATTTATCTCCGGGTTCAATACACGTGGTAGCCAATGATTTAATATTGTACTTTGTATGTAGGTACACTTCTGAAGCATAGAGTCAAAATTCATATTTATGTGCATAAAGACGAAGATAGAAAACAAAATCTAAAATAGAACGACTCAGGTGGGATAACTAAAGGCTTTTCATAAGTTTTATGCATCGTGAGGACTATATGAATTGAAACTCTTTTGCTCGTTCATATCCATGGACCAAAAATGGCGTATCAATAAAATAAATGGTTTAAACTACTTAATTGAATTAAATTACGTCTGCCGTATGTTTAATGAGATGTGGGCCAAAATATCCATTACGTGGAGCCCTGATACAGTCAGAGGGCTTCACGGCAGTCCCCGTAGGAGATGGCGGGACGAGCTGCCGCACACGGATACCATGACCTGGGCTAGGACATAGAATAGTTTTATCTTGGGAATATGTTCCTGTGGGATAATTTCCGACGTCCACGTGGTCGAGGCCAAAAGCTAGTGTTCTTTAATAGGCATGATATATTCATGGAGGTAAATGTTTTAAAAAAATAAGGTCCATCTACAAAACCTTTGTAATTCACCATGAGGAACATTGCCTTCATTAATGCTTCTTTATTATCACACAAGGGGATACTGTCCATCATAATGGCTTAACCCTTTAGCCGCTTTTTATGACTTCCACGGGAAGAATGGGGGGGCGTAATCCTTTCTGACAAACTCACAGTTACTGTGTTTGTTACTAAGTAGTCGTAAAAATATTAAAACAAATAGCTTTACCCGGAAATAGCAAAATATTTAATAGAAAGTAGCTTATGATGACGGTTTGCAAGCTCAGTACTAAGAAAGATAAAAAAAAGTCTTTGTTGTCAAACTTACATAATGATAAGATTTTTCTTGACCGAATCCCCTTAAATAAAGAGAAAAAGAAAAAAAAAGATTTTACAAAAAAAAATTGTATCAAAATGATAAAAAACATATCAATAAGATTACCAAAATAAATCGGTCTTATTATGCTAGTTTTTTGTACCGACGTTTAAGCTCTAAATACAACGTTTAAAAATGTATTCGAATGATTTTGAAAAAATAAAGTGCCAGTTACAAAGTTCCACCGATATTTTTTATTTATTTTTAAATTAATATTTCTGACACAATATTTAGTTTATTTAACGCAATTTTATCTACAGTTATTAAAAACTATTGTTATTATTTTTTGACGATATCGTGCAATTCGTAAAGTTATTATTTAAGTATCCCTACGTGACACCAAACCAACACATTGCATACTCGAAAATCTCAATTAAATTAAATTCTAACTTCAAACGTGAAAACTATCCCATAATCTACAATAGTACAATACTTATTGACCTTTGACCATAAACTTATCAATAACAAATATTCTTATTAGATTTTGTATCCACAATTTGGTGGCTCCTGATTGGTCGAGCTTAAACATCTATAAAAGAGGGAGTCGCGGGTGACTCCGGCGCATTTACCTACAGAAGCAGGTAGCCGAGAGACGTATTATTATAACGATAAATAAGACTGATTTTATGTGTTACTATAACCCCTTACAAGATGGGGAAAAGTAGTATTAGCGTTTTAAGTGTTTTATTATTAATTTCCGTTTTATGGAATCCAACTTTCGCCAATGGTGAGTGATTTTTATTTTGGTCCTTTCGTATTATTTTTTTGATCTTTTGATTCTGGTTGTGTAATTTTTCTTAATTTTGTTTTAAAAGTAAACCCTTCGTGTTTTCTTAAAACTATAATGTAAGTATAAAAGCTCCCGCATATTCAGAAATCTGAAATATCTTCTCTGTTTTCAGTTATCTAGATACTTAAATTATCAAATTACTTAAATAATTTACTTTATAGATCTCACTATTATGTGCATACATTTGTGTGTTTATTAAGAGTTGTCTTAGGTACATATCTAATATTTATTTATTTACTTTAATAATTTTTCCAAAAGCTCATATATTTCATGGAGGCTAAGCTAACAACGTTACAATGCTGCCAGTCTCTTGGGTACATTACCAGTCGACAGCGATGCGGATGAATTTTTCGATGCTATTTTTTAGTATTTATAGTCAAGTTAGGTTTTAATTCTGTTATTTTTAAATTTGGATAAAATAAACAAATTTCATGGAAAATCCATCTGATATATTTCCCTGTCTGTAAAGCTTATGATTATTTAGTCAAAAGTTAGCGTTTCTAACTTTGCGCTCACTGGATTAACTTCGAGTAGGCCCGCAAAATACTTCCCGCAACACAACCTTCCTTAACATTTATATCGTTTATTCCAAAAGTAAACTCTAAAATCCGAGTTGAGTCCCAACGAAAATTTTAAATGTTAGTTTTAGTTAATTATTTTCAACTATTAAAGGAGCAGCAATCGAAAATTAATCTTTCGTAAATTGAAACTGCAGAAAATCGTGATAAGGCTCATGTTTAGCAGAAAATCTTATATTTTACTTAAAAACAGGAACCCGTTGTATGCGAGAAGCACAGAACCGGTCGAAGTCCATAGTCATAGGCCTCCCCCAAGCACCTCCGTGCTTGGGGGAGGCATATGTCCAGCAGTGGACGTCTTTCGGCTGAAATGATGAATTAATTAGTTGACAGAATATTGAATTTAAAAAATACCTAATGAATTTGATAAAATATGTAGCTCTTTGAAACATAAGTCAAAATTATAAAAGCCTGGTAACAATGACGAGTAGGTACTTAATATAATTCAAAGATGTGGAAGTTTTTAGTATTAAAATGATAAATACTAATAGTATTTATAATTTTAATACTAAACACTTATAGTATTATACTATAGGTATCGCAGATCTAGTCACGATACTCTTTTACGCTTTGATAAATGACATGAAGGAGGCAGCAGAAGTCTTATAAAATAAGATCTACGAAGCTCAAAAATACTTTACAGACATAAAAGTCACTGGAAATAGCAAAGATTATGTACAGTCAAAGCAAATTGACGCCGTAAATTTTTCGAGCCATTTCATACAACTAGTTAAAGAATGACAGTTGAGATTTGAATATACAGAAAAATTCTGGTAGTTTGCTTAATAATTTAATTTGTGACTCTATAACAAAACAAAAAACCTTAAAATTAGAACTTTAATGTAAGAACTGTATTCACTAACTATGTTTCACAAATAAAAAATGACTATCATTAATAATAAATTGTACAAGTCTATAAAAAGGAAAGAATCATAGGGCATCAAAAAATTCGTCCGCATCGTTGGTGCGGAAAACCTCAAACGGCGCAAATATTCCAATATTTTTGGAACTTATATGTTCGAGCCGTTTGGGGTTGAAAACTCTAGGGCCATGCGGTCCGAGTGCCCACTTAGTTTTTAGAGACATTGCCAAGCATTCATGTGACCAGAGGGCTTGCCTATTTTTTGGCCAAAGAACCAGCATTGCCATACAACGTGGCAATGCTGCCAACCTTTTGGGCACTTTTTCTGTTGGCAACAATGCGGACCACAAAACATAACTTTTACAAGTAGGTACCATAGATATGAAAACTGAATTCTACCTATCAACAACAATCAGCATTTCGCAGAATAAAACCTCTAAAGGTGATAAATGAAAAACACGAACTGCCTAAAAAATTCCGCGTTAGGTACAATGAAGAACAAAGTGTAGTTAACGACCATGATAACGTTTACATTTATTATTCACTGCAAACGTTGATAGAACTCATCTTTGACCTGAGATTGTACTATCTCCTGCTCCAATGTCAGTAACAAGCATCAAGTCATAGGTATTTTATTATTTATATTAAATTGTTGATGGATTATACTGTGGTAGAAAATTTCTTCAAGGAATATTAAGTATTATGTAGTCTTCTTTCATCTTCTTTGGCTAAAATAAGATTAGGAATAGTGTCGTGATGACTTTCGTCATCATCATCATCCAATTAGTATTTCCCAACTATATTGGAGTCGGCTGGATGCAGCTGAATACCAGTATTTTACATAGAGCGACTCTCTATCTGACCTCCACAACATGATGATATTCACATATAACGTAATCCTAGAGTATTTTCTTTTAGATGACGTTTCTCAAAGTTAGATGAGCTTTCTTTCCTTTGTCAATCCCAAAAGAGCTTGTTTAATAAAAAGTCCTTTACTACAGAAATAAACGTCCAAAGAAGTTTATTTTCAACGTAATTTCATATCAGCTTTCAACAATTTTTATCACCGAAAAGCCTTGACAATGGCCAACTGTTCACTGATGATGAAACATTATTAATATCACTATTGTTGATAACATATGCACTCATTAGCTTAAAATTATCACAACTATTAGTTATCAAGCCTTTGTTCTTTAAAGTCGTATAATTGACCATTGTGTGGACTTTTGATACGGATGAGGAACTATCATAACAGTTGGCTAAGGTCCGTCTTCCACAAGGCCAAAAGCAAAGGATAGGAGAGTTATATAAGCTGGAAGCACGTTAAGTACAGGTAAAAATGATAAAGTAGGTGCAGAGGGTAGTCTTTCTGATATATCAAAGCTGGTCGTGAATTCCAAAATAAAGAAAGATCATTAAGGAAAAACGTTTTCTTTGATTATAAAAAGTTTCAAAACGAAATACTTTACAAAGTCTAAATATATTTTTACAGTTTCATGCAAAGGAAATATATTTTCAAAAGCAGCTGGGTAGTTGCGCAACACACTTACAATTCCAATGCTATTCATTTTGACAATTCAACCATTTTCATTGCGTTACTTTGTCGAGTAATGGATTATAAATTTCCTTTAAAATCCCTTTGGATTGTGATAAAAAGTGTGTTATGCAATTGCTGTGCTGGACTACTAACAAACTAATATTCATTTTAAAAGTATCCATCAGAATGATATCCTAAATATCGGACTCCCGTCATCAATTATATGCATCCCAGCTGTGTACGGATGTATCAGTTTAACGATCGCTTTTAGATTAACTGATGTTAAGAGTTTTGTTCCGTTCCCGATACATTACCTACCCGAATTCATGGTTCTGTATGAATTTTTTTGTTTTTTGAGTCAGAAATTTATATATTGAACCTTAAAGCCTCATAATTGATAGCTTCTTTCGCTATATCCAATTTGGTTTAATAATTCTAATAGAAACTCGGTAAATATTTTATAGTATTTAGATATGAAATAAAGAAGAATAAGTACCTTCGTGGTTTCTACTCAAGGACCAAGCCATTTCAAAGGGTTCTATTTGTTTATTATCTCTTGAGCTCTTTGTTACTTCATCAAATCTTACATCATCACCTGAAATAACTCCAAGGTCTTAAAAAGAACAGTCCAGAGACCCAAATATGGGTCGTATATGATTATAATTTAGAGGTCATTGTGGCGGGTCGCCAAACTCTGGTTCTTGTCTCCCCTCTGTGGGGCAAATTGGATAATGGCTGTTTATCGAGAGGGACCGTGGTTGAGAGGTAGAGTGTTCCTGCGTTTGGGAGACAGACAGAGAGAAAAGCTTTCTAAATGAATGTAAATTCAAATCATGGTCATGATCAATTATTTCTGAGACCTTTGTCTTGTTCATAAGGATGCAATTTCTGTATCGACTATCCGTTTAAGATGCTGTGACGAAATCAAATGACAAGTTTTAAATTTGTACCTTACCAACACCTGGATTCTCGACATAGCTTGCAGAGTAAGCATACTGAAGTGGCAGTGGGCTGGCCATGTCTGTCGAAGGACCGATGGCCGGTGGAGCAGACGAGTCCTGGAGTGGACACCACGTATCGGCAAGCGTAGTGTGGAACGCCCCCCAGCTAGATGAACGGACGACCTAAAGAAGGTGGCTGGGGTAGACTGGATGCGGAAGGCGGAAAACAGGGTGTGGTGGCGCTGTCTGAGGAAGGCCTATCAGTTGACTTAGTCGTTGTTGTCTCATTACTGCCAAAACTTGCACCCCGTCGTAAGGGTCCATCTAATCATTGCAAAACTTTTCTCCCTAGATAAGAAAGCCTTGAAGTCACATATGTTCCACTATCTTAACTGAGTCATACAGTGTGTGCGTGTGTTGGTTCACATTTGACCTCATTGATCCGGGATCTACTTTGTTGTCAATGTTTAAGTTAATAGTGGAATTGTACCTTAAACTGACTGTTTACGCATTCTAATTACTATTTGCTTCTATGATAGCTTGGTGACCTCATTTGTTTAGCTTATCAGGCTTTCTCCTATTATATAGATATTGTTTATCGTTATGTGAATGTTACGTTGCCTTTCTCTGTTGTCGACATCTTTTTCATGGAAACCCTGATTCTTTTCTTTATAGCCCATAATTTGGTTAATACTATAAATCTACTGATATAATTTTCACAGTATTGATTTAGACTTATTCTGTAAAAAGTCTTTCGCTAGCAATTTGAACCTTACTACCAAAAAACCTAATTCTGGACACAAAATGTTCTTCGAAAGCAAAATCGTGTAAGGGTATGGCTTACGTACCGAAGGATCAATATTAACATCGTTTTTGAAACTATTATATAATTACCGGATAAGAGCTCCGTTCAAATGATTATTTAATTTAGCATAAAAACCCTGGCAATTATGTTTAGTAAAAGTAAAGCAAATATAATGTGTTGTCTATACGTGCGAATACTTGTTATTTGTTTAGATCTGATAACGTTTACTCATAAGGTTATCAGTACCACCTATGAACTTATCATATTTTTTATTATTTATATTGTAGGTAATGGAAATTATTTGATAAAATTCACTCGCGATATTATAATATCTAGATGGTTTTATATTTATAATTATTTAGCTGTTTTATAATTATATAGTCACTATTCCATTATGATCGTTCTGTTCGAGTTTTTGTGTTTGTTCATCACAAAAGTTCCTTACAACAAAGAGCTTATTGTCATTAAATTTATCAACTAATCAATCAATTAATCAAATCATTTATTTGCAACGAATGTAGGTACATTAAAATACAGGTGGAGTAGATAGGAGTGAGCCACGTACATTCTGCCTGGAAATAGGCACGCAAAATTGTAAAAATTGTAACCAAGCTATCTAAAAATAAAATTACAATTTCAAATTCAAATGTCACAGTTACAATAAAATTATTACAATTATACACACATTAATAATAATAAATATTGAAAATGTCAAATGAAAATGTTACTTTAGAATAAAATTAAAAAATAAATGTATATTAGGTCCATAATTATGTTCAAAATAATATTTATTATACACATTGCTGCAAAAAAGATATGTTCATTAAAAAATAATTAATTGGATAATAACATTTATCTATTAGGAAGGCCAATAATTTATTTTTAACGTTTTAATTGTATTATCAACATCTATAATGAGTTTGTAAATTAAGTAATTGACACAAATTGCTTTGTTTGTTTCAGATAAATGCTCTATAGGATGCAAAGGATGTGAGTATACTATTTTTTTTTTATTATCTTACTCATTACGACTGTTTTCATTTAAATGATCTTTTATGGCATCGTTATTATAATTTCCTGGATTGTTATTTTCTTCATTAAGGATAAGATTAGATAATCATTTATTTGCTCAAACATGAGTACAATACATACAACACAATTTGTCAGCATGCAAGAAAAAGTTATTAGCCATCCACGAGATATTTAAATTCTTTTTCAACCATTTTTTTTTTCGATATCTTCTCTAACGTTAAATTCCTAGAATCTTCCAAAATTTTGAAGTGCTGTCTTAGTTTTTTCTGTATTCTTATTTTGTGTTTTTCTCTTCCAGCCCCGACGACTCAATCTTTCCTTAACGGACATAAATACAACTATGGTGTGGAAGGTATCGTGACCATCTTCCTAACCGGAGCCTCCAAACAAGACACCAGCGTCAAACTGCTCGGTCAGGTCTCTGTGGCGTCCGTCGGCAACTGCGTGCATGAGCTGGCTGTGCAGAACTTGGTGATCTCTGGCCCTGATGGCAAGGTTTGTACATAACTGTATTTTACTATTTTGAAGCTTAGGATTTTATGTTTTTACACTTTCAAGTACAATGGCGGTACATGAGGAGACAAACGGAATTGTATACTCATGTGATGGCGGTACATATGATGGCAGACTTGATTCTTAGATTTTCTGTTAATTGGTTCATTCTAATAAGATACAAAATCTGGGTGGATCTATGTCTACCTCAGCGTATTCCTCAGTGGGCACCGATAAGCTCTGACTTCGTCCATCTCAAAATAATTAACATTTTAAATTAAAATTCCTGTCAAAAAGACGAAAAAAGATATCAGTGCTTTAACAAAAACAAAACCATGACTTAGCACACTTGCCAAAATTAATTTTCTTGTGAGTGGCATCTTTTATTTAACTTGTTTTACCACAACTATCTTCTCACTACCACATTATCTTCCAGAAACACCAAAGCCCGCCCGGCATTGATAAACCGATCCGCTTCACCTTACAAGATGGCCGCACTGGAGCCGAGATCTGTGCTGAAGAGGGCGACACCCGTCGCTCCCTCAACATTAAGAGAGCTATCATCTCGCTGCTGCAGACAGAACAGAAGCCTTCCACCCAGGTATGACCTTCAGTTTTTTAAGGAACGAATTTGAAAGGAACAAACTGGTCTTAGGACCGCAAGCAAAAATAATATCTTCCAGAAAATGAAACGTAACATCTTGATAACATAAAATGCTTGTTTCCAAAAATGAACATTACACTTAAAGCTTATCATTTTATGCTCCCAGTCCGGTATAAAAGGGGACAATCTTATCTATTTTTTAATTCTAAAGTACATATATAAAAAAACTATCTTCTGCCCGCGACTTCGTCCGCTTGAAATTTCACCCTCCCCCATTCAGCCTCTTAGGGGTGGAGTTTCGAAAAACCCTTTCTTAAATTTCATGTCTCTAGGACCAGCGGTTTAGGCTGTGAGTTGATATATCAGTCAGTCAGGATTTTGAATTTAATATAGGTAGGTATATATGAATAAACTTGTGTCCTATGAAACTAGGCACAAAAGTAGCCTCCGTGAACACCGTATAACTAGTGTAAGTATATATATTTACATCACACATATAGGTATGGTATATAGTAAGGTATAGGTATACCATTACATATAGTTTATTACAGTAACTTATAAACTATTCTGATATACATAGAAGATTCTAATCTAACCTTTTCTTTTCTACAGGTCGACATCTTCGGAACATGCCCCACAGATGTGTCATCGTCTCAGGAGGGAAGCGCCGTGCTAGTGCACCGCAGCCGCGACCTGTCCCGCTGTGGGCACCGCGAGCAGGGCAAGAACGACCTCATCACTGGCATCTTCAACCCTAATGCTGTAAGTATCTTGGCCAATGAACTAAGAGAGATCATAAACATTATAAATTCGCCGATCTCATGATAACTTGAACTTTTGCTGAAACCAAATTTTCGAAGCGTCAACAACTTTACATAAATCTTTCAAAATATTAAAATATTTGCTGGACAGAGTCCGGCGTTAAGAGTCCATTTTGATACTCACAAAAAATTACTTTAAAACAAAATCACAAACTATAGTCAAAATCTCGTGTTGCAGCAACTTTGATATCACGGGGAGGTGTATCATTTGAAATATTATGATGTTTGCTAGATACTCCGAATTCCAATGATCGTTCTTCTATTTCATTAGCCCATGTTTCACCCACTGCTAAACATGATGTTTCTCATATTCCTATCTATGGCTCTTCATGGAATTTCTATTTGACTTGTCTAAGCAACCCATACCCTTATCAGGAAATCAAGGATACCCAAGTTCTGCAGTCCTCGATGTACGTGGACACCAAGGTCAACAACGGCGTTCCTGAGAAGGTTGCTGCGACTGAGGAGTACTTGTACAGACCCTTCTCTGTGGGAGAGAATGGCGCCAGGGCTAAGGTCAACACCAAGCTGACCTTAACTGGAAAGGCTAGGGCTGCTAACAACCCAAGTAAGTATTGAATATTCTATGAAAACAATTAAATCATTGCTCACAAAAAACCTACAGCTTTTAAAATCAATATGGTTTTTATAAAAAATACCGAATACTTAGTAGTGTCTTTTGGTGAACGTTTTATCATCTCACCTGGAATTTTATAATGAAAAAAATCTCCTAACCACAACATCCCTCCACCAGGCCGCTGCACGGAGACCCGCACCATCATCTTCGAGAACCCCCACGGCGACGTCAACAACAGGAACAACATGCAAGCTGTGATGAACGCCGTTAAGGAGACAGCCAAGACCGTCGCAACTGAAGCCAGCTCCAAGTCTGCTGGAAACTTTGCTCAACTCGTCAGGGTAAGGATCCTTAACTTTTGGAAGAGCAGTAATAATTTCTCCAAGCTGTCCTCCATAAAATCCTGACAAATTGTTAAATTCATCAATCTCAATCTTTAATCTTCTTTCAATCTTTAATTTAATTATTTCGTAAACTGTTTACTAATAATATTATATGTTTCAGATCTTACGCACAGCGACCAAGGATGATCTCATGAAGGTCTATAGCCACATCAAGGGCAACAACGTTGAGAAGTAAGTTTTTGTCTTCCATTATTTTTATAATGTACAATCCCTTGGTTGTCTTACACAGCTGATGTAATTTATAAACTATATAATTATAATAAAATATGTAGTGTATTCTACGGTTCACAACAATTCACTCCAAAAATTTCTGTCATAAGAAATGGATACAATCTAAAATAAGTCACTAATTCGCAAATTCTTTTTCAACGATTTACTTGCTTAGTTCCCTTACCATTAAAGCCTACAATGTTGCCAATTAATTCCACTTTTTTCCATCAGGCGTGTCTTCCTCGACGGTTTGATCCGCGCAGGAACCGGCTACTCCATTGAGGTTTCCATCCTGCTGCTGAAGAGCAAAGAATTGGGACCTATTGAGCAGAAGCTGGTCTTCCTCTCTCTGAGCAACGCCAGACACGCTAACAATGAAGCCTTGAAGGCAGCAGCTGTAAGTTAAAAAAGCGTTTTTTTAGATAAGTTTACAAAGTTTAATGGTCGGATTGAATATATCCTAAGAAAGTCCTTCTATCAAAGATTGTTTTTCTACATTTTTTGCATATTAACTCTCTCTGTCTCTACTTCAAACGATTAACAGAACCAGAACAAAGTTTCAAATTCGTTTACCGCTAAACGCATTTAACGATGTGTGATGCAAACGGGCCTGAATCTACGAAATGTCACACTCCACCACTGAGCTTCCATAAAGATGATCGCCAAACCAAGGGGAAAGTTTCGTATGACTTCAACAGTGGCGGATGTATCGAGAAAATATTTGTACCTATAACAACTATTTCAACACATTTATATCTAAAGAAAAATATCTATGCTTTTAACTACTATTCTAATGAAATTTCTTCCTCACAGGGACTCTTGGACCTGCCGAACCTCCCCAAAGAAGTGTACCTCGGCGTGGGTGCCTTAGCTAGAGCCTTCTGTCGCGAGCACCAGTGCCACCACACCAAGAACGACGGCATCGTCGCCCTAAGCAACAAACTGGGAGCCAAGCTGCAGAACTGCAGGCCGAAGACCAAGGTTGATGAGGACAATGTAAGTATATTGAAGGTTTTAGTACTTACTGAAGATCACAGTAAAATTGGCTTAGAATCTCAAGGTCTAGCAGCGTAAGAGACTCGGAAAATTCAACGATCAACATTGCATTGATCTAGTTGTTGAACGGACCAATTTTCCAAACATATTAAATACTATACAACAAAATGAAATGCTTCATAGGTATAAAGCATTTGATTGACAAATTAAAGGCAATAATCAACTAGAGTATAAAGCAATAAGAGTGCTGGGTTCAATTCCCCATTAAACCGAATTATGAGTTATTTTTGGTGTTATAAATTATTCTTTTTTGATATTTTCTAAATTGTATAACCAGAAATCTAAATTTTCTTCTTCACCAGGTCGTAGCAGTTCTGAAGGGTATCCGCAACATCCAACACTTGGAGGACTCTCTGATAGACAAACTGACCCGCTGCGCCCAGGACAACAACGTCAAGCCCAGGGTTAGGGCTGCAGCTCTTGAAGCCTTCCAAGCAGATGCTTGTGCAACCAAGGTAAAGTACCAGGCATTTAAAAAGGCGTTTGTTTCGTTACTGTGGTAACAGTGATGTCTTGAGAATTTAAAACTTACATAAAACAGAGCAACAGCTGTTAATAAAAAAACGTCTGCAGTCGGGGAACTCGTACCTTACGCGATACTCGCACGCACATACACATTCGTATATAATAGAAAGAGACACGGAGAGAGAAAAAGTCACATGGAGCATAACGCTTTTTCCTTACGTGACAATTTCTACCAGTCAACTCCTACAGCAAGCCGTGATAAGGACTTCGTTCCAAAAATTAAAATGCTATTTCTAAATGCAAAAAAATATTACACTTACTGCGCCAGGATACAGAGGTATAAATTTCGTGACATCTTCTTTGTATCTGAGGGGCCTGGAAAAGGAAAGGCAGATGAGATGATCTTCTTTGTATGTGTGTGCTCAAATAAACGTATTTAATTTTATTTGATTTAAACAAATATATTTTGTTTAATGATGGCAACTAAGTCCAGGTGGCAGTAACAAAAAAGATTGCGTAAATACTAAACAACAAAATACAAGTAATTCGTATCGAGCTCTGCTTTACACAAATACGTCTTCTTCTATCTACGTGTTTCCTTCTTTTCTTTCCTTGTTTAAAATAAGACTACAACTGTACTACTTAATAAATAATTTCCATAACAGCTGAAGAGAACCGCCATTGACATCATGAAGAACCGTCAGTTGGATTCCGAGATCCGCATCAAAGCCTACCTCGCCATCATTACCTGCCCTTGCGCGACCTCCGCCACCGAAATCAAGAATTTGCTGGACTCTGAGCCCGTCCACCAAGGTAATTAACATTTTACCTAAGATCACGTTTTAAAATTAAAATCAAAATCGCCGGTAGAGGGTATATTATTTTACCTATATTTTGCCAGTTTGATATTGAATTAATATTTACAACTACAATAATAATATTAATTTATTCACAAATTAACGGCTCGGGGCGCGCGTGGGGGGTACGCGCCGCCACCTCGGGTTCTGATGTGTGGGGGGCGACGGACGATCTGTAATGTCCCTTAGCCAACAAATAGAAATGTTAATATTAACAATATGTCTTCACCCTCCTAGTTGGCAACTTCATCTCAACGTCTCTCCGCAACATCCGCGCCTCGTCCAACCCCGACAAGCAGCTGGCGCGCCAGCACTACGGACTCATCCGCACTCCCAACAAGTTTAACACCGATGTCAGGTAAAACGATTGAATAAATCATTAAATGTATCAATTTCATTATTAAATACCGAGCAAATTGAAGTAGAGACTTATTTTTTCTTTGTTACGGGCTTTATTTATTCAATAAATAAATTCAAGGTCGTTTACTACACATTCTGCATCTTTATTTGATTGTTGCAACACCCATCTCATCTAATGTTTCATCTTCTCCAGGAAATACTCCTTCTCTGAGGAAGAATCCTTCAATATCGATGCCCTGGGTATCGGTGGAAACATCGAGAAGAACGTCATCTACTCCCAGGACTCCTTCCTGCCCAGGTCTGTCAACATGAACCTGACTTGCGAAATCTTCGGACACAGCTTGAATGTTCTTGAGGTTGGTATTTTCAACTAAAGTAAGTCTAACCAAAAAAGTATCAGATAACGCTTTACTTTTTTGACGCAACGTTTAGGCTTAGGTACTTAATTAGTTTGTAATGGTTGCGTCGTGTACGGACCGTCATTGTAACACTAGTGTTGTCACATTTTGGCTACTCATTGGTGATTTGAGCTTGTAACTGTTTACTTTTAACTAACATCGTCTTCTTTGAATTGCATTTGAGTATTTAGCGTTTTGCAGCCTAAAGTAAATGATATTTTGAACCGTAAAGAGATGGAAATCAATTTTAGTAATTTAAGTCTGCAATTTTTATTTTCACCTTCCTAGTAAATTTGTATTCCAGTCTATATTTTTATTTTTTATTTAAATCTATTAACTCTAGTTAGTTTCAATTATTAAAGCCATCCAATCAATCAATCTACGTCATTTTAATAATCGAAATATTATTTACCAGGTTGGAGGTCGTCAAGGCAACTTGGACCGTGTAGCCGAGCACCTGTTCGGACCCAAGAGTTTCCTACACACCGAGGAGCCCCAGACCCTTTACCAGAAGTACATCGTGGAGAAGTTCAACCAGTACAAGGACAAGGCTGAGGGAGGCTTCCACAGAGGTCGCCGCTCCGTCAAGAGTGATGTCGATAGTTTTGACAAGAACGTAAGCATTTTTCTCCACTTTTTTCTGGGTTGACACGCTAGGAAGAAGACTATTTTGTTACTTGGTACTTTCTTGCACCACTTTTTCCAGACCTGAATTGTTATGTACAAGATATCACATCTGACAGATTTCATACAAATTCCGTTAATGTTTATAATTTTTCTATTCCTATATTGCATTTATATATGATACTGTAATACAAGCCCTTGGTCTTTTAAACAGTCTTTTTGCCCTTTAAAAGTGAATCTGAAATTAAATTCTGCAATTACTATATATTTAATCAGGATGACAAAATATTTATACCGTTTTTTTAACCCATAGCTGAAAGCCGAAGCAACACCTTTCAACAATGAACTCGACCTGGACCTGTACGTCAAACTGTTCGGAACTGACGCCGTGTTCCTGTCTCTTGGAGACGACAAGGGATTCGACTTCGACAAGGTCATCGACCAGCTCATGCAGTACTTGAACAAGGGTATAAACGACGTGAAACACTTCCAAGTAAGAACGACCTTCTTTATTTTACGAGTTTAATTTATTCATTTATCTTTCTTTCTTTTTTTACTTCAGTAGAAAAAAATAAAGAATGGAGCCGCCACGCGCCGCGGAGGAGGTGCTGAGACTGAGACAGGAGCCTTTTGGCCTCGTATAGAACTTTCAGTTTCATTTTTCTTTTTGTTACTTTTTTTTAAATATAATTTGGGGTTTTATTTTTGGCCGTGTTTAGTCTAGTTTGTGATCTTCCTGTACGAGTCGCAATAAATACTTTTTCTTTAGTAGCATCATTGAACTTTTTACCTAACAATTTATTCCTATTTTGCAGCAAGAAGTCCGCGCCCACATGCTGTTCATCGACGCCGAGCTCGCCTACCCGACGTCCACCGGCCTGCCCCTCAAGCTCGACATCGTAGGAGCCGCCACCGGGCGCCTCGAAGTCGCCACCAACGTCGACATCCGCCAGTGCATCCACAGCCCTAAGGACGCCAAAGTTGACATCAAGCTGGTCCCCAGTACTGACATCGAAATTACCGGAGCCCTACTGGTCGATGCTGATGCAATCGCCGCTGGTCTCAAGGTCATCGTCAACCTGCACAGCTCTACTGGTGGTCATGTCATCGCTAAAGTCCTTGAGAACGGACGTGGTTTCGACCTACAAATTGGACTCCCCGTCGATAAACAGGAAATTATCACCGCCTCCAACGACCTGGTCTACTTCTCCTCTGAGAAGGGACAGCCGGAGAAACACACGCCAGTCAAGATGGACAATGTTGTGAAGGAGAACACTGGCTGCTTCGACCAGGCTGCCGACTTCCTCGGATTAACTATCTGTGGAGAGATGACCGTGCCTTTCACTGTCTCAGGTAAGAACATTATTTTTTAGTTGTTTTGTTAGACCATGTCCAATACATTTAGACGTTATAATAACAAGCCACTTTTATCACTTTATCCTAAAATAAAACATATATTTTTCTTTCAGGACCTGATGCCCAAGCTTCAATCACCAAGTACCTCTCAAGCTACCCCCTGACTGGAAAGACTAAGTTCCGCGTAATGTTGGAGAAGCAGAACCTCAGAGGATACCACATCAAGGGTGTGGTCCGCTCAGACGAGGCTGCCGGCAGGAAATCCTTCGAATTGTTGTTCGATGCTGAAGGTAAAGACCTAAATATTACTGCCCATATTAATAAAAATAAATGGAAAAAAACATTACTCATTTAAATTAAAATCTGTCGTTAAAGACGCTAACTGGGGAGTATTCTAAAACAATTTCCTATTTTTAGGTGCCAAATATGGCCGCGCCCAAATCAACGGTGAATTCGTCATCAGCAAACACGAGATTGGAGCTCAGCTATCCCTCAACTCCCCTATGAAGGTCGTGTCAGGCCAGACCACTTTAACCGTCACACCGCGCGAGGCGAACATCGTGGTCAAGGGCAAGTACGACGCCAACGAAATCTACGGCAAACTTGGTTTCAACGTCCAAGGAGGCGGCAACCGCAAGGTCTACAAACCCGTTGTTGAGTACCAGATGCCTGGAGACAAGAACAAGCACAACGTTCCCATCTCTGGTCAAGTTGTCGAAGAAATCAGTGGTGGAAACACCAAATACTCCATTGAGAACGTCAAGATGAACCTCCCCAGTGTTAAGGACCCAATCTGCATCGATGGACACTTCACCAGCAGTGCCGATAAAGATATTGACTTTGATACCACTATTAAGGACTTGGCTACCCTCAAGGGATCCGTGAGAAAGAACGACGTCAACGTTGAGTTCCAGAACAGATTGAACCCGTTCATTAACTTCAGGTTGAAGGGACACTTCGAATATGAACCTATTGTAAGTAAATTGCTAAAAACTACAAAATTAGAAAAATTGTAGTGACGTTTGCAAAACTTTTGATTCTAACATATTTTTACTATACAGCTTCGCAATGAAATCGACCTGCTTTACGGTGGAGATCTCCGCAACAACCAAAACCGCATTGTCTTCGGACAAATGCTGAAATACCACAAGAACTCTGCTGAGGACTTCAACGTTATCACCAAGAACAAGTGTAAGTTATGCCTTCTTACTTTTCGAAAATCAAAAACCAAATCCCACTATTTCTCTTATTTAAGTGCAATATAATTATGCTTTTGAAATTAAAAGATAACTGTTCTAATAAAACAGAATTTAATCATTTATCAAATCAATATTTCTGCTTACAGTCGAAGTCCACGCCATTCCTCTGAAGATCAGATTTGACGCCGACATCGACCCCAAAAAGGTTGACATCAACCTCGAAGGTCAGTACATGGAAAAGAAAGCAGATTTCGACCTGGAAGCCAGACAACAGATCAAGAAACCAGGAGACTACAGCATGAAGATGAAGGCAGTGTTCGACAAGAATGGAATCGAAGTCTTCTCCAAGAGGGACATCGTTTCTGCCGACAAATCCAACTTAGAAAATTACATTGAGTTCAAGAACATTGGCAGATATGAACTGTCGGGAGTGTTGTTACACAAAACTAAGCCTAATGACATGAATGTTGGTGCTATTGGACACCTGAAAGCGTCTGTTGGCAGCAAGACCCAGGACATCAAGTAAGTCTCATGTGTATACCTATATTTCTTATTACAATAGGACGTCAGAAAAATGCTTAGATACTGCTTAGTCTGACTTATTTAACAGAACATAATTTCGTATACTTTTAAATCTCTTTAAAAAAGTGTAATTTTCTTTCTTTTGTAAGTGTAATTTTTTTATCTTACTACAACTTTCTATAACTAATATTTATTTGTCTTTTGCACTAGATTTGACGTTGGAGCAATCCAAACCCCAGCCTTGTATTCCTCCCACGCCAAGATCTCCGACTCCCAGGGTGACATCATCGATTTCCTCCTGAAGACAACTCGTGGCGCCAACGCCAATGGACAGCTGAAGTTAATCATCAAGAATGCCATTTCCGCTAACGGCCAGTTCAAGGTTACCGACAGCGATGGTAAAGGCAACGGCATGATCATCGTTGATTTCAAACAGGTGAGGTTTTACCAGAATGATTCTGGTCAATATGTGAATGGAAATTAAGAAGTTGACTACATTTTGTTATCTTGCTATAGTGATACAAGGCTACGTGCCGCACTGAAAGATGTCAATCATTGCCTTTAATTGACTAAACGTGATTGAATGAAATGCTATTATAGTCAAAAATAATTGGTAACAAATTGCAATCTTTTAAATTTTGTTGACATGTATAATAATTGTATTAACATTTTTTTTATGTCCTTGTTAATTAAAGTTTATTATTTTTTAATAACACCTTTCAATTTACAATCTTCAGAATCTTTCTTAGACCCAACAATTGAGTTTTAGCTTTACCCATCATGAAACCATTTTTAACTAATCTTTTTCCATTCAGTCCCAGCGTAAGATCAAGGGAGATTTCAAGTTCATGGCGAAGGCCCCGGCCTACGGCGCAGACGTCGACATCTTCCTGAACTACGAGAAGGACAACAACGACAAGGTCCACATCAGCACCAACACCAAGAAGACCGACAAGATGGTCGACTCTAAGTAAGTCTTCTAGTCTCACTTATTTTGGAACATTACCTACCTACCATCACTAAATTTTCCCAAAAAAAATTTTAATGAAAACCTTTTAAAATCTCGTATCGAAATCGGCACTAATTACTTATACTAGAATAATTCAAGCTGGACGCTCATTTTTAAAAGAGAAATCATGAAAAAAAAAATTGCTCTAGTGTCATTAGCCAAGAAGGAAACAGAGGAACACATTTGTATGGAATTATCGGCGTCCACTTTTCGTCATAAGTATCACCACTCTATGGATTAGATGGAGTAAAACTGTGTCCGAATGGTGGCCGAAGTCAAGCCAAGGAAACCAGGGCTGTCTAAAAGTGCGTTGGGGTGATGACATCGTCAAAGTCGCGGGAAACATCTAGATGCGGGACGCACAGAACCGAGAAGTACGACAGAAAAAAGGGGAGGCCTATATACCCAGCAGTGGACTCCAGGCTGACATGGTGATGATGATCATCACCACTCGCAGAATGCACCCTATTTTATATAATTTTCAATAGTATCCAACAGCGGAATACCAAGAAACAGCTACAAACTGAAAATATTTCGTCACATAACTTCATACGTTTTTTACAGGAACAAATTCATCTACGCTGGCAAGAAGTTCGAGCTGAACCTGCACCAAGACGGAGTTTACGACTCTACCGGCAAGACCCATGGCATCGTGGAACTGGTGCTGCCTACTGATAGGTGCCTCACCCTGAAGGTGGACCGTGATATGACGAAGAGCAATGATGTAAGTGGACTCAAACTAAACGAATTTATTTCAATCAAACCATTTACAGGCACTTTCAAAGTGTTAATAATTCGGTCAGTTTGAAACATGACTTTACTATATTTCATTTTCCACTCCATCATTTTTCTCTTATCCAAACTCTCAATGTTCCTCCTCTTCTAGAAATATAACGGCCACGCCGAGGTGGTTCTCTCAGACGCTACCAAGCGCGGAGGCCCAGCTTCCACCATAGCCTACAAGGGCAAGGTCACCAACACTAACCTGGACAAAGATCTCATCAACTACGAGGGTCAGGTAGAACTGAAGCTGAAGGATGGACAGAATCTACTGAACACCTTCATTGTGAAGAACAACCCTGAGGGAGACAAGTTCAAGTTTGACTTGAAGGTGAGTTTTATTTTATTTCTGGTCCTTTTTAAAGGACGGTTCACGTTATATCCAGTAAGGATTTTGTTCATGGGACTAAACCTAGATTTTTGTTACTTGTACAATAATTATATTTTTTTTATATTATTTGTATGGTCGTTCTCGTAATTGCTTTATCAAGCTAAGGTGGAATGCCACTTGCACGTCATGAAACGATACGGTGTATGTGAGTAATAGTTTCAACCTTATTAAAGTTTCAGTTTACTGGGAATTGTTGTCAAAATCAAAAGTCAATATTAAAGAGTATTTATGCAAATTAAGCCGACAATCACCACATTTTGAACGTCAAATTTACATAAGACAGGCCCCCAAAACGCTCGTTCTTCACTATCAAATATGGTTAGGCTATTACGAGGTCAACGATACCATCGAAATCATCTTCGTTTTAATTAGGTAATAATTTGACACTAAAACAGAGAAGCTTACCGTGGCGAAGTGTAACAACTGCAAACTTTGTTATATAATCACAGAAAATCGTCACACAACCGTTACTCACCATATCTTTCTTCTCCAGTACGACATTACCGGTAATCTCCTGCCCAAGCCTGTGTCCCTGGTCGCTTACTACACCTACACCGACTCAATGACCATCAGAGATGACAAGTACCGCTTCAAGGGAGGCTACGGAGATGACACTAACTTCGAAATGACTGGTGTTTGGGTGGCCAAGCTCTTGGAGGGAGATAAGAAGTAAGATATCCTCATACTTTGGAAGAATGAAAAGTAACAATCAGTTAACACCTAATGACACTGTCGAGAATTCGAGCTCTGCTGATTTAGAATATTACCATGATAGTAATTCCTAACGTCTTTAAAAAAAGAATGAATGAATGTAATTGATGCGGTTTGGACACTAATCAAAGTAAAAAAATCGTTAATGTGCACTTTTGAAAGTCAATAATCACAAAGAGCTATTGAAAAATCAGCCCTTGTAGCAGTCTCCTTTGCAGTCGTATTATCAATAAGCTTGATAGCTTAAAGATTCAAGCTAATCTCTTTATGACACTCCCCAGATACCTGGACGACTTCACTGTCGCCGTCAGACTGCCCTTCGAGAAGGCGCATGACATCAAGTGGGTATCTACCGTGGAGTACCTTCAACCTGAGAACAAGAATACCGTTGAGGTAAGCAGAACTTTTAATAATAATGCTGGATTTCATACTAAACTTGTTCTTTAACTTAACTTTCACTTTATAGAAAGCCTGTTTTTTATTTTTATTTATCGTGTTCTAACACCTATTTCTTGCCACGACCCAAAATATACAAATTTTTACTGAAAAAAAAAATATTATTTTCTTAATATCTAAACTTGTAGTTATTTAGAAACGCTCGATTACTGCAAATCAAGAAACTCACTTATCCTTATCTCTTCCAATAACTCTCAATTAACCAACAATCTGTCCCACAGTTCACCATCGTGGAATCAGTTCAAGTGAACGCTGACGTATACAAGATTGACGCTAGCGGCAAGGTCAGCCCCCAGACTGGACTAACAACTGTCAAACTCCTGGTGCCTCACGTGGACCCAGTCGTGTTGGACTTCAACTACAAGACCGCTGAGAATGGTTAGTACAATTATTTGTTTATTCTTTTTGGTTATGATGTTCACGATTAGTGTTTTATTTTCGGTTAAACGCATTAAGGCAGACTACAAAACTAGCCTTTTACAAAGTATATTTACTTAACAAAGATTGATTGATGAGTTATATTAAATTCTAATGCATCTTTTCATTACCACCATTTTCTAACCGGCATAACCCTACAGGAGACAAGAGAGACAACCACGTGGAGCTGAAGGCCAAGTACGGCAAGGGCAAGTCTGCCGTCATCTCCGTAGACACTGCTGTGGCCCCACGCGACAACAAGCTCAGCATCAAGGCCAACGCACCCAGTGCCGAGGGTCTGAAGAAACTCGAGTTTACTGTTCACTCCAAGGTGAGTTTGGCATCAAAAGTGTAAAAGGACTTTTATCATAAGGATTACAACTGAAATCATTATAATAACATTATTGAACGAGGGGCCCGTGGCTAAATAATAACAGCCGCACAGGTCGATCGATCAGGTTAAGCTACGCTTGCCGCGGTTGGTCTGTGGGTGGGTGACCATCTTTACATACCAAGACCCCTCCGTGCCGCTGAAAGCACGTTAAGATGTTGGTCCCGGCTGTCATTCGTGGATCTTTGACAGTCGTTACGGGTAGTCAGAAGCCCGAAAGTCTGACAACCAGTCTTACCGGTATCGTATTACCCAGTAACTAGGTTGTGAAGGTCAGATAGGCAGTCGCTCCATGTAAAATACTGGTATTCAGCTGCATTCGGTTAAACTGGAAGCCGACCCCAACATAGTTGGAAAAAGGCTAGGCAGATGATATTGAAAAAACAATACTATTATAAAAAGTCTGATTTTCCGAGATCCAGGTTCTATGTCAATCCAACGCTAGAACCCAGTGAAATATAAGCAGCTGTTCAATGTCGATTCAATCTAGTATGTGGCTGAAGACCAGTCCACTGAGTTTAGATACAGATTACAGATATTACAAGCTATGTAAATGAGCCATAAAAAAGTCTGTTTGTGACATCGAAGCTCCCAAACGCAAGATTCTATGTCAATGCGGTTTTTCCTTTTCTCGTGTATCTTAGCTGTATTTAATACTTTTTCTTCCTTCCATTAGAACCCCGCTCCGGACACCTACAGCTCCACCATGCTAGTCGACGCTGATGGCCGCGTGTACAAAACGGAATCAAACTTCGTCTTCTCGAAGGCGCAACCTCAGATTGATATCAAGTACACCAGCCCCTCTTCACCAAGGACTAGCAGGTAATTTGTTATTCTTTTTCTCCTTTATCAACACGACGTGGTAGCAATACTAGCGGTTTAGTGCAGCGAGTGTACATATATACCTATCGCCAGCCGTAAAGCTTCAATTGCAATGTTTAATTTGTTTGATCGAAGTAAAGTATAACTATTCAGCTGCTCCAGTCTCCACCAATTTTTTTTATATCTTTTCCTCTCGTACAGGCAACCACATAATAAGTAATCAGTAGTACATTAGCACTACGAAAACCTAGCACTAAAGGCTTACTGCTACGACATAAAAGCGCTGTCAATATCCACCATGTTACCACTGAATAGTGTTGCCCAAATGCAAGACCAAGACAAGACCTTAGCCAGTCTTGGTCTTGGTCTTGCGTCAATACACCTGGTCTTGGTCTTGGTCTTGGTATTGCGCTCTCAGTCTTGGTCTTGGTCTTGGTCTTGCAGCAAGAGTCTCGCAAGTCTTGCGAGACTCTACTACTTAGACTAGACTACATTCAAATACCTATTAGCCTATTGCTGGGTGGCAGGGACATCGACGCGCTTACCATGGATTCAGTACATGATTCTGGACCCCCATGCGTTGAAATTTTTCGTCGGCTTTTTCTTAATTTTTACGTTTTTTCTGCAATTTTTTTACTGTAAACTGTATAAAATATTTTTTTTTTCTATCTGACTTAATGAGATTTTCAATAAAAAAATAATAAATTCACTTGTTTCACTTAAAACAGCAATGTAAATAAAACTCGAAAGGGCTACCTGATCAGCTGTATTGCTAAAGTTCATTTACGAGGTCAACACTATCTTCGTAGTTCGTATCTACGTTATTCGCTTTCAAATGCCGCGACAAAGGGACCGCAGCGCCAAGCGGTCTCCTCGTATTATTAATGCACTTGAAAATAAACTTTAAATTATTACAATAAAGTGCATAAATGCTTGAACCTGACATAAAATGCGGAAGATTGCGGAAATCCCCGCGCGGCGGCGGCGTCTTTGTCCGTAAATTATCAAATAAGTAGGTACGTAATACACTGACCTGACCGACCAACAGTTTATTCGCGGAACGTCATATTTTGCCAATCAACCATGAACCTTAATGCTTTAGCGATAAAGTTGAAAATCTGTTAAAGAAATATGGCAGATTGTAGTAGTTTGATGTGCTGGCGTCTGTACCATAACATCGGCTGGCTTAAAAACTGCTACTAGTTCTAGACCTACTCGACTCGCTGTTAGTTTTAAATTTTGCTGAATAGAAGAATAATATAAACTTTGAAACATAAATACCTACATAACTTTTATCAACCTACTAACGTTAGATCTGCACATTAGACTTATACAAGTATAATATAATACTCTAAGCAGATATACCTACAAGGTATGAAATGAACTTTGCTAGATAGTTATGCTAGGTACATTTTTATCACATGTGGGAACAAATTTGTAAGTAACACGCTACCTACCTACTTAATAAATAGTCGAAACATATAATAATCAATACCTTTTAGTGTTATGACGATACGGTTTTGATACTGGGGAACGTCTATCAAAATCGGGATTGAAACCAAATACCTACTATAACGCCCAAATCTCAGTTTGACTTAACTGCGAGACGCAAGAGTCTTGCAGGCTTAGTCTTGTTCTTGCTCAAGTCTTGCAGGGTTCAGTCTTGGTCTTGGTCTTGCAACAATAAGTCGGTCTTGGTCTTGGTCTTGGTCTTGCAAAAATGCAAGAACAAGACCAAGACTGCAAGACCAAGACCGATTTTGGGCAACACTACCACTGAATCGCAGTTGACTATGCATCGTCATTATTATACTGTTTTTGTCTGCACTCTTATTGAAAAGAAATCAAAATCTTTATTCTAATAAACCATTTCAACAAGCAGATCTAGTGCAAGCCCAGTCCAATCAGTTTTAGTTCAAGTCTCTTCGCCATCATCATTACTCAGCTCTTTATCAACCTCCACATCTTCCACAGGGTATACGTCAAGGGTACTTCCCTAAGCTCCACCCAAGGCAAGGTTGAAATCAAGATCGAGAACATCCGCGACATTTCCTTTGACTGTGTCTCCGAAGGCAGCATCCAGAAGGACAACGTGAACTTCAAGATGACCGCCAACTCTGAGAAACTTGGCATGAAGAACTACAACGTCGAGATTGCTAGCAAGGACGCTGGAAACGGCAAGCGGTTGGAGTTCCACGCTACTAATGATAACAAGAATATTCTTAGTGGAAGGTAAGGATTTCAACTCTTTAATAATACTCATATATTAACTGAATCTACACTTTCTTCTGGCTCTGTGCTCTACTCTTTTTATTCTACTTTTCTCAGCCCAATATTTTAAGGCATAATAAAAACTGACCATCGTCACTCGTCAGTCACTTGTTGATTTTACCGAACTTCTGAATACCACCATTTTGTAAAATTAATCTTCTTCCAAATTGTATGCAAAAATGGCATGGTCTCGTTCATAACCTAATCTAACGAAGTCTACATCAACAATTTACTTATCACCATAACAGATAATCTTGAAAAAATCCTCAAGTTCATTATGTTCAGACACCAAGTATTAATCTCATTCTTCATCATCTCCAGCACATCCTACATCAGCAAGCAGGAGGGTCCCAAGATGATCATCGAAGGTTCCGGCGCCGTCAAGGTCAAGGAAGAGCAGAAGTCTGCCAACTTCAAGTACATCCGCACCATCCTCGGAGAAGGAAACGAGAAGGGTGTTGAGGTTCGTGTCTGTTCCTTGTTTTTCCTTTTGACTATTTATAGTAGTCCATCATTTGCTTATGAATTAATCACTGATACATCACTCGCTCCAGTCTTAAATATCAGAATCCTATTCGGTTTAAAATTTGTCCAGCCTTTTGCAAATATCTTTTACATCAGTAAGAGTTTCAATTTTAATTTGAAGAGTGATCAAAGTATTTAGATCTTTTACTATAATATCTTTCATCAGCCTGATATGATACATTTTGTGCTACAGTAAAAAGCATTTTGTTACCAATCTTTCTAATTTTTTACTTGTATTTTCATCATTAGTCTGAAGCAGGTTATGGCTTGACAAACATACACCATCTAGGTCTACTGATATTATATAACCTGACTCTCTTTTCTCCAGACCTTCTTCAACATGGCTATCGGAGAACGCAGCTACGTGGCTGAGTCTCGCGTCACTAACCTGGAATACAAGAACTCTTACGTCTACTGCGAGGAGAAGAAACAGTGTGCTCATGCTGAGCTCAACTCCAAGATCGATATGTCCAGTAAGTTTTTTAGCACCACTTCTTCTTTGTGTTTTGCAATATTTTGTATACATTAATTATAATTATATGGGAAGCCCTGTACCTAGAATAAAATTACTATAGGTACTCAACAGGTACAAAGTATTAAAAACTGAGCAATGACAGATAAATTAATTATGATGATAAATCTACATGGTACTCACTTATAATAACTAATTCTGTATTTTTATCAAGAATATAAAAAACAACTTTATCATGTTAACTTTAAATAAACAAGCATCCTATCACCTTTTTTCCACCAGAACCCGGAGTAATCACCAACATCATTAACGCCGGCTTCGACCTGCGCAAGCTGGGCATCGCCCCTGAGTTCGGCCTGATGATCAAGGACGAGGTTTCGGACAAGAAGCTGCCGCAATACACCCTGGACCTGCACATCAACAAGGAAGACAAGAAGTACCACATGCATGTCTACAACACACCTGAATTTGGAAGTGAGTAGACCGTAACAAGAACCTCGTACCAATGTATACTGCTGACTGAAAACCTACCAACTAGCCAAACTTCTAACTTACGTAAATCCATGTAATAAATGAAGCCACACCAATATGCAACAATTCCACTTACGCGAAAGGATATCATATCATACAGACATGGATATTCCCTAATTGTAAGAGTTACTAGTAACCAAAACTTGATGACTTTAATACTTGTGAGTTATTTAAATTAATTTATTTCAGGTAAGACCCATTGCCAAGCATAAATTAATAGAAAGCATATAAAAAAAATCAAATCAAAGATATAAACCAAATAAGAACACAACAATTCAAATTAAATCAAATCAATATAAATCAAATTCAAGTACAAAAATTATAACTAACATAAAGTTGATCATCAAGTTTTGGAAGAACAAACTCAATCGTATACGTGACAAAGTTCAAATTCCATTGCAACCAAAATTACTGAGGACCTTTTGCGTATAAATGGTCACTCAAAAATCAACTTAGAATCCAAAACATTTGTTTGGTACATTTAGTCTTGTAGTCCCGATGAGGCTAACTAGCTTAACTGTAGCCATTCGCAACTTTACTATAGGTACTTATTTTGTATGAAAATTATCAAAATGTGTACCTATGTAATGGTGCCCAAGACACAGGCCGTGCCATGTTTGGGACCAACGATACCTCCATATTGTAATTTGAATTAAGAAATAAACGATTATTACGATTATAAAACACTAAAGTAAATAGTTGAGTTAGTGGCAATGTAATATAAATTAGCTGAGATTATAAATTCAAGCAGGTTTAAGCGTGTAGTATGCACTCTAGAAAAAAATCTCTAGAAAGTTCAACAAAAACATATACTAACCAACCATCCACTTTCAGATGCCAAGTCTGGAATCACTATCCAACTGCCCCAACGCGTCATGGCTCTAGAGTCTGTGGTCAGCTACCCAACAAACAAGGGTCTACCCTTACCGGTCCGCGGAGAGATCTGCCTCGACATGGACAAGAACAAGCAAGGACACAAGACCTCTGCCCGATTCCTGGTCGATTTGGACGTCGCTAACGATAGGCAGCAGTCTGCTGTTGCTGAATTTGGTTTTAACCATCCTAGGTTGAACAAGGTATGATATTCTTCGACTTTTTTGCATATATAAACTTCACCCATTCACTTCTTTAACTCCTACATTACTTATTATCGAATAGTGTTTCTTTATTTCTTCCTTAATATTTTTGACAACCAATCACGGATAAATCATCTTATCTCCTTGCATAAATTTTACAACTCATTTATAAACTTACACTTAATTTTTATATGGCTAGACTATAAATAGGAAAGGGCTAAGAATTGAACCTTTAGGCACGCTCATCTTAACTAGAGACCCTGAGGACATTGCACCGTTAACATTTACTTTTTGCTACCTATTTTATAGATAGGAAAGAACAAGATCAGCAGCTTGTCCACGAATTCCGCAGTGGCGTGATTTTCGAATCAGTGTATTGTCACCAACGCAGTCATACGGATTCCAAAATGTGACCGTTGAGTTTTACTCCCGCGTCTGTCATTGACCTACCTTTCGTGAAACTAAACTGGCGACTATGTAAAATCCTATTTGATAATAGCTCTATAATTAAAGGGATCTTACTATCCGATTTTAAAATTAATTCTTATTCTTCTATACGTTAAGCCGTTGGTCCCGGCTGTCATTCGTGGATCTTTGACAGTCGTTATGAGTCGTCAGAAGTTCAAACCACAACCAGTCTTACCAATAGGTATCGTATTACCCAGTAACTGGGTCGTGGAGGTCAGATAGGCAGTCGCTCCATGTAAAATACTGGTATTCAGCTTCATCAGGTTAGACTGGAAGCCGACCCCAACATAGTTGGGAATAGGCTAGGCAGATGATGATTCTTATATACTTAATCCTCCAAAATAGTTACTCACTCAAATCATTCTTCTTACCACAGGAAGCCGTAGTGAAGATCCGTGGAAACCTGCAGCGCCCTCAACAGAACTCCGTCAAGATCGAGACCTCAGCATCTATCTCACACCCAGTTCTCGGAGCCGTAAGTTTTTGTTACTATCTCTTTGTGTTACAGAATTAAGAACATCTTTTATCTCTTTCTGGACGAATATTAGTCCTATTTATACTTGTTTTTATGGATAAGTAACTTAATTGATATACTTTACAGGATCGCGAAACTAAATTGTTGTTGGAGGGTTCACCGACCCACATCAAGGTCTTGGTAAGTCTACATTATTGTTTTAATCATTATTTTTAAAACTCGTCAGTAATTCACGTTTCCGGTTTTGGAGAGTTCTCATATCCCAATTTTCAGCTAGTTATAAAATATTCAGACACAAAAGTCAATCATATTTTTTTATTTATGATAATACTCTAGATTTTTAATATTTTTTTTAAGAACCTGTCATAATTAACAAGTTCACATTAATTTTGGATACCGTGTTATTCAACTATTTGACAGACTTTACCATCAATACGAATATTGAGAATTCCCTCAAGTTTTTTAACCTATCCATATCACTTAGTCTCAATAGCGAACCTTAACTAATAAAACCTTATTCTTACAGATCAACACTCCCCTCGTAAAGGTCATTGACGTGGAAGGCTCGGCTACCGTCAACGACAACCTGCAGAAGGGCGAGATGAAGGTCTGCCTGCTGGAAGGCAAGCCAGTCCGCGTGTCTGCCATCGCCAAGGATTTCCAATATTTCGAATTCAGCACAGGTTATAGCGGTGATTATATTTAAAATGTTTGGTGTCAGGAGATCACCAAATTTTCGAACAGTCACGGAGTTTCATGCGACTTGACTGATAATTGGCTTTGGCTTTTGGCTTTTTTTTTTTTGATGAGTTTTTGGAATGTTTACAAACGAGTCATTTTGTGTTGACAAGGAAATTGCTCAATGAAAAGACAAATCCTAAATTGCGCGGTTAACGCTACGGGTTGTGGGTTCGATTCCTATGTGAAGCAGCAAATTTTCTGGCAAAGTAGGTTCAAACCTTACTGATTCATGTCTGGACACACATGAAATATAAAAACAGTGGAACATTAAAAAACAAAAGAAGCTTAATCCTCTCTTTACCCAAAACTCATGTAGACAACAAAGAATCAAAATTGTTACCAATTCAAGAATCATCCAACTCACGTTATCTCAACAGACGAATCTGACCGCAAGCTGTCGATCGTGGGCCACATCCAGCCGGAGAAGCGCGTGGACATCAGCGCTGACATCATCCTCGGTGGGACGAAGAAGAACTTGCTCCATGGAGCTCTGTTCTTGGACGATAACCTCTTAAAGACCGAGTACGGCGCATCTAAGGACAACTGCAACTACTTCTTGGTGAGTTAACCTGACGTAGAGCCTTTATTTTCCAAATGAGTAGGAAATATTTAGCCATTTATGAGTCCAAAGTAAATAGGAGACGAACCTGTTATAATTATTTGGGAATAAGTCCAGACTCCTGTCTGCTAATAAGTTTACAAATGAGAAATCCAATGTTTTGCCAGAATTTTATTATAGTATTTATATTAATTGTGTTATTTTGATAAACTTTTTAAAACATTAAATCGTTTCAACCTGTGTGGACTTTTGACTCCATTTAAGCTTCAGTATCACCCAAACACTGCATATTATTATCATTAATTTTTTTTCCAGACTGCCCTACGCAAGGACCTGGACAACCTCGAAGGTCGCATCAAGTCGCTGGGCGAGAAAGCCAGCAATGACTTCAAGGGGGTGCTGCAACGCATGGAGCCGACCTTCAAGAACATCGAGAAGTCTTACAATGAAGAACTGGCCAAGTTCTACAAGGAAATCGCTGATGATAAGGTGTTGAAGGAAATCTCGGAGATACTGTAAGTTCATTTTCTGTATTTGATCTGAAGAGAGACTTTTGTTAGCTCTAAAGAATCATTGCTCGGTTAGTCATCAAGTCAAGTTTGCGGTTAGTGAGTGGGGAGTATGAGATCTTGGACAAATTAAAATAATGTCAATAATCAAGTAGGTGCACTTTAAATGCCTACCAAGATTTATTAGTGCGGGCAAAAATCTTTAGAGCTTTTACGGTTTAGGACAATTTAATTCGCACAAAAAGAATATAAAATGAAATTATGAAATTCACGAAAATTACTTACGTAATCTATTTCCACTATTCGTGTTGTTATAACAAAAAACACACATCTTTCACACGCCGTCTACATCTCTCTATTTATTGTCCTATCGCAGGTATGCTGGAAGAGATTTCTTATGAAATAAGCATCACCTTTGTACCTATTTTTCTGTTCTGATTTATTTCGTGTCTGTTAAAAAAAAAAAACAAGAACAAAACACAAATCCTCTCCTCATACCTGAACTTTTATATTTCAGAAACGTGATCGTGCATACCCTCGCCCAGATCTTGGATACAGTGCTGGCCACCACCAAGAGCATCGTAGACACAATCATCAATACCTACGTCAGCGTTGCCAAGCAAATCCTGGAGCTGTATGAGAAGAAGGTACGTTGAAAATTGGCCCATTAAAAAAACAGCAGCTATCTACCAGAAATAACCTGATCCTCCTAAAACTAGCGAGTGATGGTGTTTGGTAAATATGTTAAGGAAGCTTTTGACGAAAACACACTATTGTTTCATACTTGCCTATTTGAGATTCTCGTCTATCACATCTGTCCAGCAGAAGCACTCCACTTTTATAATTCATAAATATGGCCAGCAGCAGGGTAGCCCACTGGCAACGATCCTGACTTACGAGTCGCTCGTTAAAACCCAGGCAGGCGCTGTACTTTGTGTGAATAATTTCATCAACACTGCTCTCAAAATGGTGAAGGAAAACATCGTGAGGAAACCGTCATATACCATAGTACATGACGGTTTCCTCACGATGTTTTCCGTTTTTGATACGTCAGATGTCTTCGAATTATTGGTTATGACCAATAATTCATATCATAAACATCTGACGTATATAATACTGTACGTCTATAATACTGCACTGGGCCCGCGTCGTAAAGTACGGCCCACTCCCTGTAGGCCTGTGTCCCAACGGTGGGACGTCATAAGCTTATGCACAAATATTGGAGTTTAAGTACGTCATTGTCTCGCCAGAATCTACCGTATCTAAGGATTTCTATAGAATAGGCTAACGCAATACAACAAAAGTCAAATAAAAACCTTTTTCTCCAGTTCGAGCCCGTCGTTAAGCAGTTCTACGCAACATTGGCTAAATACTTCAAGGAATTCTCGGACTCTATCATCGACATCGTGGCACACTACGCTGCCATCGTCACTGACTTCTATGAGAAGCACAAGCCTGAGCTTGAAGAGTTGACCAACACACTTACCGCTATCTTCAAGGGTGAGTAATACTACTGATACTCTTGTTAATTTGGGAAATTCTACTGCACATAGTAGCATTTATACATATAATAGTCCCGATAGGTAAAACTATCTATTAGTAGAATTTACAAATTATCGGCCGAATTTATAAGCTACCTGTGGAAATAATTTCTATCAGTAGGTTAAAAATTAACGAAGAATAGTAGTTTTAGACAAACCAAAGACGAATGAAAGTTATTTGTTAGGAGATACCTACTTAATTCTATAAACAGAGACAATTGAAGAAGACGTATATGAATAGCTATTCTCGTCACCAATTAATATTCATTGTTTTTTGTTCCTTAGACCTGACCCGTCTCCTGGTTGCTCAACTCAAGGAGTTCCGCGGCCGCTTCGACGCTTTGACCAAGGAACTTACAACTACCATCAAGGAATTGCCCATCTTCAGCCTCATCAAGGAGAAGGTAAGCAGAGAACGACTTTCCTCTTAAATTCCATATTTTTTTCCAAAAATTTGACCTACCGAAAATACATTGTTTAATAATTTTGGCGTTTTTACCTCTCACATAATATAATTTACATACCAGAACGTAACTCTAATTGCATAGTAAAGTTATTGGAGAGCATTGGCACCCATTATGGGGATCAAACGCCATCTTGAGGAGACAGAAAGAAGAAAAACAATTTTTTTCATACACAAACAATTTTTGAAAAATAAGTACCTACCAAAATATTCGTTTAAATAAATATATCCAAAATTCATGATCTGTATTTTTAGGGAGTATTTTGAAGTCAGCGCTTCAAAATACTCTTTAAAAACACAGATAATTTTTCCGTGGCAAAAAAAAAGAATGATGCTATTTCTCCTGTATAGCTCTGTCTCCCTCTCGCGCTAAAGCAACGTTGACTTTACTGCTAACACAGCATAACACTAATATAATTTTCCTTCAGTTCCAAGAGCTGGCAGTACCCGAGCAGGTGGTGGCTCTCCTGGGCGACGCCTACAACACTGTCCGCGCTCTCGCCCCTACCCCGGAGATTAGAGACTTCACTGACGCTCTGCACTCATACATTGCCAAGGTAAGTCCGACATCATCTTCAAACCACAACCAAACATTGCATTCAGTTTGCTATATTTGGGCATTATTGATCTGAAAAATAATTCATAATATATAGTCTTCTATAATTCTTCTGACTTATTTTCATCATCCGAATTTAAATATTTCAATTCCTGATTTTGAGCAGCGAGAATATAAAGAAACATTTAAAAATCACAATTAAAACCAGGGAGCAGATTATTACCTACTCCTTTCCTTTAATAAGACCAGCCTATATTCGCAAAAGTGCTGCATTATTTGTCCCACAATAAAGCAAAGACTTCATCTTATACAGAGAGACTCCACCAGCGCTCCCAACTCATCACAATTTACTGCTGTAAATGTCTTTCTAAATAGTCCTAATCTTCTTCTTCCTTCTAGAAACTGAAACAAGAGAAGGTGGACGACAACAAGGAACTGCGCGTCATCTACCAGAAGCTGTCCACCGCCGTCACATCTCTCATCCAGCTCGTCCGCGCTCAGCTCGGACACCTCGGAGTGGGCGTCGGATCCACCGGCTTCAGCCCTGTGAGTATCCAGTACATATTTTATAGTAGATAGATTCGTTTTAACTACCCATTGCCAGTCAACCTTCTAAGCAAGAAGGAAGAGGCAGCTTCTAGGTAGACTCGTTCCATCATAGACCTCATCTATCACTTTTGACCGGTTGAGATTAAGGTCATAAGGGGGCCCAGTTATTAAAAAAAAATCGGTTGTCTGTAAAGTCGGTTTACGGACGATAGTTTAACGTGACAACGTCATAACAAAACATTAATGAAATTGCCGAACGCGGAGGCCGATTCGGCAGCGTTTGACATCATCTGTCTCTCATCGCTCGTTCCGCGCTCTCGCTTGCACTTCAAGCCGCCATGGCGTACAACGCTACAGCAGAGCAAGGCGGCGAGGTAACGCTACATGAGTCATGTTTTTTTCGTGTGTGCAGCCAGCTTCATCGATTTATTAGATGTTGTCACGTCAAAAGAAATGTCTGCTTTTAGTGTTGTAGTAGAGGCTCTAGTGGAAAAGCTTGTCCAGGAAAGTACTACCGCCATTGATAAAATCCGCTTGAAAAGTATGGCACACAGGCACATAAGATATTATTTTAAGCTTTGCCTCTGTGTAACAGCATTCCATAGGCGTCGGTGACCACTTGCCATAAACTGACATCCGCATTCTCTCCCCAGCTCTCCTTCGTCCCCGGATCGATGTCGTCGCCATCGCTTGGCAGACCGCCGTCGACCAGCGTGCTCAGCAAGCTGTTGACCGGCGACGTTCCCGATGTCATCGCTCTTGTCAAGGCGTACAGACCCAGGAGCTACAACCCGTTGGATGAGGTGCCCGCTAAACGTGAGTAGATTTTGTATTACATTTGGTCTCAAACCAATTTTATTTGGTCTGAGCATTGGGTACTATGAAATGTGTATAATAATTATGATGCATAGAGATGGGGAAAAGGAGTATGAGTGACAGGAACAGTTTATTTTTAATCCAATGTGCCTTATTATTAACGGGCGAGAAATGTACGTAGTCTGAATCTAGAGATAAAGATAGATATTTCAAACGACTAGTCAATATTAAAATTCAATGAGAGTGATCCTTTTCAATGAAACCGATTTTGTATGATGCATTTCACCACAATCTTATATAATATTAAGAAATGATTCAGTCGATAATGGTGCTCGCTTGCCTAGACTTTGCTTTGCCTAAACTCGTAACTTTAAGACTATCCTGAAATACATTTCGATTCCTTTGTAACTACGTTCTAACTGTCACTTGGATTCTGTTCTGTATCATAGTATGTAAATGACACCATATCTTATATTTAATAATTTAATATTCACCCCCATCTCCTCTCCGCAGTCCGCGCCGTGATCGTCAACGGCCAGCACATCTTCACGTTCGACGGCCGCCACATGACGTTCCCCGGCAACTGTCGCTACGTGCTCGCGCACGACCACGTCGACAGGAACTTTACCCTCATGATGCAGCTCACTAACGGACAGCCTAAGGCTCTGATCTTGGAAGACAAGAGCGGTTCCATAGTGGAGTTGAAGGATGATGGACAGGTGAGAACCGTTTTATATAAATAGGTCTGAAATTATCTTGCTGAAAGACAAAGGCTTCCTTAACAGAAAATGGACAATACTTCACTTTTTAAATAATTATTGAGCTAAATATTTCATCTAAATCGGAACAGCCGTAAAATTGGAAGAATATTAAGTTTTAGCTATCATATTATGAAATGCTGAAATACAACGTACCTATCGAATAGTTTGGCGTAAATTGAATGAAAAAGTAGCAGTATTAATCTAAGTTTGTCGCTGATCGTACGAGCATTGATCCCCATTGCCCATTGTGTTTAAGACAAAAAGCACATTAGCTCAGACCAAATTTTTTAACCCTTTCGGATCTTGTATTTGCGAAGCGGGCAGGTCTTGTAACATACCTGCATCAAGTCATTTTGGACGTCTACAAAAACTTCGCACCGTGTATCAAATCGTTATCAAAATGTATTCTTTTATTTCGCAGGTGACCCTGAACGGTGCCGTTCATGGCTTCCCAGTCATGGAAAAGGACATCTATGCTTTCCGCGAGGCTAACGGCCGCATTGGACTCGGAACACAATACGGACTTGTGGCCTTCTGTACTTCCAAACTTGAGGTACGTACTCATTGGATCTAATAACAATACAAAACGTTGAAATAGTTGTAATATCAGGAATTTAGGACAAGCGAGTTGCATTAAACGGTCTAGACTTAAAAAAATAAGTAGCTGTTTCTTGGGGAGTTTCCTGAGACTTGACATACTAAAAATATTTGCCTTCTAAATAATATTTTACGTCAGTTGTAATTTTTTGGACACGCATTTTTCAGGATCAGCTGAATTCATGTCAAATGGATGTTTTCGTTTATAGAGTTTTAAAGCAAGTTTCCTCATAAGATAATATCGTGGTACTCAAGATTTAAGTTTAGCATTTAAACACAGTTCTATAATCTAATGTTTATCCGTAGGTGTGCTACATCGAAGTGAACGGCTTCTACCTCGGCAAGCTGCGCGGTCTTCTCGGAGATGGCAACAACGAGCCCTACGATGACTTCCGTCTACCCAATGGAAAGGTACGTCTTTATTTTTCTAAGTATTATGGCAGCCTTTTTTTTACTTTGAAATATTTATTTTACAAAAAACTTTTTGAAAAACTTAGCTAGTGGAAGTACCTATTCACCGGTAAAATTACTGGCACTTTATCTCTTTGATCGGCAATCCGAAGAATTCTTTTGGACCTCTTAGAGAGCAAGAATGGTAGTAACCATGACTGCAGTATCTATGAATTTACCGTTGAAGATCGAACCTATTTGTTGCTAATCACATAACATTTCCACGACAACCAAAACATTCAATCCTTCCACTAATCACAACTTTCCTTCTAGATCTGTACATCAGAGAGCGAGTTCGGAAACGCATACCGACTGGCTAGGAGCTGCCCCCAGGTCCATGCTCCGGAACACTCCCACCACCAGCTCCACAACATGGCTATGCCACCCGCGTGCGAGGAAGTCTTCGGAGGAGCCTCACCGCTAAGACCACTGAACCTGTTCCTCGACATTGCACCATTCAGGTAAAGCTCAGGGACAGTACTGTCAAAGTCGCATTAGTTTGTTAGTTTTTGTACATTATGGCTAAAGCCTCTTCTTATAACCAGAAGGAAAAAGTAAAGGCTTTTATTAGAATAAAAATCGGTATTGAACAAATTTTATGCTCGTCACCCTATAAGATTCCGGAGTTAATATTCTTCGGGGGCGTTTAAGTCTTTCGTAGATCAAGACGTACGAACATATTTTAAATTTTGCAAAAATGTCCCTATATCGCTTCCGTACATTTTGTATGACCATCGCATGCTATGACAGGTGGGCCGCACCGCGCTTTTTTGTATTTAAATGCGATGCCCTGGGGCCCGATGCGGCTGTGATGTGCGCTTCTTCTTAGATAGACACTTGTCTCGTTTTCTTTCGACGACCATATAAACAAATCGTGGATCACAATCAGCTAACCTAACCCCACCTTCCACTTTAGACAAGCCTGCATCCACGCGTGTTCCGGCGAATCCAAGGAAGCGCTCCACCAGGCGTGTGACCTCGCCCGAGGATATGCCGCGCTGGCCCTCACCGGCATGTTACCTGCTGTCCTGCCTGAAGTCTGCGTGCAGTGCACGGATGCTGACCAACCCAGGAAGCTTGGAGAAACCTACGAACTGAAGGTTCCAAACAAGCAAGCAGATATTATTGTGACTATCGAGACAACTGCTGTAAGTGTTCAATTCAAATCTTTGTTCCATTCAATTCAGCTCGTATGTGTTTCACACAATCTTAATGATAATAATTGGACTATACTTTCTGATTTAACTGTGGTGTGGTCATCATTAATCAACCATATAGGCTTTACTGCTGGTTAAAAGCTCACTCACCTTTGTTTAAAGACAGGTCTTTTCCAACATCCTAAGTGTTCAAAATAAACCAAATAACATAATCTCTAAAGTCATTAGGTTATTAAGTAGGTAAAGTAGGTAAAGACCGTTTTCGTCATATTTATAACGGACGTCATGAAAACCTCTCATTTTCACCAATATTTGACATTAAGGTGTCAAAAACCGCTCTGTATTTGGACATAACGTTCGCATGTTCGCATGACCCCGTATCTTTATTAACTCTAACTTGGGAGAGATTATTTTTTTTCCTCGGAGTAAATTCCGTCTAGATTTACCTTGTAGCATTACATTTTAAATTCATCAAAAAAAGAAGCTGCCTAACCTCATCCTTTAATTTCAGGATAACGAGAAGAACTACAAGAACATCGTAGTTCCCCTGGTGGGACAAGTCCTGGACGGCCTCAAGAGCAAGCACTGCACTGACGTGAAGGTCTACCTCGTTGGCATCACCCCCAAGTTCCCCTACCCCATCCTGTATGATACTGACAGTGAGTAGACGTTGCTTCATCATTCCGCATACACCCCGAATCTCTTCAAAATAAGAGTGAACAGGCTTCTTCTGGGTAAGCTCACTCCATCGTCGACTTTGTCTCTGTCACCTCTGACCTAGACTAGAGTCAAGAGCAAACCCAATGCACATTTTAAAAAAAATTGGAAAGGAGCTAGTGGTTTACTGTTCAAAATGGTCTTGTTAAAAAATTACAACAATAATCAAAATTTGTATAAAAAAAAACATTAAAGTTAGTGAGAAATCGAAAAAAATACGCTATTTTCATTTTTAATATTTCATCTTTTTTGCGGGACCATTATGACCAAAGATCGCACAAAACAGAGAGATTTGCAAGTAAAAAGGGAAGACCTTTGCCCAGCAGTGGGACTCAATGTATATTATATTTATTAGATTCTGTGAATGGTAGATATAAGTCTCAATAGTAAATGTCAAGCGCGTGGAAATCATTCTAATTTAAACCTTATGGTATAGTCCATAAAACTTACGTAAAAAGCGTGCACTCGTGTAAACATTCCTGTTAAAACCACTTCAGTACTTTCTCTAACCATTTTCATCTTATTACAGCGAGACTGAAGAACGCCAAGCCTGTGTTCGACGACAAGAGCCGCTACCTGAGACTGGTCGACCCCGCCAAGAACAAGGACGCCGGTTACGACGTACTGGTGCTCTCCATCATCGATTCCCTCAGAATCGAATTCGGTAAGTTAACTGATTATAAAGCCTTTTGCACTATACAGGCTGATTATTATTATGTAATTATATATTCGTTGTCATTCATATTTAAGTACCTAGGTACTTAAATATGAATGACAACGAATTATCAGAAAATGGTTGTTTGCATAATAATAATTATGTTTCATAACAAATTTTAATATTATACTACAATGTTGGGTAAACCGCTAAGGTTCTGTAAGTAAAGTTCGGCGAATTAATTGTTAAGCCAGTTGACTACCAACTTAAATGGAATGGTTTACCGACAACCAACCAACTTAAATGTTAGTAACAATTGCAATATACAGCCGGATGCAGCTGAATGCCATAATTTTAAGTACATGCATTCCTTAACCCACAGGTGTGTCATACAAAAACAAAATACGACGACACATTATTTTCTTACTCAGTTTGAAGTTTTACAATCGACTATTGTTAACTGACTACTAATGATTAGTTAACATAAGGTTACAGTTACGACGCTAACGTTAACCTTCTCTATCTTTCAGGTCTCACCAACGTCGTAGCTGGCTACCAGTCTATCTTCGACCTGCCCCTCCGTGCTGGAGCTGTCAAGCACACCATCAGCGTTGTTGGAGAGCAATGCTTCAGTCAATTCTTCCTGGTAAGTTCCAATGTATATTAAACAAAATTTCTGAACTCATGAACCCCAACTGTGTAGGTCTAGCTTGAATTGTCTATGAATTTTTTTACAAATTTTCGGCAATGTTAGCCATTATTGTATTTTGTCGAAATAAATTTTGTAAAAATGCATGTAATTTTCACTTCAAAGAAATGTGTTCTTCTAATTTCGTTATCTATTTGATCACATGCATTCTCTTTCACAATAATATACAAATAAATAATAAATGCAAATCTTTATTGCAGACCACATGGTCCATAAAAACACAATACTTACAAAAAAATAAGTTATTTAAAAAAAATACAATTAAATGGCCAATAAACACACAAATACAAACTTATCTACGAGTTTTTTATACGCGGCTATTTCCACCACCGCTGCACCATTTGTAGGGTACACATCCTATCAGCAAGGTCTAAAGACTTAGGGTTGGTACGTGTAGAAACAGCATAGTGTGTGTTGTTTCTACACGTACCAACCCTAAGTCTTTATAAGTATTTGTTACTTATCGCTAATTTTGCTTTTAGCTCGAGATTGCCCGTTCCGTGGCCTACAGCGCCGCCTTCGACAACATGGCGTACACACACTCCATAGTGACAGTCACACCTGGAGGATCCCTTACAGTCGGCAACGGCAAGAACGCAGCCCAGATTGTCGGTCAGTATACTTTTATTTAATTACTAGCAACGCCCTGTGGTTTCACCCTCATAAGTTTAGATCCCGTGGGAATATCGGGATAAAAAGTATCCAGTGTGTTAATCCAGGAAATGGTCTATCTATGTGCCATTTTTTATCCAAATCTGTTCAACGGTTTACGCGTGATTGAGTACCTAACAAACATACAAACTTTCACATTTATAATGTTAGTAGGATTAAACTGTATGCAGGCGGCGGACTTAATGCCTGAGGTATTTTCTACCACCTTTGATTTTGAATTCCTTTTTAATTTCGCTGATCCGTCAAAGATACACGAATGACAGCCGGGACCAACGGCTTAACGTGCTTTCCGAGGCAAAATTATTTTATATTTAATTACATTTTGTTCTTGTAAATTAAATATGTAAATTAATTTCTGCAGGGTACACCAGAGAGGCTGTGATCATGCTGGGAGACAAGAGGGTCGGCAAGGATGCTGAGAACCTCAGGAGTACACTCACAAGGACACCTGACGCGTGCAGGGATTTCGTCGAGTCGGTAAGTACTACGTCGCGTACGCAAAATACGCGCATTGACGTGGAGTTGCGGACACCAGCCCGTATTACCTATTTTACCTATTAAGTACTACCTACCTCGTTTTATAACACTTCACATAAAAAAGTCAATGTTCATTAGGCACTTGAAATTTAAAACAAGTTAATATGTACCAAAACAGAAATAGCATCAGACTACTGGTAAAAACACTTGGACCGTGCTTACGTTTTAAAATAAATTAAAAGAGCCGGCAGCTAACATAAGGCTCTGAAGATCAGCTCGAATCGTTTTTAATGAATTCGATATTTTGTAATGATTCAAATAGGTAGAAAATTTGAACATTCTGGAGACCAGGCGATACATTGTTCAAACAAGACTTACCTATATAACCAATTAGAATCCAAAATCTTTCAGAATCTCAGATATTAATTTAAGATTATTTAGATTAAATCTAAGAAAATTCATAAAAAATTGCATTTGAAGCAATTTTTATCAAACCGAGTTGTAACAGCATGGAATAGGCTCCCGGAAAATGTAGTGACGGCTCCCACACTGAACTGCTTCAAGAATCGACTGGACAGACTAAATATCTCCAAGCTGTACGATACACATGCATCAGCGAATTTGCCGCTAGTGTGTCTAACCAAATAATAATAATGATTATTATCTTTAATACAAATCTAACCTACATTCACCCACAGACTGACGGCATCGTGTTCTCTGCGACGAACTTCCACGCGATGAACGCTGGCCAGCAGAAGCAGTTCCTGCAGACGGCAGCCGCCGCCATCAACCAGAAGCTTTGGCACGAGACCATGGTGCAGGACTGCACCTGCGTGTACGCAGACCCCTTCAGGGTCCGCTCCGTGTGCGTCAGCAAGGATAAGAAGGAACTGGTAAGCATATTATTTTTTTTTTCAATATATGACTGTCTTGCTTGTTGGTCTCGCGATCGTAAAGATCACTGCAGCTGAGCATGTGATCCTGTCAGGCGAAGTATGAATAGCCAAACATCTACCAACCCGCACCGGGCCCCGTAGTAGATTATAGCCCACTCCTTCTCGAAGAGAGGAGGCCTGGTGTCCCAGCAGTGCAGCCTGACTTCACTCGCAGCTGGCGTAGGATTTTCTTTAATTGTGCCGATCTCATCGCTCCTGGAGTTTTCGTTAAGGAAATTTCGTTGAAAAGGATTTGTGCTCGGCTAAAGGCAAGATTCACAGATCGCACTTTACTTTTCTAAGTATAGCTAGCATTTCATTCGAATCTTATTCTACAGCTGATAATGTTCATATTCGTATAAGCGTATAACTGCAAGCGTTTCGTACGAATATGAACTTTATTACCTTGAGAATGACTTTCATTATTTGTTTATCCTTTATTCTTTTCTAACATACTTTATTCCTTGTTCACAGGCTCGCAGACGGAAGTAAGCTCTGCGCCCGAAACTGTGATCGAATCGAGCCAAGTACCAAATAATCTAGTGTTATGTAGTCGCGTAGGAGCGAGACGCACATATACAACTATAAGTGCGTCTCTCTCGCACGTTTTCATCAAATAGTCTCCCACGGAAATATAAAGCATTGTAGTTTCCATTGCCGCTTCGGCATTCAATAATTTAACATAATTTAGTAGTAGACCAGCAATGGATGGTAGATAGTTTTATAGTGTTGTATGTTTCCGTGGTAGAAATAATTAATTATTCATTATAATTGTCATCAGCAGAATCTGTTGTATTTATGAATTGCGCGTACCAAGAGGTATTGAGTGATCATGATCGACTTTGTATTACATTTAATAAAATATGTTATTTAATACTTGATTTTTATTTTATTTCTAATGTGTATATAAAACACCTTAAGTTCTTTGTGAGAACCCAGCAGATTGACATTTAAACTCACTGTAATGAAAAAAAGAAAGAAAAATGCCTATTGACATTACAGCAAAATAAATACACCTTGAACTATAAAAACAGAAAACAAAAATTATAATGCTAAAAGGGCCTCAGCTCAGCATAATGTCAGATGACAACACAAGGTATACCACCTGACGCTGATTTCCATTAAGAGCTTGTCCAGGAAGGGCGAATTCGCCGCGATTCTCTCGTGCGTATTACGCGCGACCGTTACGTACAGAAGGAGCGTACCAACGCGCGGGCATTTGGGTTCGAATTTCATTTGTCAATAGAAAACATGGAGTTGAACGCTCTGGAGTTCGCACGTCAACTGGACGCAACAAGGACTCTCTAGTATCTCGACTCGCGCGCATTACGCGCGTCTGTATAGTTACACAACGCTTTGTCTTCTTCTTTCAAAAGTCAAATTACTGACGACTGAAAGAGAGAAATCGGTGTGTAACTATTCATCAGATAGAATACGTTTATTAGTAAGGAGGTAAATGTACAAGTAGTAACCCAGTAGGCGTAGGAAGATGAGTACCACAGTCTGGTAACAGTAGCCGAGACTAATCCAACTCTGGTCCTAAACTAGTCAAGGCTAGTGGTGACTAGTCCGTAACTATACGTGACTAGTAAAATACTAGTCGTGACTAGTAAAATACTAGTCTTGACTAGTAAAATACTAGTCCGAAACTAGTCCTTGACTAGTCCGTCACTACTGTATTATCACAATTAAAATATAATTCAAAAATCTTAACATGAAAAACAAAAAAAAAAATCTATAAATCAGCTCTTTATTACAAAAAAAACATTTCAATTGTAAAAATAAATTCAACGCAATACATTTAACTTTGGCATCAAATCAATATGGAATATAATATTACTTCGATACAGGATGTTAGGTCAAACGAGTGACTTATTATAAAGGAGTAGTAGTTCTCATGAAAATGAAAAACCTTTACTAAGGGAACAACCCTGAAATCACGGAAAAAATCAGCTGCTCCGTACATTTATGTTCGCATCACTCGATAAAATGTAGGGAACAGCTGATTTTTGTTTATTCTTCAGAATTGGTCCCATTACAAAAGTTATTAACTTTTATGAATACGTTACTCCTTTATAGTAGGTATATCCTTCGTTCAACTTCACATCGTGTAAAATTTTACTCTAGTGGTCTAATATAATTCATCATCATCACTTCTTATACAAGGCTAAATTAAATTACGTAGAGAAACTCCCGTCACGGGAGGCAGATGCGAAACATAGAAATTGATGGTTATTTAAAGAATTTATAATTAAAGAAAACCAATAAAAATATTTTTGAAGTGAAAACTTCTTTAGCGGCGTTGTGCACTTTTTTTGTAATGGGTAAAAAATGTTAAACTCGCGTCAGGACACGTGACCTGATCGAAAATTCGTAAGACGGATGGCCGTAGCCGGTACCGCGCGTGTTTTGTTTATAAAATAACAGAGTGGTACCTGACTCTGGACACAGGACCTAGTTCTATGCGGTCACAGAATGTTAACACCTTCTGGTGTATGTTGTTCTGATATTCTGGAGTGGCGAAGACGTAGCGTTGGAAGGCGGATTCGAGGAGCACAGAACCATAAGTCGATTCACAAAATACACACGTAATTGTTCAAGTTTTCACTTCTGTCGGCACTCCCGGAGTGCCACTGATTTTTTTATAGGCATTATGACGACATAAAGGAGCGTCACGCCGTTTGCCGTCACGGCATACGAGTCGTTTTTACTCTCAAGGCGCGCCTATAGATGCTTCACATCTTTTTTTAATTATCTGTTTTGGGGGGTCAACGACCTCTGGCAGTGTACTTGGAGTATTCGCTGTTGAGAAAACTTGTATTTTATTTTATCACGTTTTTATCGCTAGCTAATTTTATTTGAGCCTCTATAACTATGCTTGGAATGTAACGTGTAAGTTATTTTGTAGCAGTTGAATCGTTAGTAGACGGTCTTGCGCACCCACTTCATCCTCGGACCACGCTGTGACATGATCTTGACGGAAGCGCTGGCAGCGCCTTTCACTACGTCTTGAATCTGTAAGATAACGTTATTTTTTACTAGAATGTCAGTTTACAATGTTTACTGTTGACTGGTAGCAACACTGTACTTGGGTACCCATTATAAAAAGTGGTATTTTTGCAAACAATCGAAATTGATTCCTGCGGGATAATTGCGTAACACACTAACAGTAGCAGTCCTTTTGCTTTGACACTTCAACAACATTCATTGCGTTATTTTGGTTGATGTGCAGACAAATTTTTCGAACATATGAAGCAATGGATTAGCAATATCCTTCAAAAAGATTCAGATTTTCATTAAAAATGAGTAACGCAATGAGGGTTTTCGTGAAAATTTACGACACCAGTTGGCACCACTGTGACAAGAGGTCTTCCAATATAAAATATATGATGACGTTTATCATTCGATTCATTCATTCGTTCATCATTCAGTCATGACTAAAGAAAATATAGGCTCTTTGACAGATGCGTGGACCTGACGTGTCAGTGCTGCCACCTAGCAAACAACATTTCAGAAAACCCTCATTAGAGTGCCGGTTTTAAAAGTAGCTTTTCAAAAAACAAAAACCACGACCATTTGGTTCTAAAGTCGAGCCCATAGTTAGACCCTTTAACTCAGTAGTCCCTCCTGCCATTCTTATCCCTTGGGATCGACGCAAGATGTATTCTTCTATATATGCCAGTTAGATAGTTTCGGTAACAGATAACTATACGGCATGTATCAGAAAGGTGTCGTCAAATTTAAGGGTGTGGTACAGACCATCAAACTGAACTACTTTCTCCATGGGACCAACATCGTAATCGCGAAAAAATAAACAGCCGTCCCATACATTTGGGTCGAGTAGGTCTTGAAGTTTTGTGTGACTGTGTGAAAGACAATATAGTTAGAAAGGGATGACGACTGATAGAGAAGTATGGATGAAAAAAACATGTTGCGCCGACCCTAATGAATTGGGATAAGGGCAGACGAATGATGAGGAGGTATTGAAGTGTTGCATCGTACAGTTAAATTTGACTACATCTTTCTGATACACGCTGTATACTAATCTGCGTTCGCGATTTATTTGCCAAAAATGTAAACAAATATGAATTAATGGAAAAATAACTTTAATTCCTACATAATAAAGTTCAGTTAACGCTACAACTTCAAACATTTTTATAACTTTTTCAATAGTGCTAGTCACTCTGAAATCAACTTAATAATCATTGAAATAAAGTTGATATTTGTTTAACTTGAAATAGGGTATGGGTGTGATTGTGAAAAAAAATCTGCTGTTCCCTACATGTATGTTCGCATAACTCGTCAAAATGTAGGGAACAGCTGACTTTTTTTTTGGCGATTTCAGGTTTGGTCCCATACTAAAAGTTGTTTATAATGATGAGTACAATGATCCCTTAAGAGGATAACGGTGACTAAAATGACACCCAGTTTAACTAATATAATACTTACACTCAACATCAAACTCTGAGCGTTGCCCACAAGCATGTCCAACGCTTCTTTGTCTTCTTGTGTACCTGGTAGAACAAAATATCGATAAGAAATTAGGCTAGAGGAAAAGAAAATCAAATGAGATTGTGAATTGGTGCTGAGCAAGCTGAAAATTTTTCAGATTTCTGTGTTCCTGTTTCCTGTATACTGAAAGAGAGAAGGGATGGCCTACCGCTGCGCGGGCGCGTGGGCGCGCGGGGCGTGAGGGGTGAGGGACGGCGCCGCTGCGAGCGTGCCGCTCCGTCTCCCGCGCAACGCAACCCCTTCCGCAGTCAGGAAAAGCTAATTGGGTCAAGAGCACGTCCGATTGTCTAACGACGGTCCCTTTCGCGAGTGCAATACTTACTTTGATGTTAATCCTGATTATACGCGATATCTATTAAAAATAATATGACTTTAATTACTGAGTTACCCTTTCAATACACATAGGCGTATAAATGTTTTGTAAGTATCTAAAACTATACTCCATTTGAAATAAGATTAGACATTTAAATAAACCTTTTTTACGGTCCGTTCAACCTATTTTGAATTCTATTGCGTTGGTCGCATGACATATGGCAGCTGCAGTAAACAATTGGTAACCACTTTTTTGCTTTTAATACCATCCTTATGCATACGGTTTAGAAGTCAAAATCGGTTGAACGGACAGTAAAAAAGGTTTATTTAAATGTCTTAATCTTATTTGCCCTTGCTTCACACGTGTGCAATCTACTAATGTGGCGACATGTTAAAATATCGACGTTTATGTGGTTTATTTAAATTAAATATTATTGTATTATACACATAAACCATCCGGAAAAAATTCTCTAAATGATTGTAAAAATTTCATCACAATCCATTGCTTGCATTGTTCCATAGTTTAATAGAACAACGCAGTCACACAACCGACACGAAAGGCGACATAATTTTATAAAATGTTTAGATGAACTGTTTTACCGTGGCGTCCGAGTGAGAATCCCTTGACTGTGGTCAACATCTTGAGCTGACCGCTAATGGTCGGGATCCTCTCACAAGTTTGTAGCAGGTTCTAGAAAAAAAATATAAACATTTAAAATTGAAAGTTTTAATGAAGAACGAAAGACCTTCCTCAACAGAGGAGTGAGTGAGAATTATAAATGCAGGTCTTCAACTAAATAGATACTAACCGTCTTGATCCTGTGGTCTGTACACTCATGCGCCAGTTTCTTGGCAAGTCGCGCGACTTCGTGCGAGTCTGTCACTATCGACTTCGAAGTCGCTAGGACTTCGCGCTGCTTATCTGTAATAGAAGAAAATGTTTTATACTTAAAAACATATTTATCCAAAGTGGACAAGCATAAAACGTTTGTGATTTTGAACTTCATACAAAAACAGTTCTTAAAACGCTCACCTTTTCATACATACATGCATCACGCCTGTATTCTCCAAAAGGTTATACAGAGGGGTGCCTACAGTACACCCACATTTTGTAGCGGTATCTACAACGCCACATGCGAACAACGCGTCATACTGACGTCACGCAAAATCCTGCATCTCGCAAGCAGAGTTTACCGCGCAACTAGCATAGATACAACGGCCCGACATGAAACATCGGGCAGTTGTCCGCCAGACACAACACCCGTCTGGTCGGAGGATCCTCACTTATCTATGGAGTATGAGTGAACTTTACACCCTGTTCCTCATACCTCCACACATTCGCAGATCATGTTTACGTCCCATGTAATAAGAGGCAGGTCTGTTACCATCAACCGGGCACAAATCCAGGCTTCGGGATACTACCGAGAAATTCTTGATGGAAAAACCCAATAACGCTTTTACCTTGACCAGAGGCTAAGTATTGCCATACAACGTGGCAATGGCGCCAGTCTCTTGGGCACATTACCAGTCTACAGCAATATTTATTAGTAGCGACATTTCATTAATTTTTTTTTTCATTTTGAGCGATATTTCGACGCCATATTTTAGTCTGCTGATAGTTTTCGTTAGGTTAGGATATATTTTTATTTTAACAATTTGTTAGATTATTTAGTATTAAAAGTTTATCCAGTCAGAGTATATATTTTTATTCTGAGAAATAAAGACTCAATATTCATACGTTAGAAGTCCTTATTAGGATTTGCAGACACTTTTGTTTTCTTGGACATTTATATGAACGGTAACGGTTACTAAAATAAATAGAATCTTACCATTACTCATGAAGTTGGACAGCTTCGCCATGAGCACGGCCATACGCTTGGCGACGGCGACGATCTCGTTGTCTCGCGACGACCACTCGCGGATGGCCACGTGCAGGCTCAGCGCCTCGTTCTGTAGGACCACGCCGATATCACAAAATTAGTGAAATAATTAATCACAGGCCTCCTATACGTATACGAGTATATACAATACTACAGGACAACTTTATTGTTGTAGCTGTGACCGGGTGTCCAAAACTAAATTTATTTATTTATTTTATTTGTTTTAACTTTTCGCACAAAAAGGTACAAAGGCGGACTTAATGCCATGTAAATTGGGTCTGGCGAGCCAACGGGGATAAAAACTGTTGCTCACTTCAGATGTCGCTGCTATCCAACGTCCAAGATTTTGACAGCTAGCTGTCACTATCCATACATTTTTTTTAAACAAGCGACTTCTTTTAGCCCTAATTAATCAACATTCCCCGCTGGGCAGCTGTTCACTGCAAAAATATGGGTACCCGTGTATTTGCCAAAGATGTTAGAAGTCAAAAATTGTGCTACCATTCCAAGTGTCATATATATTTATCTAGTTTTCGTTTCATTTGTGATCGACACAAAAGTAAACATAAACAAAACTGGCAGTTTGTAGACGTTGAGTTGTGCTGCCACCTGTGGCAAGCTTTCAGTTTTAACGCCATTAAGGGTCGCCATTATTGATATCGATGAGAGCAGATTGACAGATCTCAGATCTATCAATCTGCTGTCTAATATCATGTTAACTATTTAAGTTTTACGAGTGTTTTCTAATATTCGAGAGAAAGTCAATACTCACGTAGATGGGTTGATTCGGTCCCGGTTGGTTCTTGAAGATGGAATCGCCACCTAAAAGTGATTCCACTTCCTCTGTTGCTTGTAGAATCTGTTGACAAATATTAATGCGTTTTATAAATTTGAAATAGCTGAAGACGTTCAAGCTCAGAATCACCTGTTTGTAGGTAGAGGAACACTTTAAAATACTCCTGCATTTAAAAGAGAGTATGTTCCGATTAGACAAGAGATAGTGTCTGATGGCTCGCACGTCGCCCGCATGACGCCCGCTCGACGCCCGAACTACACCTGCACGACGCCCGCACGCCGCCCGCACGACGCCCATACTACGCCCGCACGCCGCATTATTGAGTGCCTGACAATGATGGGCAACTGCCCAAAACTTGCGACTGGTAATTCGCTGGATATCTATGATATAATATTTATGTATCAAGCTGATCTTGCGGCTCACTAACATGCCTATTGCACCGAAACTTTTTTCTAAGCTAATAGATATTATAAAAAGAAAGGATTTGTTTTTTTGTATGTTTGTTTGTTACGCTATCACGCTGAAACGTCTGAACGGATTTGGATGAAATTTGGCATGAGTAGACCATGACATGGAGAAGAACATATACTACATTTCATCCTGGATCGCAGACGAAGTCGCGGGCATCAGCTAGTGACTAATAAACTTATGATTAGGTATACCTTGGCAGTGGTATCCTTCCAGTCGGGCATCCTGCTGGCGCGAGTGTCGGCAGCCGGCGTGGCTGCGGTGAGCTGTTGTTGAGCTTCTAACAAAGCCTTCTGCAGCTCCGGGTCGCTGCGAGCTGTGCTCGAAGACATGCTCACGTGGATCACGCGGTTCGCTAGCCTGGATGAATAAGAAATTTAAACTTGAAGAAAACTAAGCTAAGGTAAGCTCACTCCATCGTAGACTTTGTCTGTGTCATCTCTGACCTAGATTAGAGTCAAGAGCAAACCCATTTCAAAAAAAAAAACTCTCTTCAATAATCATGTATCTTTTTTTTTATTTAGTCGATGAAACTGTTTGTGTCCATTACTAATCGGAAAATAACAACGAACTTTAGAACGTTTGCGCACTATATTTGACCCGAAATCCGTGTTCCATCCGAATTGAAGCTGTTCTAAGCTGGGAAAGATAGAAATGTAACGCTGTGAGCAAATCTACATATATCATCTATATACTAATAAAATAAAGCTAAAGAGTTTTTTGTTTGCAAGCGCTAATATCTGGAACTAACGGTCGGATTAAATAAATCTTTTTGCATTTGATAGCCCTAATCTTAAGGAAGGCTATAGGTTATTAAACATTACGCGACGACACTACGGAGCCGAGCAAAAAGTAAAAATATCAGAAAGTGCTAACAGAATACGAAGTAATAGCGCGGGCAGGCGACGCAATGCGACAGGGTGACTCGGGGGAACAAGAAATTTCACGCGGACAGAAGCTAGTGAATAATATTACGGCAACTTCCGACCGTCGTCGTCATGTCACCGACCAAAAAAACGATGGATGAACTGTGTGAAAGATAATATGGTTAGAAAGGGATTGACTACCGAGATGACGAATGATGACTAATAGAAGAGAAGAGAAGTATGGAAGAAAAAGACATGTTGCGCCGAACACAAATAAATTAGGGTGAGAGCAGGAGAATGATGAACTTCGGACCGTCATTACATCGATGCAGTGTGCATACGCTCTTACATTTGCAGGTTTCCGAACCAAAACCAGCGGATACCTTTCTAAAAATAACCTTTCTGTTGAGGTATTCGTAACATAAAGATGTATAGTGATAGTATATCTCACTTGGTGATGGCAGCCGACGTGTGCGCACACTTCATGGGGTCGTTGTGTTTCGTGGACTCCTCGCGCATGCGCTCCATGGTCTCGCCTGAAAATTTTTATCTTCATTAGTTCTAAACTGTGAATTTAAAGTTAAATATATATTCGTGCTTAGTTTTCATGTTACAGTATTTTCATCTCACGACACGAGCTTTACTTGTGGTAAACAAGTGTACAAACACTTGTGTGTGTGTGTGTGTGTAGGAGCTCTCGATACCGTCCAAGACAGTGGCGAAGTCGAAACTGTGTGTGTGTGCGTGTGGGTGAGGGTGTGTGTGTGTGTGTTAAGTGTGATGATACAAATCTGAAATCGCGGAAACCAGATGGCTTCATATGTGTATAAATATGTTCATACAACTCAACAAAATGTATGGAATGCTAATAATGCTTTTGAATAACTTTACCTGCAGTCTGCACGAAGTCCATAGGATCAACAGACTGGTCACACAGGTCTCGAATCTTGGACAGCGACTCTGCATATCTTGTAAGCAGGGTCTTGTAGTTTTCTATCACAGCCTGAAAATTAACAAAACATAATGACTTCAAAGGTCTTATGATGTCGAAAATACGAAATTATGATTAAATAAATAACAATAAGAGCATTAGTTTGGTAAGTCCTCAGTCTTACCTTGTTGTCCGGAGATGCAACTCTCTGCTGTGCCGCCTTTACCAACATTGGAGCTAACAACTCCGCCTGAAAACATAACATTGTTATAATTTTACAACCTATCTAATCTGCATTTGCGATTTATTTGCCAAAAATGTAAACAAATATGAGTTTATGGAAAAATAACTTTAATTCCCACACAATAAAGTTCAGTTTATGTTACAACTTAAAGCATTTTTATAAATTTTTCAATAGTGCTAGTCACTCTGAAATCAACTTAATCTACTATATAAAAATAAGTCGGGTTTTCCTTCCTGACGCTATAACTCCAGAACGCACGAACCGATTTCCACGGTTTTGCATTCGTTGGAAAGGTCTCGGGCTCCGTGAGGTTTATAGCAAAGAAAATTCAGGAAAAATTTCAACAGAAAAGCGGGACCACGCGAGCGGAGCCGTGGGCGACCGCTAGTTACCAATAAAATAAAGTTGATATTTGTTTAACTTGAAATAGTATTAATTTGAAACATAAGTTTGAATAGAATTGAATAGATCACAGCCGGGACCAACGGCTTAACGTGCTTTCCGAGGCACGGAGGGGTCTTGGTATGTGAAGATGGTCATCCATCCACGGACTAACCGCGGCAAGCGTAGCTTAACCTGATCAATCCACCCGTGCGGCTGTTATTACTTAGCCACATGCCCTTACCCCTGCAGTGAGGCAATATAGGCTAAAAATTAATAAATCTTAGTTTTCTATTTATTAGAAACCTTTTTAGACAGATCTTTTGCATACCGTCGCATTTTACGAAAAAAATCACGACATAATTAACGAGACAGCGTTTTACCTATTATTATTTAAAAAAGCTCAGTCTAGCGAAGGCTTTAAATGTGAAATACTCTATTAGAGTATAGAGGCATGAGAAATAAGGAGGAAAGTTCACGCATCCTCCACAGTAAAGGGAGTATCATACGAGAAGACAGGTCTGGTGGACTATTGCCCGATGAGTGATGTCGGGACATTGGACATGAACGCACGCACGCTGCACGCTGCACGCGCATTGCACGCTGGTCGCGTGGTAAACTCTGTTTGCGCGATGCAGGATTTTGCGTGACGTCAGTGTGAGGCGTAGTTCACATGTGGCGATGTAGATGTCGCAGCCAACTGGTTAAATTAGCCATTTAGTTAACCGCCTGGCCTTTGGAAGTAGTGCTCGCCTTGCTTCTCTCTCTCGACGCGGTTGATCGCAGATCTAACCTAACCCATTTGGCCGGGGTGCGCTGGCTTAGTTACTGCGACCAATTCGCGTGATTGGTTACGGTTCCACAACCTAAACCAAGATACCGCCACAGAGGCATACCTTTCCAAGTATTACATGGTGAGTTGCTTACCTGTTCACTACAACTATGGAGCTGTGTGCTGACCGCAGTTCCCGCGTCCTTATCAGTGTCTGCGATAAGCCTGGCTGTCTTAGTGACGCGGCTTAGTTGGGCTAGTAGCTCAGCTATTTTCTTCTCCAATAGGAACTTGCGTTTTGATTCGTCTGCCAAAGTTTAAAAAATAGGTAAAATATTCATATTCATATTCATTTATTTATCAAATATAAGCTAACAGTTTACACCAAATCGCTTATATCTATCCTAATTCTACAAAATTACATTAGTATTTTAATTAAAACTAAAATACAAAAAAAAACGGAGTAACATAAAATTTGAAAACAAAACAAAATAAAAACAATAAAAACAAACAATTATTTCTTCATATTTAAATAAATAGACACATTTAACGATTGTCCGTTGAGAGTCAAAAAATAAATCTGCCTCAGGTATATATTTTAGAAAATCATTTATTAACTTAATTGCTCTAGCAGTGGGAGTGTTGCTGGTTCGGGGAGCTCGCCATGTAGGCGGGTAGCAGAGAAGTCTATATAATTATGCTAAAATGTTTGGCAAACGTCTATCTATCGTCGGCCTTGCCTTTTCCCAAGGATAGGTAGACAGAGATAGGTTGGCTTCCATTCTAACTGGATGCTTAAGCTGCTTAATACCGGTATTTTACATGGAGCGACTGCCTATCTGACTTCCACAACCCAGTTACTGGGTAACACGATACTCCTTGGTAAGACTGGTTGTCAGATGCAGCAAGCGTAGCTTAATCTTCGGACGACCTGTGTGGCTGTTATCACTTAGCCACGAGCCCATTATCTACTTATAGAAACAAACAGAGCCTACCTTGTTCATAATCGGCCACTAAGTCCAGGTCTGCTAGCGGTGCCTCAGCTTCCATGAAGTCATGCACGACTCTTGTGACTACTCCTCGCTCGATGCCCTTCTTCAGCTCGCGAACGCGTTCCATCAGCACACTAGGAAGTTTTAAGATCATAATTAAGACTTTTGTAACATATTGGCAAGTCTAGATTCAACGAAAAAATGTTAAAATTCGTAAGAACATGATAACTGTAAACAGACTAAACTTTTTCTTTTTTTAAACAGCTTTAGTTTGCTATAAATATATAATGTTCTGACTGCCCATAATGTTCTCACTGCTGAGACACAGGCCTCCTCTCAGTGAGATGGAGTGGGCCATAATCCACCACGCGGGTCCAGGGGTTGCGGGTTCGTAGATATCACATGTCTTCGAATTGTTGGACATGCCGGTTTCCTCACGAAACACAGCAATATTCAAGAGTGTTTCTCTACATACCTGTACTGTTCATGATCATATTTCTTGGTACACTCTGTGAGCAACTGTTCGGTTTCCTTCATCAAGTTCCTCATGTCCTCCTTGTCACTGCCCTTCAGGTCCTCCGCAATCTGAACGGAAAGTATCACGTAAGTACCGAAAACTTACTAAATTGAGAAGTCGAGTAGAGTTTATGGAGAAGAACGTGGAAGGAAGAATGCCTCTATGTGGATGAAAATAGTAGGCGATACGTTTATTAGATTCCATAATGGAAACCCTTGACAACTATCATACAGGGTGACGGGACATCGACGCGGGAACTGTCACCATGAATTCAGCACATGATTTTAGACCCCCAGAGTGTAGATTTTTTTTTCTGTTATCGAAATAAAAAAAAAACAACTGTTTCATAGAAAAGTGCAATACCTGCGTGGTCAAAATGTATGGAACAGCAATAATTTTTTTTATTACCGACCAAATATTTCATTTCCACGTTGAAGTTTTTCGTCAGCTATTAAGTAGGTTCAGAATCAAGTACCGTATCTATGGTAACCATGTAAAGGTTGCGCGGCGATGTCCCCGCCACCCTGTATATGGATGCTGCCAAGCACAGCAAATTAAAAGAGTTACAAAGCTGTGTTTTACATTTTATTCTTACGTTCTTTTTGCCTGACTGCAGCGAAGCCCATAGTAGGGTCATATTTTTTATTTTTTATAAGATTCAGTGTTCCAAAGAAGGTGGTAGCACTTTTCTTTTTTTTTTTCTTTTTCTTTTCCTACGAAGCTCTATCACGACAGATTTTTGATGTTCTGTATATTTTTATAATTACTGGTGCTGACGGAAGTATTATTATAGTTAATCTATAAAGGTATGAGGAAAAGGGTGTATAGTTCACTCATCCTCCATAGTAAAGCGAGGATCCTCCGACCAGACAGGTGTGGTGGGCTACAGCCCGACGAGTGTTTTTTTCTAAATGGCAGCCTTTGCAGGTCAACCTAGGAGGCTGCTTAACCGCACTGGCCTGTGGGTGCCTCAATGAATTAAGGCCTCCGGCCAGGGCTTAAATTTTAAAAACTAAGCGACTACACGCCTTCGTCGCCCCCTGTTGGCTACGGACCTCGGCTTACGGCATCGCTAGGAGAGGGCAGCAGGGGACAAGCTGGAGCGGATTAATGGAAGACAATTAATGTCGTATTTCTTGTATATACGCTAATCGCGCGGTAAACTCTGCTTGCGTAATGCAGGATTTTGCGTGACGTCAGTGTGATGCGTGGTTCGCATGTGGCGATGTAGATGCCGCCACAAATCTTACCTTGTTCGCAACTTCAATAAGGTTGCGTACAGCTTGCTGTCCGTTTGTCTTCACCTCTGCCTTGGATACGGGCTTGTCAAGCCATCTGGACGCAGCGTCGAACCTGACATGTGAATAATAAATTGAAGTTTTTGATTTTCGTGAAGGTTATTTATTAATATAAAATATGTTGTTGTTGTATGTTGTTGTTGTTGTATGTTGTTGTTGTTGTATGTTGTTGTTGTTGTATGTTGTTGTTGTTGTATGTTGTTGTATGTTGTTGTTGTTGTTGTGCTTTTGATTTTCGTGAATAATATTTATTAATATAAAATATGTTGTTGTTGTACGTTGTTGTTGTTGTTTGTTTATTAAAAAAAAAATGTTTAGAATGGGATGGCTACCGTGATGAAGACTAATAGAGAAGTACGGAAGATAACGACATATTGCGCCGACCGCGAATAAATTGGGATAGGCAGGAGAATGATGATAAGCTCGCCGCCTATTACATGGGACTTCAACATGACTAGCGAAATGTGGGTATAGGCCCCTCTGTCTGACATTTTGGGGAAATACAGGCGTGATGTTACATTATGTAAAATAACATAAATGGTATCCATCACGCACAACGGACCGAATGGGAGTCTAAGTGCGGAAAAGGGAGTCCCATCATCAGCAGAGGCAATAAGGTCCCGATTAAAACTTAATCATTTTGTCGATAAATACTTAACAAACTAACTACAGGTAAACCAAAACAAGTGTGCGCTTCGATAATCTTCGTGTTTCCGAATAACCACGAACGTCGCGCCTCAGAGTAACCCTTCACAGAGACAGTTTCCAAGTTTTGTACTACCGCGCTTTGTGGTAGTGGACTTATCATTGCTCGTTAGTAATCTATCATTTTCAAACTATAGCCTCTAGACCAACGCTACTGCTCAGCATGGGGTCCTGGGTTCGATTCAAAGGTCAAGCAAAGTGTTGTTGGGTATTTTCTTCAGGAATTTCTCAGTAATAGCCCAGAGTCTAGACTGTTACTGTAATATATGAACACCCCTGCCTAGTCCAGGTGTGAAGTTACGTGTATGTGTTAAAATCTCGGCAATGCGAAATAGGCAAGTACGTCCACGGTTTGGTTATGGTATTTCATCATCGCGCGTATTTCTGAAGATATACGATGATTCCCGTAGCGCAGGCATCTTTTGGGCACACTCGTTCTATCACAGACGTCATCCATCGCTTTCTATCAGGTGTGATCATAGTCAAGAGCAAGCTCATTCAGCAATAAAAAAATAAAAGCGGATACTTGTTCTTGGAGGTCTGTAATTATCATTTATTTAAAACATTGATTGATACTCACTGTTTCTGCACATAACTCTTCTTTTCTTCCTGTAAAAAGGTTTAGGAATTAGATCGTATCTAACTTCCAAAATTATCAACTTTTTAACCAAGTTATTTGCACTGGACTGACTAACTTTTAATTAAGTAGTACAAAATTTGAAATACCTCTGAATCGTCCGTGGAACCTTCGATAAGCTTCATGCGCTGGCCACTGGTCCTGCAAATACAATATTATTGTAACTTTACACGAGTTTGTTTGTTTCAACGCGCTAATTTCTGGAACTACCAGTCAGTCGGATTTGGTTTTTTTTTTGCATTTGATAGCCCAATTCTTGAGGAAGGTTATGGGCTATTTAACATCACGCTACGGCCTTTAAGTACCAAGAAAAAAGAAGTCAGAAAATACGCTAAGTGAAAACGAAGCAATAGCGCAGGGAGGCGATGTGATGCGGCGCGGTTTGGTCCGGAGACATATTTTATCTTAAGACAAGAAACTTCATGCGGACGAAGTCGCGAGCAGAAGCTAGTAATTCAATAAAATCACTTTTTACTTGTTTTTATTTATATTAGCTTCCGATACCCATCTCTTGTTCTTAGCGTGTCGATGTCTGCTCGTCGCTGTCGATATTAGTTTAGCACAACACTTAGCAACGCGAACAGCGATCGCAGGCGCAGCCACTTCGGTCATCACTTCGGCACGTGACAGGACACGGGATGAGGAGACCCATAAACTCACTGAATTTTCGTCAACTAATTTGAAAGGCCGTGTACTTACTTGACATTCTTGAGCAGGTTCTCAAACGCATCGAGTACGTCCTTCCGTTTGTTGAACATCACCCACTTCATCACTTCCGGCTCGTCCGGAGCTGACTTCACCTGTTTAATTAACTCCTCTGTGTTCGTGAGAAGAGCACTGTGAATAGAAATAGTTTTTTTTTAATAATTATTTTTATTTTTTATTAATAAAAAAATATAATATCCTAACTTAACTCAAGACTAAAATACAGCGTCGAAAAATTCGTCCGCATCGCTGTCAACTGGTGATGTAGGTACCCAAGAGACTGGCGTTGCCACATTGTTTGGCAATGCTTAGCCTCTGGCCGAGGGAAAAGCCAGTACTTGGGTCATGGGAAGTATCAACCAGCCGTTTGGAAATTTCATTAATTGACCATGAGCACTTGGACCACGGCCCGAGGTTGAAAGGTGGTTTCAACTCTAAACATCTCGAAAATATAATTACAAATAAGGTTATTATACTAAAGTCAGAACGTAAGTTGTGTTTTTAGTGATTTTTATTACTTTTTGTCGGATTCCATTTTCGTAGAAAGATAGCTTTTAAAGTCAGCTAGAACCTAAAAAATTGGTCAGATTTTAATAACACAGGTTGTCAGGGACATCGACGCGCAACCTGTTACGATGGGTTCAGTACCTTAATTTTTGGGTAAAAAATGTTCGACACTTGAATGTTTCTTGAGTACTTACAGAGAACTTTTCATGACCTCGTCGACTTGCTGCTGGGTCTCAGCAGATACTTCGCCTGCAGTAGGTATGAGGTCAGGATGCTCTATCAAGCTGGAGGCATCGTTAATATCGTCCATAAAATCTATCACCTTTGATATTATTCCCTCCTAAGAAAAAAATAAGCGAATTAATTTAATTTTAACCGGTCAAGCTCCTTGCGTATACTATGTAGTACGACACAATAGAAAATAAATTGTGTCTCACTAGCGGGGTTCAAGCGATTAAAGAACTACATAGAAAGTTCTGTCACTGTCACATGGGAGTCTACTCTTTAATAAAGTTCTGCCACTATCACAATATGAAAGTCTACTCTTTAGGAAAGTTCTGTCACTTTCACATAGAAGTCTACTCTATAAGAAAGTTCTATCACTGTTACATGGAAGTCTACTCTTTAAGAAAGTTCTGTCACTGTCACATGGAAGTCTATTCTTTAAGAAAGTTCTGTCACTGTCACATGGAAGTCTACTGTTTAAGCACAAAATCCGTAGTTTCGGCTGAAGTAACGTCCTGCTCCGTATCACCTACAGACGTTAGTTTGGGGCCCGAATGCCTGGAGCCCAAGAATGAATGACATCACGATTTGAAATTTGCCCCTACTCCCGCTGTGTTGTGCCGACTTTAGATACCTTTTTTTAATTTTATGTTATGTCGTGTACATCTGATTCCACTATACTATTTATAGAATAAACAATTTCATTTCATTTTTAACCGTCCGAAAAAGTTAATCAAAGATTCATTCCGAAGTTGCGACATAAAAGAAAAAAAAAGAAAGAATATTTGTTTCTTCTGCACAAACAAAATCACATTAAAAAAAAGACATAAAATATACACATACAAAGTAGTCAAAAGCCTCGTACTCATAAAAAAGTATAAAAGTCATACATTCGGACGGGCCCCTAACTTCGTAGACGGACTTAAATAGTCGGCCCCATAAACTGTAATAAGGGCCGGCCGGTTGTTTCAAACGGTTGGTTAACGTAACATACGTACGTCAAATAATAACGAATACGTACTCTTTACTCTTTGACGTAAGTCAAGGCCATATTTCTCGGGCCTGCGGGCGGAGAGTAATGGGTAGCTCACCGTCCGATCAGGACCAGGCCCGTGCCGGACAAGCGTACGTGTTCCACGCGCGCCTCAAAGAGATGTCAGCATTAAACGAAGGGGCCCGTAAGGGCCGAAGCCTGCCGGGTCAGCGGGATTGTCCGAAAGGGTTACCGCTGGCCCGGAACATAAAGGGCGAAGGAAGGAACACGGGTGGGTTTTAGTCAGTAAGAGTCTGTCACTCCCTTCCGCTCCACCCAGAGCGGGAGGAGTCATTTGATGATTTCCCATCCTCAAAAAAAAAAAGGCCATAATTCTGTAATTGTAATTTGAAACAACGCTTTTTTTGATTTGACGATAGTTAGCGCTTCGCGCCATTTTTGACGTATACGCGTGCATCAAGTGGACGTGAAACAACCCGCCC